>CM045936.1:3412500-4012500 GCA_025177825.1 Aechmea fasciata
TTATACTATTCAACCAACCACTCACTTAACACAAAGGGGCCCACATAATCCTAACCGCACATCTATTAATCCAAGGGGTAAAAACTTACAAGACCAAAGACTTCGATACTTTTAAAAACATAGGAGCTTATATATATATATATATATATATATATATATATATATATATATATATATATATATATATATATATATAAAGAGAGAGTTGAGCTTCTATGCTTTCAAAAGCACAATTAAAGAACGTATATGTTTATAATATGTTAGCCGTCGGATAGTCTCAAAATTTATACAGAATTATTAACCGTATATCCCATTAAGTTTTTTTATTAGTACTGTACGAATTTTGAGCCGATCCGACAGTTAAAAAAATTAAAACCACATATATTCTTGTGCTTTTAAAAGGACAAGAGCTCAAATCTCTCTCTATGCATATACATATATCTTTAATTAAAAAGTAACCAGTTGTGCCAGCAACAATATTGTAGAGGAACTGTAGGAAAGGGACAAGATAGATTGGGTACCATGGAAGCAGCAAACAAGTTGGGGGGAACCAATCTTTGAACTATAACTAATATATATTAAATTGCATGGTACCTAGCTGTTGTCTAGACTCTAGAGCAGGGTCTTTTTTCACATAATTTGTTGGTGAGTGCTTTGGTCCCATTATTTGCTGTCACAACAGTTTCAATTATTGCCTGCACCCGGTCCACGCACACTTCCGGCCGCAGAAACCCCCCTCCGTCGCGGCTCAGGGGTCGTCGGTCAAAAGTTGTTGACGCCGACATAGGCAAAGATATGCTTCTTTACTTTTCAGTGGGATCGCAGAAACCATATCTTATTCAAACCCCAGTGCCATCCGCGTAACGTGTTCATAATGCGTTTTGTCTGCAATTAATCCAAAACAGAGCGTGACACGACTCATCGATCTGCTTTTCTGAGAAAAACACTTAGCGTAGAAGCGAATTAGTCTCGAAGGCATTGCGACGATAACGTTTAGTCGAACTGCATGCACTGCATTCTACAGCAAAGATCGAGCAGTGCCTGACACGCATCGGGTGTCAAAATGGTGGACCGGGTCTAGACAATAATTTCTGCAGCTGTAGAGATCATGGATACGACAGGGGTGGGAGCTTATATGCTATGCCGAACTTAATTAGATTTGTTTGATGGATGCGTTGTGGGAATTAAAGTGCATTTATTAAGTGTTAAATGAAATAAATTTTGTAGTTGCAATGCACTGTGCAAACACTACAATAATGTAGTTAATTACCTTTGTACGGTCAACTGTTCTTTCTCTTTTATTTATTTATTTATTTTTTCTTTAAAGAAGTCATATTATGAGTAAGATTATTAATTATGAGCTAGGCTGGCATACTATCGGTACTACCAAATTGTTTTCAATGATGCAGCTTCCAGATCGACGATCGGCTGCGCTAGATTTGATTTATACTATTGAAAGTATTTGGAAGCTAAATTTCATAATTTTTCGGCATCATTTACCTAGCAAACGAGTAGTTTAAAAACGAACAGCTGAAAATAATAATCTCCTAAAAAATGATAATAATATACTTGAATTTAAGATCAAAGGTACTGATTTTACTCTAAATAGTGAAAAAAAAAAATTTAT
This sequence comes from Aechmea fasciata, assembly GCA_025177825.1. Taxonomy (NCBI): domain Eukaryota; kingdom Viridiplantae; phylum Streptophyta; class Magnoliopsida; order Poales; family Bromeliaceae; genus Aechmea; species Aechmea fasciata. The sequence continues at coordinate 3,414,128 of CM045936.1, forward strand.
AAAAATTTTATCATATGTGAATTGTTTTATACCGTTAAATTCACAAATACATCATATCTACTATTCAAATTATCAATTTTGAGACCTTTTGATCGCTAGCCAAATTAATGATGTCGAAAAATTATGAAATTTAGTTTCCAAATACTTTTAATAGTGTAGATCAAGTCTAACGGAGTCGATCGTCGATTTGGAACCCATATCATTGGAAACAAAATGGTAACACGGAGGCCTCCGTGCTATACCGATAGTATACCAGCCTAGCTCGTTTATTTTTATTGTTATTATTATTGTTATTATTATTACTAGCATTAATTGATGTTGAAAACAGCATGGATGTTTCTTTTACAGATATATATATATATATATATATATATATATATATATATATATATATATATATATATATATATATATATAACAATATTGAAGAAAAAAAAATAAAAAATATTTTTTACTACAATTTTTTGCAATAACATAGTCTATAGTAAAACTAATTGATTGTGAAAATGTTAAGAGTTTTTCTTTTAGATATCGAAAATCAATTTAATTTACACGTACAGACACACCTAACATGTCTCTGCTAATTTGTACGCGAATGTTAAAGTAAACCGTGTGATATGCACTGTAAAGCGCAAGATTATATAATTTTGGTCGTATGGAGATCCAGTTGATTTTAGTTAAAAACTATAGAGCGTTTGCTGTCCAATAAGAAATTAAGTAAATTTTTTTTCTGAAATGATTTTGCAAAACCATTTGGAAATTAAAGTTTTAGAAATAGTTTAATAAAATTTAAGATTTAAAATTTAAAGACCTCTTATAATTGAGTGAATTTAATGAAGCAACCCATAATTATGTAGTCTTAAAATTTAGAGTTTTCTTGAGAAGCTCTACTAATTACAAATTAAACTCAAACAACTTCTGAAATAGAAATATTTATTAAAAAAAAATGATTAGTCCAAATTTACAATCTTAGACATGAATTTGACTAAACTTAAAAGAGAAAACTCATTGAGAAAACTATATGCATGGCCTTTTTTAAGATAAGAGGGAGGGGACCATATCTAGCTCTTGTTAAGATTTATGAGGTACCATAAAAGAAGCAAGATGTGTGTTTTTTATAACTTGGCTCCAAGCACAAGTGACAAAAGAGCTTTGAAGCAAAGTACAAATGCATGTGGCATGGAGAAGCAATTGCCTCTTTCATGAATTCATATGATTGGACACATCATATGTAGAGAGAGAGAGAGAGAGAAGAGAGAGGGGGAGGTTATAGAGAGAGAGAGAGAGAGAGAGAGGGAGAGAGAGAGAGAGAGGTGAGATAAAATCTAATTTATAGGAAATGCATTGGTTTCCACAAATGTGTTGAATATAAAATTCTGTGAAACAACCGTTGTACTCTAAAACATACTCCCCTCACATCTGGACTCGAGACTTTTTGCAAGACTCATGACGTGGACTTGAATTAAATAGGAGGAAATTAATAATGCTAGGAGTCTGGCGTGACTCGAACTCAGGACCCCCTGCTCTGATACCATGTGAAACATCCGCTGTACTCTAAAAGCTTAAGCCGTTAGAAAATGATGTTTAAACATTTTTATATTTAACAGAAGGCTTGTTAATATGTTAACAAATATTTCATAAAATATTTAAAAAAGATAATGTCAACATACTGGCAATCTACCGATCATCCCTAAAACAAGTGGCAAAGGGCTTAGTGGTTGGTACCTGAGACCCAAGTTCGAATCCTTGTTGATTCACATTTCCAGCTAAGTTTATTTCTAAATAAAATAAACAAAACGGATAATGTGCTATCTATCCCTCTCAAAAAAAAAAGAAGAAGAAGAAACATACTGACAATCTACTATATATCCACTTAGTTCTATATATACACTTTTATTCAAGTACCTTTCACATGAGACTCGAGTAAATTAATTAATGACTATTTTAAATCAACTATGACATATTACTATTTAGAAAAAAATATTTTGCATACTGGTCCATCCAATCAATTATAGCTGTTTCCATGAGTTGTTGATAAACCAAAATTCAGTACTATTATTACTACTCGAAATTGATTAGTAGTTTGGGGCTAGCAAGATTACTAGTAAACTAGGGATGGACCATTCTATACAAAATAAATAAAATAAAATAAATAAAGAAATAAAAATATTTAAAAAAAAAATTAAACTGAGATCTATATATCTTATTCTCTATTAACAAAAATCAAACTATTAAATAATTCTCTTCAGACAAAGATGCTCAGCCCTATTTGTGACTCAAATTGGATTAATTTCAAGCACAGTCTACTCTACCTAAAATGGGCTAAATTACAAAATCCATATACTTGCACTTTTCCCCCACCCATATATACTCTCTACATGTACGGCGTGTTAGGTTTGCCCATTTTTTTTACTCTGGAATCGGAATCGGAATGGATGAATCTGCGTGTTTGTCCGTGTTTCGTACGTGGGATTACCATTCCGATTCTGATTTCCGGAAGAATGCGAATCCCCGCAATTACCATTTTTTTGAATCCGGCCTCGAATCATGGCGAAATTGATTTGTTTCGGATTAGATTTAGTTTTTTTAAGCTTATTTTTTAAACATAAGTTTAAGTTTAAAAATTATATTTATAAATTTGAATTTGAATTTGAATTTAAATTTAAATTAAAATTCAATCAAGCATTTTGAATCTAATTTAAAATTTTAAATTTAAATTCTAAAGTTTTAATCAAATTTTATTTAAAATTTAAATTAAACTTTATAGATTCAAATTGAAATTGAAATTGAAATTATAATTTTAAGTTTGAATTTGAATAAATCTAGATTTAGTTTTGTATTTTGAATTATCCGTTCAATTTTAAATTTTATTTTTTAAAAATGTATTTAAAATGTTGACATCATTTTAAAAATTGACATAAATATTTAGTATTTAATTTTCAGTTTGAATTTAAACTAATGTATTATAAAGATGAAATGGGTATATTAATTTGATTACGTTTTTTTATATCTATCTGAACCAAACACCGACAATGAAAATACTTCATTTCAATTCTGATTTAGATGACGAACCAAACAGAATGAAGTAATGAATCATTTCTATTCCGTTTCCAGCTTATTGTCATTCCGATACCGATACCGATTTCGACTTTGAACCAGACACACCAGTAGTTTTAACGGATGCAATATGAATTTGGTATTGTACTATATATAGCCTTAAATAATAAGTCCTTAAATTTAGGATAACCATGAATTGTAATGGAAAAGTAATGGAAATTAAATGAGTATATATATGCAAATATTAATGCAAGATAAACATAGTAGAAATAATTATGCTAACGGTGTGTTTGGTTTGTCGGAAAAGTATGAAAAAGTTTTTCGAGAATTTTTTTGTTCATGAAAATCACTTTTGCAGTTTTCTATCCATTTGTTCTTTTTTTTAAAAAAAAAGCTTTTATGGAAACTTATTTTTCAAATTTTATGGTAAATTAATATTTTTATTTTCTGAATTTTTTGTAGAAAAATAAAAATGTTAGTTTTTCATAAAATTTCGAAAGAAGCTTTCTAAAAATACTAAATTTTCTTGGAACGAAACAGACGAAAAATTGAAAAGGATGAAATTTTTTTTTTTTTTTTTGAGAGAAATATACGTAACATGCTACCCGCTTCGTTTATTTCAATTAGAAATAAACTTAGCTGGATTAATATATGAATCGACTAGGATTCGAACTTGGGTCTCGAGTACCAACCACCAAACCCTTTTGCCATTTATTTCATTTAAAAAGTCGCTTAACTTATTGAGAAGAGCAAAACATAAGAATTAATTAGTGACATTACAATAAAAATATAGAAAGATAAGTGAAAACTAGGAGAAAGTGTAGGATAAAAGCGAATTTTGTATTATAGCCCGTATCTTTTGGGGGACCAAATGTATATAAACAACTATATATCAACTATATATATAATAATACAAATGTTTAGATCTTAAACTCATGAACTAATTAATGCTTAAATTTCATACAAATGTTTTTGCACCATTTTTCTTTCAATTGGTTGCAAATATATATATATATATATATATATATATATATATATATATATATATATATATATATATATATATATATATATATATATATAGAATGATAATTACAGTAACCAGAGAAAACAAATAAAAAAGTGTCAGATCAATGTATGTTTAAAAAAAATGTGTGACTACCTGCTCGGAAGCACGGAGCCATGAGCCTTCCGTCTTTTAGGTCGTTTTGATGTTGACTTTCGAATCGTTGATCAAGACCGTTAAATTTAATCTAGAGTATTTGGAGTACCTAAAAATAAATTTTATGATTTTTCGATATCATTTGCCCAGTGCTCAAAATGGCTCAAAATCAATAATTTTAATGGCCGCAGTGAGCCGTTTAGAAGTTTAACGGTGTTGAAATATCCAAATCACGTGAAATTTTGATAAAAAATTTTTATACTATATAAAACAAGATCAATATCTTTGATCTAAAATTTTAATGTCAGATTATCATATTTTGTAAACTTTTTATTTTCAACCATTGATTTTGAGCCCCTTCTTTCACTAGGTAAATAATATCGAAAAATCGCATAATTTATTTTCTAGGTACTTCAAATACTTTAGATCAAGTTTAACGGAGCCGATCGACGATTCGAAAGTCGCAACATAAAAGACGACCTAGAAGGACGGCACGGCTCTGCTAAGTATATATAGTAGCCTTACTAAAAAAAAAAATTACAATAATTTTTTTGTTAATGTGGTTAAAACTCTACTAGAGTTGCTATATATATGGTTGTAAGCACGAGGAGTAAGAAAAGGAAATTAAATGAATGAAAAGTGATTGGGGACAAAGCACTAAATTTCTGGGTTCCTTTCTCTTAAAAGGAGGCCAAGGGTTTGTCTCACAACCTCACATGGTGGGGCTCTCTCCATACATAGTGTGTGTGTGGCTTTTACTCGAATTCAATGCTAGCTAGCAATATTATGTGTACAAATTAAACTTCAAAAAAAAGTACCAAAAAAAAAAATCTTATGGTATATATATATATATATATATATATATATATATTGTGTATTTTCATTTCGGTGTTCTGTAACACTATTTGTATCGCCTGATACGTACGTATGTACATGATGATTTGTTTTTTTAGGATAATTACCTATATACTCCTCATATGTACGTTTGTTTTTTTTTTCTAAAATATTTCTCATATGTTCCACCATTATTGTAAAATACACCCGCTGTTATCTCCTGTTAAGTTAACTTAGGTTAAACTTGAGTTAAATATTTATTATAATTAAAAAAATATAAAATACCAATTTTGCCCTTAACTTAAGGACAAAAAAGAAATATTGATGACGGTAGAGGGGTATATTGGAAAATATCAAAAGTCAAAATACTTTTTGTATCCCTGATTTTAAGAGCAAATAAGAAAGACTGACGGTGGGAGCTTATATTTGAAAGGGCAAAATAGTAATTTTACAGAGATAATAGAGTTAATTAACAGATTTTAACTCTATAGGTATATTAGAAAATAGAAATAGGTTGGAACAAAGAAAGGATATTTTCAATATTAGTCTTCTAAGAGGGATAAATCAGTCGGGACTTTTCAGGAGTACATAGAAGCAATTGCCCTATATATTTTTGTTTATTTATAAGTGCATGTTGTTTGTCCAATTGATGAGTATAGATATTATTACAAGAAAAATAATCGTTTCACGCTACTTTCACATAATTTTAGAGTAGGAGATCCTGTATTCGAATTGCACTAAAAAATACTATTCTTTAGGACATTGAGCTTTTGGACAAAAAAAAAAGTGTTATGTTATTTAACATTAAGGCTGAATTTGATCTAACTTTGATTTGGGGAGAGTTTCATATTTTCAACTTAACTTGGTGTTGAAGAAAATATTGGACTCTTAACTATGTCATTGGCAACTAAAAATTAAAGTAAAATTAAATCAAAATAAAAATTACACAACCAAATAAAAGAAAAAATCAAACTTAAATAACACAGATGATTTATCCTGGTTCGGCTTTTCTACCTACTCCAGTCTGATCTTTTTTCTTATCAGTATACCGATTTCACTATCACTTGGCCTTTTAAATAGGGCAAGACCAAAGTTGCTTACAATCACACAAACCTTCAATTACAACCTAAAATTGCTAAATAACAAATTAAATAACTCTGATCTCAGGCGATATTAGTTTCGGTCTAATCATGTAAACATTAGTATTCTTGGTGTTTATTATTATCGCTTATGTGTTTGCTTCCACTATTTCTTAATACTCGATTTGATTCTTCTCCAATACAATCCATGTACATTATTAGTATTGATCGATTGAAAATCAAAGCAAAATTCAAATTATGATGAGACTAATCGTATCAAAAACACTGTTCTTTGAGAACTCTTAAACTTTTATTAGAGAAAAACAATAATTTTATACTATTTGACACGTGAGTTTGAATTTGATCTAACTTTAATTTGAAACCTGAAACTAAATACTGATTCTAATGAGTTTTGGATTGGGTTGAAGCTAAAATACAATTTAAAATACGATCCATATCCATTAGTATAGATTCAAAAACCAAGAATAGCAACTTTAATGGTTTTCGGCTCTTAGATGAAAAAATGAACGGTTAGGATGATGTGGACCCTCTAGGGTTGAGTGAGTTATTGGTTTAATAGTATAATTTAACGGGTGAAAATAGTCAAAATGTTAAATCTAATGGTGGAAAATTTGATAACACCAAACGTTTGGCGCTATCGATAGTATCCCAGCCGGACTCATAAACACTATACAATCCTTTTATTTTCTTTTTGTAGTTTACTAAGTCACAAAACTATATAAACTAAACTACTCAAACAATAAAGGAGTAGTTTGGTATTGAGGTGATTAAAAGTAATCACTTTTAAGCTATGAAAAACCCTAAAAGATGCAAAAGCATTTTTAATTTCCCTTTCTCCAACACCATGTATAAAAAGTGACATGGAAATCACTACTATCAAAGAAAAATCACTTTAAATTTATTTGAATCTTTTAAAGTGTAAAAGCATGTTTTTTTTTTTTTTTTTTTTTTTGTGATAACACCAGCTTTACAGGAATCGAATCGTTAGGTTTACTCATCTAAAGATGCATAAATAATATATAGTACAAAGTACATTCAAAATAGTAGCACATAATAATTCAATTAGATACATTAATTGTATTACAATATCTAACAATTGGCATGTTGCTAAGGGTGGGGGGAAAAAAAAAAGAAAAATTATAGCATATATGCACATAATAGTGTGTAAAAAAAGTACAATGTATATCTCAGCATGCTAAAATTAAAAGTTTTTGAATTAATATCTAACTCATTTAATATGTTCCACAATATTTTTAAATCTAATATTATAATTCAAAATGCTTAGATTATCAAAATAAATATAATTTTTTATATTAGGTTTTTTTTGAGATATCCTATATCACATCTATCATATGAGATTCTGATTTAACGCGTTAATCATGAAATAAAAGGCACGCTGTGTGGAGTGTAGGTTGGAAATAATTAATAATCCAAACCTAATTTAAAATTTAGCTAGAAATGGAGTATATTCAAATTATACATTGATTATACTTAAAGGTTTGTGTAATTAGAGTAGGACTTATAATTATCCAAAATAAAAATTTGATTTATCATCTGTTGTGATTTGATAGCAATGTATATAGTTAAGTATAAGTTAATTAGATGAATAAGTCACAGTAAATATGGCTGCAATATGGGTGCCGCCCAGAATGCAATTAAATACTTTTAATTTATTCATAAAGTATTAGTTTAGTTAATTATCTTTCTTTTCCAATATCTCTTCTCCATATTATTTTATTCAGTTTTTAGATCTTGGGCTATATAATCAGTATTAACATAAGTACCGATTTCAACAACAATTGGTATCAGAACAAATCACGTTTCTAACAGTATATGTATACACCCGGTTTGAAGCAATAGTTTTGCCTTAAAAAAGGACCAAACTTGAAAGCTAAAAACTCCTAATGGATCAAATTGTAAATATGTGCTTTTTCAGGCACTTTTTTGTAAAATCTCCATCTCAGGATCTCAGAAAAACCAGTACAAAACAACCCCCGGATAAACCGGGGAAGCATAATGCCCCACTTCACCTAACTTTTTTTTTTTTTTTTTTTTTAAATTTTTCTTCTCTCTCTCTCTCTCTCTCTCTCTCTCTCTCTCTCTCACTCTCTCTCTCTCCACTAACTACAATTAACATCTACACAGGTTGGATTCTTCTTTTTTTAGTGAAAGGAAAATAAATAAAAAAAAGGAAAAAAAGAGGAAGTGCATGAGTGGCCAACATCTCATTCCTTCACTTTTTGTCCCCATCCCTCCTTTTCCCATTTCAAGCCCCCCCCCCTATTTCCTACTTCCATAGGATGTGTTGATGATGAAAATTTACTGGTGAGGTAAAATTTGGGATAATTTTGATGAATTAATCCTCCATGAAATAGATATAATATTTTGTCCAGTTACATGTCTGTTTAATTCTGTTTAAGCACCTAGTTTTCGTTTTAAACGACGTTAACTGTTTAATAAAATAGTTTCAAAGCTAAAAAGATTAAGATCAGTGGTTATGATAAAGTAGGTCAGATGATCGAAATCGCGCTGTATTGTACAAAAGTACTGTGTATAAGTAAGCTTTATGTTACTCTTGAAAACAAAAGAAGAAGTAAAAATATCTTATCATTTATGTTAACTTTACAGATCTGATTTTTTATACATCCTGTTTTAATTTTTAACAATGGCCTCTTTTGAAAGAGATAGCTTTGAAATATGAAAAAGCAAATTAAGCGACTAGGAAGATTATATAGCAAAATTGTATACTATTTAAAGATTAAATAGTCGAATCAAAATAAATCATAATTTAGATAAGTTTGAAATATTTTTTACTTAATTATAAATTATAGTGGCTATTGAAATTTGAAAGCATTAATGAGAGGGTAATTTAGAGGAGCGGTCCACCGCTGATTTGGTGGACTAGGTCCAGGCAATAATATCTCAACTCACACTATTTTTCTTTTCTTTTATACCTAGGCATTTTAATATTCAAAGTTTATAAATATATTTTTTTTATACCGAGTCATTTTAAAGTAATATAATATATATATATAAAACACATTTAGTAAATTAAAAAATTGATATTAAGACCTCTTAATAGTATATAAGATGCACTCGTGCACCCGGTGCATGCATTTACTTTCCCGCGTTCGTGGCCAACAAGTGCCACGTCAGATTCGGCTCATGCGGGGGACCCCACACGGGCGATCCAATCTCACCACACTAGAGGAGTGTCCGTGGGGCCCCGTTTTGGGCCCCACCGCTCTGCTGGGCTCGTGCTTTTGTGTCCCCCATTTGTGTTGGTGATAATATCACATTCCGGTGGGGCCCACCCCAGTACACACCCGTTTAAAGGTTTTTAGATTCGGCTCACGCGTCTATTGCTTAAAACTAGGCTTTTTCTTTCCATAGCCCTTTTTATTTTATTTTTTACTTTTTTTTTTATATAGTAATTTATTATTCGATTAATTTCGTACACGTCCCTGCAAATATAGTAAATTAGAAATATATTTCTATAAAGTTCAACTTTCATATGTTGTTCCTATAAAGATCCTGATGTTTTCAAATATGTCTCTGCCGTTAGGATACGTTAGAAAAATTCGTCAATCATAGATAAAATACTTAATTCTAGTTAGTTAATGAGATGAATTAACTATTTTACCCTTCTTTAATTAATAGTTGAATTTTTGGAGGGACATATTTGTGATGATAAAAAGGTCATTTCACTTATAAAATAAAATAATATTTTAACGGTAATAAATCAAATGGATATATTTGAAAATATTAGAACTTTTATAAAGACAATATATGAAAGTTAAACTTTGTAGGAATATATTTTATAATTTACTATATTTGTATAGACCTCAGACCTGTATGAAATTAGCCCTAATTTATTATATTTGGGTTAAAAATATATGGAGACATGCTCAACTGTAGGTGATTCTAAATATCACACTCAACTAAATTTTTTGATAAAAAAATATATAGAATTTATTCGAACTATGAATCATTTTAAATTGGCTATCCAATTTTGAAAAACATTGATTTTATTATCCAACCTTTTTGTTTATTTGATATGAGCCAATCAACAGTACTATCGACTTTAAAATTTAAACTAATTATTTATTTTAATAAATTTATACTAACTAATTCTGTAAAGATAAACGACTTATTCAAATTTTAAAGTCAAAATATTATTAACTAGTTCAAATCAAATAAATTGAAAGCTAGAATGATAAAATTAAAATTTTGAAAGGTTGGAGGACCAACTCAAAATGGTCTATAATTAAGATAAGTTCTGTATATTTTTGTCAATTTCACATTGGAATGTTGGCTATTTATTATTGGGCTAAAATAGGTTGAACTTTCTGTCCCGTAATAATAGGCCCAGGACACTAATAAGTTGAGTTGGATGTGTCAAATAAATTGAGTGGGGTTACGATTCGCAAGAGACCTAATGATAAGAGGTACAACGATAGATCCAACGTCCGGATGAATTGAGTCAGGTCAAAATCCACAACCACTGAGATCGAAGCTCTTAATAAGTGCAATGGGTGCGCCCTTCCTATCAGTACGTGCTTTGATTAGCACTTACGATCCACATGTAACTCTTTCAAATTCGAATTTTTTAGAATTAAGTGACTTCAGTCAAAAATTTCGAAGATTTTATTAAACTTAATAATTTTAATTATATTTTAATAAATAAAATTAGATCAGTTAATGATTAATAACTAATATAATTATTACATTTTATAAAATTATTAAATTAACTAATTATAGAAACTCAAAATAAAAATAAATTAGAAATTTAGTAGGTCTCAATCACACACACAAAAAAAAAGACCATTTCTTGGATGACCCAAGTAAACTCACACAAAAGTTTTACAAAAAACACTCACTCTGCGAGACTGTCAAATATACCGTCCAACATTATTTTGAAACTTAATACCTAACTATAACGACGTTGCCTATAGAAGTTTTGTTTCTATGAAATAATCGTTGTACTCTAAAAACTTAAGCTGTTAGAGAACGATGCTTTTAAATACTTTTATATTTAATACTCCCCCTCACGTCTGGGCTCGAGACTTCTTAGTTGGCTCATGACGTGGGCTTGAATTAAATGGGAGGAAATTAATATGCTGGAAGCTTGGCGTGACTCGAACTCAGTACCTCCCGCTCTGATACCATGTGAATCAATCGTTGTACTCTAAAAGTTTAAGCTATTAGAAAACGGTGTTTATACAATTTTATATTCAACATTTCCCCTCACGTCTGGGCTCGAGACTTCTTGGTCGGCCCATGACGTGGGCTTAAATTAAATGGGAGGAAATTAATATGCTAAGAGTCTGGCGTGACTCGAACTCGAACCTCCCGCTCCGATCTGTACACAGACTTCTAAAAGCTTAAGTTGCAAAGATCGCACCCCTGCAAAAGGACCAAATAATCAACAATTGCGCGGGCTATGCCATGGTCCATTAAAAATGTCAAAAAAAAGAGATGAGCCGGGCTTGGGCTAAACAGATGGGCCTTCTTACCAAAATCCTTCTATGTGCACATGATGCACATGTTCTGTTTTTTTTTGAGAAACTCTATAATGTACTAGTTATATTGCTGACGTGGCGTCTTCAATCAATCATATTTTATTTTAGATTCACCCATCCAATCATAATTACTACAAAAAATGTTTTTATTATACTTTGCTCTTAAAATGTAAGTGTTAATAGTAAATTGCTGCTAAATTATTAAATTTAGCGGCACTTATCAAGTAATGCTGTTTAATATATTAATTAGCGTTATTTAAATAAATACTGCGGAGTAAATGGCGCTAAATCATAAATTTGTAGTAGTGTAATCCGTACACCATAATCTAAGTTCAGGCATTCCTTTTATCTCTTCTTCTACAATGTTGATTTCATGCCTTGCTAAAAAAACCCACAACAATTTGAATCTCCCTACCAATAATAATATATAAATAAATAAATATAAAAAAAGTTAAGCTCCTATGTTCTCAACGTATTTGTAATCTATAGCCGTCGGATCGTCTAAGATCCGTGTAGCACTAATAAAGAAAACTTAACAGGACAAAACATCACTAATAGTGTCGCACCGATCTTGAGACGATCCGACGAAAATCGCCGCAAGATCTGTACAGTACTAATAAAAGGGACTTAACGGAACACTACGTTAAAAGTACTGCACAGATTTTGAAACGATCTGATAATTAAAAAGTCATAAGCACAAATAATCCTATGCTTTTAAAAGTATAGAAGCTCAACTCTCTCTCTATATTTTTTTTCTCTCACAAAAACTAAAAAAATATATATTTATCTACAAATGCATATATAAGCCCATTAAAGATCTCAGCTTAGGTAAGAAACAGGAGGAGAGAACACTGGATTGCTGAGCACATTACTTGGTGCAGGCCTTGCCGTCGGCCTCCGCACTATTCCGGCCGCCTTATTCGCGCCGAACCGGAATTGGTGCAGCGGCGTCGAATTACTGTCCAGAATATGCAGCACCGCCACCGTAAACACCGAGCACGCGAACATCGGAATCGGCCCGAAGATCCACAGCAATAAGGCGGTCGCAAAGTACAATGCCCTAAGCCCCATGGACCAGAAGTTACCGCCACGAATAACCTGTTGAATGTAAAATATTAAAATACTATTCTCTGATAGTTTAAATTTTCTTTTTTTTTGTTTTTTTTTTAGCATCTATATCTTTATACCTATACCTATACATTATTCCTCATAAACTTTGCCATATAGCAAAGCCTCCTTCATCCTTGCCTTTTTCTCCCATCTTTGTTTTTTTTTCTAATTTTTAATAATCGAATTTATTATCTTTTGTCTCCACATGATATTTCGTCTTTTCACCTGTCCATTTCTTAATTAATATGTGTTGTCGTGATTAAAGAGGAATTCGACCTGATAATATATGGCACTGAATGAAAAGTGAAGATCAAGATTCGCCTTTCCAATATCGACAGCACAATTAAAATGCCTATGGAGTATTGTTTTATTGCTATTTTTTTTATTATTATTACATGTAATTTATTTGCTGACATTATAAATTTTGCTATATCTGTTTCGTATCTTTTATTTGTATTTATTAATTTCTAATAACAAGTGAAATTTTTTAAAATATTTTATTTTATTAATCTTCTGTCTCTTATAGTATCAGTCTGCCGCAATCCGCGAGTAACTTCACTAGTAAACCAAAATGGCAATTGAATTGGTCCTCAATTAATGAACTCAAAAGTGATATTAGGACTTTGTTTTCCTGTTTTACCCTTGGCTACATAGGCCACATGGAAATTCAAAAGGGTATTTTTGACCCCAAAAAAAAATTGATTTTTCATGATTGAGAAACTCAACTTTTGATAAATCGTACTTTAAATCATTCAGTTTACTTATTGTTGTACAAATCACAAATTAAATCATATTTAACTAGGTTTTCTTATAAATAATTTGATGAAACAATTCGATATTACAAACTTAAGCTTTCAGAGAACAACAGCAATTCTGCGTTACCGCGGTTTGGACGTAGCTGACCGGGATGTCTGAGTCGAGCGTGCTGATCAAGAAGCCGGCGTGAACGAAATATCGGGCGGAGTGGATGAAGCAAGTGAAGGCGGCGAGGAAGCAGACGAGGAGGGAGATGTATTTCACGGAGGCCGTCGACTGGCTCGTGTCGCCGTAGACGACCTCGGCCATGAGGGTTTTCGAGGTCGAGCCGCCGGCCCAGGTGCCGATGAGGGAGCCGAGCGCGATGGAGAGCGAGGCAAGGTTCGTGGACGCCGTCTGGCTGCTCGATATCACCTGCAACGCAATGCCCGTCTCCTCCGGCGTCGACTGCAGCATATATAAAAGGATTTCTAAATTAGAAGTACTAACATAAGACCACATCAATTATCTCCCTTACATTCTTTTTCTAAATTAGAAAATTCTGCGTACTGAATTGAAGAGAATTAGCTCCTAGTGAATTGCAATTTGAATAATCTCTTCTTTCTATATATAGTTCTACAGTTCTACAGCAATAAGAAGCTCATTTGGATCCACCAATGATAACAATCATGTTTAGCCATATGAACAACAAATTCTATTCTTTACCTACAATAACAAAATGATAAGAAATGAACACAAAAAAACGGAGAAATAGATGATAAGAATCAAACCTGCAACATCCTCTCGACCCAGGCTCGCTTGTTATGGTTCTCGTATCCGATTACGGTGGTCTGCGGGCACCGAAGAATCCGGTAGAGGAGGAAGAGATGGTACCCAAACATGATAGTAATACCACTAGGGACTAATACCAAATCAATTGATCCTTTATTCAACAACATCTCCCTCTCCCTCTCTCTCTCTCTCTCTCTCTCTCTCTCTCTCTCTCTCAATTTACTCTTCTTGATCTCTCTCTCTATTTGGTCTCTCTCTTGGTACGTAATTTGCGCATTTTGGCTCCAAAGTGTTGCAACATGCATGTTCTTGTGAAACTAAACTCTTGTTTGAATTGCTTATAGTATACCACTACTCTTTGTGTCTAGCTAATTACTTGTTGGTTGTTGCCAAGCAAAGTGCTTTTCCAAATGGGAACTCAAAAAAGTGATCTCCAAAGTATGGTATAGGAAATTTTTTTTTTTTTCATTTCACTAAAATTATATGATCTATTGTGTACCTTTTATAGAACTTTGCTACCTTATAGTTTATAAACATTTATACAGATAAGTAAAAATCGAAATAACAGAAATGTACGTACGTACATTTTAAACTACAGAAAGACAAACTACAAATACGATGATATTATGCGCGCAAAAGATTTTTTTTTTTTAATTAGTTTTTTTCTTTACAAATGTTGTTTAATTGCCTTAGGGAGGAAGACATTTAGTTTAAGAAGAAAGAGGCAATCAAGTTGAAGTATTGCTTAATTCATTGGGTTTTTTAAGTATTGAGTTTGCTTGTACTCAACCTCTTGTACTTAATTATATAAGGTTGGTTTGCATTTGTATACATCCATGAAGAGTTTGAGGACCCAAAGCATTGAATTAATTAATGTATGGCCCATGTTTTGTGGAGGGTGATGTGTGTACTTAATTTATCCATTTTGAAAGGTTGGAGATCTAAGATTCTAGCATATAGTTAAATCTAGCCCTAGAAGTAAGAATTGAGTATTTAATTAAGGAAAATTTATGGTCTTAGGGCAATTATTTACCCTTGTTTTGGTTTTATTTTCAACAACAGTAGTTTCCAGTAAAGTGTTTGATGGAGAAATATTTGAAGTTTTTGATACAACGACGAAAAGTCGGAAAGAGATTCTTGAACCTTTGAAGGAAAAAAAGATTTAAGAGTAAACTTCGAATACCACCTTTGTGGTTTAACGTACACTTTCTCACTTTAGTACTACTCTGTGGTTAAAAGTGTACCAAGTTAGTGTATTGTGGTTTTATTTTTATTTTTATTTTTTTATCAGTTTTTCTGTTAATATTTTGTTTAAATTATATATAAAAAACTTCAGATGCTCTATTTAGGTTTATCGAATATTCATTTTAGTACTCTTTAGTTTTAACTTTATCACTGATTTAACGAAAAAAATTAGTGAAATTGATAATAATAAAAATATAAAAATGAAACCACATGATACTAAATTAATACACTTTAAACCACAGGGTATTAAAATAAGAAAGTGTAGAAAGTGTGAAACCACAGGAATGATATTTGAAGTTTTCTTTAGATTTAATTCAGCACTTTCAATCCTGCAAGAGAAAATGTTGCTAAAAGTATTTAAAATAATACTTTTTTTAACAGCAATAATATGCGCAGCTTAATTTATTTTGAGTGCCCTCTTTTTGCAAGTAATAGAATTACAATATGTAATTTTGAATTTCCTTTTAAATGAAATGAATAATTGCATAAGATATCAAATAGCAAACAAATCCCTATATAAAACTAAAGTGATATGGTTTGTTACTTTAAAAATTTTCCTATTTACAAATATATCCTTCTGTTACAAAAATATGATAACCATGGGTAAAAAAAAGTTAACCATGATTAGGTAAGGAGTAGTTAAAGGACCTTTTTATTCTTTATATATGTAATTTGTATTACCATTTTGAGTCACACAGTCTCTCTCTCTCTATCCCTATTGCTCTTCCTCTCTTCTTTGTCGACGACCACCGCAGCGGCGGCGACGGTGTCAAAGACACGACCCTCGGCCGCGGCGAAGATGAGGTACTCGTGCAGTGGGTGATGAACAATTTTGTAAGGATAAAACGACCATTTTATGCTTTCATTGTTAAAAAATTGATGGTGGATCAGACAGTTAGGACAAATATAAAGATACCATAATTTTTGGAGGAATATATTTGCAAACTATAGAATTTTCGAAGGAATAAATCATATTACTTAAGTTTTATAAAATTTATATGGTATTTGACACTTTTGCATTGAAACTTATGAAATTAACTTCAAAAGAAATGGGGGTGAGCTTCACACTACAGCTCATGCATTCCAAAGTTTTTTTTTTTTTTTTTTTTTTTTTTGAGAAATAGGTAGCACGCTGTCTGTTTTGTTTATTTCATTTAAAATTAAACTTAGCTGGAAATGTGAATCAAATAGGATTCGAACTTGGGATCTCGAATACCAACCACTAAATCCTTTGTCATTTGCTCTAGAAACAGTTGGTTCATATATTCCAAAGTTAATATACAAAATTAGCCTTTACCAGTAACAAATTGATACCCAACTTAGCTTGCAAGTGTCCCTTTCATTGACTTCAAATTAGTTCACTAAAAAAAATGATAAACACATGTGGCTTTGTTTTAAAGGAATCTAAAGCTTCATGGTTCAAACAACCTTAAATGTCACATTTATAAACCAAATAAATAAATATATTAAATAAATAATAAATAAATAAATGGTAACAGTTATATGGAAGTTAACAATATGCATCATAGTTTCGAGAGAGCATGAAAAAACAAAAAAATTAAGGGATAATTGCCTATATACTCCTCATGCGTCTGAAAATATCCGATCTACCCCTACTTTTTTTTTTTCTTTCTAAAATGTCCCTCATACGTTCCACCGTTATTGCAAAATACCCCCGCAGTTATCTCCTGTTAAGTTAATCTGGGTTAAACGTAAGTTAAATATCTACCACAGTTAAAAAAAATTAAAATACCAATTTTGCCCTTAACTTAAGGGCAAATAAGAAAGGTTGGTGACGGTAGAGGGGTATATTGGAAAAACCAAAAGTCGAAATATTTTTGTGCTCTTGACTTTAAGGGCAAATAAGAAAGACAGTGATGGTAGAAGGGTATATTTGAAAAGGGCAAAATAGTAATTTTACAGAGATAACATAATTACTTAATATATTTTAACTCTAAGGGTATATTAGAAATAGGTTGGAACGTAGGAGGGGTATTTTCAATATTAGCCTTCTAAGAGGGGTAAATCGAAAAATCGGAAACTTTTCAATAGTATATAAGTAATTGCCCCAAAAATTAAATACCAAAACATGTGTAAAGGAAAATAAATGTAGAATGTTTGGGGGCAATTAAGTTCACACACACACACACACACACACACACACAAACACACCCGCTATCGCAATTCGCAACCGCTATCGCAAATATACCCCTAAAACGCGGTACGCAAATATACCCCCAAAATAATATCCCACTTTATCCAACCGCTATCGCAAATATACACCCAAAATACGGTACGTACGTAGCATTTCGCTCGATGCTTCCTCTAGATTAGAGTTTGGGATTTGTGCGTTCCGGACAAATAAACTAATTGATAGACCAAATTACCCCTAAATTAATCAAAATTTATGAGCTATTTAAAACCCTTATTTTTTTTTTCCCTAAATAGATGAGAAACTCTATTTTCTCTTCCGTTGGATGTCTAATTTTCGTAGATTAGATTAAAAATTATAGTAAATTTATTAAAAGTTTCATCATATTTAGCAGGTTTAATTTATCTTAGCAAAAATTAAAATAGTTAATGAATAAAAGTTAATAGTAAATTAAATTAATTTAAAAAAATAAAATAAAATTAGAAAAAATATTAATTTTCAAAAGAAACCATAGTTGAGGGTGTTTAAATACATATTTACCAAACTAATTTACCAATATAACTTTGGAATCAAAAGTCCTGATTAGTCATTTTACATTATAACAGTGTTTTGAGTACTAATTTACCAAACGCATAAAATGAAAAAACTATAACACTTCCATAGTTATATGGTTATTTTGTCAAACGTCTACGTACTTTTCCTACAACAGTTTATAAAAAAACTTTTTTACAACAATTTTTAGAAATACTTTTGCCATTGCTACCGCACACCCAAACTAAGCCTTACAATCTATACATCTATACATAGAATAAAAGGTGAACCCTAAACCTGCTACGTGTCGGCTCCCTAGGAACCCCCGCCCCTGCGCGCCTCTTCTCGCCTCTACTCTCTCTCCCCCTCACCCGGAGCCGTGCCCCACCTGCGCGCGTACGTGGCATGCCCCCAGCAAAGCCCCCTCTCCTCGGCTTTCCTCCTCGTCGGGGGCCCACCTGCTATCTCCTCTTCTCTCCTCTCTGCTCTCTCTCCTTCTCTCCTCGAGCCGTGCCCCACCGGCTCTCCCTGCGCCTCTATTTGCGGCGGGCCCCACGTGTCGGAACCTATCGTCATCGTTGCTGCGGGCGGAGGTACGCCTGTGACATCCTTGTATAATTTAATTAGCTAAATATTAATGTATTGCTAATGTGAAAATAATATGTTGTGATGAGCCGGTTCGGCCCACTATAGCGGGCCGGTTTTTCTCATGTTAGAGACCTCAAATTGGGCCAACCTGGGCCCAAATGTTTTCAAACATGGGCTTGATTTAGTCGACCCACGACATACTGTTTTCTTTTTAAATTATAAAAATAAGCTTATGAAAAAATTTATTTAGAAAAATAAGATTTATGAGCCTGTTTGGCCTAGCTGTAGGGAGTAGTGCTGTTGAAAAAAATACCGTAGAAAATAGTGCAGTGCTCTAAAAAAGAATCTTTAAAGTGTTTCGCTATTTTTGTTAAAAGTTAGGGACCAAAATAAAAATACTTGCAATATTGAGGACAACATTACAATAAATCCAAAGTTTCTATCCCAAGTTTTTTTATTTTTTTTTTTTGGATTTTGGTCCATAAAATTATCTTCTAAAAAAAAAAAAAAAAAAAGCTCTCTAAGAATGAAGCTACTACAGTGGAGAAGGCGGAAGGGTGTGGAACGCGACTTTTTGCGGCAAACTATTTACAACATTTGTCATTTTATAAGCGACAAATGATTCATCGTTTTATATATTGTAATACATAAATAGTTCACTAATTCAAATAATAAGAAAGACAGTGAACCGTTTAAAATGTTGTAAATCGCTCACTTCTTTCGTCAAACTACCAAAATTTTAATCGTTGTCTAAGAATGGGATTCGAGGGTACAAGAGAATGCTCTAATCTTATTGATTAAAGGCCGAAGCAGAAGCACATTTCTATATCCTTCTCTAGTTTTTTATGGGACCATAAATGGTACATTTTTATTAAATTAGTTTTGTCACCGTTGCTTGTTATTTTCAGGACCCTAAATTCCACCGTACAAGTTGCGACAACCGTACCTCCCTAAAATTCAAATCAAAGTTTCAATTTAAATTTTATAAAAGTGTAAGGCTTTTATAGAGTACAGAAAACTTCGTATACCACAAAATGAGAGAAAATATAGAGTAGCATGGTAAAACGAAATACGAAAAACTATCACGTATGATGTATAAAAGTGGTGCAGAATACGAGTATGTGTGATTCTTTTTTATTTTATTTTTGAGAGATAGATAGCACGCTATCCGTTTCGTTTATTTTATTTTAAAATAAACTTAACTAGAAATATCAATCAACTAGGATTCGAACTTGTAGGAGTTGAGGGTGTGCAGGGGGGGGACTTCGGTGAGGATGTCCATACTGTCTGGGAAAGATGGAAGCGAAGAGCGAGCGATCTAAGGATGAGAAGCGGTCTATCCGATTTAGCAGCTTGCTGGTGGATCATTTGGAAGGCCAGGAACGATCTAATCTTCCGTGACATACAGTTTGACCCTGAGGTCGTGGTGCGCAGGCTCAAGCATCTTATCAACTCTTGGAATACTCTGCTTTGAGGGAGTTTTTTTTTTTTTTTTTTTTTTTTTTGGGCGCCTCGAGGCCCTGGTTGCCTCATCTTGTAGCCTAATTCAACTTTTTTATTGAATGAAGCAGGTAGCGTGCTACCTATTCTCAAAAAAAACTAGGATTCGAACTTGGGTCTCGAGTATCAACCACCAAGCCCTTTGCTACTTGTTTTAGGGACAGTCTGTATAGTATGTGTGATTCAAAAATAGGATAATATGATCTAACTATGGCAAACGATGCAATTAAACTCTACATTGTCAACTCACTACATAGTCCATACTCAGGGATATGCTCTTCAAATCCTGTTTTACTGCTATATCACCATTTTAAGAAGCGAGTGGCGGAGACTTAATGGTTAGCAGATCAGATCCAAGTCGAATCTTGATTCACATTTAAATTTTAGTTTATTTCTAAATGAAATAAACGAAACGGATAGCGTGCTACCTATCTCTTAAAAAAAAAAACTTTTTACTGCTATATCAAATTTTTTTTCATATTTAAATTTGCTATCACCTAAAACAAATTTAGTTTAAGATAAGCTAAATAATATAAAATAGAGTTAATTTCATATAGGTTCCTGCAAATATAGAATTTTTTTTATATTTAAATTTGCTATCACCTAAAACAAATTTAATTTATGATAAGCTAAATAATATAAAATAGAGTTAATTTTATATAGGTTCCTGCATATATAGAAAATGACAAATATATCTTTACAGAGTTCAACTTTCAAATGTTATTTCTGCAAAAGTTCTAATATGATAAAAATATCAAAAACTAACTAAAATTAAGTATTTAACTTATGATTAACTAGAATTTTCTAACGTCAGCTATCCGCTTCGTTTATTTTATTTAGAAAGAAACTTAGCTAGAAATGTGAATCAACTAGGATTCGAACTTGGGACTTCGGGTACCAACCATCAAGTCCTTTGTCACTTGCTCTAGGAACGATCGGTAATAATATATAAAAGTTGAACTTTGTAAAGATGTAATTATAATATTTATAATTTATTATATTTATAGAGATCTGTACCGAATTAATCCTATAAAATAAGGACGGATAAAAAATAATTTCCATAATAATAATAATTTCAATGACACGTTACACGAGCGGGACAAGCTGGCTCGCTCGGACTGGGATCGTGGCGGCGGGTCAGTGGTCGGTCGGTTGCAGTAGGTTCGGGTAAACTCGTTCGGACTCGGACTCGGATATTATAAGATTGCGAGCGTCAAACCCACGCGGCTCGGCTCGATCGAACTTCGCTTCCCTCTCCCCCTTTTCAAAACAAAACGGGCTTTTTTGGAAAATAGCCCCCTGACTTTTTATATTTTGCAAAATAATTGCAAAAATGCCAAGTAACACGCGGGTAGGCCAGCGTGTTTAAGTTGAACACGGTGAATGGTTCACCGTGTTCAATACTATTGGACACGATGAATATTCACCGTGTTCAATCCATTAGTATTAATATTGTACACGGTAAATCATTCACCGTGTCCAATACAACTACCAGGACTTAGCCATTTTGGCTGCGCCTTACATTAGTATTGACACGATGAATCATTCACGTGTCCAATACTAATGTATTGGACATGATACTTAATGTATTGGACACGGTGAATGGTTCACCGTGTCAATACAATTAAACACGGTGAATCATTCACCGTGCTCAACTTAAACACCGCCTAACCCCATGCTGGCGCGGTGAGGCCATTTTTGCAATTTATTTTACAGTAAGACTATTTTCCAAAATATAAAAAGCCAGGGGCTATTTTCAAAAAAAGCCCAAACAAAACCCATCTCTCTCTCTCTCAATCTCTCTCTCTTTTTCCTTCCTCGACACGAAATTTAGGAAGCGAGAGCGAGCGAGAGAGAGAGAGAGAGAGAGAGAGTGTGGAGATCGCTTGCGACGCGAAGCTGTTGCGGGAGCGAGAAGCCGCTGCGCGATGAAGCAGATGTTCGGCTTCCGCGGCGCGGCGTCCCCTGCTGCTCCCGGAGCAACAGGGGACCCCCGGAACCCTAGCCGAACCCCTCTGACGCCGCCGTCCTCCGCCGCGGGCAACGGCGGTGGACGCGGCGCCGTGGCGCTCGGCCCCGCGCGGCCGCTCCGCCTAGTGTACTGCGACGAGGGGGGGAAGTTCCGGATGGACCCGGAGGCCGTCGCCGCGCTCCAGCTCGTCAAGGGCCCCATCGGCGTCGTCTCCGTCTGCGGCCGCGCTCGCCAGGGCAAGAGCTTCATCCTCAACCAGGTCAGCGGCTATATTTGATGCATTTCGGTGCTAATTTTGTGTATGTTGGCGATTTAGGGTTACACATCCTCAAACAGGTCTCTTTTTCGGTTTTCCGGCCAATTTTGATACATTTTGGTGGTAATTTAGCGTGTGCTAGCGATTTAGGGTTATGCATCCTCTTCCCAGTTTCTTACTTCTTATTCTGGCCAAATTTGATTCATTTTGGTGCTTTAATTTAGTGTATTGAAGCGGCTTAGGGTTATGCTTTCTAAATTAGGCTTCTTTTTTTTTTTTGTTCTTCCGGTCAATTATGATGCATTTTGGTGCTAATTTTGCGAATGTCGGCGATTTGGGGTTATGCATCCTGAACTAGGTAACTTTTTATTTTTTCCAACCAAAGTCGAGGCATTTTTTGGTGTCAATTTTGTGTATCATTGCGTTTTATGGGCGCACATCCTCAACCGGTGGTTTTCTGTTTTCTTTTTCCGGGCCAAATTTGATGCATTTTCGTTCTAAATTAGCTTATGTTAGTGATATAGAGCCCTCGACCATTTTTTTTTCCTGCCCAAATTAGAGTAATTATTTGTTTGTTCCTGTTATAACAGTTTTGATGAATTTGCCATGCTTAGCATTCATTTGTTCAAGAATTTTTAGATGTCACTTTGACTAATATTTTGCCGACCTGACTCTTCCTGTATTGGTCAAACAAGTTCATGCAATATCATTTTGTATCTTAATTTGTAGTGTTTTGTTGTCAGTCACTTTTAATCAGGATCTCTGCTTGCTGCTGATCAGTTCTTAATATTACCATGTAACTAAATCGCAGTATTAATGTTATCTATGAGTATTTGCATTAAGTTGTTATTTCTTGGCACGATCATCTGGTAACCAATTCATCTTTTGCATATCATAGCTTTTAGGAAGAAGTAGCGGCTTTCAAGTGGCTCCCACTCATCGACCGTGCACTAAGGGGCTTTGGATGTGGAGTGCACCACTAAAGAGAACTGCTCTTGATGGAACTGAATACAATCTTCTATTACTTGATACTGAAGGGATTGACGCCTATGATCAAACGGTTAGTTGCAATCCTTCTTTCTTAGTCTATTAGTGTTCATGTTGGTTCTTCATTGGTATGTTCTTTTTGAGTGGTGTGCACCATCTGTGTAACTTCATGTTTCAATTAGTTAATATGGATTTCTTCCAATATCTAGAGTCTCAAGCCCCAGTCAACTAAATTATCCTTTAATACTTATCTTGAGATTTGTACGATTATTAGGAACTCTTTATCTTCTATGCATTTTTATTTTCTTCGTCTAGAATCGTATGTATCCCTGTAAATTCAGAGCCACTATGTTTTTGTCTATGTTTTTGTTGCAGTATGCCTAAATAGCTGTTTTTTTTTTATTGATATATTTGTTGTTATTAATGCTCTTTGTATTTCACTTTGTATTTGCAGGGCACATATAGTACCCAAATATTTTCTTTGGCTGTTTTATTATCGAGCATGTTTATCTACAATCAGGTATGCATGTTCCAAGCTGAGCTTTTTGTCTTGTTCTCTATGTGTTAGTTGTTAATTGATGCACCCGTTCATTCATTACTTGCAGCTCATAAAACGGTAAATCTATTGAATCCAATTAGATTCTAAATAGTTTGGTAATTTGTCTTTTCATTTCATTTGCAGATGGGCGGCATAGATGAAGCTGCACTTGATCGTCTATCACTTGTCACTGAAATGACAAAACATATACGTGTTAGGGCTTCTGGTGGAAGGTCCACTGCATCCGAGCTTGGGCAGTTTTCTCCAGTTTTTGTTTGGTTATTGCGGGTATAAATATTGTTTAAATCTTAGCAGATGCGTCTACTGTGTTTTTAGTTTTTGCTTCAACTTCTGATTTTCTAATTATCAATAACTCCGTTTTGTGTATTTAAGGATTTCTATTTGGATTTAGCGGAAGATAATAGGAAAATTACTCCACGTGACTACCTTGAACTAGCCTTGAGGCCAACGCAAGGTGGAGGAAGAGATATGCATGCTAAGAATGAGGTACCGCATGAAAAAGCTTCTTACATTAAGGTCCAATTTGATTCACTAGCAATGCTTATGCATGTGTATCCTTCATTTCTATAGATTCGGGAGTCCATTCGATCCCTCTTCCCGGATCGTGAATGTTTCACTCTTGTGCGGCCAGTGAACAAAGAAAGTGATCTCCAACGCCTTGATCAAATTCCTGTAAGTATTACCTATCTTATTTAACAGAAATCCTTGAATTTCTCCTATGTGAAATCCAGCCAAGGATCTATGCTATTGGTACTAAGACTGTTGATAATAGAGGTGGGTAATGGGAGGAGCAGACCTTCAATTGTTTGAACCTTACTGTGAACTTTGATGTTTACTGCTTTCTACAGATAGATAGGTTGCGTCCAGAGTTCAGAGCTGGTTTGGATGATCTGACAAAATTCGTCTTTGAGCGAACTAGGCCTAAACAAGTTGGAGCAACTATGATGACTGGCCCTCTCCTAGCTGGTCTTACGCAATCGTTCTTGGATGCCATCAATAAAGGTGCCGTCCCTACAATATCATCCTCATGGCAGGTTAGTTAATTTTTTTATGGTTAAAGATAGGTGCTCTGAAAGTTTGTGTGTCACTTAGTAGGAATGCACATTTTTTGTATCATATTTTGGAAGAATTATGTCATGACAAACATGATATTACTATTTCTTTGACTATTCTGATGTTCAAAATTGGTCTGTTTTTTGTTTTCAATTTTTTTTTTTAACTGGACTTTATTTTGTTGAAATTCTTAAATTAAGAACTCTGTAATCTCAAATTGAAAATTGAAACCTAAAGATGACGCTACCAATTTGGTTCACAAGTTTCTGGGATGTAGAACATGAGCTTTGTAATTAGATTCCATCATGACATTGAACTTGGTAGTTCATGAAGATAGATTCGTAAGGGGAGAAAATTTTTTATTTGATCGAGTACACTGTAATTTAGCATTGTTTTCCTTGTACGTGCCATTGCTATCTCATGACGGTCCAGTATGAAGTAGCCGACCTATGTTGAAATGAAAAATCGATGATATGACTAATGTATTGATTGAAAATAAATTAAATAATGTAGCATGCCCATCCTCAATTTGAAACTGTCTTTTGATGTCACTGAGTTTGGCAGAGTGTTGAAGATGCAGAATGTCGCAGGGCATATGATTCTGCAGTTGAAGTTTACACATCATCTTTTGACCGTACAAAACCTGCTGAAGAGGTAAGAATATCAAGTGATGGCATTGAATATTTGATTCATTTTGTTATGCTGTACTAACTATACCTATTTTAGGATGCTTTAAGGGAAGCACATGAAGATGCAGTTGGGAAAGCTCTTGTGGTTTTTAATAGTTGTGCCGTGGGAGCTGGATCAGTACGTCTGAATTATGAAAAGCTTCTCCATAGTTACTTCAAAAAGGCTTTTGAGGTGAATACTGTCTGATCCATATTTCTCTTTTATGAATAGAAACAAAACAAAAGCAGATTCCAATGTTAATAAAATTTTAAGCAAGTGATCAAACATTCTCATCAAAGTTATTTTTCTCTTAATATTCTAGTATAAACTTCTGGCAAGTTCTTTGACAATTGTGGCAAGGACATGGCAATATGCTTTCTTGTGTTTAAAGTTGCTATAAGCTTTGATTAAACTTTGCTCCTAGTTGTAATTGGAAAAAAAATAACCCATAACTCAGTATTGTAATCTTACGGGATGAAGAAAGAGGAGAAACACAGCAGGTGGCCAGATGATTTGAGTTTGAAAGAATTTTGTTGTTAATCTAGGGGCTATTTATTTTCTGAGTAGGATTTGTAAAAGTGCGTTATTTTTTTAAGTATTAGACTTGTATAGCTTTATTCGTTTCATTTTCCATGTGCTGAAGATTGATGTAGTTTTTTTCGTTCTTTAATTTTGCAAGTTGTTTTTTCTTGTTTATCATTATATACTACTTAGTGATCAGCATTCAACTGATTTCTAGTCCTGCTTTTGGAACGAACTTAAATAAAAAGATTTAGCATGGCTGATTTCTTTGCTGCTTAATTGTGCAGGACTACAAAAGAAGTGCTTTTCTAGAAGCTGATTTGCAATGTTCGAACACAATACGGAGTATAGAAACGAAGTTGCGAGCAGCTTGTCATGGTCCTGATGTGAAAATTGACAATGTGATGCAGGTAATATCTTCTAGTATTTTTAGATTATTAAAAATTTGTGGTAACTCATTTATTGAGCCATATTTTATGAAAAATGTTGGTAAGTCTTTCTTTTGCTCTTAGATTGTTAGTTTTGGTAGGCTTCCGAGTAGAGGTACCTATACTGTTGTTTTGCTCTTTACAGCTGCATTTTGGCCTCAAGTTTAAATAACATAATAATATGTTTGTGATTCTACTTTTTTAAATTGCTGATTTTTTTAGTTTATTCTTCTAAATACCAAGTTGTATCTTCCAAAGTTTGGCCATAGATGTTTTGGTGCCATTTAATTTGAGAAAATCATTGAGGCACACTGTTGCTTTCTATTACCTCCTCTGACCAAACTGTAGATCCCTTTATTCTTTGTTTTCGATTGTGTTTTGAGTCTCTCTTCTTTCCTAGAAATAATGTTAGATTCATTAATATGGTATCTTCTTTGATTATTTGCAGCTCTTGGACAGTCTCCTTTCTGAGTATGAGTCATCATCTCATGGAGCAGGGAAATGGAAAATACTGGCTGTTTTTCTACGACAATGGTTTGTACCCTTTCTATTTCTTTTTGACTTATGTAGTCAGAACAAATAAATTTTCAGCTTGTTTTGCAAATTAGGGCCTATTTGGCTTGGCTGAAACTTCTGTGGAAGTGGTATTTTAGGAGAGCTGTTTGAAAAAGCATTAATAACTTCTTTTATGAAAGGCCCCCAATTGCTTCTTGCTGCAGTAGAAGTAGAAGTTTTGAATTTGGAGCTTCTATTGCCTAGAAGATTATTTTTTCTTCCGGGTGCAGCAGATGCTCTTTTTTTTTTCTTTTTTTTTTTTTGCAAAGCCGCTTTCTGCTGCTTTTAGGACAATCAGATCGTTTAACATCCTATTTTGAACTTATCTGGCATCATCTTTTCTAGATTTTTTTTTTTTTTTCAAGTGTTAACGTAATCCAATACAATATACTTTGCAACATATGGGCCTTAATTTTTCTGGCCCCGTAGTTTCTCTAGTTTCAAAAACTTTATTTGGTTACTTTTAAGTTAGCACTTTATGTGGCATTTATTGCAGTTTGGCGGGACCAATACTTGATCTTTTCAAAAGGCAGTTGAATAGAATTGAAACTGAAATAAGTACTTTGAGGTTGAAATGCACCTCGAGTGACGATAAATTGGAACTGCTTAAGAAGCAGCTTGAGGCAAATGAGAGGCAAAGATCTGAATATGTGAAGCGCTATGAAGAAGCCATCAGTGATAAGCAAAGAATATCTAAAGATTATGCTGGTCGTATTACTGATTTGCAAAGCAAATCCAGCAAGCTGGAGGAGCGGTGCATGAGCTTATCGAATGCCCTCGATCTTGCTAAACGTGAATCTGCTGAATGGAAAAGCAAGTATGACCAAAGTGCTTCTGAGCAAAAAGCTGATGAGGAGAAGCTAAGATCTCAACTCACTTCTCTGGAGTCCAAGATTAATGTGAGTGAAGGGAGATTAGCTGCTGTTCGAGAGCAGGCGGAGTCTGCTCAAGAGGAGGCTTCCGAGTGGAAACGGAAATACGAAGTGGCTATTGGAGAAGCGAAGAATGCTCTGCAGAGGGCGGCACTGGCACAGGAGCGCACGAATAAGAAAGTGCAGGAAAGGGAGGATGCTTTGCGGGCTGAATTGGCTAACCAGCTTTCAGAAAAGGTAACCTTAGCTCTTATTTGTTTAGCTAATTTGCAAGAGACCCCCTAAAAAAATGTTTTTGTTTTTTTGCTTCGGCCCTTTAATATGTTATCCTATATATTACCGTACTAAAACAAGTTTCATCACTTTGTGTCCTTATATTGCTGTTCACCTTGCTTAATGGTCAATAGGGTAGGATGTAGGTTTTAATATTTTAGGCGAGTGATTTGAAAGACGTGATGCTTATGCCGGCGGGGGTGTTCTTGGAGGAGAGGGGGAAGGGCACTCGGGGTGCGCCTATTTATTTACCTAAAAAAAAGGAAACTCCTGTTCGGTTTCTTTGTGGTGTATCTTATGTAGAAGCCTTATTTTTTGCTTTTGTTGTACTGGACAGGATGAAGAAATTACGAAGTTGATTGCACAGATCAATCAATCTGAGAAGCATGTGACAAGCTTAATTGCGAGATTGGAGGTAAAGATTAAAAGTACCCATTCCGATTGCTTTACATTTATGATATTGAATGTACTCTCTTCCCCCCTCTTTTTTATGCTTTCTCTGAAGAATTACATATGCATGGTTATATAACACCGGCTGTAAATCTTATACAGGCTACTGAGTCTAAAATAAAGAACCATGAGACTGAATCTTCACGTTTGAAGGAAGAGATGAGAATATTAACTGAGAACTTGAATTCCATCAAAGCCGAAGCTCAGGGACACGAGAAGCAAGTCAGAATTCTGGAACAAGAAAAGAACCATCTTGAAGACAAGTATCTTTCTGAGTGCAAGAAGTTCGACGAAATAGACAAGAGGTGCAAGGATGCCGAAAGGGAAGCCAAACGAGCAACTGAGCTGGCTGACGCAGCTCGTGCGGATGCCGCTTCTGCCCAAAAGGAGAAAGCTGAAGCCCAGCGGTTGGCGATGGAAAGAATCACATTGATCGAAAGATCCGAGAGGCAGGTCGAAACCCTAGAGAGAGATAAGGCCAAGCTGACAGATGAGATTGAGCGGCTCCGCCAATCCGAGATGGATTCAGTCTCAAAGGTCAATTTACTGGAGAGAAGGGTTGATGAGAGAGAAAGAGAGATCGAGGAGATGTTAAGTCGGAACAATGAGCAAAGGTCTAATACAGTCCAAGTCCTCGAGAGCCTTTTGGCGACGGAGCGAGCGGCTTGTGCGGAAGCCAATAGAAGGTCGGAGACCCTCTCATTGCAGCTACAATCTACACAAGGCAAACTCGATATGCTTCAGCAAGAACTCACTTCAGTTCGGCTTAATGAGACGGCACTTGATAGCAAGCTAAAAACCGTGCACAAGAGGCATGAGGAGTCAGTGCACGACATGGACATCGACGAAGAGGTTGGGAGGAGGAGAAAGAGATCGAAGAGCACGACGAGTCCTTTCAAGTACAGCCATATGGAGGACGGCGGTTCTGTTTATAGAGGGGAAGAGAATAATAACAATGAGAGCCAGGAGATTCAAGAGACAGAAACCGAAGACTATACCAAGTTCACCGTGCCGAAGCTGAAGCAGGAGCTTACAAAGAAGGGATTTGGGGGGCAGCTGCTGCAGCTTAAAAATCCCAACAAGAAGGATATTGTTGCCTTGTATGAGAAGCATGTCATTGGCAAGTAACTTTTTTTTTTTTTTACCATAACTCGAGGATGAACTAACAAGCAATTTCTCTTTATTATAGTATTTCAGATAAACTATGAGGTTTGTTCTTTAGTTTTCCCTCATCTACTTTTGTTTTACACATTGTATGTATGGTTGTGGTAGTGCTTCAGCGCGTGAAAAGTGTGTGATGTGTTCATATATCTTAACGTTCGTGTGAAATTTTAAAATTAGGCTAATTACTAATTGTTGTGCGAAATGCTGATCCATTAACAATATCTTGGTGTACTTTCTATGGTAAATGTAGCATTAATCTTTACATACATTTTGGATACGGCGAATATTCTTGGCACAATTCACTGCTGTCTTTCGAAGCTGTGTTGGATTTCTACTAGCAGTTTTATAATCTTTTTCTTACTGCTTGTCATAATAGCTAATATCTCATAACTTGTACCAGATCATATGTAGCATTACAGATATAAAATAGATCAAAAAAAGAAAAAAATCGATAACCATGCAACAATGTATGAGTTGAATCACCCTCATGTATAACATAGATGATGCTCATTTATTTGGCTCCCAGATGCTTACATGCATGATCATTCCTCTGTATGAACCTTATTTGCACCAGGTAACTTTGAATTGTACATTTACTTTTCTAAACTAGTGTGTACTGTACAAGGATTCGCGTAAGAACAAAACAACCTGAAGGTCATATAACTGCTAATGAAAGATAAATTTAGTCCTTGCTGAGGGGAAAGTTACTTCCACTTAAGGAATAATATATATTTCTACATATCCAAACACATTTATGAAGTAGTTATTATTATTATTGTTGTTAAGGTATAAACTGTGTTTGTTGCATATATATATATTCTGTAACATGCATAACAATTTATTCTCAGTACAGGTCAGAAGCTACCTTACAGCATATTCAATCTCTTCTCTCTTTCTATAAAAGTATATATGTAACTCCTAAATATCATACATTGATTGATTGACAACTTTGATAAAAATCCCCCACTTAGACATAAAACTTTCAAGTCATAGTGAATGAGCTCAGGGAATAAAACTATTCCCTCCATGATGCAGTGCAAAACCAGGCATCAGATGAGGAGTTGCCCTATTTTGACTCCCTTGGTTGTATACCATGAGTGATGCATTGTAGAGATCCACAATACTACTATTTGCATCTCTGAGCACTACACCACTTTCCCCCTCACTTGTATCTTTGGACTTGTCCAAAACTGCTTCTCTTGTAGACCCACACTGCCTGGGTTGTGTTTGGTAGAACACTTTGGACACAACAAGCTCCCCATCCTTCTCTTCTTCATCTGAGCCCAAGTGGTACTGGTGCATGACCCAGTTGGTTTTCTCCGGCTTTCGCTTCTTGCCGTAGTTGGTGTAGAGGACCAGGATCTTCTTGTAGCCCTTGAGCTTCGCCTCGACGAAAACGGGCCGCGTCTTCCCTGTTTTGTGCCATCGGGTCTCCCCGCCGTGCGGGTCGGCGTGCACCTTCCGCCGTTTCCTGGTCCCCGTCGTGTAGGCCTTCGACGGGCGGTGAAAGAAGTGGCGGATTAGGCCGTCCTTGCCGACTCCTGTTTAGTGTACGTATCAGTTATTGCCATATCGTGAATAGTCCCATATAGAATAATGATAGAAATGTATTAGATGTTAAACATGTTACCCGCTATTTTTCTATCTCTATATAGAAATTCTCTCCGAGTGATTAATAAAATGACATTTGTATTTTTATGTCAAATAGAGTATGGCATTTAAGTTAGCAACCCATTTTATTGGGCGTGATCTAGAATATATGAAGTTCGTAAAAAATAAATTCTCTATTTTTGGGCATCATATATGCCGATTAAGCGACTCGGAAATTAACAATCAATTAATGGTATATTATAACAATCTATTTAGTTGAGTTTTTGTGCAATTACATTTCTTTTACCATGTAGATGAAGGTAATATCTTCGATTTTGAAATTAGGAGTGCCATCATGTATTTCAATAAAGTTATTCAGTTTACACTGTCCCCCCACTTTTTTTTTTCTTTTTTTTTTTTTTTTTTCTTTTTTTTTTTTGAGAGAGAGAGAGAGAGAGAGAGAGAGAGAGAGAGAGAGAGGGGTTTACACTATCCATTTTATTTTCATGTTGTGAAACACTCGAATTATTTTCAAAGATCATGTATGATTCTAAAGTTCAAGATACTTATATTTTTTTGAATTGTATTTAATAGTATGGATCATTAATTTGACTAAAACTATAAATAAAACTACGATAAAATGAACAATAATAGCTAAAAGAGATATTAATGTAAGAACATTTGATTGTCTACAATAACTCAAACGGTAAAAGTTTAGATGTTAAGGTGGCGTCAATAAAAGAAACTAAAGTAGACGGGACCATTTCAGAATAGTCTATAGTACGTTAAGGGAGTCCCAATACATTCGTACGTAATGCCAGTTATATATTCAAAAAGAGTGTAAATCTTATACTGTAACCATCTAACGAGTGTGATTTCTTTATGAAAAAAACTTTAGTGGAGAGTTCTCCAATAAGAACTCATTGGCGAGCCTCTGATCTGTTGTCACGTATTAATTTTGCCTCCATTTAAATATTCCTTGAGCATTTTTAATATTAAAATTTAAAAAAACACTTGGAAATTCTAAAGGGAAGGATTATAATCCTTAAATAGAGGCAAAGCTGACACATGTCAGCAGATCATCAAGACCTTCTCAACAGGGCGTTGTTGGAGAGCTTCCCACTGAAGCTTCTTTTCTTTCTTCACCACTTGTATCGTTGTAACTGATGGAGAAACCGTACCAACAAGTTGCGTAGAGTGCAAAGTTTACATTCAAAAGTGGGTGTATATATACCGACTGTCCCTAGAGCAAGTGGCAAAGGGCCTGGTGTGGTTGGTACTCGAGACCCATGTTCGAATCCTAGCTGATTCACATTTCTACCTAAGTTTATTTCTAAATGAAATAAACGAAGCGGGTAACGTGCTATCTATCTCTCAAAAAAGAAAAAAAACAAAGAAAAAAAAGTGGGTGTATATATGCATGTGGATAGCATTTTCCAACAAAATTAAAGTGAGTAAATTGCCTGCAATTCCCTGAACTTCAATCATTTTCACTCTAGTCCTCAGAATTTTAAGTGGCTCTCAATATACCTGAACTTTTGGTAGTGCATCACCACCCTAGTTCATGTAGAGAAAATATAATATTTATCTGTATATCATGCATCTATATATATATATATATATATATATATATATATATAGAGAGAGAGAGAGAGAGAGAGAGAGAGAGAGAGAGAGTAGGGCTACTATACTATTATGAGTAGTAGAGCCTTACTACTCATAAGTTGTTTTCGATGATAGAGCTTCCGAATCGACGATCCACTTCGTTAAATATGATCTAGAGTATTTAAAACTTCTAGAAAATAAATTTCGTAATTTTTCAAAATCATAATAAAGTCCATCAAATGGGCATAAAATGAACGGCCGAAATCGAACGATGTCCTAAAAATAGATGATCGGATCCTTCAATTTAAGATCGGAGTTATTGATCTTTATCTAGGTAGTGAATAGAATTTTCTATAAAAAATTCAACTTATTTCAATTCTTTTACACCGTTAAACTAGCAAGTATCCCATATCGGCCGTTAAAAATTGTCAATTTTGTGAGCTTTTGATCGTAAGTTAAATGATTTCGAAAAATTACGAAATTTATTTTCTAGAAGTTTTAAATACTCTAGATCATATTTAACGGAGTGGATCGTCGATTCGGAAGCTCTATCATCTAAAACAACTTATGAGTAGTAATACTCTACTCCTCATAATAGTATAGTAATTTCTACTATATATATATATATATATATATATATATATGGACTCGATCTAGCTCAAATTTATCTCACATTTTAATTCCTATCATTGATTGATTGGGTTGCAGCATTTTCTCTACTCAGATCGAATGTCGATCGATATGATATTTCCTACAGTAGAACGTGATCTTGGTTACGATCGAGTTCAGGGCTAGGTATGTAGTAGTGCAATTTGCCTCAAATTAAATGCATTACGATCAAAATCTCTACATTGCATGAAAAAAAACAAAGAAAAATGCACGCATTTTATTCATTAGTCATATAGCGCAGATGTTCATTTAAAGTTGGGTTTTTTTTGCAATTAGCCCCCACGTGGGCAGCATGTCAGCGCCATGCGGGTCGGGCTGGGCCAAATAGTTAATTTAAACACAGTGAACCATTTACTGTGTCTGAACACGGTGAATGGTTCACTCTAACTGAGCAAAGAGGGAGGAAAAGAAAAAATATACGTACTATAAAAAAGATAAGTATGGAACATGCACCGTGTTCAAATTAATACTCCAATCCGTCCACGTGGCGCACACGTAGTAGGGCCGGAATTATTTTTGCAAATTTAAATTTGTTGGGACTATTTTTAAAATAAAGTATTTTCAGGGGGCTAATTGCAAAAAAAGCCCAAAGTTGAAAAGTTGTTTTACTCTCGTTGGCTTCGGCAAAATATCCATGAAATAGGGGAAAAAAAATAATATTGGTTGAACCTGGGCCAGGGTGTATTAACCCATGGACCGCACCAGCTACAAGGTGTACACAAAGGCTCCTTTACTTTTGTAATAATATAATTTATCAATATACTAATTGGGAACCCAAAAAAAAAGACTATGAAAATTTTTTAAATGATTAATTGCACATTGGCCCAAACCTTTCCACTGTTTTTTATTTTGGTCCCTAATTTTTTTTTCAACTTGTGAATTCCTTTTTCTTGGAAATTTTTTGATATCAGTTTTTTTTCCTCAAGTTAAATAATATTTTTTAGTTAATGTGAGTGATATTTTGCTAATTCGCACGCTATTAATCTTAATCTCTTGCGTTAGAGAATTAATATTTTTCTAATATATAATATTAGAATATTTATTTTGATAGTCAAATATTTTTTGCAGTATAAAAAAAATCTATTTTAATTTTCAAATGCCTTTTAATTAATCTTATTTTTAAGTGCTGCTGATAATTGTTTATTGATTCCTTCACTAACCTGAAATTTAGAAATCAAATACTTTATTAATTGTATCCGTAGTAATAAAAGTTAACGAGGAGTTTCTTTCATTGTTGGCGACGAAGATGAAGATGCTACCGGATACTACCAAAGATATTGCTTTCACTCCAATTAATTTTTTAATAATTTTTTATTTGTAAATTCTACGCGGATGATAATAGGAAAATATTACGCATTTTTTTAATATTACAATGAGCTTTTTTTTTTAATTTTAAACAGGTTTATTTTTTTTTAATTATTTGGTTTAGATATTTTCAGAAAGAAATATACTGAACTAGGCTACTATGCTATTAATAGCACCAAGTCATTGGTGCTACCAAGTTTTTGGCCATTGGATTGAGAGATGTGCGGTTAGGATGATGTGGGCCCCCTAGGGTTAAGTGGGTGGTTGGTTGAATAGTATGATCTAACGGGTGAAAATCATCAAAGGAGTGGATCTAACGGTGAAAAATTCGGTAGCACCGAGTGCTTCGTGCTATTAATAGCATAGCAGCCAGACTCGAAATATACTTTAGTTTCATTTCTTAATTTTTAATTGTTCAATACTGTCCGTCATGGTTAGGGAACATCACCAAAGTACAATAACCTCTCATTTTTGCTCCTCATTTATAACTCCTTGTACGTTAGGGCTCATAATCAAGCTCGCAAATGCTCGTGTTCGACTTAAAATGAGTTTGAAAGTGATCACTCGTTTAGTAAATGAGCCAAACACGAGCTGAGATCGATCAGTTTGCTCGTCTTCAGCTCGAATATAAATATATAATATAATTATAAATTTTTACTATTTAGATTTTAGGTCAGGCCAATTGTGAATATCTATATTTAGTATAAGTTTCATTTATTAGATAAGATTTGAATTATCTTTCAACTTTTCATCTAGTAGTAAGACTGACAATCTAGCTAACATACTGTTCGCGAGTCAACTAGTGTTCGGCTCGTTATTGTTAGATTTTATTAGATTTTTTAGTGATTTAAAATTTATTAGGCCTCTTGGGCAGCCCAATACTTGATGGGCTTTGCCTGAAATCCCAATTAAGATTTTATATGTTAGCCCACATTGAAAACTAAAAATATTGTTTATATACTCCTTCGTTCTCAAGCTAAGCTAGCTGTTTGGAAGAAAATAAAAGTTATACTCTCGACTAAACACAAACACGGTATGAGCACGAGCACGAATCGCGCCGGGTTGGCGGCGCGCACAGTCCAGCTACCCGGTTTATTTTTTTTTTTTTTTTTATCGTATTTTATTTTTTAGTTTTATCTTTATTTTTATTTTTTGGGAGCGAGCTTAATTTCTAGTATTTCGTTGAATCTCCTAAAATTTATTGGGTTCATTTTGCGCCACCTTAAAAGCGTGTCGACGGAGTACTGAAACGTGGATGTTGTTTTGCTGGGAGTAATTATCGGAAAGCCTGGAGATTTCTTTCTAGAACAATGTTCTATACACATCCACATATAAGCCTTTTCTATTCTTTTTCTCTACTGTACTTATTATTTAATTTTTTTTTTAAAATTTTTTTTTGAAAACTAAAATTAAACTTTCCAATTACTTTTAAAGAATATTTAATTAAAAGATCAGAAAATTTTTTCAATAGTTATTTTTCAGCATGAGTTTTTAACGAGCCAATAAACGAGCAAACACGAGGCGACCACAGTTCGCTCCTTCCGCTCGTTGACATCCCTACTCCTTGTTGTAATAAGCTTATAAGTGTATTCATGCAATGTACGTAAGGTCACTGCATGCATGCATGCAAAATAAATCCGTACAAAAACACCCAGAAAAAGAAAAATTTGTATAGACACAATTAATGCTGGTGTGAATTTTTATAGGAAGGAGTAGAACAAAGAATTGGTATATATATATATAAATGTGTGTGTGTATTTGTGTACATACCAGGTAGCCTCTCAGGGTGAGTGTAGCAGATGCCGTCCTCGCCGTCGATCGTCGGGATGAACTCGTCGATGAGCGGGTGGAGCTTCTGCGACTCGGGCCTCGCCTTCCCCTCCAGGTGCTCCAGAAGCTCCTGGTCCGTCGGATCGAACTTCACCCCGGCCGGAAGCCCCGGAAGTTCTTGTATGGCACCTGCACCCTGATATCATACATACATATCTATATAATATATGCTCTCCTTATATATTAACTTAACATAAAATTTCATTAGATTAATTATTAATGGCTTGAATATATAATAATGAGGTACATATATATATATACACACTTCGTTTTCACATATTTTTTCTTTTTTCATTTTTTGGCTTCTTGTATAAGAAGGTCCATAAGAACACAAAGCTGGGTGAGACAATTGATTGTTTCCTCTATAAGTTACCAAATAATGATATTTTATGTTTAATATTTCACATAAGTTGTGTGGATATATGTGGGTAGGGCCATTGATGTTGATTGCTAATGGCTTGTCTCTGTTTATGTTGCTGTAGATTCAGGTTGTGTGTTTTGTTGCATTGTGTGTTGCTTAGATTATGCAACTTCATATATGTACTGTTTATGTAGCAGTTTTACACATTTTTTTAATTTGGGTTTCCCAAACTCTTCTCAAAAAAAAAAAAGAAAAAGAAAAAGAAAAAAAATGAATATCTAAATTAACTTGAGCATTTTAAGAGGTCCAAAATATGAAGTTGAATTAAAATACGAGAAAATTAAATAAGAATAGGAGTCTAAAAAGACTTGAGCTCAGAATATTTCTTTTTAATATCACTGAATAACCGTTTATTTCTAAAAACTAAAATTACTATAGAATGGTATTTCAAAATTTTATAATGGAGAAAAAAAATTATTTCTAAGAACTCAAACCGTGCAAAGATATATATATACATATATGGAGAAGAACAGTACCATTTTAAGATTGAATAATATATACATGCTCCTCAAAATTTGACCTTTCACTTTGAAATAGGTCTAAGATCGAGATAAATTTATAGGAAGGTAATTAAATGAGATCATAGGAGTACAAAGATTAATTTGAATTCAATATATTCTGCTCGATCTGTGCTATCGTATGAACAACTGTTTAACTCTAAAAACTCAATATTCGCTATTCCTGTAACAAATGCTTTATTTTAAAGAACTCAAACCATATATATGCGTGCAAAGATATGTTTACAATTAATATATATATGATGTAGGAAGCTAGAGTTGGCTTAGCATATATGCATGAAAGAGAGAGGAAGGAGAATTTTACATGCACTACCACTACTAATACTACTACTACTACTACTACCTTCTCCTCATAGAGTTGTATCCGGTGGCCGCACGAAGGGCATATCTTGATCAATCTCGCATGCGACTCACCGCCGATAATGGCGGTCGACAAGGCCGAATTCTTGTCGTTGTCGGTGCGATCGCCGTCGCCTCGGCTATTGTTGCACCATGTCATCTTTCTATCTCTCCTCTCATAATACTCCCCACCACTTCATCATCTTTAGTGTGAAATAAAACCTCTCTCTCTCTCTCTCTCTCTCTCTCTCTCTAGATCTTCTACTGTACAAAAGATTAGGGAGAATGAAAGGAAAAGAAGAGAGATAGAGAGAGAGAGAGAGAGAGAGAGAGAGAGAGAGAGAGTAGGGGAGAAAAGAAGAAGAAAGAAAAAGAAAAGGGTGCAAAGGAAAAGAAGAAGCTACGTACCTTGTCTCTATTAAAGCTATATATATTTAGTTTTATGAATCTCTCTCTCTCTCTCTCTCTCTCTCTCTCTCTCTCTCTCTCTCTTCCCCTCACTATAGTTTTCCTTGAGCTTTGGGAAGGTATAGAATTCTCACCAACTTTTGTTAACTCATCTACCATAAGATGAGGAGGCCTAGGAGGAGGAGGAGGAGGAGGAAGAGGGGAAGAGTACGGAAGAGGATCCTCACATGTCTCTCCTAACTCTTTATATATAAAGATAATATTTTATATATATATATATATATATATATATATATATATATATTTGTTAGTACATAACCAAGTATTAATAATATAAATAAAGGGCAAAGGGCAAAAGAACAAAAAAAAAAAAAAAAAAGAAAAAAGACCACGCAAGCTAGGTTTTGTGTGGAGAAGCTTGTGGTTTATTTGCAATATATATAAAGGAAAAATCTACAAAATTTTATAAACAGCAGTTTAATTAATCAACTCCATACTTAATCGAAATTGCTAGTTACACAATTATTTTGGTTGTATATATGTATTGCATGTAATTTTGTAAATTTTTAAAACACGGAGAAATCTAGATATAAATTGAAGA
The DNA here is from genome assembly GCA_025177825.1 of Aechmea fasciata. NCBI lineage: Eukaryota > Viridiplantae > Streptophyta > Magnoliopsida > Poales > Bromeliaceae > Aechmea > Aechmea fasciata. The sequence continues at coordinate 3,453,502 of CM045936.1, forward strand.
TATATATATTTATTTACTCTTTTTTCAATTTGATGCTTAATTATCATAATTAGAAGAGCATATATATATATATATATATATATATATATATATATATATATATATATATATATATATATATATATATATATATATATATATATATATATATATATATATATATATATATATATATATATATATATATGTTTCTTTATGCAATTTGAAGTTAAACAAAATCAAAGCCCACAATTTGCGCTCAAAATAGCAACTTAATTAGTAACTTTGCTAGATGAAAATTAAATGATCCTATTAATTAACTATTTGATAAACTTTAGAAATTTAAATATTCAAAAAATTAAAAGTTTAATAAACATCTATTTAAAGAAAATAATAAAGCCTAGATAGTGTGAGTCTTTGTATACCTTTTTCCTGACGTGTATTTTGGCTAATGATATTAGGTTGCTTGGTTCTCAAGTTTTCAAATGTTAGTGTATACGTGTTATATGGTACAATAATTGGACCATAACTATATATAATAAATAATAATAATAGAGAAAAATATATGGAAGTGTGAAATAAACATACATACATAAATATCTCATGAAATTTATTTAGCAAATTATGAAACAAAAAAGAGAAAATTGGTTGAGTGGAGATGGGGCAACATGATTCGTAAGAGACATTTCACCACATTGAGAGAGATGAGTAGAGAGAGAGAGAGATGGGTATAGAAATATATATATATATATAGAGAGAGAGAGAGAGATCTAGAGAGCGAGAGAGAGAGAGAGAGAGAGAGAGAGAGAGACTTTTTTAGCTACAAGGTCACCCTAGAGTATCTTGAAAGAAATACCCAACAACAAAAGACCTACCATTTTACTCATATCCAATTAATCTCCTACTATGTTTGCTATTATTATTATTCTTATTTTTTTTGAAATATAGGTAGCACACTGCCCGGTTCGTTTATTTCGTTAAGAAATAAACTTAGATAGAAATATGAATCAACTAGGATTCGAACTCGGATCTCGGGTACTAATCACCAAGCCCTTTGCCACTTGCTCTAGAGACAATCGGTATGTTTGCTATTTTATATAATACTTTCTAATATTAATAGAAAATGATCAAATAAATCTACTATTTTATGCTACCACAAGTTTTTTTTTTGAGAGGAAGGTGGCATGCTACCGCTTCATTCATAAAGGGAGTGAATTTAGCAAAGGAGGAAAGCAACAAGGCTTCAAAAAAAAGAAAAAAAAAAAGAAAAAAAGACTAAAGACAGTAACAATCCCACAAGTTTACGAGGGAGCGAAGTTCCATCAACAGCCGTCCCGCGCTTAGCTTTCTGTTGTCGAAAATTCTTCTATTTCGCTCAAACTAAATAGCCCACCAGCAACCAGGATCAGTGACTCCTTTTTCCGTACCGCCCCGCATTTACCACTACTACAGTCGTTCCAAAGACAATCTACGGAGGAACAAGCCTCAAGGTAGCGTTTGTTCGGCAGTAAACATCCGAGCAGCGTGCGTGAGACATAGCAGTTCAGAAAAAGGTGATCAACAGCCTCCACCTCGTCTAGACAAAGAGGGCACATGACGTCCCCGGTCCATCCCCTCTTTACGAGATTATCCTTAGTGAGTACCTTCTTCCTTAACACTAGTTATGTATGTATATGTTTATATATGTGTACTTTTTAAGATTTTGTGTACGTACACATTATTTCTATTTGAGTTTACTTGGATTAAATCAAACTTTGTTCTATAGAACTAGTATTTAAATAAAGCTAATTGGAAAAAAGAACTTGTATCTAGATCTGTTAGATAATGAGAAACAATAGTTATCCAACCTAGCTAAGACTGTGCCAATTACTCCAACCTAGCTAGGATATCCTACTATGATAATATGTTAAATTATAATATGAAACAATTATTATTTTGCAAAATCTTAAGCTACTATATCATGATATTTTTAAATATTTATATTCAATAATCTTTTATATATAAGAAAATCTATGAACTTGAGCAATGCTCCTATATACACCAGCTAATTTTAGACTTTAAATTATTCAAGATGAACGGTTGCGATGAATTTCACTACAACAAAATTAGATTATAAAGGACATATGTTTAAAACATTTTTATGTAAGTGTCATATTTATACCAAAACTAAAAAAAACAACTACTAATATCCAAATATAAAGCACAATCCAACAAAAAATAAAAAATTACTCTACTCAACCCACCCCACCCAGCCCATTCAGCCCGATTACAAACAGAAAAGAAAAAAAAGAAAAAGAAAAATCGTTTGTCGTCTTCCCTTCTCCTTTCACTCAATCCACTAAAATTCTAAATGAAGAGCCATTCCCTCTCGTACTCCTCCGCCACCGCAGCCAACGAGGTAGAGTTTCGGCGGTTGCTAAATGTTTAAATAAGTATTAGTAAATTAGCAGCACTATTTTTTTGTTATAGTGACACTCTTTAACTGTCACTATATACCTAGCGACCCCACATATAGCAATACTTTTTAAAAGTGTCGGTAATTTAGCTAGCTAGTAATATTTTTTTTGACATGTACCAATATTTAAAAGTGTCGTTATAGATCATTTTTGTTGTAGTGTTTCTTGAAATGGACGCTGTTTCTATTGGTACTGAACATCGGGTACCGTTCGATGGCAAAGAATTTTTTTTTTTTTTTTTCCGTTACGTTGAGTTAGCAACCGATGGTTTTTTGGTAAATTTTCATCCTCTCAAAATTTTATTTTTGTAAATTCTCCCCTTGGAACATTCCATCTCCATCTTTCTCCAAACCCAAATATTCCATTAATTTGGCTTGCATTTTTTAAGTAGCAGCTAATCTATATATGCATATATACCATTTTAATGTGTAATTTAAAAACGATCGAGGTGAAAACTATTTTAAAAATAATTTGAAAATAATAATAAGATAAAATTTAAAATTAATTTTCCAACATAAAATTTTAGTTTTAAAATTATAAAAAATATTTAATAAAGGCTGAAAAATATTAGCCAGGTGTTGTGGCTTCTTGGAGAAGCCATATATCTATGACAATTGACAATGTATCTTCTTATATATAGAACTAGGCTACTATGCTATTAATAGCACCAAGTCATTTGTGCTACCAAGTTTTTGGCCATTGGATTGAGAGATGTGTGGTTAGGATGATGTGGGCCCCCAATGGTTAAGTGAGTGGTTGGTTGAATAGTATGATCTAACGGGTGAAAATAATCAAAGGGGTGGATCTAACGGCGGAAAACTTGATAGCACTAAATGCATGGTGCTATCGATAGTATCCCAGCCGGACTCCTTATATATATCCTTCTTTAATTAGTTCCCCACAAAAGACATATACATGGCTTGTTGTCGAGAAAAATCGGATCAGATATTGTGCATGGTTGTTCGTGCGGGGTCGATTTCAACGGCGTTTGATCCATGTCGGATACACCCAAAATGAACACGTGTCGAGCGTTGATCGGATTTTGAAGTTTGATCTCATGTAGCCCTACTATATGAGTCCGGCTACAATACTCTTATGAGTACGATCGTCTTCGTACTCATAAGTTGATTTATCGATGATAGAGTTTCCGAATCAACGATCCATACTGTTAAATATTTTCTAGAAATCAAATTTCATAATTTTTCGATATCATTTACGTACCTTACGATCAAAAGCTCACAAAATTGACAATTTTTAACGGCCGGTATTTGATACTTGCTAGTTTAACGGTGGAAAAGAATAGGAATAGATTGAGTTTTTGATAGAAAATTCTATTCACTACCTAGATAAAGATCAATAACTCCGATCTTAAATTGAAGGATCCGATCATCCATTTTTAGGATGTCGTTCGATTTTGACCGTTCATTTCATGTCCGCTTGATGGACTTTATTATGATTTCAAAAATTAAAGTTACGAAATTTATTCTCTATTTAAGTTTTAAATACTCTAGATCATATTTAATGGAGTGAATCGTCGATTCGAAAGCTCCATCATCGAAAACAAATTATGAGTACGAAGGGCCTAATACTCATAAGAGTATAGTAGCCCTACTTTAATATGTATATATATATATATATATATATAGAGAGAGAGAGAGAGAGAGAGAGAGAGAGAGAGAGAGAGAGAGAGTTGAGCTGGAATACTATCGGTAGCAAACGGGCTCCGTTTGCCATTCATTTGTTTTCGACAATGGAGCCTCCAAATCGACGATCAGTACCGTTGAATATGATCTATACCACTTGAAGTATCTAAAAATCAAATTTTATTTTTTTAGATATTGTTCTCTTGTTCGTCAAGTGGACATAAAAATAAATGGCTGAAAATGAATATTCTCTAAAAAGTGATAATAGCAATTTTGTAATGAAGATCGAAAGTATAGATCTTGTTCTAAATAGTTTAAAGAATTTTCTAATTAAAATTAAATTGATTTCGATAGCTTTGCACCGTTAAACGAGAAAACGCTTCATATCTACCATTAAAGTTACAAATTTTGAAACCTTTGATTATTAGGTAAATGATGTCGAAAAGATTTGAAATTTGGTTTCTAGATACTTCAAGTGGTATAGATCATGTTCAACGGCTTCAACATAAAAAACAAATGAAATTAATGTAACCGGATTTACTACGAAATAGTATTAAAGCTCATTTATATATATATATATATATATATATATATATATATATATATATATATATATATATATATATATATATATATATATATATATATATATATATTGCTATGCTATTATTAATAGACGAAGCACTTGGTGCTACCAAATTTTCCAGATTAGATCCACCCTTTGATGATTTTCACTAGTTAGATCATACTATTCAACCATCCATCCACTTAACCTAAGGGGCCCACATCATCCTAACCACACATCTCTCAATCCAATGGCCAAAAACTTGGTAGCACCAAGTCATTGGTGGTACCAAGTTTTTGGCCGTTGGATTGAGAGATGTGCGATTAGGATGATGTGGCCCCAGTTAAGTGGATGGACGGTTGAATAGTATGATCTAACAGTGAAAATCATCAAAGTGGATCTAACGATGAAAAACTTGGTAGCACGAGACCTCCGATCCGTGCTATTGACATAAAGATATATTGACTATATATATATATATATATATATATATATATATATATATATATATATATATATATATATATATATATATATATATATATATATATATATATATATATATATATAACTCGTGTGAATAGGAATGCAAATGAATCAAATGGGATGGTAAGTCGAAACAAAAAATATAATTTGTCCCGAATCCATTCCGATTCACCAAGTAAATAGAACGAAAGGCTAGAGATCCTTTCGTTCCGAATCATGCTTGAGCCGTGCGTGCATTTTAACGAGAGCATAACTCTTATTTTCTCCCAGGCAACTTGCTTGAGAACAAAGAAATATATAAACACCACCAACACCTTTTTAGTTTTCAATGTGGGACTAAAGCTCACACATAAAAAATTTAGTTTGGTGCCCAAGCAAAGTCGATTAATAATTATTGTGCTCGAAATAGGCCTTAATAAATTTTAAATCACAAAAATCCAATAAAATCTAATAGGACCACAATCAACTTGCGTCGGCATCCAAGACATAACATTCCTCTCAGCCAGATAGGGTTTATGCTTGCGTGGGGCCGAATACGAGAGAGCTGGTACGCCTCATGTTCGCTTATTTATTTATTAAATAAACTAAACACAAACTGACTTATTAAACTATTAAGTTGAAAAGTTTATCACGTGTTCACCTTATTTATTAACGAGTTGAATACGAACTAGCTCGTAAACAGTAAATTAGATTGTCAATTTAACAAAAGAAAAAGGATGAATTTATAGTATATTTGTGTAGAGATGAGCTAAGCGTTTGTTTGTTTTTTGTTTTTTTTGTTTTTTTTTTTTTTTTGAGAGATAGGTGACGCCTAAACCGTTTATTTCGTTAAGAAATAAACTTAGCTAGAAATGTGAATCAACTAGGATTCGAACTCGGGTCTCGGGTATCAACCACCAAGCCCTTTGCCACTTGCTTTAGGGACGGTCGGTAGAGATGAGCTAAGCGTTAAAAATAACTTTTGCTCATTAATAATGACAAAATTCACAAAATTTTTAAGAAAATATTATGGGCTAAACTTATTAAAATTCGAATCAAATCAAAAGTTAAGTGGGTGGTAATTTTGAAAAAAAAAAAAAAAGAAGTGTAAATCCTTTCAAAATCCCCTGTTGTTGAGGGCCCTACATAGTGCTGCTAGGTATACAATCTTTTATGTTATAATTTTGTTTTTTTTAATTTTCTTTTACTAAAAACCAAAAGAGTAGGTAAACCCTTTTAGCCCATATGATAATGTATATCCCTACAAAATTAGTTTTGTATGTATATGATTTCATCTCTTCAGATAGATACATGTATTACCCCATAAAAATTGAAAATGCCCTCCAGAAGTGATTACAGAATATTAGGGCCTCTTTATTTTTTGTCGATCCCGAAGGTTGAACTCGTAACTTCAAAAAAATTGTTGGCATCGATATCGGCACAGAAGTCACCAGATTATCCAAACTCCACACTTACGATTAATTGTCCAATAGACCTAACGTCTGGATGGATTAAGTCAGGTCGAAGCCCGTGGAACGCTGTGGTTGAGCTATTAAGTGTGATGGGTATATCTTTTTCTATCAACACGTGCTTTTGAAATAATTAGTTAGTGCCAAGTTCGCGAAACTCACAAGTTTTTAGCTTTCTGAATTCTGACTTTCAAACAACCTCTCATTTTTTTCAAAAAGTCGAGGGCTCGAAGAACCTCCAACGTAAGCACACCAACAGAAAAACAAGCTCGTGATTTTGTGTTGAAAATTGACGAGTCGACTGTTCTAAACAATAGTGGTTATTGATGTTTGATGTCTAGTAATGTAAATTAGTACTTATGTAATTACATCACTGATATGATTTAGGATCATCAATGGGTCATGCATGCAGGTGAAAACCTGGTTGGTATAGTCGTGTTAAACAAGTATTAATTAGCCTCTCCCAAACAATTTCACCTCAACTAATTCTAAGTAAAATAAACCAAAAAGGGAAAAGGAGAGTAACTGCATGTGAAAAACAATATGTAAAATATGCAGGTTCCTGATAAGTGGCACTAGTTGTTGTGATGTTAAAAGATTGTTGTTGTTGGAGTTTTAAGCAATCTTAAAAAAAGAATTAATATTTATGTTAGTAGCAGTGAGAACTTTATGTTTTATTAAAATAATAATAATAATAAATAAATATGGGAGCATCATGTATACTTCATTCCTGCTTTACAGCTACAGCAATATTTATTAGCTTTGAAAAAAAAAAAAAAAAAAAAAAAAAAACAAAATTTTTAGTTTTGGTAATTTGACCTCTTAAATATTATCAAATAATTTAATTAAAAAGCTGATTTGGCCCCTTGCATTGCATATAATCTTGTAAAGCTTTAGAACACAAAAAGTCTTTTTTTTTTAGAAAAACTTAAAATACCACCTCTGTGGTTCCGCACGTTTTTACTTTACTATCTTGTAGTTTAAAGTGTATCAATTTAGTACTGATTTCGCATTTTCTCACTTTAGTACCTTGTGGTTTAAAGTGCACAATTTAATACCCTGTGGTTTTATTTTTCTCTTTTCGTCGGCTCCTCTGTTAATATTTCGTTAAATTATATACAAAAAACTTCAGACACTCTACCTAGGTTTATCGAATATTTACTTTAGTATCCTTTAGTTTTAATTTAGTCACTGATTTTTTTCCTCCGTTAATATTTTGTTAAATTATATACAAAAAACTTTAGATACTTTATCTAGGTTTATCGAATATTCACTTTAGTATCCTTTAATTTTAACTTTGTCACCGATTTAACAAAAAGAAATTAATAAAATGGATAATAAAAAGAAAATGAAACCACAAGGTACTAACTTAATATACTTTAAATCACAGGGTACTAAAGTGAGAAAGTGCGAAACTATATGGGCTAATTTGATACACTTTAAACCACAGGGTTCGAAAGTGGGAAAATGTGAAAACACAGGGGGTTATTTGAAGTTTACTTTTTTTTTTTTTCATCAAGCACTTGGAAGGAACAATAAAAATTGCAAATATATTTACCCTATTCTTCAATTATTATGTTTAATTATCATAATCAGAAGAGAAAAAAATGGATATTTAAGTGTAGTAAAGTTACACAAAATTATACGTAAGACATGCTATTTAATTATTAATTTCGCTACAGATTGTTTCCTAGAGCAAGTGGTAAAGGGTTTGGTGGGTGGTATCCGAGGTCCAGTCGATTCATATTTTCAACTAAGTTTATTTCTAAATAAAATAAACGAAGCGGATAGCGTGCTACCTATCTCTCCCTAAAAAATAAAATAAAATAAAATAAAAACTTAATTATACTCTACTATACTGTGCTTTACAGATTTTTTTCACTTTTTATATTATTCTATTTTTTCTTTTCCAGAGATATCATTATATATATAAGAATTATATTTTATTAATCTCAACACTATTTTAGATTTATTTTCTTTTCCTATCTTATATTATTTTCTTTTCTCATAAATATCAAAAAATTATTTTTTTCTCTCGTTAATCTCTATATTACTATTAATAAATCTATTGTTTTAGACAAAACATAGCAATTTATTAAGAAGCACCGTCTAAATGGTAGAAAAAAAATATAAAATTAATCTTCATGAAAAACTCATTAAAAACTTATATTATTAAATTATGGGAAAACTTTAAAAAACCCCCTAAACTTTAGTGTTTTTTTTTTTTTTTTTGATATTTTTATAATTGAGTGGTTTATTTGAAAAAAAAAAAAAAAAAAGAAAAAGAGTACAGTATAAAGAGTGAAAAAATATTTTATAAAGTACAATATAGTATAACATAATTAAGCCAATGAAAAACAAAGCGATTTGGGTATTTTATTGTCACACCGCACCGTTAGAATAATTTATCAAACAATACTGTACTCTATAACAAGGCCAAACAAGTTATAAAGTCAAAGTAACAAAATAATGATGAGTAAGGCTACTATGCTTCTGGAAGCACGGAGCCAGGTCATTTTGCATGTTGCGACTTTCGAATCGTCGATCAGCTCCGATAAATTTGATCTAGAATATTTGAAGTACATAAAAAATAAATTATGCGATTTTTCGATATTATTTGCCTAGTGAACGAAGGGGCTCAAAATCAACGGCAGAAAATAAAAATCTTACAAAACGCGATAACATGACATTAACGATTTAGATCAAAAATATTGACCTTGTTTTATATAGTATAAAGAATTTTCTATTAAAATTTCACGTGATTTGGATATTTCTACACCGTTAAGCTTACAAACGGTTCACTACGGCTATTAAAATTATTGATTTTGAGCCCCTTCGATCACTAAGCAAATGATATAGAAAAATCATAAAATTTATTTTCTAGATACTTCAATTACTCTAGATCAAGTTTAACAGAACCGATCGACGATTCAAAAGTCGCAACATCGAAAATGACCTGAAAGCACGGAAGGCTCCGTGCTTCCGGAAGCATAGTAGTCTCACACCAAAATAATTCCGTAAATCTATATATATAGGTCAAGAAGAACACTGAGCTTCGAAAAGTAAGAGGGAGACAATTGCATACATAAAAATTATGCACCTCAACATCCAAATTAACTTAGTAAGTTCAAAATTACACACAAAAATAAAAAAAAAAATAAAAAAAAGGAAAAAAAAAGAAGAACATACAACCAAACCGCCAAGATAATGAAAGAAACTTCACGGTTAGATCAGTCAATAATTATTTTTCGGCTTGAAAATACCTGCTTAAAACTGCGATAGTACGTTTACAAGTAACTATATAATGCACATGTAACTGATATGACCATGTATAGAGACCACAAAGGAGATGTAGTAATGTACTTTGATGCGCGAATAGTGCACGAAAAGGCTACCTTCACAGTCGAGGCGAGGTACTCGAATCTCGTGGAATTAGGAACGTTCTCCGTCGACAGGGAAGGAAAATTTTAGCTTCTGATCACCGCGCACAAACCTTTCGCAATAGACAAAGCAGAAATTTAGCTTGTTATGTGCGGTTATTTGGGAAGTTGGAAGCGACTCTGCATTCTCAAAACGCCGATCCAATAACTGATCATCAAACATTGTAGGAAACCGAAACCATTTCGGCGTATGCTTGTACTTGGATGGTTGAGCTTTGCATGAGTTTTCACGGAAAAAATTGGCTAAGCCGCACCTGAATCATCACCGCTTTGAGTCCGAGCTGTAGATAAAGGAGTAAAGAGATCACCGTGGCAAGAGGCTCGAAGAAACCGAGAGCACATCCGTGTGCTTTTCTTTCTCTTTTGTTGCCGAATTGGCGAGAAGTTCTTCTCGAGCGGCTTCTTCGAATGCGGAAGCAAAACCCCTCTGCAAATGTGTTTGATAACGATTTTCAATCTCAGTTCATCTTCCTTGGCAGCCACCTAAGAAACTCGGTTCCATCACCCCTCTATGGGCTAGTCATGAAATGCGTATGTCACACATTGTGGGGCGTAGCCTGCTTGGTTGGGCGCAGAGGAGTTTGGCAAAATTCTCTTCTGCTGTTCCGACTTCCGACAAATGCAGGAGCGTTGTTATGGGATTGTTAGTGCAGTGTCTCCTGGCTTCAGGGAAATATCTCCCCAGATGCTTCAGCAAAAGGCCTTTTCTTGCCCATCACAATGTGCCGCATCCTGCAGGTTCGCGATACCAAACTGGCCCTATATCCAACTTAGAAATATCAGATAAAACATTTCTGTATCGCCAACGCAGATAAAACGTGGTCAAATCAAGAAGCAGCACAGCAGCAGAAGCAACCTCTCCAGATACCAAAATCAGCAGAGGACACTACAAAGGGTTCATACAGATAGATGCCCGCAGCAGTGAAATAACCATCTCTCGAACCTTAACTAGAAAATAAACAGCAAATGCACAAATAAATATAGCACACAAGATTGTCAAATGCTGAACATTTGATTAAAGGACATGTTAGATACATGTAAGCAGAGCAGTTTCTAGGTTTGTTCCTCTGAAAAGTTAGGGAATATATGGTATATAACAAAGCAAGCAATGAAAAAGCATGTCCACCCTCTTAATCTTTATCTTCCATTTAAAATATTTCCACCTCACACCTCATCTTATTAGGAGCCATAGTACAGTGTTAATGTAGCATCCAGAAACCAAGCATTTGCCTATCAAGTAATCTAGAGTTTCTACTGCGGTGGGAAGCTAAAATAAGTGTTTCGGCCTCATAAGTAGAGTATACAATTTAAAATATCTATTTACACTAGAGTAGATTTCACGAAAAAAAAAAAGGACGTAGAAGTACTTCTTTGAATAGCTCTGCTATAATAGTAGTTCTGCAAAGCTAGGCCGAATAGCCAATAAGATTTGTGAAGCCCCGGGAAAGAGAGGTGCTTGAATATATCTAAGGAAGTTCGTAGATGGAGAAAAAAAGAAGCAAACATCAATACAAATCATAACAAAAGAATTAAGCATAGCATGCACGGCATAACGTGTGAGATTTGGATCCAACTTGTCTATTTTTAATAACATGAAATTATCTCTGCTGGCTTTTTAGAAATAATCATGCAGATAAATATGGTTAGGCTCAACAAGACAGATTGATGAAGTACAAGTAGTATAAACGGCATATAAAAGCATGCAGAGATGCGAAAAACTTCTACCTGATCTAACATGCATTTCTTGTTCTTTCAGGTTGAGGCACTGTCCTGGCCTTTTGCAACCATATATACCGATATTCATCCACCTTATCAAATTGTGAACTGCACATTTAAATAATCATCAATCAAATAGCGAGCAACTGATTCCAAATATCGTCGGCCGCTTCCCTCGCCTTTCTCCGGCCACAGAATCCACAGACAATAACACTCCATGTCTCTATATCAGGAATACACCTCTCGCTGAGCATTTCACATACAATGCGAGAAGCTTTGTCTACATCGCTTTTACTGCAGAAACACTCCACGAGAAGATGGAAAGTCTTTGGCTCGATCGAAATTCCTCGAGTCCGCATGCTCTGGTACACCTGAAAAGCCCGACCCAGCTCATTTTTTGCGCACAACCCCGTCACCACCGTGTTGTTGATTCTCACATGCAGGCTCCAAGTCACTCTGTTCGGCGAAACCCCGCTCAGTATCATCTCATCCAGGTAATTCGCGCCTTCCTGAGCCCGACCGGAATCGCACAACCCTGCGATGAGCTTGCCATACAATCCGGCGTCCGGTTTCTTTCCCTGCAGCCTCATCCTATCGAAAACATCTGTGGCCTCTCGCAGCCTCCCTTCCTTACAAAGCCCGTCGACGACCGAGCTATATGTGATCGCGTTTGGCAGGCACTGCTCTTTGACCATTTGATCAAGAAGCTCCATCGCCTTTGCCGACCGGCCGCCTTTGCAGAGTGCGTCGACCAGAGAGCTGTACGTGATGACATTCGGCGCGACGCCTCTCTGGCGCATTTCGTCGAACAGGTCGAGGGCGTCGTCGAGAGAGCCGGAGCGGCCGAGCCAGTGGAGGAGGGTGGTGTAGGTGACGACGGTGGGGGCGACGCCGTTCCCGCGCATCTCGCGGAAGAGCGCGCGCGCCTCGGCGACGCGGCCATGGCGGCAGAGGCCGGCGATGAGGGTGCCGTAGGAGCACGCGTCGGGGGCGGGCGCGCGGCGGAGCGCGCGGAGGGCGGCGTCGAGGGCGCCGCGGGAGCAGAGGGCGCCGATGAGGACGTTGCGGGTGGCGGGGGTGGGGGGACGCCCTCGGCGCGCATCTCGGCGAGGAGGGCGCGGGCGAGGGGGAGACGGCGGTGGGCGACGAGCGCGGCGAGGGCCGCGGTGTAGGCGCGCGGGGAGCGGAGGGGGCGGGGCGCGGAGCGGAGGAGGCGGAGCGCGGCGAGGGGGCGGCGGGAGCGGGCGAGGGCGCGGAGGAGGGAGAGGAGCGGGGCCGCGGAGGGGAAGCGGGAGAGGACGCGCGCGGCGGGGGAGAAGAGGCCGGAGGAGGAGAGGCGGGAGACGAGGAGGGAGACGGTGGCGGGGTCGGGGCGGAGCCCGCACGCGCCCGAGCCCGCGCCTTGGGCCGCGGCGGCGTCGAAGGCGAGGAGGGCGCGGCGCGCGTCCGGGGCGGCGCGGACGAGGCGGTGGAGCTGCGCCGGGCTCGGGGGATCGCTCCAGCGAATGGTGGGCATCGTCGGCGTCGGCGTTGTTTGCGTTGTGGGCGAAGTGAGTCTCCGGAATGACGCGAAGCTGCTTGTCGAATTGCCACTGCTACAATTTGATGAGAATTGTTCCCCCATGTGAGACCATCAAATCTACCCGTCCATTCTCTTTGAAACTCGTGCTACTTCGCGTAATGGACGGTGGATATGGCATTTCCAATCAGTCAGATTATTTTTTTTATTTTCATCTATCTTATCATAATTATTAAAATTATATTTTTTTTTCAATTAAAAAAATATAATTTAGTGCTCATTGATGATAAAGTATAATTAGTTTGGTATTGTGTCATATCTAACGCTAAAATAAAGTTGTGGAAAAAACATATAGGGATATATTTCTACGTTATCCTAATAGTAAAATATCTTATTTGTTTTCGTATGTTGGGAAAATATCTTGTTTGTCTCCGTACGTAAGCTTTTTTTTACAACTCTATTTTATTTATTAGCGTTAGATAGCTTTCATTACTAAACTAAGACTATTTGTTATCTACTAAACTTTTTCATGGCAAAATATTAGAATTGTTGTAGACATGTCGATGGAGCAGATTCAAAGTTTTTTTTCCTTCTAAATCTGACGTTGAAAATTAAATTTGAAATTTGAATTTGAATCTGAATTTGACGAATTCTTAAAAATTTATATCCAAGATTGAATTCGACATAAACTCAAAAATACGAATTCAAAACAATTATTTTTTTATACCGTATTTTGAGATACAAGGATAAAGTGGAGAATAAAAAGAATGAGGAGGTCACCCTTTATCTCTAAACAAAAAAAAATGGCCAATTCTAGTCCTTATACTTCTACCAAATTGATAATAAAATATTATGTAATCAATAGATTATATATTAAATTATTTGTTAATTAACTAGATAAATAATTAACTACTTAATTTATTACTCTAATAAATATTTTAATTAACTTTTTGAGTAATTAATTTATTATTTTAATTAATTTGATAATTAAATAATTAATTATTTAGTGTAATTCAATAATCAATATGTATATTGATTAATTAATTAATATTTTGTCTAATTTAAATATCTAATTGTTATTAACTAATTTATTTATTAATTTATTAAATTACTTGTTTATTAATTAAATTATTAATTACTAATTAATTTATTAAGGGATAATTACCTATATACCCCTCATGCGTATGGATGGAAATATGCGATCTATCCCTACTTTTTTTTTCTTTCTAAAATACCCCTTATACATTCTACCGTTATTGCAAAATACCCTCGCAGTTATCTCCTGTTAAGTTAATCTGGGTTAAACGTGAGTTAAATATCTACCACAGTTAAAAAAAATTAAAATACCAATTTTGCCCTTAACTTAAGGACAAATAAGAAAGGTTGGTGACGGTAGAGGGGTATATTGGAAAAGACCAAAAGTCGAAATACTTTTTGTGCCTCTGACTTTAAGGGCAAATAAGAAAGACATTGATGGTAGAAGGGTATATTTGAAAAGGGCAAAATAGTAATTTTACAAAGATAACAGAATTACTTAACAGATTTTAACTCTAATAAGGGTATATTAGAAATAGGTTGGAACGTAGGAGGGGTATTTTCAATATTAGCCTTCTAAGAAGGGTAAATCGGAAAGTCGGAAACTTTTCAGGGGTATATAAGCAATTACCCCATTTATTAATTAACATTTAGGATTATTCAGCAATATTCATAATTAATTAGTAAATTAAATAAATTGAATTATTATTTAATTAACATTTTGTATTAATTAATTAGATAATATATTATTATGTTAAAACTATAATTATTCTTATTATTATCATTCCATTCTAATGTAACGACCTAAAATAAATAGTAGAAGTAGTAGTAACAGACGAGGTTAGTAAAAATGTTAACTTTGCATAGTAAAATGGAAATAAGGGCTGCAGCAGGTCGAGGAAGGTGCGAGCTTGGCGAACTTCAGCGGCGTGAGGGTTCTCGGGTGGAACTCCGGCGGAGCTAGGGCATCCTTGGTGCGCTGAATGAGAGGAGAAAGGATCGAGGAAGTAGGGAAGATCCAACAGGAGTCTTGGGTGTTTGGGGAGGATGAAGTCCTTGCGGGTTGAAGCTTCAGGATCTCGGAACAGAGGCAAAACGCGGACCCAAGACCCGCTGGGCTGCGGATGGTGCGGAGAAGGCGGGGACCAAAGCTTGTTACCGCTTATAGGTGGATCGGGCGAGCCGAAACTCGGATCGGGGCGAAATAGCGGACCCAAGACCCACCGGGTTGCGGTAAGAACGGTTCCGAGTCCGTCGGCATGATATCTGACAGTATGGGGTGTGGGAAAGCCCAGTACGCAAGCCCAACTGCCCGAAATGGCAGCCCACCTGCTCATGCTCCTATTTTACCCTTTTGCAACATAGCTCTCGTAGAATAGATGAATTACATTTCAATATAAAATGCATAGAGAATATATATTTAGCGGGATGTAATTTGCAAGAAATGAATGAAAATGAATTAATATATTTTCTCTCCCAAAACTTCTTCTCCAAACCCTTCTTCACCTCTAATAATCTCTATCCCAATTTCCTATCCCACTCTCTATCTCTAATCTCTATTCCAACTCTTTATCTCTCTCTCCCTTTCTTTCTTTCTGCGCTAATAATCTTCCCAACCTCCATCTCTATTCTCTAATTTTCTCATCTATCTCTACTCCCTTACCTCCTTGAGCTTCAGTTACGTTACCTTGGATCTGCGACAGACAGCACAGGATAACTATCTAAATGCAATTTTTTTTTATTCCTGAAAAAAATTTCAATTTTCATCCAATCACAAAATTAATTTTATTCATGCTTATCTCAATAGTTATATATATTCTAGAAATAGGCTAAAATAATTTATTCTCAAATTAATTAAATGATAACTAAAGTTTCTTATAATCTAAATTCAAATACAACATCGTGCATCCGTATATATTCTATAATATAAATACGCAGGTTCGGATGGAATTGAAATTTGAATAGAATACAAATAAAATTAGGGTAAACTTCAAATACCATCCATGTGGTTCGACACTTTCTCACTTTAGTACCCTATGATTTAAATTGTATCAAGTTAGTACTCTGTAATTTTTTTTTTCTTTTCGTCAGCTCTTCTGTTAATACTTCCCTTTAGTATTATTTAATTTTAAATTTATCATTGATTTAACGAAAAATATTAGTGAAATAAATAATAAAAAGAGAAAAATTAAATCACAGGTATTAAATTTATACACTTTAAATTATATAATATTAAAATATAAAAAAATACGAAATTACGAGGTGGTATTTAAAATATTTTCTAAAATTTATATCCAAACTTAAATTTATTAAATTTTTATATTTTACACTCAGATTCGAAATTATATTCGTTTTTAGCGTGGAATAAACCCGTCCAATCACATCCGTTAATTGAATGCGTGTGTTTGATGGGCCCCACAAAGATCGCCGATGGGCCCCACGGCCCCACGTCGGCGCGAAAAACCGCAGCCCTCGCCCTCCGCCTCCGCCTCCGCCTCTCCTCCGCGCTCTACCGCCCCTACCGACCCCGCCCTCCTCCTCCGCCTCCTCGCCTCCTCGTCTCTCCGACGCCGACAATGACGTCCTCAGCGTCGACGTCATCGTCGGCAAGCTCCGCGTTCCCGCCGTCTCGACTTTAGGAGATTTTTGTTGTTATGGTGTAATGGTGTAAAAAAAAAGAAAAAAGATGAAGAGGATGAGAAGGAGTAATGGTGCAATTTTAAGTGAAATGGTGCAAAATTTGGCGAAATGGTGAAAGTTTGGACAAATTTCATCCAAAATTGCACCATTTCGCTCAAGTTTGCACCATTTTATCCAAAATTGCACAATTTCTCCTTCTCACTCTTTTTCTCTTTCTTTCTTTTTTTTTACACCATTACACCATTACAACAAAAAATTTCTAAAAATCGGCTGGCGAGAACGCCGAGCTCGACGACGACGACGACGCCTTGGACGTCTTCATCGACGTCGATTGCGGAGGAGAGGGCGGAGGGGAGGGCGGAGGCGGAGGGGCAGGGGGTTCAGTGGGGCGACAGGAGGGGCAAAGCGCGGAGGCGGAGGCGCAGGGCGACGGTGCGTGGTACACGGGCCGAGGCGGGCACGAGTCGCGGAGTGTCGTCGTGGGAGAAGGAGAAGCGGCGGCGGCGGCTAGCAGAGGTGGTGTTGTCGTGGGAGAAGGAGAGGCGGCGGAAGGAGGTGGTAGGTTTGTCGGAGAAGGCGATGAGGAGTGCGGGCACCGCGGAGAAGGAGAGGCCTCCGCCTCCGCCTTTGTCTCCACCGCTCTCTGGTAAGAGAAACAAAAAAAGAATGAGAGAAAAAAAAAGAGAGAGGAAAATGTATAAGAATATTTTGGTCAGTTTGCTGAAAAAGTTAACCGAATATGTAAAAACAAAAAAAATGATCCGATTTTGCAAAAGTCCAACATAAATAAATTTTTTTTTATGCAAAAAGGCATTTTCGAAATTATATTCGGTTTTAGCGTCGAATAAACCCGTCCAATCACATCCGTTAATTGAATGCGTGCGTTTGATGGGCCCCACAGCATCAGCGATGGGCCCCCACAGCCCACGTCAGCGCGAAAAACTGCAACCGATCGAACGGTCAACGGTCCACCAACAGAAACGAACGGTCCAGATTCGATCGCTAATCTTCACGGCCCCGCCCTCATACACCGAAGCGCGAAAAGTCGCGCCAGCGGATGAACAAATCACCTTCAACAGCTCAACTCAAGACCCGATCCACCACGTCATCAGTGTAGTCCACATCTGATTCGTCCAAAAAATACTCCCCTGCAATACTATTGGCTTGGTCTACACACCAGGTCCACGCAACTCTGTCTTCCCATCAAACAGAGAGAGGTGGAATAAAGAACAAACCCAAATCCCAACCCCTTTTTCTTAAAAAAAAAAAAAAAAAAATTCCCAAACACTCCAATCTCTCTCTCTCTAATTTTATTTATCTTTTTCTCTCGAAAAAAGGAAAAAAAAAAAAACCGAGAAAATTAAATCCCACACACATTACATCACAAGAACGTTTTATTTTACTTCTTTTAAGAAAAGCTTTTTATCCTTATGGAAACAATAAAACCCTGCTCCTCTTTGATTCTTCCTTTTTATAATTATTATTATTATTGTTGTTGTTACTATTCTTATTTGTATTGTTATTGTTATTATTATTATTATTATTATTATTATTTTCCACCACCTAAATCTTTTTCCCAACCCGTTCTATCACAATCTCTGTTTCATTCAAATTTTTTTTTCTTAAAAAAAAAAAGATCTCTTATTTGTTGTTCTTCGCTATTCACATTGTTATTCGCGTTGTTGTTATTCTTGTGATTATTCTCCGCCCCAGTCCCATTTAAATCTCACCACACATCAAATCCTCTAATTTTTTTCTTTTTCTTTTTTTTGAGGGGGGGTATTTACACGCTCGAAAAATCGCCCAATTCGCCTTTTCCCGTGTCGTTGCGTGCTATAAATTATTAATACGAGTCTCTACCCACGGATGAAGGAACCCTAGTTGTTCGTTTCACCCCCGCTGCTTCGTTTGCGTCTTCTTGGTCTCTGCATCGGAGCGCGCGGCGGGGTTGGATTAGGGTTAGGTTTTTGGGATTTGGGAGTCGCCGGAGATGGAGGTCGGGGACGGGGACGGGGACGAAGGGAAGACGCCGCCGGAGGCGGGGAAGAAGGCGGCGGCGGGGGCGGCAGAGGGAGGGGAGAAGCCGCCGAAGAGGAAGATGAAGAGCCCGTACCAGTTGGAGGTGTTGGAGAAGACCTACGCAAGTTTGTGTTTTCGCCTTTTCTTTGCGAGATTGTTGTTTTTGTTGCGATCGGTTTGGGGATTTTTTTTTTTTTTTTTGGTTTGGTTGTTGAATTGATATGGGTTTTGATGGATCAGTGGAGAGTTACCCGTCGGAGGCGCTGCGGGCGGAGCTCTCGGCGAAGATCGGGCTCTCGGATCGGCAGCTGCAGATGTGGTTCTGCCACCGGCGGCTCAAGGACCGGAAGGTCCCGCCGACGAAGCGGCAGCGGAGGGAGGAATCGCCCGCCGCGGCGGCGGCGCCGGTGATGCCGCCGCCGCCGCCTCCGGTGCTGCCTCCCGCGTCACCCCTCACGGGGAGCGATGCGATGATTGGGTCGACCTCGAGCCCGTTTGCAGGAGGGCTTGGTGGGGTCGGGGAGCCGCCCAGGAGGGCCGTCTCAAGGGCTGTTCCGAGAATCAGCGCTGCAGCTGATGTCTCGGCGCCCGGGAGGAGGTATTACGAGGCGCCCATGATGCTTCCCCCGCCGCCTGTCGCTCCATTGCAGCTCTCGATGGCCGAGATGCGGGTGATTGCCTCCGTTGAGGCACAGCTCGGAGAGCCCTTAAGAGAAGATGGACCTTTTCTTGGCGTGGAGTTCGATCCGCTCCCTCCTGGTGCTTTTGGGGCTCCTATAGGTAAGATTATGTTTACCTGTAAGAGAATAATTTCCTTGTGCATTACTACCCTTTGCATTGAATCTGTTGTTTATTACAAGTATAAGCTCCAATTTTGTTTTCGATGTACTGATATCTGTGTAATAATCATGTTTCCTTATGATTTGCGCTCTCGGTGTTCTTTTCTCTAACTTCAGCAGTCATAAGGTAAACTGTTATTTTGAATGGCATGATAAATGGTAGACAATGCCCACTGAATTCTTGTTATTGGTCCTTTCTAATTACCAATTTTCTTGATAAGTCATGTTTTTGGTACTGGGGATTATTTACAGTGCATTTTCTGTGTTGCTATGGATCAAATAAAGTCCTAGATTAGGTGATTTATAGGAAAGGGTGTTGTTTTCCAATATAATCACATCCTCAAGTTCTTCAGCTCTTAGGCATTCTTTTTCGGTTCTGTAGACGGATTCTAATAATGCGCTTCCAATCACTTGTAGAAGTCCCTTTAGCAGAAAAGCTTTTCCAGGTTATTGTATTATCCCTATATCCTCTGAGATTGAATGAACTAGTGGCTCTTTTTTTTGTAAGCTTGCTTGTTTATGGTCCTTGATGGAGTAATACAATGATCGACCGCATGATCATTTTTTGGAATGCATGGCACATTTGTCCTCAATTGCGTAAAGTTTGTGAATCCCTCTCTGAGCCAACTTCTCTATGTTCTTAGTTATAACGTGGATCTCCCAAATCTGAGCTTATATGTTTGAATTTTCTAGAGTGTGATTTCATCTATTATAAACCTATGGTAAATCACAATGAGATAACAAAGAGTTGAATTGCAACTTTAATTTTTGCCTCCTATATGAACGAGGTCAATCAAGACAAGAAATTTTAATCATTTACAGATCCAACTGGTGAACTGATCATCCCATCTATACTATATAAAGATAAAATCACAAGTAAATCCTGGTGGCTTGCTTGAGGGGTTCTTTGGCAAGCTATTTTGAAGAAGGCAATGACTTTCACTACCCAAGTAGTGACTTCTAGAGTTACTGGTAGGGTGAACACTTGTAATGACTTATAGTGTTGAGTCCTGATACGCAATTTGGGTTCACATTCAATTGTGCAAACAAGCATGCTAATATCTTAGCTACTAGCCTGCCCACTATGTCAACTCAATGTCAGACCTCTGAACAGTATATCTTTTCATTTACTTAATAATCAGCTTTTCACCGGCAAGTGGAATGTCAAGTTCTGTCTGAAAGGCAAATTATTTTGCAGGTAAGTTTCACTGGTAACAGTTGACAATTATTGATACAACTCAGATCCACAATACTCATAGTTAGATGCATGAAAAGATAAACATCGCATGCTTTCAAAATGCCAAAAAATTACATGATGAATAAAATCCTATGAAATCAAAAGACCATAAATTTCTATGCTAAAATATCTCTACAGTTGAAATTTCTTGGGCATAGCATTCCTAATACTGACGATTTGTCACTTTTTTTTATTTATTTTCATGGTTTCTTATATCATAGATACTTCAATTTGTCTTCAAACTTATTTTGTAACTGTTTCATTTTGTTTTATTATGCAGTTCCAGCACAACAGAAGCAGCCTGTGCGATCATATGATAGCAAATTTTTTCTGAGGCATGATCCGAAGGCAATAAAGGTATATTATCACCACAAGAAACAGCTACATGTATTAATTATTTATATTTTGGAGTTTCATATCTATGTTTTGTTTCTTTAATGTGTTATTATCTTTCATTGGTCATACCTAGCACCATTAGATTGACCGTAGGACCTACTATTCTTCCTTTACGAGCAAACTTGTGTTCCTTCTCTTTTTTTACCATAGAAGTAATAAGTTCTCTTTCATTTATGAGAATGTTTTTCTTTCTTCTCTTTTCCATTTCTTTTGTAGTCATCAGCTCTCTTGCCTGGTATGGAGCACTCTTTTATGCCAAGTTCATCAAGTGGAAAGAGAAAGGCAGTTGGAGGTTCACATGTAGTCCATCCTCATATGGGTTCAAGGGCTCTTCATGAGTACCAGTTTCTTCCTGAGCAGCCAACTGTCCTATCGGAAAGTTATGAAAGGGTTCCTCGTAGTCATTTCTATGACTCTTCAGTGGAAGCTCCGAATGCCAGAGTTCCTTCTCATTCAGGGTCCCAATATGTGCATGGAGCTGAGCAGGTTGCCCCTAGCTATACTTTTCAAGGTCATATGTCAAGTAGTGGCATTTTGACCCAATCTGGCAGGCCAGAAATTTTTTCTTCAGTTTCAACAGACTATGACAGCAGTCAACATGGCAACTCTTTTGGAAATGCCTCTGCTGACACTCAGCTTGGTCTTCATCAAGTTGTTGGATTAGAGAGTCCATTAGTGTCTGATAGGAGGGTTTATCGTGAGGAAGATACTTCTCGAATTGAGCGGAAGCGTAAAGTATGCCTTTTTCTTTAACTAAATTTTGCAAATTCCTTCTATATTCTTTTATGACATTTACAAGTTCTATCTGTAGCTGAGTGAAGAGGCAAGAATTGCGAAGGAAGTTGAAGCCCATGAGAAACGGATTAGGAAAGAACTTGAGAAACAAGATATGATGAGAAGAAAGGTGCTGTTTTGCTTTTTAAGTGTTGACTTCGATTCATGTGGGTAATGTCCTAATTGATTTAAGTTCTATATCTACAGAGAGAGGAACAAATGCGGAAAGAGATGGAGAAACATGATCGTGAAAGAAGAAAAGAAGAAGAGAGGATGTTGCGTGAAAAGCAGCGAGAGGAGGAGAGGTTCCAACGGGAGCAAAGGCGTGAAATTGAACGTAGGGAGAAGTTCTTGCTGAAGGAATCCCGCAGAGTAAGTTGACAATGTTATCATCTTTTTGGTTTCTCTTTAATGTACTAATTTGTATTAGCCATGTTCAGGTCGAGAAGATGAAGCAGAAAGAAGAATTACGAAGGGAGAGGGAGGCGGCAAGGCAAAAAGCTGCTAGTGAAAGGGCTACCGCTCGCAGAATGGCTCGGGAATATATGGAACTTATTGAAGATGAGCGCTTAGAATTAATGGAGTTGGCTGCACAAAGTAAAGGGTTACCTTCGATGTTTTCGCTTGATAGTGACAGTTTGCAGCAACTTGATACATTTAGAGGTATAATTGGCATTTTCCTTGTTTATTCCATAAACAGATCATTTTTGTGCAAGTACCAATTACTAATTGGTGCGAAATAATCAACACATATATGAAAGTATATGCAAGTATACTTTATTGAAGGATAAATAATCAGCACATATATGCAAGTATCAATCACTAATTGGTGCGAAATAGTTCTAAATATAGTGTTCAACTTATGTAAGCGTTACTCACTGATATGAAAGGTTTCTGTTCTGTGATCGGTCTTTTGTTTTAATGCTTCAGAAATGTTAAGTGCATTTCCTCCCAAATCAGTACGGTTGAAGCGACCTTTTGCCATCCAGCCTTGGATTGAATCTGAAGAAAGCATTGGGAACCTTCTGATGGTATTTGATATCACTATATCCTATTTTCTAGTTGATTATCACTTGCTGCCTTTTTTACATATACAATGCACTTTTTGACATCATATGGATGATTTACATTATCCTTTTAGAAAATTTACTTCAAAATTAGAAGCTTGCCTTGTTCTATCATATATTAAAAATTTACATGTCTGGTAAAACTTGTATTAGTATATTTTAGTGTTTGTCAATAGGTCCAATTGACTAATGCATACAAGATTAATATGCTAACGCATGTACTAATGCTACTGGGTTTGGATTTTCAGGTATGGAAGTTCTTAATTACCTTTGCTGATGTGCTTGGGCTTTGGCCGTTCACCCTTGATGAGTTTGTACAGTCTCTTCATGATTATGTAAACTTCTCTTAAACTTTTATTGAACTTGTGATCTCATGCGTTTTATAGTTCTTAGTGCTTTCTGATAACTACTATTTTGAACCAGAAATTGGAGATTGTTGGTATGAGCATGTCAAATGACCAGTTTTCTATTTCTATTAATGGATGTCCTGGTAGAGCTGAATATGACCCAAAAAATAGCCATGTCATTTCTCATGTCATTTCTTAGACAAAAACATGCGATCCATACTTTCTTCTATTGGTGTTGACCCTAGCTTGGCTGGAGCCCTTCATGCTTCTTTCACTTTAGTAGTTAGGTTGCTTTATACATTTGTTGACCAGAGTAGTGCTCAAGCTTGCTCATTAGTTGATATATTGTGGTATTTTAGCATTTAAGAGTGTGGGCTGTTTAAGACATTGTTTTTAGTTTACGGTTTGAAAGAAATCTTAGGTGTTTCTAAGACACTGTTGTTGCTGTATCCTTAATGAGGCTCTATCAAAGTATAGTGGCGAGAGGCAGCATTTTTATTTATCCACCCACTGATCTCTTTGAATTTTGTCTGGCTCCAAATGTTATAAATTCTAAGGATCCCTTGTTTGGCTATAAGCAGCTTCAGTTATTAGACTGATGTAGAATTATTTTTTAGCAGGATTCAAGGCTGTTGGGGGAAGTCCATGTTGCTATGTTGAAATCTATCATTAAAGACATCGAGGATGTTGCAAGGACTCCTGCTGTTGCAATGGGCGTTAATCAGAATAGTGCAGCTAATCCAGGAGGTGGTCATCCACAGATTGTTGAAGGGGTAAGTTGCGCCTTCTGCTGCTTTTTATTCATTTATTTAATACTTTATTATATTTGCGATGTTCTTTTTCATATGTTTCGTTTCTTTATATTTTCCTTTGATAGGCATATGCTTGGGGCTTTAATATCCGCAGCTGGCAGCGGCACCTGAATTTTCTTACGTGGCCGGAAATATTGCGACAGTTTGCTTTGTCAGCTGGATTTGGGCCTCAGCTAAAGAAAAGAAATGTTGAGAGGGTATATTACCGCGATGACAATGAGGTATTTCTTTTATCAGTATTGTGGGCATTTAAAAGTTAACATTTTTGCTCTTACATTCTAATTCTAGCTAACGGCATTACAATTATACGTAAGCAACTTTACTAATGACTATTTAGTTAACTTCTGCTGCATGTAATTTCCTTTCACCTTTTTTTTTTAAAATAATTTATCATGGAGCCAAATTTGAGGCAACCTTAGGACAGATTGCATGATCTTTTCTGGCCAAATTTTAGGTTGCTTATCACATCATGATTACATGAAGAAGAATGATGAAGACTTCTTAGAGTAGGGACTGGACATGATATTTCACAATTTTGTTGCCCTTGTGTCAGTTCTTCTCACCATTAGATGCTGGCTGTGGCAATGGCCAGTCAACATTTTCAGTTATTGTTGGTACTTGGTTGCTTCTTTAATTTGCAAATTCATGGAAAAATTTATGCAAAATTCAGGGTCATGATAGTGAGGATGTGATTTCCACTTTACGAAATGGTTCTGCGGCTGAAAATGCTGTTGCTTTAATGCATGAAAGGGGCTATGCTCGCCGAAGTAGAACTCGGCACCGCTTAACACCAGGAACGGTTAAGTTTGCTGCTTTTTATGTTCTAACTCTTGAAGGAAGCAGAGGTCTCACAATATTAGAAGTTGCTGAGAAAATTCAGGTATCTCCCTGCACTTATTCAAGCAAAAAGAGGCACATAGCTGTATGATTAATTTGGCTGATTTTTTTTTTATTCCATTTCAGAAATCTGGACTGAGGGACCTTACAACAAGCAAGACACCGGAGGCATCTATTGCAGCGGCATTGTCACGGGATACAAAACTTTTTGAAAGAACTGCTCCCTCAACATATTGCGTGCGTTCTCCATACAGAAAAGATCCTGCTGATGCTGAGGCCATTCTGTCAGCTGCACGTGAAAAGATTAAAGAATTTCAAAACGGGCTTTCTGATTCTGATGAAGGCGAGAAAGATGCAGAGGATGCAGATGATGCTGAGAGGGATGATGATTCTGATTGTGATGATGCTGATGATCCTGATGCCGATGATGCGAATTTTGAAGAAAAAATGGATAAGAACGCAAATGAAACAAAAGATGCTAGATTACCAGATTCAACTGGTAACAGGAAGATTGAACCACATGATGAGGTTGCACTAACCCCTATCATTGGCTTTGGCAAATCAGAGAAGGGCCCTACAATTCCTCCTTCAGACAACTCGAAGGTGATAAATACTTCAGGTGCTTCGCAATCTCTTGAAATTAGTTCTACTTGCCATGAAGTTGGTAGTGGCGATGTGGAGGATACCGAGATCGATGAGAGCAACTATGGTGAGCCGTGGGTTCAAGGTCTAACTGAAGGTGACTATTCTGATCTCAGTGTTGAAGAGCGCCTTAATGCCCTTGTTGCGCTGATTGGCGTGGCCATGGAGGGAAACTCAATACGTGTCGTTCTTGAGGTAGTCTTTTATTTGGTTTTCCTTCATTGTTTAGTTTACTTACATCTTTAAAAACTGTTTTCTAACTGGAGACTTGCAGGAACGCCTGGAAGCAGCAAATGCTTTGAAGAAGCAAATGTGGGTTGAGGTACAGCTCGATAAAAGACGTTTTAAGGAAGAGTTTGCAGGTAAAGTACAGTATAATTCTTACAATGGTAGCAAGGCTGATGCAACCCAAACAAATTCAGCAGATGATAATCTTACTCCAGTACACAATGCTGATGACAAAGACAATAATGGGAATCCAGAGCATGCTAACAATGATGATTTTGTTGATCAGCAGAGTCAGATTAATGTGAACGATATGTCTATTGAGAGGAATGGATTAGGGCAAGAACTCGTTGTAAATCCAGACATTTTACCCTTTCAGCAGTATGGATATGCTGAAAAATCACGGTCACAGTTAAAATCATACATTGGTCACAAGGCCGAACAGCTTTATGTTTACAGGTCATTACCCTTGGGACAAGATCGTAGGCGTAACCGTTATTGGCAATTTTCTACGTCTGCTTCGCCTAATGATCCTGGTTCAGGAAGAATCTTTTTTGAGTCTAGAGATGGGCACTGGAGGCTTATAGATTCAGAGGAGGTAGCTACTTCTGATGGAAATCTTGATAATATTTGCAAATTCTTTTCATGCCTTACCACACTTTGCTCATAAATTCGTATGTTTCCAGAAACATCTTGAGATCTTCTAATACTATTAATATCATTTCTACTATGGATGCAGGTGTTCGATGCTCTGTTAGCCTCCCTTGATACACGTGGGATCCGGGAATCACATTTGCATTCTATGTTGCAAAGAATTGAGCCAACCTTCAAGGAAGCGATTAGGAGGGCAAAGTGGAGCAATTGTGCGAACTTGTCTGGAAGCTTTATAAAAAATGGACTTTCCGAATCAAGTTCTAGTCCAGAGAGCAATAACAGACTAGACAGTCCAAGCAGCACTATTTGTGGTCAAGCTTCTGACAGCATAGACTATTCTGGATCATTCAAAATTGAGCTAGGGCGGAATGATGTTGAAAAGGGAGCTATTCTAAAAAGATATCAAAGCTTCCTAAACTGGATGTGGAAAGAGTGTTACAATCCTTCTATAATATGTGGCATGAAGGATGGAAAGAAGAGATGTTCTGAGTTGCTCCATGCTTGTGATTTCTGCTACCTGACTTACTTAGCTGAAGAAAGGCATTGCTATTCCTGTCACAAGACATTTAAGCCCTTTCATTTTTCTGATGCTAATTTTTTGCAACACGTGTCACTATGTGAAGAAAAGCGGAAGACGGATCCTAATTGGAGAATCCAAGTGTCTGACTCCTCTATTCCCATAGGAATCAGACTCCTCAAGGCACAGTTGGCAGTGATTGAGGTCTGCTAGTACCCAGAAGCTAGAAAGGCCATCTTCGTTTTTCTCTTTCCTATTTTCACTATAAATTTACTTCTCTTCAGTGGTTGATGTTTTCAGCTTTTGTTCTTTTGCAGGCCTCTATTCCAACAGAAGCACTTCAATCATTTTGGACGGAGGGATATCGAAAATCATGGGGTGTGAAGTTACATTTGTCATCATCTGCCGAGGAACTCTTCCAGGTTTCATGCCCTATGCATTTTATGATAGAGAATATAAGGAATCTGAAAACTCTTCAATAGATATAAAAAGACATAGAATACACTACTAAGACACTTTCTGTGCTATGCAGATACTTACTCTGTTAGAGAGTGCAATCAAACGGGATTATTTATCTTCAAACTTTGAGACAACAACTGAACTGCTGAGTTCAGCTAATCAAGATATTGCTGTGGACACTGTTACTTTATCTGGATCAGTTCCTGCACTTCCGTGGGTGCCTGACACTGCAGCTGCCGTTGCACTAAGGATGTTGGATCTTGATTCATCAATATCTTACACGGGGCATCAAAAATTGGAATCTAATAAAGAAAGAGAAGCAGGAGAATTCATCGTAAGTTTATTCTTTACTGTTATAATTAATTTGGAAATTCATTTTCAAAATGCTCTGATGAATAACTTCTGATTCGGTTGGAAGCATTTATTGTCGGAGTTATAGCTCATTATTAAGCTATCTATTGGCATCTAATGTATTTCATTGTAGAATAATTGTTTTTTTGCCGTATGATTATTTAGAGAGCAATTTTTTTGGAGGTGTCTACAGATTGTAATATTAGGAATGTCAAGTTGCTCGAGTCAGAAAGCAATTTAGCCTTCAATTCTGATTTATCTTCTATTTACAACCTTAATTTTCGTGAACTTTTTTTCTCATTTAGTATTTGTCTTCTGTCACTACTCAAAAGCATGCGACCTCTCATTGCAACATCTCCTACTTATAAGTTGTCACTTATTCTAGCCTAATGATTTCATATTCACTTCTAGCCTAATGATTTTTATTTGATTCTTGCAGCCATATAGCCTTTTCTAACCAATACACTTTTTACTACAGAAGTACATCGAGTTTATTTAATATAATACATGGAGCTTTCCTTTGAGCGATGTATCCGATAAATTTGTTTACTAAGTTGTTTTCTGTCACTTCTCTCCTTGCTCTTTGCACTATTTATCAAGCACTACATGAGAGCCATGTGCCTTTATCACCTTGGGTATAAACTAGAAACTGGCAATTTTGAAGGGGAGCTTTTGTGTTTTCGTTTTATGCGGTTGTCCAGTTATCTGATTTTGACGCTGTTGATGGACTAGCGATTGTTTTATGGACAGTTCATTTTTATATTTTAATCGGATGCTAAAATTTTTTTTTTATAAAATTTTTGTTCATGTCCTACATCCATCAATTTACCAGGAGATATGACTGTTCTTATATTTTGCAGAAGCTTCCATATAGGTACACAACTGTCAAGAACATTCCGGAGTTTGAACCGATTTTAGAATCTCCCAACCTATATGATTATCAAATGTCTGGAAAGTGGCTTGACCCTGGCACTGGGCGTAGGGGGCGGGGACGAGGCACTCGTGGTGGTAGGGGAGGAGGACGCAGCCGCGGCCGTGGTGGGAGGGGGTCGAGAGGGGCCAGCAGCTCTTCTAGGCCTGAGTTGAGGGATGATACTTGTACTGCTTTTGAGAAGGCCACACGCAAGTACACAAGAAGGGGCCGTACTCGCGGCAGGGGAGGCCGCAGGCGGGGCCGCCGTACCGCCCGACCTCGGCAGAGGTCGGAAAGTAGGGCTGGAACAATCCAAAGGGGGAATTTGTTGGGCAGTTTCAATGATGTTAGCACTATTAAGCAGAATATTGTTGTGGAGTCTCCTAGAAGCTCCGGTGGAGAGGAGTGGGGCTTAGAGGCTAGAAGGCCATTTGCAGATGATGTTGATGTTGATGTTGATGTTGATGTCGACGACGATGATGAGAACAGCGTTTGCTCCCAATCCGAGGAAAATGGCCAAGCTTCGGGTGATGAGTATGATGACCAGGTAGTAGATTACGGTAGAGGTTACGATAGGGCCAAACCGATGGGAATGATGGATGATGAAAGCGAAGAGGAGGACGATGTCGAAGCGGATGAGGGGGATGACGATGGCGAGGATGATGACATTGACCGCGGGAGGAATGATGATATGGATGTCGATATGGACGAGGATGAGGAGATTGGAGATGATGCGGATGAGGTTGGGGATGGGGAGGAGAACGCAGATGAGGATGAAGCACCTTCGTCGTATTCTTCCGAATACAGTGATGAATAGTCCGGAGATTTCTAATCTAGCGTATACTCTTCTTTGCCCTCTTCTGCATTGTCAATAGGTTTATATCCAGTTGAGTGTTAATTTATACATCGAAAAGTCGGTTCCACAATTTTAAATGAAGCAGTTTGTTGGCACCGAAATATGTTAGACCCCTCAGAAGAACTTTGGAGACGCCGTGCGTTTATTGCGGACTTTTTGTTGGTAGTCAAACTCTGAGAAGCAGCAGCAATGGTGTTCCAACCAAGTATAGATGCATAGGATGTAAATTCGTGTCAGCCTTCTGATTCAGGCCTTTTTTATGTATCTTTATCTTTCGAAACTATACAAGGTTATTTACAAAGTTAATCCCGTATATTCTAAAGCTTATTTTCTGTCTGTTAGTATAATTTCAATGTGCCTTGTGCTTAAAACAACTTGTTGGTAAGTTCTGAGAAAACACACCCGAGTCCGTTATGTTGGGCGCAGTTCGCCGCTGCTTCAGGATACCTACTTGGCAGGTGAGAAACCCTATACATTGTTTACCTGAAGTTTCTATTTTCGCTGGATATGATGTTTCTTCCTGTTATTAGTGCAACGTCTTCGGGTTGTGTCCACATTTGACAGTCAGTGTTAGTTTGAAAATTGGTTTCTCAATGTCTGTAATTTAACTGTAAATATATAGAAAATAAGTGTGTTATCCAACCAGTTTTGCCGAATGACTATTGGGTTAAGTACATTTGCGCTATATTTTATTACATAGGCAAAAATGTGAATTAGTCTATGCAATGCTATAGG
Organism: Aechmea fasciata; assembly: GCA_025177825.1. NCBI lineage: Eukaryota > Viridiplantae > Streptophyta > Magnoliopsida > Poales > Bromeliaceae > Aechmea > Aechmea fasciata. The sequence goes on from CM045936.1 coordinate 3,484,109, forward strand.
TCTCAAAGTGTTTATACATTACGCGTGTTACAGTGAAGTGAGGAAAAGCTCAAATTCTGAAGCTTTCATGCCATGTTTCATTTCTGCAGCAGCAGGTCGCGCGGCGCCGACAGCAGCCGCTCCGTGGACCGGTGGCGGCATAAACCAACCGATTAATGGAACTTCTCGCAAAGGTAAAACCGCATAAAAAGTATCTCAGTTGAAGTATCTCCTTTTAAAAACCTGCTTTGGAGTCTGACTGATAACATGCTGCAGTAGAACTTGTAAATAATCGTGGTCTCTAACCTTGTTTTTTTATTTTCTGTTTTCCACGAATCACAGGGAATAAGCTAGCCTTGAAACTTATTAAAATATCTGTTGTGTTGGGTAAGAAGCTGATCATGGTAAATGCACCATGAGTTACTACAGTAAACTCAAATGCATTGAGTGGTGCAGTTCTTTTGCTTACCGACCCAGTACTGCGTCGATCCGTTGCTTCTGCTTTGCGGCGAGCCTCGTAGGGAGCTTTAATGTCGAATCTAATGCTCAGAAATTCAATCTCTTTGATGGATCTTTAGGTGTAGGTATGCTCTCCTTCGACATGGTTTTTTTTTGTCTCATGAATCAATGAGTTCAGTTTAGTTGAAGAGCACACTTATAAACTATTCTATGAAGAGACTGTACTACCCATGCATCTTTCGCCAATAGATTTTTCTTTCATCAATTTTAGGTTCGTTATAGATATAGTAGTGGGAAAAAAGTGAGATGTGCGGTTATGAGAGAGTCTTCTTTCTTGAAATAGTTTGCTAAAGCGCCTTTCACCTAAGCCATTCAGGGCTTAGAATATGATGTAGGGAGTCTTCTTTCTTGAAATAGTTTGCTAAAGCGCCTTTCACCTAAGCCATTCAGGGCTTAGAATATGATGTATCATTCGCGATGCGAGTTCTATTTTGTTGACTTTCTCGACTTTCTCGACGGTAAAAAAAGTACAAAAATTACATGAACCATAAATGAAATTTACATGAACTACATAAATCTTTTTGAATCCATTATCCAATCTTGTAATCTAGTCTTATAATTTATTAAGTTTAGTAAATATAAGACACACAAATAAAAGGTTGGAAGGCTTATATGAAGGCCTATATTTATTATTAAAAATTTCTGGCCAAATTTTCCTTAATAGAAAACCTAAAATATAAGACACAAATATCATAGATGCTCATGAAGTAGAGCTCACGACATATGATTTTTAAGGGGCAATTGTTTATATACCTCTAAAAAATTTTCGACTTTCTAATTTATATCACTTAGAAGGTTAATATTGAATTTTTTTTTTTTATGTTTCAACCTATTTTAAATATATCCGTATAGTTCAATTTTGTGAATGAACTACTAGCAATAGTTGTTATCTATATAAAATTACTATTTTGCCCTTTCAAATATAATCTTTTCCCCATCACTTTGATTTGCCCTTAAGGGTACAAAAAGTATTTTGATTTTTTCAAATATATTTTTTTACCATCATCAACATTTCTTATTTGTCCTTAAGTTAAAGACAAAAGAGGTATTTTTATTTTTTTAACTCTAGTAGATATTTAGCTCACGTTTAACTTAAATTAACTTAACGGGTGGTAACTGTAGGAATATTTTGAAATAACAGAGAAACATATGAGACTTAGATTGGAAAAAACAAAAGAGCAAGAATAAATGAGGTATTTCTGAAGTTTTGAAAGGTATATAGGCAATTATACCATTTTTTAACTGTCGAATTGCTTCAAGAGCCGTGCAGTGAATTTTTTTTTGCATTTGGCCCCTCAAAAAAATTATTTTCATAAACAACTCTAGCAAATTTATAATTGTCATTTTGGTCCTATACCCGCCATGCAGGCGCCACGCCACGCCACGCGAGCAAAGGTAGAGGCATCTAAGTAAGTTGAACACGGTAATTTATTAAACAGGATAAATAAAAGTATGAAACAAGGTGAACCATTCACCGTGTTCAACTAAACGCCCTCCCAAGCCCGCTTACGTGACGCCGATGTGGCGCTTGCATGGCAGAGATAAGGCCAAAAAAAAGAACAAACAAAAAAATTGATAGGACTATTTGTGAAAAAGAAAAAATTGAGAGGGTAAAATGCAAAAAAAAACTCCTTACACTCCTTTTATTAAAAGGGACTTAATAGAACGTATTTCACGATATTGTGCTATTTCAAGACACAAGAATTTTTTCTGACCGCACGCATCGGTACTCGCCAAGACGTATGAGCTCCTACGCTTTTTATTAAGATTTGTTATCGGCATGAAATTTTAAATCCCTGATTAATATGTTAGGACGATTTGACAATTCTTGGTAATGAATAGCTATTGCACGTAATGAAGAAAAGATAATCCAATGAGCCGAAAATGGACTAAAAAGCGAGACCAATTCGTAAAAATTCACAAAGACAAGATCAGATTTACGCTTTTACAAGATCATAAACCGCTGTGACTCGAAATATAACATATTGTTAATAATAAAATACTACATAGGTCCTGAGTTGATCTGATAATTACAATGTTGTCACAAGCACAAATGCTTAGAACATAGATAGATGCTCAACTCATGGACATGTAGCAGGTGCTCAAGGTTAATTAATAGCTGAAACTTTTTCAATACCAAACTAATCTCCGCATGTCACGCTGCATTTATGAAAATAATAATAATAATAATAATAATAATAGACTAAACTGAGAGCAGGTTTTTGTCAAAGTCGAAAGAACAACAAAACCAACTAATTAGCACCATTTGTCGACATAGATAAAGATATTAATATCTCCTCTTTAATGCATCTTTTTTGCTTATTTAAGTAATTTATATATATATATATATATATATATAGTATTTGATTGATGATGAGTAAGCACAAATGTCAAAGTATGACGCATTTTATTCACTCAATTAATTAATTTGTTATTTTTTAATAAGATAATATCGGTTTATCAGTAAATTATTCTATTCTTAATAAGTCATGGCTTGAAAAAGCTTATAAAGAAAAACTAAAAATTGAGTTCTCGCTTGGTATCGTATTTATTTTTTAGTTTTTAAAATAAAATTTTGTGCCAAAAAAAAAAAGAGTTGAAATGGACAGTGAATTAATTGCTTGTAATTTTATTATTCAAAATATTTGTTTGGTAAAAACAAATAAAAAACTAAAAATATTTTTCTATTTTAAAATCTATTTTTTGGCGGCACAAATTATAACTTAACTGTAATAACAAAAAAAATAATCTTCAGTACATCAAATTATATAAAATTTTTATTTAAAAAATGAAAAGAACAACAATAATAAAGTTACAAATAATATTTACCGTTTGGTTCGGGTATAAGCAAGAACTAGTTATTATAGGGATAGGTATAAGTGTGCCGATAAGCAAAATAGCATTTGGATGAAAATTGGGTTGTTTTTGGGATAAAAAAAAATAGCGTTTGGATAGATAATATGGAATCAGAAAAATAATGGATAGTTATATATAAAAAATGAAAGTGTTGGTAGGGATAGTTAAACCAGCTTATTTCGGTGACATAAGAATTACTATTCTCGGATAAACAAATTGCGTTTGGGTATAAAGAGGGGATAAGGGGTTATCCCTCCCCTTATCCCCAATCCATTTTGGATGGCAGGAACGCAAGTTCGTCTATTTTGGATTGCGAGTGGGAATTAAAATTATAAAAAATTATAATTTTTCTAAATTTCTCCCAATTCGCTAAAAAAAATAGAGTTGGAAGTGTGGAGGTAAATCCTGTGATTTGGCACAACGAATTATTATTGTTAGTGGGTTGGATCGTTACAATTGGTATCAGAGTCGAATACCAGCTGGCTACACCAATAAATTTGATGAGAGGCACCTCTCGAATCTTACATCTCTTGATAATTTTGGTCTGCATTTATGATCTAGTTTCGATCTGACGAGGACGTTAGGGTCTAAACAGGAAGAGTTTGTAACATTCCAATAATCTCATATCTACGTAAAAAAATAATTCTGATTAGAATATATGAGATCTATATGTTAATAATAATAACTGAACTTAAGTATCTTGGACGTGTGGTTTGACCCTACAAATTATTATTGTTAACGGGTCTAATTGTTGTAATAATAAAACAAAGATTAAGTTGTTTCGAACCTATTCTGATCTGATAAGAAATGATCGAGAAAGAAGATGGGTCCTGCCGGCCCCGGATCCGCACCGTTTGCGTTCCGACCGCAATTCCCGCACCATGACCCAACACCCACCTACTGTTTTTCTCTTGTTATGACGCCAAAGTTAAACACTCTCTCACACATATAATCCAATTAAGATCATCATCCATAAACCGACCGTTCCTAGAACAAGTGACAAAAAGCTTGGTGATTGATACTCGAGATCTAAATTTGAATCTTAGTTGATTCACATTTCTTGCTAAGTTTATTTCTACATAAAATAAACAAAGCGGGCAGCGTGTTACCTATCTCTTAAATAAATAAAAAAAAATTAAAAAAAAATCAAAATCTTAATTTACTGTAATTTTTTACTATATCTTGGAAGTTGTGATAATTAAGTCCCACAATCTAATGGCAAAATAATAATGCACAACTTAAAGTGAGAGTATTGTAATTGGAGTAAGGCTACTATGCTTCTGAAAGCACGGAGGTCGTTTTCCATATTACGACTTTCGAATCGTCGATCGGCTCCATTAAATTTGATCAGAGTATTTGAAGTACCTAAAAATAAATTATACGATTTTTCGATATTATCTGCCTAATGAACGAAGGGGCTCAAAATCAACGGCTAAAAATAAAAATCTTACAAAATGTGATAATATGACATTAAAATTTTAGATCAAAAATATTGATCTTATTTTAATTATATAGTATATATAAAGAATTTTCTATCAAAATTTTACGTGATTTGAATATTTCTTCACCGTTAAACTTCCAAACGGTTCACTATGGCTATTAAAATTATTAATTTTGAGCTCCTTCGATCACTAGAGTACTAAACAAATGATATCGAAAAATCATAAAAATTATTTTCTAAATAATTCAAATACTCTAGATCAAATTTAACGAGCCGATCGACGATTCAAAAGTCGCAACATCGAAAGCGATCTGAAAGCATGGAAGGCTCCGTGCTCCGTGCTTCCAAAAGCATAGTAGCCTCACACTTGTAATTGATTATGCGGTAATCGTTAGGATGCAATGTTATTACCATATGGATGAAGCATCGGTATCTACTACGAATATCAATCGATAGGATATCCGAAATCGAATCCGAAGTAGGTGATTTATTGGATGCTAAAAAATATAGTTTCAAATTAGGATATATAAAAAAGAAAAAATAAGATGGACACGGCTTTGGATATGGATTTTGTGTCTATTCGACTTTAAGTTGAAACCTAACTCCAACATGCATAGATTTATATTATATAATATAGAAATAATTGCCTATATATATATATATATATATATATATATATATATATATATATATATATATATATATATATATATATATATATATATATATATATAAACTGCTACTATGCTATTAATAGCACATATATATATAGAACTTAGGCTACTATGCTATTAATAGCACAAAGTCATTAGTGCTACCAAGTTTTTGCATAGTACGCCTAGTTCCCATATATATATATATATATTTATCCATTAGATTATACTATTCAACCAACCACCCACTCAATCCTAGAGGGCCCACATCATCCTAGCACATCTTTTTAATCCAAGAGTAGAAAATTTACTAGCACCAAGTCATTAGTGTTATTAATAGTATTAAAGTTATATATATATATATATATATATATATATATATATATATATATATATATATATATATATATATATATATATATATATATATATATATATTCCTCAAAATTTCTAAAATATCTTATTTACTTATTTTTTTTGTTTCAAATATACCCTTCATATATTTCTCCCTGGTTCAAAAATACCTATATTGTTAGTACACACATTAAGTTATCTCGGATTAAAACTGAGTTAAATTTCTACTATAGTTAAAAATAGCGAAAATATCTATTTTACCCCCAAATTGAGAGTAAATAAAAAAAAGTTGGTGACAATAGAATAATATATTTGAAAAGACAAGAAGTAAAAAAAAAAAAAATTTTTGCCCCTATTAAGGATAAATAAGAAAAGTTGGTGCGATAGAAGGGTATATTTGAAAGAACAAAATTACAGATATAACGACTATTATTAATAGTTCACTAACAGAATTTAACTCTAGGAATAAATATTTGAAAGACTTTGGGACCATAGACTTCTAAGAAGAGTAAATAAAAAAGTTAGAAACTTCTCAGGAGTATATAAGCAATTGTCTCTATTAATAAATATTTGATATTATATTTGAATTTGAATTTTAAAAATTTAGGGCTTTCAAAATTTTCAGTGGACTTTAGATTTTTGAAAATCAACCTTGAATCCAGCCCATTGACATTGCTAGTATGATTCAATTAGAAAAATATAAAAAATTTTAAGCCAAAATTTATAAATTAAAATTTGAGGATGTACATATCATAAAACTCAAAAGTTGGAGGACCAAAAGTAGGGATGTCAATGGGTATGCCAAAAATTATAAATTAAAATTTGAGGAAGTAAATATCATAAAACTCAAAAGTTGGAGGACCAAAAGTGCATTTTACCCTACATATAAATAGGGTTAGTGTATATGGGGGGGAGTGCTCACCATAGTGCATGCACATTTCTCTTATTATGGCTACTTCCTCTTTGTTGCACCACCAACCCCTTCTCCTCTTCATCCTCCTCCTCCTCCTCCTCCTCCTCCTCCAAACCCATGCAAGAGATTTAATACCCACGGCGACGACGCGGCGAACCCGACGTCCGAGCAATACGGGGTCCTCGTTGCCGTCGATCGCCGCCGCTAACCGTTATAAGTACCCCGAGTTTACTCCCTCCACTTTTGCCACAGAGGAGTACAACAGGGAGAGGAGGAGCAAGTACGACGGCGACGGCGCGAGCGACGTCGCGGGTTACCATTACCGCTATTATGGTGTCAACAATGGGGAGAGGTATGTTGGTGGTGGTGGTGGTGGTAATGGAGGTGATGAGCATGGGATGTATGGAAGGGGAGGTGGTGGAGGTGGTAATGATAATTATAGTAATAATAATAATAATAATAATGATGAAGGGTATGGGACTACAAACACCATGGATGAGTGTGTGAAGAAGAACCTAGTGAGTCAGGAGGAGAATGAGTTTGCTCCTTGAAATCTCTCTCTCTCTCTAACTATCTATCTATCTATCTATCTATCTATCTATGAAGAGAGAGAGAGAGAGAGAGAGAGAGAGTGAGTGAGTGAGTGTTGTTGGGTTGTTAAGAACAGGGAGGTTCCCGTGTTTCTACTGTACTTTTGATTATGGAGTTTTTGAATCTACGATCAGCTTTGTTTACCTGAAGTAATTTGAAAATAAATTTTACAGTTTGTCAATATCATTTATCTATCTAGTGATATAGAACGAATTTAAAACCAACAAATTTAATAATAGATGTGTTTTTTCGTTTGTATGTTTAGTGGTACAAAAATATTCAAATCAATAAAATTTTAATAAAAAGTTTTATATACTATATCTATAACAAAATTAATATATCTTATCTAAAATTTTAATGTTACAACATCACTCCGAAGATTTTTATTTTCAACAGCTAATTTTGAATCATGCCAATCTATAGACAAATAATACCGAAAAATTATGAAATTTATTTCAACGGACTTCAAATTCAGAGGTCTCTCTTTGGTGTTCTGTGAAGTAACCAAAAGACGGATTATCAACTCAAAATACGTAATTTTCGCATGACTCAGATGCATTTCATTGCTAAACAAAAAAAACAGATCTTTTGTGCAAACAATCCTCCCTATAGTTATTTCAACTCAAGAAGCCTCAGACTCAAACCCTATGTTTCAGAGTTACCAAGATTGTTAGGAGAATAAGCTTGTTAGGGAAATAGAGACCATGAGCATGCTGTTTTACTAATCAATTGATATGCACTTGGAATTTGAGTAAACAATTGCCTAAAAATAGTAAACAAAAAGCTTAAACTGGAAACAGCCGTAAAATCCGAATGTACATGCACACGCACCGCGCGCTCTCCATACATCACATCTTATACTTTACAATACCGACTACGATACATCATTTCTCGCACGGTTCGACGACGAGGCATCTTTCTAAATCACTGGACAGAAATATAGAAAACAAAATTTGTTTAACAAAATAAGAAATATATTATTGTTCATTGCAATATGAAAATATAGGTGCACACCGAAAGAGAAGAACAAAAGAAGAATCAAAAGGCTCTTATTGTTCCTTCATGTTTCATCACATCTTTAAGATATGAAGACTTGAAATTTTTGGAATAGGAACTGCTGCAGCAGATAATGAAGATAGTCAGATTGTATAGAAACCGCGGCTTTTCTTGCCGCTTTTAAGATCAACACATTAATGCCCCATCAAATTAAATAAACATGTGCTCAACAACTTAATAGTTACTGTAGAAACTAACACATGCTCGGGATTTTATGCTAATTCCTGAGGGGTAACTCTTCACAAAATAAGACCACCACTTAGCTCCAGCAAAAAAACACTTTCCAACAACTTCACACTGTTTCTGTAAGAACCTTTCAAGTTCAGATAAAATATAAACCAAGGTTTTTACAAGAATAGAAACCATCCCCAAAAAAGGCCGCAGGACACCAAAAGTTACCTTAGAAAAGGTTAGTTTGTTCACTCTTCCACGACATTCACAAGCTCGTACTCGACAAGTGAGATGTTGTTGTCCTCTTTGACGACGAAGGTGGCGGGATCGGTGACCTCGATGCGGCCCCACTTGTCGACAGCCAGTCTCATGGAACCCTTGAACATATCGATCTTCGCGTTACGGAGGATGATAGTAGCTTCCGGTTGCATCAAATCGACTGCACCACCCCCCCAACAAAAAAGAAGAAATCATTATTAAGAAAACATATTGCTTATGCAAAAGTATGGTTGGTTGGGAAAAAACGGCAAATTGATAAAATTTAAGGCCGAAAGTAACAAATACATAAAACAGTTGATCCTAGCATATTAAAGGCCTGTTTCGATGGAAACAACAAGTTATAAAGGGATAAACTTTTGTTGGTTACAGATTTTTATTGTGATTATAATAACATAAAAGACTTAAAGTTTCAGACAACGCAGGTCATCATAATTAGGAGTTTTCTTTATAGTTCAATTGACTTGCGAGGTGATTTATGATATCCAAAGAATGGCGGATTACTTCATCCTCTCTTCTAGAAACCTTACGTCTCTCAACTACCAACTAACAAATGGTCCAGGAGTAAACACGAGATATCCTTGGTTTTAAATACCTTATTATATCATCCAAACAGGCCTGTAGTTTCAAACAGAAAAATCGCAGAGAACTACCACAAATTTGGGAACCAAGAAAAAGAACCATTTAATAAGCTTTTTTAGCATGTTATACAAATGAAACAGTAAGACCGAATATCTGTGACAACTATGATACAGCCTCGACTTTAGTCCCTTCCTGTGAAAGAGGCATTGAATAAAGCACTGACGATACTATGCGACAGCAATTATCAACCTGCTTCTTATTGCCACGGTTAATCATACAAGGCATTTAAACCAATCAGATGATACAACTAGGCAACTATTCGGTGAATCATCATAAGGTATGTAAACCAAGCAGATTATGCCAATAGTCAAAGTGTCAAATTATGGGGGATTTCACCAATTGATTGGTTAGCCATATGCTTAGGAACTTAACACAGGTGAATTCCAGTGGACCTACATTTTCATGGATTGTTTGGCATATCATTGTAAAATCAAATATTCAAAGCAGGAAAGAGCAAAGTCTTGACAGCATTATATAGTGGGCGAGCTATTCTCCAGGATTTGCTTCCTTCAGGTACACCCTAAAGGTTCAGCACGAAGCTTTCTTCCATAATTTTGTTTACCCAAAAGGAAAAAAATGGAGAGATACCAGGAATGAGAGAACAGAAAGGTTCCAAAGGTCCACAACATATGAACCATCCACTAGCCAACAAGAAAAGGAGAGAAACTTGCCGCAAATTAACATGCAGCAGGGTTTCTTTGCATGGGTTGGTGGGTGTGGTTGGGAAGGGCTACTGGAAGAGACGAATATGCAAGTGTTTCTTGGATAAAGTTTCAAACAAGAGCATGGGTAGGCAGGACATGTACCGATCACCTAGTCTGACGAATGAGAACCACCTAAAAATCCTTAAACAACAAAGTAGCATTCAATTGAACAATCATATCTTTAAATAGCAACAAAATAGACTTTATTCTTCACTAAAGAAGAGGCTATTGAGTACATCATCAACCTCCAAGAATATTAAAAAGAAATATCAATCTTCCATATAGCCAGTACTAATACCAAACATTTTCCATATTGTTGTGCTTCAGATGTAGACAAAGCAACAAACAAATAAATCAGTTGCACACATTCAAACTAACAGTTTTTTTGCCATTATATGTCAATACTGGGGGTAAAAACATTTTTATGCCTTGGCTTAGCGATACAATTTACTTATTTCTGAACATTTATAATTTCCTTCCATATTAAAATCCTAGGACCCTAAGTGCAGAAAGAGGATCATATCCCAATAGAACAGGTTATACATAATGCTTCATTAGCAGAAAATTATAGCACAGCAATTTCCTCACATTTAATTTAAAATATAACAAATTATTTTAAGCTAGAAAATTCAGTTCAGTTTCAATACTTCGGTGAAAAAGGGGAGAAGATGAAATTAGCCAGAGAAAGCAAACAACAAGGAGGAAGTGCAGAAAGAGAATCAAATCTAAATAGTGTAGATTATACATTATGGTCCATTAGCAGAAAAATGATGGCAATGGCAATTCAATCACCTTTAAAGTATAATATAACTAATTATTTTAATGCAGAAATTTAAGTTTAAACACTTCAGAAAAAGGGAAGAAGATAAAATTAACCAGAGAAAGCAGAAAACAAGGAGGATGTGGAAAAATGCGTCAAAGCCTCAGAAACAACTATATTTATTAGTCATTAAGTTTCGTTGTGATAATTTTGATTCGACCTTTTTCCATTAACCCTAAAGGAGTCATTCAGAAGTGAATGTCCGTAGAAAAATCCTGAAAGTCGTTTGCAAGTTATCATGCAAGAGATCATTCTAAACTGAGACTTCCCTTTGAGTACTAGCCAACTGCTTGCTTTTCTAATATTTATTGTATACCTGGACAAAGTTATGGAAATTAAATCTCTTATCTGTAAGAATATTCACAAAAATCGTCATCCAGATATCCACTTCAACTGATCACAACAAATCAGCAAATAGAAATGGACCTAAATTTAAAATAAAGTGGAGCAGAAATGAATTCACTGTATTGAATCACCACATTAGTGCGCCTGTATTACAGAAATATCACTTTCAAGATTCCCTTGTCCCAAGTCCACTATTACTTGACAATGCCTCACAATCTGATGATGGATACCCCAGGTTGGATCATGTACCTATTGTTCAATGATAAACTTGGCTTCAATAGAAAATAAGGTTGAATATTGACAGCTAGAATGATTACAAACAGCTTAAAAGCGAGTAATTTGGAATGGATCCTCAAACATACGTTGTGCTTTCCAGTCTCAGCTGATCAAGTATTTGCATTGCCAGTAAGTTCTCTCAACCCGGCTGACAGTAGTGGAATAACCTTAATGAATTAGACAAGGTCATTATTGATTACAGGCAACATCTAGCCAACAGAATCATCGTTGTGGTATCCAGATTTTCCCCCAAATTTCCAGTTTGGTTTTTATTTTTTTGTAGAATATAATATCATTTTTCATTTTCACTTGTATGTTACATGAAAGTAAAAAAACAAAAGGGAACATAGACGAATAGAAGGTTTTACTTCCTATGGATAGAGTAGGCTAGATTACCCCATATGCTTCAGAGAACAATAAAAGGAACAGTATTCCATAGTAATTTGACAGATTTTGAATTGGGAGAAGGATAAAATAAGAGAAAAAAAAGAGAATGATAAAGATTTACTTTGGCATGATTTATTGAGCTATCAACAAATTCAAGCCAAAGCAAAGATTTAAATTGGGAGAAGGATAAAATAAGAGAAAAAAAAGAGAATGAGTGACAAATTAAGATACAGAGAAGATAGAAGGACATAATATAGAAGGAGCGCAAATCAGGGAACAAAACAGAGAGGTTAGAAAAAGCCCCACAGCCTAGAGAACAAGGTAAATTTGTCATTACAGAATTCATAATTCATTGCATTTAATGAGACAAATACAACAATGTCCTTTATGGGCCTCTTAAAGAGTTATATGCACAATTAAGACTGCTTGTGGTATTTGACCAGATCTTCTAGTTAGTAGGCGTTTAGCTCTCAATAAGCACATAAAAACACCAACAGCTCAAAATACACTAATTTTCCCAGAAAAACATAACTAAAACACTTAACAACGGCATGATGATTATTCTGGAAATACTTTATTCTACAGTGCAGGCAGTGATTTAAAAAGCGCGCCTTAGGCGCGCGCCTAGGCGGTAGGCGAGGTCGCTTGCGCCTAGGAAGCCCCTAGGCGGGCGACCTCACCCAGGCGTGCGCCTCGTGCGCCCAGGCGCACACCTATACTGAGGCGTAAGGCGCGCCCGAAGCAAAAAATAAGGGCTGATGGGTTTGGACTTTGATCCAACATCTAACTAACCCATTAAGTGTAAAAAAGAAAATAATAATAATAATAATAATAATAATGAGAAGCCCCAAAGTTGATCGGACTCCCTGAGCGGAAACCCAGGTTTCCGCTCGTCGCTCGACCAACCATCGCTCTCTCTCCTTCTCGCTAGCAAACCTCATCGCTCGAGCAACCTCATCGCTCCGCAACCTTCGCTCGACGAAGAATCTCTCTCTTTCTTGCTCTGCAGTCCACGCGATGTGCTTCACTTGACGGCTCGAGCAAGAGTATATCTCTCCTTCTCGCTCTCTCTCTTTCTCACTCACTCCCTGAGGTTCAACCCACATCGAGACTTTCTCCTCTCACTCTCAGGTGTGATCTCTTCCCCTCTGATAATTTTTTAATTTCTCTTCCTCTCTGTCTCACTCTACCTCTCACTTTTTTTTTTTTTTTTTTCCTTGTAAACACTAAACAGAGAGCACTTTCTCTGGTTTTTTTTTAAACAGTAAATACTCTCTGTTTTTTTTTTCTTTTTTGTGTGAACAGTAAACAACTAAATACTCTGCTTTCTTTTTTTTTTTGTAAACAATAAAGACTCTGTTTTCTCTTCTTTTTTTTGGTAAACTCTGTTTTTTTTTAACAGTAAATACTCTCTCTCTCTGTTTTTTCTTTTTCTTTTTTGTGTGAACAGTAAAAACTAAACACTTTTTGTTTTCTTTTTTTTTGGTAAACACTGTTTTCTTCTCTTTTTTTTTGTAAACAGTAAAGACTCTGTTTTCTCTTTTTTTTTCTTTTTTTTTAATAGAAAACACACTATTTTTTTTTAATAGAAAGCACTCTCTTTGCTTAGTTTTTTTTTTTAAATAGTAACTTCAATGAAGCATATTGTTAAAAAGTATATTTATTTATTTCAAGTGTGCGCCTCACCTCTCTCAGACGCGCGCCTGCACCTTGCGCCTAGGCTCTATCAGCCTTTTGTGCCTTGGTGCGCCTTGAGCTTTTTAAAATACTGAGTGCAGGACCTGTAGGTAACATGTCAAACCTAACTTTTGGAGGGGGCAAAAAACAGAATGGTAAAGCATCCTCTAAAACCATCAAGTAGTTTAAGAAAGAAGGAAAATTACTTGTGCTACATGCATTCTGCAGGATAATTATCCAGTTGCAGGATTTCACGAGAGCTATTCAACCAAGGAAGTCATCAGCTCCATGAAAAAGCTGAAATGTCCTACTATACTGTTGCATTGAGAAGTATCATCTTTTATCTATGAACTTGACTTTTGTTCCAAACATGTAAATAGTGTCAATGTAATAAAAGCCATGCGGCCTTTATCTCCAAATCAGAAAATATGATGTGGTCGGAAGCTTGTGACAAGGCGTGGCAAGAATCAGAGAACCCTCGATTTTGGAACTACTACTCCCTACAGAGCACGGAGAAGTAAGGCCAAAGGTGCCTCAAGTCAAATATCTTCTTTATTTTGTTTAAGCAACATGCAGATATGAAAAGAGAGAAATACCGAATCAATACAAGTTCAAACCTTTTTATATTTTTATTTGTTCACCAAAAAAGCTTCCCTGAAATCGAACACAAAGGAGGAAATGAAAGAAACAAAATCATCCTAAGAAAAGTCTCCAAAAGTAGATTCAATTGGGCAGAGCAACATATTTAAAAAGTCTCACAGCACATTCTAATGATCTTACCAATATCACATCTTTAGGATCTAAAATGCTTTTCCGAATCATCTAGACTCAAAATACACATTGCAATCGAATAGATTCAAATAGCACCGAACAAAGATTTCGGTTGAAGCAGGATTCAGAGATTCAAACCCAATCCGGGTTCAATAGTCGAAAGCAAACAAAATCATAACCGATTAGGGCTAGAATCGATAGTCGCCACTTCGATCAATCAAATGTCATCTATTCCACGACGAACACGGATCATCAATGAGGGTTTCACGAGAAGCACCAAAGTAATCGAGAGAGGAGAGGAGGAGATATTGGGGAAATCGAACCCTGATCGTTGCGTGCGGTGAAGATGATTGTGCCGGTCTCGTCGCCGACGACGCACTCGGCAATCTTGGTGGGGCGGATCTGCCCCGCGGCGGCGACGGAGGGGCGCCCCTTTTGGAGCACGGTCTTGGAGCTGAGCACCTTCACGGTGAGCGTGTGCCCGCCGGTCCCCGGCTTCAGCTGATCCACCTTCGTGAACACCGGCTTCCTCTTTGGCGCCGCCGCCGCCGCTGCTCCGCCGCCGCCACCGCTGCTCTGCTGCTGAGGCGTCGCCATTATCGCGCCGAAACCCTAACCCTAGAACTCGAAGGAGGAGGAGGAGGAGGAAGAAGAAGAATGGGGCGAAACCCTAACCCTAAAGTGGGGGAAACGGAAAGGAAGAGGGTGGGGGCAAAAAGGACACGCGGTGGGTCGCGTGGTTAGGGTGGTTGGATGGAAATAGTACGCCTCAACGTTTGTGATGACGACACGTGTCCCCACATTCACGCGGGGCCCACATGTCAGAATAGCAACCTCTGCGCTTATCGCGTTTACGCTGACTCGCGGTAGCCGTTATCCGGATGCGATTAATTTGGCAATTTAAAATTTTGCACGCTTAAAAAATATTGGCTTTATTGATTTTAGCGTATTAGGATAAACTACAAATACTACCGGTTTGTTTTACACTTTTTCACTTAGTACTCTATTATTTAAAATATATTAATTTAGCATTCTATAATTTTTTTTTATTTTTTTCGTCATTCTTTTTGTTAACGGTGTTGATCATTCTTTTTGTTAAATATGATCTAGAGTATTTGAAACTTCTAGAAAATAAATTCCGTAAATTTTCGAAATCACAATAAAGTCCATCAAGCGGGCATAAAATGAACGGTCAAAATCGAACGACGTCCTAAAAAAGGATGATCGGATTCTTCAATTCAAGATCGGAGTTATTGATCTTTATCTATGTAGTGAATAGAATTTTCTATCAAAAATTCAACAAATTTCGATTCTTTTACACCGTTAAACTAGCAAGTATCTCATATCGGCCGTTAAAAATTGTCAAATTTGTGACCTCTTGATCGTAAGGTAAATGATTTCGAAAATTTATAAAATTTTATTTCTAGAAGTTTTAAATGCTGTAAATAACGTTTAACGGTGTTGATCGTCGATACGGAAGCTCTATCATCGAAAACAACTTATGAGTACGAAGGCGATCGTACTCATAATAGTATAGTAACCGGACCCTATATATATATATATATATATATATATATATATATATATATATATATATATATATATACTTATAAAAGCGTGAGTTTTAAAATTTTTTCCTTTTTCCAAAAATGCCTCTATCCTTTTTATTAATATTTTCCTATCCAAGTAATTTTCAACCAATCATTTCAAATAAATTTTAACATAATAATATATTCTCAAATATAGATTTTAAGTTTTCAGTTAGATCTTATCCAACGAATAAAAATAAAAGTATCATCATTTTTCTTGACAAAAATATCCTCCATATCCGTTATCTTTTATCTACGTCGTGTTTCTCAAATATTTTTTTTCTACCCACCAATCATATAATACGTAAAATTAAATTTATCTCATATCTAACAAAATAATTTTTCTTCTCAAACATAATATCTGCCAACATATAATATTCAAAATTAAAATTTAAATTTGTAATGCCCGCCAAAATTTAATACCCGCAAATTTGATAATTTGAATTTTAATACCTCCGTTAATCATATAATACGTAAAAGTAAATTTATTTCCTATCCAAGCATTTTCTCAAATATTTTTTTCTCAAACATAATACCTATCCAATCAAGTAGTATTCAAAATTAAATTTTACATTTGTAATAATGTCCGTCAAAATTTAATACATGCGAATTTGATAATTTAAATTTTAATCTATGGTAGTATATTTTTTCTTACATAAAATAATAAATTTAAATTTAACGAGTATTAAAATTTCGCCATAGAAGCGTTAAATATTGCTAAAAAAATATAATACGCTAAATCATAACTAAATCGTGAATTAAATATAATTTTAAATATTTTTAGCAAAATATTCAATATTTAAATAATACGTCATAAAAACTTATTTCTAAAATAAATAATACATGTCCAATCAAAAATAAATCGTTAATTAAATATAATATTAATTTTTTTAAGTAAAATATTTAATATTTAAATAATACCCACCAAAATATTCTTCGCATTCTCAAATATAGAATATATCTTAATACCCTCTCATATATTATCTACACTACCTAATCTTATCTCATCATATATAGAATATATCTTAATACCTACTCATATAATATCTACACTACCCAATCTTATCTTATCATAATATTTATCACATACATCATATTTTTTTCGTTAGCATATATTTTTTGGTATTTTCTCATTTTTACCATACGGTTTTTACATAAGCATATATTCGTTTAGTAGTATCCTTTCTTATTTTTATCTATATTTTTCTCAAATATTTTTTTAGTTATATCTTTATCTATATTTTTCTCAAATATTTTTTTAGTTATATTTTTTCTCATTTGTCACGCGCTATCTCGCTAACACACACATGTAAAAATTATTAATAACTAATTATTTAGATGGATTGAAGCATGAATCGAATTAGATTGTCTTATATCCCTGGCATATGAAGAGACGCTATTGGAAACAATTCAGTTGTTGTATTAAAGCAGTGAACGTTAATATCGGTAATTAGAATAGTATACTTTTTAATATTTTATTTTTTCTATAGTATTTTAAATTTATTTATCAGGATCAATTTATTTAGCAAAATTTTGCAAGTAAAATTGTGCTTAATTCACCTATTCAAAAACTTAAGAAATAAAATTAAGCTAAAAAGTTTTACTTATATGAATTTTTATTAAATTTACACTTTTTATTAATTTTATCTATTCTGATGATTTACTAATATTTATTTTATTATTTTTCTTACTTTCAGTACAATGTGTACGGAAGAGAGTCGGACGGTGACATTTTAAGTTAGTTAGTGATAAATTTTTTTGGTTTTTTTTAATGATACCATGATGGATTTTGAGTCCTTTATTTGATGATATTGTAATTCTATTTTTTATTTCTGTTATTTTATTTTGGTAATGATTAAATACTATATATCGAATCTATAATATTTATTTATAAAAAATTTAGGCTAAATTACAGAAACCTCTCCTGTAATAATCCGATTTTTCACTTCCCCCCCTGACATTTAAAAACCTACACTTTGCCCCCCTGTAAAATGAAAAATGTTCACAGAGGGTTACGGTATGTAAAATGACTCTTTTGCCCCTCGCCATTTTCGTCTTCTTTCTCATCTTCTTCAGCCGGCCCTTCGATCGGCCGCAATTCCGACCTCAATCGCCACAATTTCTCTCCATTTCCTTCTCCACTGCTCCTTCTCCTCCCGCACTCGCCGCCCCACGATTTCGTCGACAGGGGAGGAGAAATCAGGTGTGTACAGAGGAGTGTAAGGCAACAACGAGGAGGAAGGACGAGAGGATGTGAGGAGGGCGCGAAGGGATGTGGGGCGGGAGAGGGCGGGCGGCTGAGGGGCGCGGCGGCGGCGGCAGAGACGACAAGAAAGAGGGTGGAGAAATAACGAAAATGAAGAGGATATTTTAATAAAATACTATTATAATGGAACCCTAACGGTAGGGGTGAAGTGCATATTTTTATTTTACAGGGGGGCAAAGTGTAGGTTTTTAAATGTCAGGAGGGGAAAGTAAAAAAAACGGGTTATTACAGGAGAATTTTCTGTAATTTAGCCAAAATTTTATTTTTTAGTATTTGTGCGACGTGCATTGCACGTGCACTTAACTAGTATAAAATAAAAGATCAAGTAATTTTTTATGTGAAACAAAATTTTTATATAGTCAATTCATTCACAAATCATAAAAATAATAATTATTAAAACTCCCTCTCTTTAATAGTTATATATTCAACAGTATTATATTATTGTATATATTTTTTTAATTATATTTTTATACATGCAACCAACCGCCTAAACAAGCCACAAGCGTATACAAACAAAAAGCACGGTAATTTTAAAAGCATATAGCAATATACATTATTATTATATTTATAAGAAAATTATTAGATATAGATGTCAATATGCAAAAGGAAAATGTAAAAAAATAAAATAATATATTAAATTCACACAATAAAAATTAAAAAGAAAAGATCAATTGAACATCATATTGCGACCTATATAAGAATAGAAATTTTCAAATATGTTATAAGCCTTCATAAAAGACCATATAATTTAATATAATAATACAATAATTTATAGTTCATAATAATAAATTATAAACAAAAAAAAAAGAAAGAAAAACTTATGATTAAAAATTGTCAAATTTGTGACCTCTTGATCGTAAGGTAAATGATTTCGAAAATTTATAAAATTTTATTTCTAGAAGTTTTAAGTGCTGTAAATAACGTTTAACGGTATAGATCGTCGATTCGGAAGCTCTATTATCGAAAACAACTTATGAGTACGAGGGCGATCGTACTCATAATAGTATAATAGCCGGACTCTATATATATATATTGATCTTTATTAGCTTGTTGTTGATATCTTTTTTAAGTTGTTTATTATTTTAATTAAATTTAAAAGTAATAAATTATCAATATATATATATATATATATATATATATATATATATATATATGTATATATATATATATAATTAAAAATATAAGTAAGAATAAATGATTGATTTGAAAAAAACTGAAATTGTATCTTACGTTATTGCCCTATAAACGATTTCTTATCGTTCTCTAGGTTAGACTAGAATATTATTAGTGAGGATCAAAATAGCAACCTAAAAGATGGGGTGAATTAGGTTTCTAAAATAAAAAGTCAAAAATCAAGTAAATTAAAAATCCGAAACAATCAACAAAGTGAGTAGTATAAGGAAATGCAAACTCAATGAGCACACGGCCGATTTGTTTCGAGGTTCGGCACTTTGCCTACGTCCTCGCTAACTTTTCAACACAAGAGAATGTTGGATCTCCACTAGATAATGTTTTTGCGGACAAGTATCAAGCCTTCACACTAACACCTTCTTCTTATTAAGTTTCAAGACTTTGCATCTCTCTTTTTTTACAAGATTAAATCTTATTACAAGTTTCACTCAAATTGAGAGAAAGAATAAAGAGCTAAGAGTATTAAAAATGCTGAAGGTTTTAAGTTCAAACTGAATTGCTGGAAGAAACTGGGAAACACCATAGTGTCATCTATTTATAGCCTCGGCCAGCTCCTGAACGTTGCACTTTCGGGCGCCCTAAAGTACTTCCGGTCGCTCTAAAGTTCTTCACGCGCACTATGCTTCCAGCTGCTTGTCAGAACCGTGCGCCGCTTTTTTGGATCCATACACGGGGGGTGTCAGAATTTGCGAGCGCCCAGTACTTGTGCGCTGACTTTTCTGACCAGGTTAGATCCATGCGCCGTTTTCTCTAACAACATTGATTGGGCTTCCTGACCGTTGCGGGCGCGCAGAAATTTGCACGCACGCCGTCGGCGCCGCACCGCCCTGCCTCTCCTGCGCCGCCTGTACTGTGTCAGAATTTTCGAGCCGATTCGTCTTACAGTTCGGAACACCCAACCTGTCAAGTCAGACATTTCAGTCGACCTAGACATATTTCCAGGCGCCCAGAACATGTTTAAAAAATATTTCTAGATTGATTCAACAGCAAAGAGGTAGATCCAAAAACACATAATATTTGGATCCACTTTAGGTCGCCCAGAATAGAGTCTAGAAATGAAAACTGAACAGAATATAGATTTTGAGCAGTTTATAAATAGATAATTGAAGAGATTAAACTTAGCTCAAAATATCTCACTCTAATTAAAATTTTAATTCAAGTAAAAGTAGAGAGAGTGAGCTTGTCAATATGACAAAAGAAGCAAATGTAGCTTCAATAGGTGAAGCTTGGTACTTAGAGGATTGCCCATATTGAGTCCTTTTGAAGATAGAAAGACCTAAAACACAAAACTCAAGATAAGAGATTAGTCCAATAAAAGTGATTATTTGTTATCATCAAAATCTAATACAAGATTAGGACCATTAGGCCAACAATTAGATCTATTGAGATTTTAATAATATGATATTTCTTTATATAATTTAGTTTTATAAAATTTAATTTAACTTTATTCTATGATTTTTAATTTTTAATTATTATTTTATTTTATTTTATTTAGAAATTATTTGTAACGCATAGTTAACTTGATATTAGATTAATCGAAGCCATAGAAACAGTCTACTGCCTTCACCTTCACCACACAGGGGAGGGGACGAGAATATATATACGCCACGGGCATTTTTTTTGCCTTTATATGTAAAAATGTATAGATACCTTTCAACTATAAGCAATTATGAAATAATATCCTCAACTTTTTTTTTTTTATTTTACTTTTTTAGAAAAAAAAAAGCATGCAGAGATCTTACCCTATAAGCCATTCTAAATTGATCTCTCTAATTTTTATTTTTATTTTTCATGAGATCTCTCAATTTTTACTTTTTTTTAATTTAAATTTTATATTTACCTATATTAAAAATATATCAAATTTAATAACTTTATATAGTTATTAATTATTAATTAGTCAAGGGCTTATAATCTAAAATTACCATTTATCTAGTTGTGAAAAAAATATTATTTATTTACTAATTATTATATAAATTTAACATTATTTAATATATATACATAAAATTTTAATTTAATATGAAAAAAGCATGCAGAGATCTTACCCTATAAGCCATTCTAAATTGATCTCTCTAATTTTTATTTTTATTTTTCATGAGATCTCTCAATTTTTATTTTTTTTAATTTAAATTTTATATTTACTTATATTAAAAATATATCAAATTTAATAACTTTATATAGTTATTAATTATTAATTAGTCAAGGGCTTATAATCTAAAAATACCATTTATTTAGTTGTGAAAAAAATATTATTTATTTAATAATTATTATATAAATTTAACATTCACTACATAGATAAAATAAAATTTTAATTTAATATGTAAATTAATACGTATAGCGCACGTGCACTGACTAGCGTGTATATATATATATATATATATATATATATATATATATATATATATATATTTATATATATATATATATATATATAATCCAACATAAGCCTCCCCCTCTCTCTCTCTCTCTCTCTCTCTCTCTCTCTCTCTCTCTCTCTCTCTCTCTCTCTCTCTCTCTACATCTTTTCTTTTTTTCTCTCTCAATATTTTTTTTATGATTTAAATATTTTTAGAAAAAATATATTTTAATTTTATTCTTTAAAAAGCCTAAGATGCCAACATCGCACCAACCGCTAAGTGCCAAGAACACTACAATAGTCGACATGTATATATATACTTAACACTAACCAATGCTTTGTATTACAGTCAGCAAGGCAGTGGCGAATGGGCAGTGGTTGGTCTTCGAGACTTAAGTTCGAATCCTATTTGATTCACGTTTCTAGCTAAATTTATTTCTTGATGAAATAAACGAGGCGGATAGCGTGCTACCTATCTCTCTCAAAAAAAAAAAAAAAAAACCAATGCTTTGTATTTTCCTCCTCCTTAAACTAAAAATAATAACGAAAAAGAATATTCTATCTAAAGATGCTCCCTAATGCTGTCTCCGTATACTTCCAAATACCAACAAAGGTTTAAAAAAGCTTTTAAGTTAAAAAAAAGAAAAAATTTCAAATACCCCCGTGTGGTTTAAAGTGTTTCAAGTTAGTACATTGTGGTTTCTCACTTTCTCACTTTAGTACCCTATGGACTATTGTTTAAAGTGTTTCAAGTTAGTACCCTGTGGTTTCGCACTTTCTCACTTTAGTACCCTGTAGTTTAAAGTGTTTCAAGTTAGTACCATATGGTTTCGTACTTTCTCACTTTAGTATCCTGTAGTTTAAAGTGTATCAAATTAGTACTATGTGATTTTATTTTTGTGTCAAGTTAGTACCATGTGGTTTCATTTTTCACTTTTTATTTTTCATTTCGGGTATTTTTCGTTAAATCAGTGGCAAAGTTAAAACTAAAGAGTACTAAAATGAATATTCGATAAATCTAGATAGAGTATCTGAAGTTTTTTGTATATAATTTAAAGAAAAATTAAACCATAGGGTACTATAAAGTGAGAAAGTACGAAACCACAGGGTACTAACTTATTACACTTTAAGCTACAGGGTACTAAAATGAGAAAGTGCCAGACTACATGATACTAACTTGATACACGTTAAACTACGGGATACTAAAGTGAGAAAGTGTGAAACCTTATGGAGGTATTTGAAGTTTTTCCAAAAAAAAAAAAACTAACACTGCATGAGTGCAATTCCAACCAAATTGAATATTTTTAGTTGGGATAAAATGCCTTTTAAAATTTTTTAAAATATCTTATATATTTTTATAAATAAAAATATATTTGCCAACTATTTATATATGTTTATAAAGTTTCCGACTTATATATTTACTTTTTTTAGAAGGATAATATAAAACCACCTTTCTAAAAAATACTTATAATAAATTCACTATTAAGAAAAATTATTATTCCCCGTAAAATGACTATTTTTTTCATTTATATAAATATTTTATTATCACTAATTTTTTTTTGCTATCATTCTTAAGAAGAATTATTATTTTTCGTGAAATAACTGTTTTTTTTCTCGTGAAATGACTATTTCAACCAACAAATCATGAGATTGAATCTTAAATATATAACAATCTATTGCTAGTGCAAAAAAAAAGTAAAATATGTATGACCCTATAAACGAATTGGATCAAAGAGTAGGACTACTGTACTAGAGAGCTTCGTACTTATAAGTATGGAGCTTCTGAATCGACGATCCATTCCGTTAAATATGATCTAGAATATTTGAAACTTTTTGAAAATAAATTTCGTAATTTTTTAAAATTATAATAAAGTCCATCAAGCGGGCATAAAATGAACGGTTGAAATCAAACGCGTCGTAAAAATGGATCATGTGGTTTCATGCATTCTCACTTTAGTACCTCGTGGTTTAAAACGTATCAATTTGCCCCCTTGTTGTTTCGTTTTTATTTTTTCGGAAGCTTTTTCGTTAATATTTCGTTAAATTATATACAAAAAACTTCAAATATCCATTTATGTTTATTGAATATTTACTTTAGTACCTTTTAATTTTAACTTTGTCACTGATTTAAGAAAAAAAAAATTAATAACAAAAAGAGCGAAACGAAACGGGGGGGGGGAGCAAATTGATACGTTTTAAACCACATGGTACTAAAGTGAGAATACATGAAACCACAAGGAGGATTTTTGAAGTTTTTCAAAAAAAATATAAAAGTTGATTTTTAGAAAGTTTAAATGCTCTAGATAATGTTTGACGGTATGGATAGTCAATTCAAAAGCTCCATCATCGAAACGACTTATGAGTACGAGAGCGATCCTACTCATAAGAGTATAGTATAAGGTGTAAATAAACAAAAGCTCTTTCCTAATTTATTCCAAATTTAAAGGTAAATAAACAAAAGCTCTTTTCTTAACTCTATTCTATAATTTGATTTAATCTGATTTAATAGTGTTATCTAATTTGATTCTTTAATTAATTTGAATTAATTATATAATAGAGTTAGATTTAATTTGAATTAATTAGAACTTGACACGTGGCAAACATATAAAATATCACGTGTCAGATTTTCACATATAGATCATTAATGGTTCTATTTTAGTATATAAATGCCACGTGTCAGATTTTTACATATGGATCATTAAAGATTCTTGAGTCTTTATTGCTGCCCAAAATCTTGGCGGGTTGAAGTTTAGCATAATATATCTCGTATAGGACTATGCGGGGTCTCACAATCTTCATCGTTTTAAGTCACCGACGTCCTCGTCGAGCCTCAGGACTCACGAAGTACCGGGCGATGTGAGAGTCGTCTCGCCTTGATCATCAAACCCTAGCTCGTAGAGACTCGCCGACCTTGCAGGTGGTAATTGGCTACGATACTACCGTCTGCATAAGCGCTGACTTCCCATTGGGGTCGCCACGTCCACAGAATCTAACTCAGTCTGGCAGCTTAACTCTCTTAACCTCTTGGGTCTTGCATGCCAAATCTTAGCGGGTTAAGGTTTAGTATATTATATCTCATATATAGGACTATACGGGGTCTCATAGGGTTATCTTTAGTATATAGTAATAGAAGATAGAAGTAATTTGATTTGATTTGATTCTTTATAGAATAGAGTTAGATTTAATTTGAATTAATTAGAACTTGACACGTGACAATCATATGCTACGTGTCAGATTTTCACATATGGATCATTAAAGGTTCTACTTAAGGGTTCTACTTTAGTATATAGTAATAGATAGATAGATAGAAGATTTGTAATTATTCAATATTAGAATAAATAATATTTAAAAATATTAGTGTATAATAAAAAAATAATTTTAATAATTATAATAATAATAATTTATTGTTGTATTATCTATCGCATCGCGCGGCCTTAACTAGTTATGATGAACTTTGCAAGTTTGCATTAGGGGGAAGCAAAGAGGGGGTGGGGATTGGGGAAAGCAAATACATTTTCACTTGCTCACGCGGATGTCACGTGAGGTTTATCCACTCGTACATGGCGGGCGCACCACCCGTGGGCCGTGCCATCTCTGTCGCGGTCGGAGCCGAGCCCGCCGCAACCGCCCACCCGCCTCCGCTCCGCCACGTCAGCACGCGGACCGACGCGGTCCGGTGTCGACGGAAACCAATAAAAACCTTCTTCTCCTTCTTCTTCTTCTTCTTCTTCGTCCTCTTCTCCCTCTCTCTCTCCTCCACTCGATCGAGCAAAAACCCTAATAAATTCCCCCAAAGGAAAAGCGAAGAGTGATCGATGGATTCGGATCCGTGGATCTCCCGCCTCGCCGTCGCGAAGCGGCACATCGCGAATTTGCTCCACCAAAACCCCCAATCAGGTTCGTCTCCCGCGTTTGATGCCTTTTCTTTTCTTTTCTTTTCTTTTTTTGGCTTCGAAACTGGGATTATGAGACGGGGTGGATCGTATTGGGATGGGTTTTTGTTGGTCTTGTTGTGATTTTTTTTTTTTTGGTGGATTTGAGGAGTTTAGGGTTTGTAGATCGGATGGGGTTCGACGAGTTCGATGCGGAGGAGGAGGTTCGGCCGGATTTCCCGTGCCCGTACTGCTACGAGGATCACGACATCGGGCCGCTGTGTGCCCACCTCGAAGAAGAGCATCCGTTTGAGTCTAAAGTCGCCGTGAGTGTCGAAACCCTAGAAACTTGTAGCCTTTTTCTTTGTCGCGGTATCTGTTATGATAATTTTTGCGAGTTTTAGCAAAATGAAGATTAGCTTGTAGGCCAGTTAATAGGTTTTTGCAAAAGGGACTACTACTTGAATGTAAGACACAAGGTGATTCCTTGTGCAATTCGACAAAAAGAGTACACAATTTTAAACTCCTATCCCGGCAAAACCACTATATAAAAGGTCAGTGGTGCGGTGAACTCAAACTAATCTATCCTAAAGGGGGGTGGGGGAAGCACAAAATAGCCTAACATAAATACGTGAAAGAGCAAAAAGGAAGGAAAAAGCACAGACAGAGGACTCAGTGCAGAAGAAAAATAAGCTCTGCTACCAACGAAAAAAGGTTGCCCATTTTCTTCCAAAGCAACACTCACCTAAATCAACAAAGCTGCTTTTGTGGAAGAAGAATCATCGACTCCTCGAGATTTTCGATTGTCAGGGGACTTTAGAAACTATGGTTTGACGACATAGGGCTTGTAGATCTTAAGGCATGCCCATTGAGGAGGGTTGCGAAGAAGCAGCTAAGGTAGAACTAGATGGAGCAGATAGAATTTTTTTTATAAATAATCTTATCTATTTTTATAATTATAAAAATAATTTTTTGAAAAAAATAATTATAAAAATAGGCCTCTAAATGCGGTGAATGATTCACCGCATTCATAACTACTCATAAGGAGTAGAAAAAGAATAAAAGCGGTGAACCATTCACCGCTTTTATCATCATAAAAATATAAAAATAAATAAAAAAAACAAGAAAAGCGGTGGTGAACCATTCACCGCTTTTGTAGAATCATATTTATAAATAAAAATTTAATAAGTCTATTTTTAAAATAAAATTTTAGGAAAAACCTATTCTACTAAAAAACTCGAGCAGATAGGTACTTCACACACTTAGGGCCTGTTTGGCCTAGTTTTTGAAAAAGTGATTTAAAAAAGTGATTTTGATTTGGAGAAGTGATTTTGGTTAAAATTTGTAGAGCGTTTGGTGAGTTTAGATAAAAGTAATTTTTAAATGATTTTGAAAAGTTATTTGGCAAAATTTTTTTGATGTTTGCATAAATTAATATTTTAATTAAATTTTATTTTAAAATAATTTAAAATATATATTTAAAATTAAAAATATAAATATTTATGAAATTTAAAATATAAAATTTTAATATTTAAAAATATATATTTAAATTTTAAATTTCAAAGTTAAAATTTAAAATTTAAAATTTAAAATTTAAAATAATTCTGAAATTTAAAATTTAAATATTTAAAATTTAAAATAAAATAATTAAATATTTAAATTAAATTAGAATATTTAAAATTAAAAATTAAAAACTTAAATTTTAAATTTAAAAAATTTATAATTTGAAGATTAAAAGTTGAAATTTGAAATTTAAAATTTAATATTTAATATTTAAAATTTTATAATTTGAAGATTAAATTTTATCTTAAATTTGAAAATTGAAAATTTAAAATCTATAATTTGAGATTTGAAATTTAAAATTTAAAGTTTGAAATCTATTTTTCAAAATTTAAAATTTAAAAGTTAAATTTTAAAAATTCAAAAATAAATCTAAAAATTTAAATTTGAAAATAAATTTAAATTTAAACATTTAATGTAAAATTAAAATAAAAATTTGAAGTTTGAGTCCAAAATCAGAATTAGATTTCAAGAAGCAGCTTTTTTCAGCTTTCTTCAAAATCAGTTTTCTGATTCTGAGAAGCAGAATCAGATTTTAAAAAAGAGGTTGCCAAACGCTCTATTGGGCTGAAAATCACTTTTCAGCTCAAAAGCGCTTTTTAAAAGCTAGGCCAAACACCCCCTTAATTTTGTTTGCTCGATCTAAGATACTACGGCCGGCGAATTTAGAAGAGAGATGAGCACTACGTCTCAAGGTGGCTAGAGGGAAGCAAGTGAGGTAAGGGGTGAAGGATCGGAAGGAGAGGAAGGGAGTGGGGAAGAGCGGCCAGGAGGGGTAGGAGTAGGAAAAAGGGTCCAAAGGTTCAATAAAAGGTAGCAAAATAGACTACTTTATCAGATGTTTCATAGTCATTTGGAGTTATTTTTTATGAGAGGGAGATTGTATAGGACTACATCAGTCGTTATGCTTATTTAAACCTGCACAAAGTTGATAACTATGATGAGCTTACAATTCGAGATTACATGGCCTGAATGGGGAATTCCTTGCATGGACTAACTCTTTTTAATACAATGCAGTTATCAGGAAAGAATTGACTGTTAGTTCTAATTATACTGGTATGAAACATAAGGTAGAAGATTGGATAGTGGTAGTTCATGATTGGTTGATTTTCCAATTTGCTGGTCGTTCTTTATGCTTTTAACTTATGGTATTTGTTCATTTTAAAAAGTGGGAGCTTATTGAACGTTACTGTTATAGGAAATGGTAATTCAACTCTGAGACGGAACCAGGAGTGCCAATTTTTATTTATTTTGTGGCCGAAATATCTAATTTGAAATTTTGTATATAGAAGTACTTCTGTCTTGGAAGTGACAAACAAAACCTTCTTTTTGCTTTTCTATTAATGCTTAATCAGCACAGTATTTACAATCCAATCATTGTCCTTCCATTTGGTTTGCTACATTTTGTCCGGTTTTCATAATAGCACTTGAGAACCATAGACGCATTGTTCAAGTGGATATATCCAAATTATTTCATTTATTGTTACTTTTCATGGGGTAAGAATTCGGGAAATCCACCTTCACGTGGTAAAACAAAATTGGCTTGTTTACCAAAATGATATTCATGAAGATACTGAACTACGAGGACATTTTATGTGAGACATTGAATGCTTGCATATTAGTATCTGGGAGTTGCCTTTTTACGTGATGAATTCAGCTAATTCTGATTGTGTTTGAATCCTAGCTAATTATAGATGTCCTGACTCTCCAGCATTCTGTGTCTCTAAATTGATCAAAAAGCCAAAATCAAAGCTATTAATTTAGAAAAAATTGGAAACTCTATATTTTCTTGCCCTACTGGCATCATTTACAGGAAATTAGAAAAATGGAGTATGATTGACATCCATGAAAGACGACGAATCTCTAGATGCAGTTATCTAGCTTAAGTTCGATCAATGGCAGGTGAAATAACATAACTCAGTTACTGTGCAAATAAAATACTGAGGGGCAAATTGCAGAGCAAATTAATTTGCCCATGGTGTGAATAGCAGTTGACCTTCTGGCATATAATTTAAGCTAAATTGATAACTTAAATTCAAATGATTGATGAAACAATGACAATATGAATATCATGCATAAAAGGAAAATGCTATATAGCGCCTTCGATTTTAGAAGGATAATATACCTTTTCTTTCTTGATATGCTAGTTAGATATATTTACCGTTGTCTAAACTTAATTGCGGAAACTCTCTTTACTTGGGCTTATAAAGGATGCAAAGAATTAGTTATACTAGAGATTTTAGAAATTTTCTTGTTAAATCTCTCTCAGATTTAAGAAATCTTGCCATCCCTAGCTGGTCCTGCAAGCTACTAAGAAAACTCGCTGACTGTAGAGACTACATGATATTTTGAGGTCTCAGTCTTCAGTACAACTATGGAGATACTTGTAATATTTTGAGGTCTCGGTCTTCAATACAACAATGGAGATACTTGTTTTGCTTTGACTTAAAGTTGTAACAAATCTGATGTAGTTCACTTTCATGGTGCAGATTTTCTTTTCTTTTTTCTTTTTATTTTTCTTCTTTAACTGATGACTCACATATTTCAGGCTTGCCCCATTTGCTCTGTTAAGATTACCAGAGACATGCTGAATCATATTACTCTGCAACATGGGCACCTCTTTAAGATATCCTTTTCCTTTTCAAAGTTTTTTGGGATATTTAGTTATAGATAGATGCACCTGATCAGGTTGGATGCATCATAAGGTGCAAGTATTCAGATGTTGTTGCTTTTTCTTTAACTTATGATCACATACAGAGACGTCGCAGGTTACCTCGATTTGCCATTCCCAGCAGCCAGGCGATTTCTTTGTTGGGTAGGGACCTTAATGAGGCTCATATGCAGTTGCTTTTGGGAGGTGGTGGATATAAATCAAGCAGTAGCATGTCAACAAATGCTGCTTCTGATTCTTTTATTTCTTCACTTTTAAATTTCCCAACATTAGAAGCAGAAGAAACTTTAAAATCTCCCATACCAACAGGAGAGAATGCTTGTATAGAGGAAGAAACCCCTCTCAAGATTTGGAAGTCAAGGTATCTTTTGAATTCTTTGTTTTTCTTATGTTCATTTTCATTTAATGTTGCACTATTGACAGAAAATATCACTTTTGTGAGAAAGCAGTGATTTACCTGATCTATTTATGAAAGAAAAATCCCTTTGTCAAAAATCTCTAAGAAAAGAAAGTAAATGCTTGGAATGATAATTTTGGCTGTCTTCCTAGAACTTCTGTTTCTGTTCATTATATACTTCTACAATTTTTGTCTAATGAAATGAAGGTTTTAGATTAAACATGTTAGCTAGACTCTTTCTTTATATATGTTCATATATCAAGAATCTAGTGGCAGTTTTCTTCATGTTAGTAATTAGGATAGCACCTCCTTTTCTGACGGTCATGGGAGCTTACAAGATCAAAGTAGTTCGCCATTGCATTCTTCTCTAAGTTGATGTGGACCATGCTTTTCAAACGAATCCTTAAGTTTGATTCAGATCTGCACAACTGGACTTTGGGCCTTCTGGTTTCTCCTCCTACCTTCTCTCTGTTATAAGCGGAATTGATGAGATTCTCACTGGAGTATGTGAAGAAAGTGGGAGGTCTACTACCCCTATATATAGATTCCAAGGCAGCTCTAATTCAAACCATGGCCTTTTAGAGAATGGGTTGATGGATATGATTGGAAAAATTGTCCTGCATGTTCATATTTGTGGCCACAGATTATTTTAGGGAGGGGGTGATTGATTGACAGTCAAGATTCTTATTTTTCGCTTAGATCTCTCGCATCCTATGTTAAGTTATTATATGACTTTCGTAATGACTGTTGCATGACAAGGAGAAGAGTTTCAATCCAAAAGCAAAGCTAAGAATGTTTAGGCTCAAGTGCCGGTTATATTATTATTGAAAAGATAGATCGGAAGCTTACATTTGGCGTAAAACACGTAAATTTTGATTGGGAGATAGAAGTTTGCTCAAAGTTGTAAGATTAGAGCGGTAAGGCGATTTGAAGGTTATATTGTATACGATCATATAAATATGGTCAGATGTGCATTTGAACTGTAAACTTAAATCTTTCTTGTACATAAATGCTCTTATCAATGTCTATACAAGTCTTTATTCTTGTTTCTCTCAATCTTGAGCTGTTAAAACTCAATTCTAATTTTAGAACAGAAATCTTTATTTATCTTATCCAAACAGCTACGCTTGTGGTAAATACAACTTTTGAACCACTTACAAGCACTCATCTTGAGCTGCACCGCTCTGCAATCTTTGTGTCTGGTTTCATTTGATTCGACAGGATACCTGCTCACTTTTTAGTCTCAGGAAGTTTCTAAGCCTCCTAAACATCAATATGATGGTCATACCACAGCCTCTTGGTCTCTAGACACCAAATACGATTACTTTTAATGTATTTATGGAAGCAATTATTATTAATATATATTTCTAGGCCAGTTTATCGATGTTTTGTAGAATGGTATTGTCACGGCCCCAATTATCACGTTTTTTCGGGCACGCCAACAGACCCGAAATTTTTCGTGTATATGAAGCGATAGCTGTTCCTATAATCCAATCATAGCTACAACTAGAAGGTAAGAACTGCTAAACAAAAACATATATAAATAACTTAAAGGGGTTCCTGTACATACAAAATGTTCACAAATACAACTCGCTCCAGCGAGTACCCCGACAACATAACAACATGTACAAAGAAAACCCCCAAAACTACCTCTGGATGGCGCTCCTCTAGCACAGTGATCATATTGGTAGGGATCTAGCTCGCAACTTCCTTCCCACGGTCCGAATCCACAACAGCAGCAGCCGCAGACGAAGGCTCTACAAAAATGTGTCAACAATTGGGTGTGAGAACTACTGTAAAATAGAGTAGTTCTTAGTGGGTACCGTCATCGACCTCAACGGCCCACTCACTAAGTTTACAGAAATATGTGCAAAGGATAGTAAAAAAAACTGGAAAGAACTCTACAGCTACATGCCACTATACTATCACTAACCAACACAAGCTATCTGTAGATATGAAAATGCCTTACTCTGACCCAATCTCATTGGGGACTACGATACGCCCGTCCCGCCTGTCGAAGCTACCCCGTCCACCACTCCGAGGGCTGCCGGTGGTGAGATCAAACTAGGGACTGTGCTACATCCATCCCGGCCTAAACTACACCGCACACTACCCCGAGGGCTGCCGGTGGCGAGATCTCACTAGGGACTGTGCTACACCGGTCCCGTCTACCTAAGCTACACCGTACACTACCCCACGGGAATGCCGTCCAAGTAGAAAGGTCTAACAGGACTGCTGTGACTCAATACACGTCACAACCTCACTAAAGGTAGAGGAAAGTGCCACTATCTACCATTGACCCAATCTCATACGGGCTGCCCAAACAGACTCACCCTGCCTGTATCCAGCTACGCCGTACACCACCCACGGTGGTGGCCAGCTCAAGAACTGTCCAAATAGAAACTGTGACCTCATCGCACTGAAAACCTTATTCCGGAATGGCATTCGTGGGCGCGACCCAACCGAGTTTACAAGTGTCTCTACCAAATTCATTCAGGATCTCACAGGCTGTAATCACTGGAAATAGGTTGAACTTGTTTAAGTCACTATAAATGGGTCAAACTGATCTAAGTCACCCAACTCACGTGCCCCTGGCACCATCTGATGTAAAATGCGGAAATCTGGGTCTATCGTCAACCGCGACGGCACCCGACAGTATGAAACAGTCGACAAACTACTGTAAAACAAACTCAGTATCCCAGCACGAGCGTAACCTCAACCTACACTAATTTGGGTATCCACTGCATACTAACAGCGGCGATACAAACGAACCACAGCTCCTAAAGCTAAATCTAGTAACTTTTCAGAAAATGAGTGTAAGGTTTAATGGTTTTCTCCTAAGTCAATTTCCAAGTCCAACATGTATACAATCACTAGCTTAACTCCAAATTTAGATTTTCTGGTCTAACATACAAATTCCATGAATTCGAGTACTAGCAAAAACAACAAAACCAATGAAACATGTTGACGATGCTAGGACTTAGGAGGAAATTCGACAATTTTGGTAAACATTAACCCACCTCGAAAGGCTCATCCAACAACGGTGAGAAGTCGAAAGGAGGGAATCCACGCGCTCACCCGGCCTCCAACGGCGCAACCACGACGCTCACACGCTCAAACGGTCCTCCGGAGCAACATCGAAATTCACCCGAACTCGAGCCGCAACCTCCACCACGAGCAACGTCCAAAACTAGAGAGAGAGAGGGAGCAGCAACAAAATCCTCCTCTCTGAGCTCTCTACACGTATATAAAGGCTGAGGATAAGGTTGGGTTGAACGCCACTTCAAAGGACCAAAATACCTCTTACCTGCTTAAAAATACAACTGGAGTACTGGTACTCCACTTGAATACCTGTACCCGGGCCCGCAGCCTCGCGCACTGGGTATTGGTACTCGCTCGATGCAGTACCGGTACTCGGGCTTGGTACCGGTACTCGACAACCAGGTACCGGTACTCGGCATCAAATACGCGCAAACCCGAGAGTTTCCATCTCTGTCATCGCACAGGGGTATCGGTACTCCTCTCAGGTACCGGTACTTAATACTGAAATCCAGTACTTTGCGGATTTCAATGTCATAGCTCCACTCTCGCATCGCGCCGAGTCCGTTTTGCGTCTATTTCGCGCCAGAACGACTCCGACTTGTTCTGATACTCTCCAGACGTGTCGACAAGCCTCAGACGCTGAAATCACACAGGCCGCTGAACACCAGGGACACTACAGGTATTGGTGCCAATTCTAAACCCCTTTGTTCTGTGAGGTCATGGATTCAATCCCCTCTTTTGATATTTAACGGGTTTAAATTCCTGTAGTTATATAATGGGTTAAATTCTCATTTTCTAGCTCATCTAGCAATTCCACGTGCCTTTCATATTCATCATGCGTGTGATTGGAGGTCTAAATATATATTTCTTGGCCCGTTTTCTACTAGATCGATCTTTTAGGTAACAATTATGGAGTAGTAGAGCTAAAATAAGCAACTTTAGAAAGTTCCTAAGACAACTGCAGAAGACAATGTAGCAGAGCACGATGCACAGCAATAGTTTCCTGGTCATGTAATAGGTAGGTGACGTAGGTCAATTTATTTCAGCTTTATGATAGGTTAATGATGCACTCAAACTTATCAGTATTCATGTTGGGTCATTGAGGATAAGATACATACCTTAATAGGAAAAATAAACCTAGAATCGTATAGTTGCAGAATACTAAAGAGGCAACTAGATTTCTGAAGACTAAAGAGGCACTTAGATTTCTGAAGACTAGAGAGGCACTTAGATTTCTGAAGACTAGAGAGGCAATTAGATTTGTGCTCATTTTCTTTTTTCGATTTAAAAACACGACTGTTGACGCAGGAGCCTGTTGTTCTTGTGGCAAAGTGAAGATAAGAATCCAACAATGGGCTTCTGCAAAAATATTCCATCTTTTCTTTTCCAGTTTTGCACCTTTGGTCCATTTTTCTCATTTCTAAGTTGTTGTAAAATCTTCTTCTGAGCTGAAACGCCCCTGGACCACATTATTGGAAAATCCATACACTGGAGTTCCAGTCATGGTCATTCTGGATCATTCAAGTATCCTCTAGTGAAGAATTGCAGAAACAGAAAAATGAGCCAAAGTTGCAAAATCCAAAAAGAAAGATGATTTTTTTTTCTTTTTTTAGCTGCAAAACTGCTTCAGGTAGAGCTAAACCCTAGCCCTAATTGTCGCCATTTCCTTGTTGGCAGTTTCGACTCATCACTCACAAATGAGGAGCGAGAACAGAACCGGAAGCAAGTGACTGTGAGGGCAGCATTCGCGCAACGCCTGCTTCTTTCCGCTATATTTGGCGACTGATTGAAGCAGAGCATGAGAACCTCCCGCCACAATGTGTTTGTCGGTAATGTATATTCGTTGACATAAGATATGCCTACTACCACCGAATTGCATTGAACCAGAATGTTCCAAATCATCGGCATTTTTCTCCAGTCCAATTCCTCCCCCTGTGCGAAGGTGTGACTATCTCTGTCTCATGTCTTTGAAATGAATTTGCCTCAGAACTCTGTTGTAGTAATCCGGTATATCTGATTGACACAACTGTATTCTATGAGATTTGTTATTCGTATATCTAATAAAGCCTGCTTTTATATTGATAATAATAATACATAAAGGATAGCTTAACCTTGAATATGTGATGATACTCATCAGACATTTTGTACAACTGGTTCTTTTCTTTTCTTGTATCCGATGTGCGCCGATTTATTTTCAAATTTGTTTTGGTAAGTGGCATTCTTGGGCAAGAAAGAAGATCTCTGTACAAATTTGGAAGAATGAAACAAGTAAATTAAAAGCTTCAAAAAACAGGTGCATTATTCTGCCAAAACGAAACTTGTTTCTCTTTCTTCTTCTTCTTCTTCTTCTTCTTCTTCTTCTTCTTTTATCTTGTGGTGAAAAGGTAATGACCAAACCTGATACTCTGACACTTCTTTTGGTTCCAAGTTTAGACAAAATTGGACTGATTTTATACTTCTATCAATTCATGTAACTTAGTATTGTGCCTACATTCTTATGTTTGGTTTTTTTTTTTCCCTTCTAATATGTTGTTTAGTCATTCGACTTGCATAGTAATTTGAGAGGGTATTTGATTTCTGTTGGATATAGATAAGCGATTGGATTTGTTTAATACTTACTGAAATCATCCTAAAATTCGGCAAATAAACACAAATCACACCCACTAATCCTTCCAAAACAAAGAATTTAATGAATTGTAATTTACAATTCCATCTAGATCTCAAAATTATTTGAGGGACTCCAAACAGGAACCTTCTCCTATGAATCTGTTAGGTGTTATGTGAAAATTCAGGACTGAAACTGCTGGCAACTTAAGTGCATGCTTGTCTTAAAGTATCTCCACTTCATCAGAAGTCGGATCCAAAGAAATATAACTTACTCGAGTTCAAATTCCAGTTGGGAGGACACAGATTGAGGTGTAGAGGGCTAATCATCGTATCTATATATCACAAACACTTCTATAAGTCTCGTGTCTGATGCGGACACTCTTTGGACGCGTATTTAATGCTGATCGCTAGCGCATATAATTAAATACATATATATATATATATATATATATATATATATATATATATATATATATATATATATATATAGAGTAGGGCTACTATACTATTATGAGTAGTAGAGCCCTACTACTCATAAATTGTTTTCGATGATAGAGCTTCTGAATCGACGATCCACTTCGTTAAATATGATCTAGAGTATTTAAAACTTCTAGAAAATAAATTTCGTAATTTGTCAAAATCGTTTACCTTACGGTCAAATGCTCACAAGATTGACAATGTTTAACGGCCGATATGTGATACTTGGTAGTTTAACGGTGTAAAAGGATTGAAATAGGAGGAAGTTTTGATAGAAAATTCTATTCACTACCTAGATAAAGATCAATAACTCCGATCTTAAATTAAAGGATCCGATTATCTATTTGTAGGACATCATTCGATTTCATTGCCGTTCATTTTATGCCCATTTGATGGACTTTATTATGATTTTGAAAAATTACGAAATTTATTTTCTAGAAGTTTTAAATACTCTAGATCAATCGTCGATTCGGAAGCTCTATCATCGAAAACAACTTATGAGTAGTAGGGCTCTACTACTCATAATAGTATAGTAGCCCTACTCTATATATATATACATATATATATATATATATATATATATAGAGAGAGAGAGAGAGAGAGAGAGAGAGAGAGAGAGAGAGAGAGACTACTATACTCTTATGAGTATGATCACTTTCGTATTCATAAGTTATTTTTGATGATAGAGCTATTGAATTGACGATTCATACCGTTAAACATTATCTAAAGTATTTAAAACTTCTCGAACTTAAATTTTATAATTTTTCGATATCATTACCTTACGATCAAAAGCTCACAAAATTGATAAGTTTTAACGGCCGGTTTAAGATATTTGCTAGTTTAACTGTGAAAAATAATCGAAAAATTTTGAATTTTTGATAGAAAATTTT
Source organism: Aechmea fasciata (assembly GCA_025177825.1). Taxonomy (NCBI): domain Eukaryota; kingdom Viridiplantae; phylum Streptophyta; class Magnoliopsida; order Poales; family Bromeliaceae; genus Aechmea; species Aechmea fasciata. The sequence continues at coordinate 3,521,455 of CM045936.1, forward strand.
ATAAGTACCTAAATAAAGATCAATAACTCCGATCTTAAATTAAAGGATTTGATCATCCATCTTTAGGATGTCGTTTGATTTTAACCGTTTATTTTATACCCGCTTGATGGACTTTATAATGATTTCGAAAAATTACGAAATTTATTTTCTAGAAGTTTTAAATACTCTAGATCATGTTTAACGGTATGGATCGTCGATTCGAAAACCCCAATATCGAAAACAATTTATGAGTATCAGCTCTATACTCATAAGAGGATTATCATTAATTTATTTTTAACTAATTTATCATTAATTTATTATTGTTTATAATTATTAATAATTTATTATTTATAATTATTAATAATTTATTATTTATAATTATTAATAATTTATTATTATTAATTATTTAATTTGTTATTAATTAATGTATTATTCTTTATAATTATTAATAATTAAAATTAATTAGTAGTTTTAATATTAATTTATTTATTTATAATTAGTAATAATTTATTATTACTTAATAATTTATTATTTATAATTATTAGTAATTTATTATTTATACAATATTATCTAATTAATTTATTATCAAGTAATAATTTATTATTTATACTATATTATCTGATTAATTTATTATTAATGAATAATTTATTATTTGTAATTATTTATTATTAAGTAATTAATTTATTTATTATTAACTAATTAATTTATAACTTATAATTATTAATAATTTATTATTTATTATTTATAATTATTTGTAATTTATTATTTAATTTTTTGTTATTTAATTAATTTATTATTTATAGTTATTAATATTAATTTATTATTATTAAAAAGTTTTTTGATGCTAATTAATTAGATAAAATAATTTTAATTTAAAATTATAACTCTTATTCTTTTTGTCCCAATCTAGCTATCCAAATACTACTAATCTTATTTCTAAGAATAATTCAATTTTCATCTAAACATAAAAATTAGTCTAGTTCCTGTTTATATCTAAACTTATATTTATTTCTGAAATAAACAGTTCTTATTTATATCCAAACCAAACGCAACCATAGTATTTATCCTTTGTTTGGTTTTTATTTCGTTAATGCTCCATTTGAAACTCATTTTTACCATTAAAAAATTTCTATGGTTGTATTGAATAATGAAGGAACATATTTTTATATATATGTTTTGTTTAACTTTTTTTTTTTAATTCGTATAGTTACCCTAACTTCGATACCAAATAAGCTATTACGGCAACAATATGTTGTGTTTGGTTCATCTTAAAAATACAATAGAAAAATATTTTCAGTGTCGAAAATGGTTTTCAGTTTGTTTGATTATCTATAAAATAAATTATTTATTATGATTTAACATGAGTCACATATGATATTAATAAAAAAAAAACTTAAGTTTCATAAATTGGACCATAATCGAAAATCGAGTTATTTTCCCCATAAAGAATAAATTTGTTGACCCACGTGATAGCCAGTGATACTGCACAATTATTTACAAATTAGTCCAAAATTATTCCAAAATTATTAATGCATGTGATGGAGGGTACTTTTGATATAATTTATTAATTTATAAAAATAAAAATAGTATGATAATTTTGAAAGAGTATCAATAATATTTTATAATTTTTGAGGAGCACGTTTGAAATTGTCCATATAAATATATACTATTTATTAATAGATATATTATCCTGTATTTAATTTATAAATATATAAATATATATTACAATAATATGTTAAATTATAAAAGATAGCGTTTATTTACATTAATCAAAACTTAAGCTTCGAAAGCACGGTTTATTTTTAAGGACCTTTGTTTATATATTCTTAACTATTATTCAAAATTTTTAAATTTATCCTTCCTATTCTATAGTATTCTTAAACTCAAAATTTTACTAGTCAATCCTAAAAATAAGGGTAAATTTGAAGAAATTGTTTATAATCAATAAGAACATTTTTGATTAATCAGAGATATATTAGGTATTTTTGAAATTTTGAAAGATATATATTATATCTTTATTTTCACAACATTCCCTTAATATAGTTAAATTACATGTTTAGTCCTCAAACTATGGAGTATGGAGAGAGTGGCACTTTTGTCCTTAAATTTTAATTTAGAAAAATTGTGGACTTGAACTTTTTAAAGTGTTGTAATTAAGTTTCATAAGCAAATTTAATTAGCTAAACGCTGATGTGTTGTTAATAGAGAAGTGATATAACAGTGTATAATTAATGACACAATAATAATTAAAAATTTATAAGTTTTAAGCATTTGCAAAACTGGACAGCCTTTTTCAATTTTATTGATTCAAGCCGAATTTTCTATCATCGGACGAAAATACCTTTTTTCCTTTTCTTTCTCTCTCTTCTTTTATTTCTCTCTTTTCTTCTTTTTCCTTCGTTATTGTTTTCTCTTCGATTCTCGTCGGCTCCTCCACCATATCGTTGGAAAATCTTTCTGATATTTATTATAATATTTTTTAAAAACAACTTAAAAGTTTAATTTTAGTTTTTTCGAAATAAAATTAAATAAAAATACTATAAAGATAAGGATTAGAAAATGCCTGTCGATCGAGGCATGCAGAGTACTGTCCTAGAAGAAAAATTACCTCTCCACGTGCGAGATTTTCCGGCAATTACTTCTAGTGATACAACGGCCATGTTCCACCTCATTGGCACGCTTTCAAGGTGGCGCAAGACGAACCCAATAAGCTTAAGATCCAGCGAAGAAAGGTAAGCAAAAATCGGAGCAAAAGATCAACGACGAGAAAGCAAAAAAAATGAGGTAGAAGGTTGGGTTTTGCTTCTAGGTATGCTTGGATTCTTCTTGTTGTACTCACGCAACCTCCTCCGATACGTATAATTAAGACAAGAATCTTACTTCAACGCGTCAATTTCGTGTAGAACAAGATAAGCCTAAGTTTATATGGGATATGGATTAGGATTAAAATTAAGATAAAGATAACATCAAAAATAAAAATAAAAATAAAAATAAAATAAACCGAGTGTATGGACCGCGTGCGCCGCCGGTCCGGTCCGGCTCGTGCTCGAGCCGTCTGTGTGTTTAAATGAGAGTATAACTCTCATTTTCTTTCAAGCAACTAGCTTGAGAATAAAGAAATATATAAACACCACCAATACTCTTTTAGTTTTCATTGTGGAATTAAACCTCACACATGAAAACTTTAGTTGAGCTCCCAAATAAGGCTCATTAATTATTGGGCTGCCCAAAAGACCTAACAAGTTTTAAATCACAATAAAATCCAATAAAATCTAACACATCGTGGCCCTCGGCGATGGTAACGAGGGCGGCACCGCTTTCTTTTCCTCCATTTCCTCCTCTGCCGGCACCGACGGCCCTCAGTAACGGTAACGAGGGTAGCGCCGCCTCCTTTTTCTCCTCTTCGCCTCCACCTCCGCCTCCGCCTTCGCCAGTGTCGAAGAAAGGGAACTCGAAGCGGGCGTGGCCGAGGGTGGAGCAGATAGAGACGATGAGGTGATGATTGAGGAGGTGCTCGCCGCCCATGAAGATGAGGAAAAAAAATGTGCCCATCTCCAAAGAGCGAACAACGATACAGATAATAGAAAAAATAAGAACAAAAAGTAAAAGAAATAAAGAAAAAATTTGTCTCTTTGAGAAACTATTATATATCATTACTATTATAAAAAATGCCAATAATTAGAGAAAAAGAAAGAAAAAGATAAATATTGCGCTGTTAAAATTAAATTGCACTGTTTTACAAAAAAATTGTATTGTTTAAAGTGAACGTTGCACTCTTTGAAATAAAAATTATACTTTTTGAAACAAAAGTTACACCCTTTTGATAAATATTCACTGTTTCAAAAAAAAATTACACAGTTTCTCTTTTTCTTCCTTCTCTTCTTCCTTCCCCTCCGCTATCAGTTCTTGTTCTTCTTCCCAACCTTACCACCCTTACAGTACATGAACTAGTTACTTCTATTTATCATCGGTTCAAATAAATTAAAATAATAATATATTGAAAAAGTTAAAAGAGAGAGATATAAAGAGGAGAGAAATAATTAGAAAAAAAAAGGAAAAAAAACTCAGTGGGTGGGAGAGGTGCAATTGGGGTCGAGGGTGGTGTCGTTGGGCCAGAAGAAGGTAAGCTTGCAGGAGAGGTGGGTTCAAAAACGGACGGACAGGAGAGGCTGATCCGCTAGTGCATGCCGGCTTGCTTGTTGAGGTTGAACAGCACAAGGTCGATCTTGGACATGGCGTCCATGGCCTGCATGGCGTTGGCGTCGAGCAGGGCCGTCACCGCCTGTACATCGTACTACAGCGGCCACGAGCTATTGTGCGGGGCCGCGAAAGGGCCGCCGCACAGTAGCGTGACGTCGATCCGGTGGAAGTTGAGCGTGAAGCCGACATCCAAGAAGCCCGCAACGGTTGTGCGGTTGTCGTTCTTGGCGACCACCGTGAGGCCCATCTGGACGCAAAGCGTGCTGGATTAGTTATAGTCGAGCTGGCCCAGGTGCACCACCGACACGCTACGAGAAAGAGGAAGGGAAGAAGAAAGACTAGAAGGAGGACGAGAAATAATGTAAATTTCACCTAAAGAATGTAATTTTTGCCTAAATAGTGTAACTTTCATATCAAAAAGTATAATTTTTGTCTCAAATATTGTAATTTTCATATAAAATAATGCAAATTTTTTTAAAATAGTATAATTTTATTTTAACAGTTTAATTTTATCTTTTTTTTCCTTCTATTATTTTTTATTTTTTTTGTAGAAAAATAATATTTATTTTTTTAGTTTTTATTATTCTTAATTTTTTTTCTCTATAATTTTTTTTTATTGTCATGGCCTCTCTCTTGCTCCCTATTGCATCCACAACCCTCGCTGGAAGGGCACTTTAGAGAAAAACAAGCGCGTTTTTCGTCCTCATCCTCGAGGGCGGCGCCACCTTAGTTACTATCGCAGAAGTCTATAAAGGTAATAGAGAAGGGTCGAGGAGAAAAAAAAATATAATATTTTTTTTGCCGTTCTCTTTTTTTGACGTCGGCGGAGGTGGCGGGGAGGTGGAGAAAGAGAAAGAGGAAGAGGAGGTGGTGTTGCCCTCGTTACCATCGCGGAGGGCCGACGATGCCGATGGAGGAGGAGACGGAGGAAAAGGAAGTGGCGCCGCCCTCATTATCATTACCGTGGAGGAGGTGATGAGGGTCTGAGAGAAAAAATAACGAAGGGAAAAAAAGATGAGAGAGAAAGAAAAGGAATAAGAGTATTTTCGTTCGACGACGAAAAATTTGGTCCGAACATGTAAAATTGAAAAAGACGGTCCAATTTTGCAAAAACTCAAAACTCGTGAATTTTTTATAAATTGGCCTAAAAATTATTAGACAATAAAGTTCATCCACCGATACTTTGAGGAGCAAAAGTGTAATATAATATAATATAAATTATAAATTGAGCTCCTATGTTTTTAAAAGTATCCAAATTATTGGTACTTGTAAGTTTTTAGCCCTTGGATTGAGAGATGTGTGGTTAGGATGATGTGGGTCTTTTTGGGTTAAGTGGGTGGTTGGTTGAATAATATAATCTAACGGATAAAAATGATCAAAGTCGTAGATTTAACGATAAAAAAATTCAAGTCGTAGATTTAACGATAAAAAAATTCACAAGTGCTCGGTGTTTTTACCAGCACCACGCCCGACTCTATAAATTATATTTATATTTATGTTATATTCAACCGTCCGAATCCACCGTCCGTTTCCGCGTGGAGACGTGCAATCATAACCGTCCATAATCGAACCGCCAGGATTACTTGGGGGGGTTTAATCCAACGGTCTCTATCTGCCGCGCACCATGGGAGTCCTCAGTACAACAACCCCGCACCGGTTAATCCGTAGCTTCGTCTCCCTCTCTCTCTCTCTCTCTCTCTCTCTCTCTCTCTTATCTCTCTCGTGCGCCCTACAAAGAAGAAGAGCACACGCCATGGACGAGGAGACCCCGAGCTTCGTGTACGAAACCCTCCCCGCCCTAACCCTAGCTCCCGACGACCCCTCCCCCGGCGATCCCTACCCCGATCACGCGGGCTCCTGCGCCGTGTTCCGAACCGAGATCACGGCGGCGGCGGGCCCCACCGCAGACACCCCCGCCACCGATTTCTTCGCCCTCGACGTCTCCGCCACCGCCACCCCGATCCGCGACGGGATCCCTCCGTCTCCGGCGCTGGCGAGCTCGCGGGCTCCAGAGCCCCCTCTGGCGGCGGCGGCGGCGGCGGCGGCGTCGGAGCGCGCATGGTTCCGCGCTGGGTGCCGGTTCAAGAGCCCCATGCTCCAGCTCCACAAAGGTAATGCTAGAGAGAGTGGGTGATTTGGGAAGTGATTGAGTAGTAGTAGGGTTTTGTGGTTTCCTCTTATCCTATTTGATCCTCAAGAACTATGGACCAGAGAGAAAGTAATAGAAAAGGGTGTAGTTTATAGTTTGAATTAATCCTAGATCAAATCAAAAGTGGAATTTGCAATGTTTATTGAAGTAATTATAGCACTACGTTTTTGTAGTTTTAAAGGTGTATAGAAACTATCTCTGTTTGTATCGGAGAAATTTGTTTACTAAACTCGTTGGTTATGAGATGTCATGTATAGAATATCTATCAATTTGTGTTGCCATTGTGATATGTACGCAAATTTTAAAGAACCTGTACATCTTTGCAGTGTTATCATTCTACTACTATATCACTCTGTATTGCCTATCCAGGACAATAGGATGATACCGACCTTATTACTGCTGAATACTAGTTATTTTTCTTAGATGATGTGTGCATGATGCCTCTGAAGCAAAATTAGAGATAGTGCCGCCTCATAATCTTTATCCCACAGTGCTAGTCCTCCATTCCGTCATTAGCCGCAATCATTACTATGTCAAAAAATTTGCTTTCGTAATTGTAGCCCTTTAGACCATTTGGATAACACATGATACTTTAGATTATTAAGCTCATGAACTGTATACTTGAATTTGAAGTTGTAAAATTTCGAGTGAACATTCTATATGAATCATTGACCTGTGCACGCCTTAATATAGTGAGTGACTGCTTATTTTATTGTCGAATAGATATTCATGTATTGTGACATTGGTTGGAGCATGAAATTTTATTTTTTTACTGCAGAGATCCTTGATTTTTGTGACTTCGTGTCACCAACTCCTGAAGAACAAGCTTCACGTGCTGCTGCTGTACATTCCGTTTTTGAGGTCATCAAACATATCTGGCCTCAATGTAAGGTGGGATAAAGTTTTTGCTTGTTGTTGGTTTCTTGTATTTTGATAATTTGCCACTCATTATTAGCTTTTTTCTTTTGTCACTTTTGCTGTGCAGGTCGAAGTTTTTGGATCATTTAGGACAGGCCTGTATCTTCCGACCAGCGACGTCGATGCAAGTTCATCTGATCTTTTAGATTTACCAGTCCATTAAGTTGCCTTTCCTTAGTTACTGTTTGTTTCTATGTTATGTGGCTATAATACAACTTACTATTTATGTCTCATGAAATCATGTCCGATAATAGATAAAACCGTCAGCTTGCACGACATTCGGAAATGCTCTAATTTCTTAATTAAAGTGAAACATTTTTGACTTTCTCTATCTATATGAGCTTTTTCTGTGTCAGCGGTTCTATTAGTACAATCATTTTCATGTACAACAAATTTAAGACTTGTCTTCTGAATGACTGCATATAATAAGCAATTTTGTTAGATATAGCACTTCTAGCAGCAGCAGCATCCCTTAGCATGCATGATTTTTTTCAATGCAATTTGATGTACTTATTGTTTTAGCATTTTTGACTTGTACTCATGATTGTTATAGGCTGTGATTATGGAGTCAAAGGTTAAGACTCCACAAGTTGGTCTTTACGCACTTGCCAGAGCGTTATCTCAGAGAAGCATCGCCAAGAAGATACAGGTAGTGACCTTTGCCACTATATTTGACATTTAATTTAGATTAGGTCGAATTTTGCTCTTTTATCCTTTGGAGCATTATTGCAAAGCTTTTCTGTTTTCTCTAGGTTATAGCAAAGGCTCGTGTGCCGATAATAAAGTTTGTGGAAAAACATAGTGGGATCGCTTTTGATATCAGGTTAATTATTTTTTTCCATTTTTGAATTAGAAGTGTACCAACTAGTTATCAATTTTTTTCAGCTTTAGTCACTTCTGATTGCATTCACTTTCACTAATGGTATATGTTCTACAAGTTTCTTTGCTGAAGCGTTAGTACTTTTCTAGATCATTGTAAGTGGTGGCATGTCATGTAGTTGTGTACTTAATTAAGTTTTGTTCTTTACCAAAAAAGTTATTGTTTAACAGCCATTTACGAAATGCATTACTTTAAAATGACTCATTCTTGTCCTAATAATTAGCCCAGAATTATCTTAACAACCTAATTTAAAGTTTAATTCAAAATTTAAATATTTTAAAAACTTAAAACTCAAAAATTGTAAACTGGCCTAATGTAATGCAAATTGCATCATATGAACAGATTCCATCAATTGAAGTATTCAAACTATAGTTTAAGTAATACCTAGTTACCTACTGGTTAAATGGATTCCCCAGTATAGATGGTGTGTTAACCATGTGGATGCATTTTCTTCTAAATACGAACTTAAGTTCATTCTGAACTCATGTCCATCAAAACCTATGGTTCTTCCTTGGGTCTGTTATCAAATTTCTAAACTAATTGAATTGTGATATGCTGTTTGGAGCTAATCCAATCACTATATTGGATTCGATGTATTGGCACTTTGGATGGCCCACCATGTGCTTCGCTAGTATTTTTCAAATGATGATTGTCAATATGCTTTGGGTGTCTAAGTCCAATTCATTAATCGACATTATTTATTGCATTCTATTTGTATAAAACAACATTTGAGTTATCATGTTTGTTAGAGCTGAACTGCCATTGATGTATAAGTTCATATAATTTATCTTGATAATGATTACAACGATTTGTCAGTTTTTAGTTAACTTTCTCGTTTAATGCTTTCTTTTTCAACTTCTAGTTTTGATATTGACGGTGGACCAAAGGCTGCGGATTTCATCAAGGTATGTGCACAATCTAAACCATTGTCAGCCTTTTCCGTCTTTACAGAAAAAATGTACCCTGATGGATGTGAATTTGTTTACACTGTCAGAAGAAAAATTATATATTCGAAAGATCTATGTTCAAGTCATGATGCTTACAATTAGGGGCATGCCTTGTTAACTGAGTCCATTGTAATTCCTATTCCAGGATGCTGTGGAGAAGCTACCTCCTTTGCGGCCTTTGTGTTTGATTCTGAAGGTTTTTCTTCAGCAAAGAGAACTTAATGAGGTTTTTTTCTCCTAGTATTTAATGTAAATCCCTTTTTTTGGATTTAAGGTGATGATGCAGCATTTCTTGCCAGATTATAATGTTGCTTTGTTCTATTTGCAGGTTTATTCAGGTGGCATTGGTTCATATGGTCTTCTTGCAATGCTAATAGCGCATCTACAGGTAAAGTAGCTGTGCTTCTTCTGTCTAATGGGCTGCTCCTATTTGGTCGTCCAGTGCCATGAGGTTTCTCTCATACCGGGGGTTTGGATAGTGTCTATTTTAATTCGAGACCGAATCCTAGTAGTCAGTTCAGTATAACCAACTCTGTTGTAGCTTCTTGGCATCTAAAGTCAAAGGGATGTATTGTAGGACAATGGAATCTATAATTTGGAAATTATTCATTGTGTAGCTGTAATGGGACTATGTTCTCTGTTTTGACTTGAAAATCATTTTATATATTTATTCCAGCCATCCTTATGGTGGCAATTTCTTGGTTTCAGATGCAATGGGGAGGACAAGATTTACATAGTCATCACCAATCCATGGAGCACAATTTGGGAATTCTTCTTGTATGAAACTCCTTTCTTGTATAATATATTTAGGTTTTGTTGTTTGACTAAACCTTCATTTAATGAACTATCAGTGCTCTTCTTCCTATAGAAAAGTCAACTATGGAAGTTAAGGGAAACGGTAGAGCAAGTTATTCTCTCTATTTAAAGTGGGGGAGCGATGATCTAGTTGTATTTACATTCTCTTTGCCGGAAAGCGTATTCCTTTAGAAGTTGGGATTTAGGTCAATGAGTGTAAACTAGAAAAGCTTTTATGCCAATTAGTGTGCTCCTTAATCTAAGCTTGCAATGATTCTTTAGATCATACTTTAACTGCTATATAATGGGCCTCAGATACCATGGTCTCATTTACGTGATTTCTTGTTCCATATTTTCATGGCTTGTGCCCTTGCTATTCACACCTGTGCAGCTGAGAAAATCTCAACGAACTGCTGTATCTATGCATCATAAAGCTTGGGCTTTAAAGGCTTTTAGTTGTGCAAAATTTTGGATTGGCTAACAATATTGCAGTGCCATGCGGATGACTTAATATTACATGCAATGCAAAGTTTATCGTTTTAACATTTACATTGTGATCATCATGAAGCATTTCTTACAGTATGTGGTTGGTAGATCACAACTAAGGATGGCAAGGCTCGAAAAAATATAGATAATTAATTTTTAAATGACATTGTTTCTCATGTTCACTCCTTTGCTCATCATTGCTTGTTAAATCAGTTGTGGAAAAGTCCGCGTGTTCGGGGTCATCTTTTGGTTTATCCTTCTTTCGTTGCTTAACAGGTCAACTTCTTCGATTTTTACGGACGAAAGTTAAACAGTTGGGATGTTGGCATCTCTTGCAACTCAAAAAGAACATTTTTCTTGAAAAGTAACAAAGGGTATGATAATATTGTTTTCTCCAAGTGCTTGCTTTTGGTAATGGTCTTTTCTTGTTTGTGTATTATACGAATGCTCTGTTCATAGATTCAGGACAGCTATTTGCTTTGCTGTTGGTTGTGTTAGAGGAAGTAGAGAATTCTTACACTTTTTTATTGTGCTGCTGCTTTGTACTTTGTTACTGTTAATGACAATTGTTGAACCTTTATAGATTTTTTGAATTATTTAGGTTACAGTAAAGCTGCGGATGACATTGGGCAATCGCATCATTGTTTAAACTTTTAGAAGAATATTTTGTATGGGCTACTAAAGTTTTTCGACTATCTGCTAATACATTAAATTGTATCTAGCGGTAAGTTGAGCATCTATTTAGTAATAGGTGGTCCTAGACCAAACTGCCCTTTAGATGTATACCCAGATTACTCAAAGCAACTTATTTGAAAATTGGTTTCTCGTAGACCTCTTCCCCATGATATTCACATTTTGGTAACTTACATCCCTATATTGTCTTTCTGCAATACTGAGAGTAGTTATAGTTATTGAACTATATCCTATCACTTCCTTTGAAAGCAAAGGCTGAAAAGCAGATCCATCATCTGTTTTGTTAGCTTACTTTGTTAAGAAAGAAATACACCATCAATACGTGAGCTTTCTTATGTATATTTCTTTTTTTTTCCCCTTTTCTTTTGCTTTTTCTCTCTTGTTTTTATATGTCTTATGTGTTCATTTCTGCAGATTTATGAATTCAGATCGACCGTATCTTCTCTCAATTCAGGATCCGCAGGTAAGTTTCTTGCCCTTTCTGATATATATTCTCTTTGAACTCCAGCATCCACAAAAAATAAGAAATCTATTTTGCTTTATTTATGTTCTAAATGAGTCAGGCACCAGAGAATGATATTGGGAAGAACTCTTACAACTACTTTAAGGTAGCCTCTTTTACCTGGTTACTAATAAATTTGTGTTTGTTGTGCCTGTTAGTGTGTGCGTCTCCGTGTGGGTGCATGCGAGTGGAATAAAAAAAGTTAACATGCGTGTGCACGTGTTTGTATATATCTGTGTCCGTACCTTTCCATGGGCGAGTGCGCACATGTGTGTCTATGCATGCATGTGAATGTGTTTACGAGACCTCAGTTAAGAGTTACTCCTCCAAAATCTATTGCGCAGGTGAAATCAGCCTTTTCAATGGCCTACTCAGCACTAACGGATGCCAGCAGCATTATAAGCCTAGGCTGGGATAGGAGCATTCTCGGCACCATAATTAGACCAGACCCTATTCTCCTCAATCGTAAGGGTGGGAAAAACGGCGAACTCACCTTCAGCAACCTACTTCGAGGAGCAGGCGAGCCGACAGCACAGCAATTAACATACACAAACAACGTGATCTACAATTGGCAGCTGACAGACGATGAGCCACTGCCAAGGGAAACTCTACATGCTGAGGATGACAGTGTACTGCCCTCTCGAAAGAGAAGGCCCTCGAAATCGAGTCAGAAGTCGAGTAAAAGTGAGAAAAAGGATATTTCACAGAGTAGTCTTGGAGAGAACAAGGTCAAGAAGATAAAGAAGCACGGAAAGGGATCTCAAGATTATGAGAGAGTAACGAAAAGTCTTCCTCGTAACTCAAACAGTAGTCGGTGGTGAGTAATGCTATGTGATTAATTTTTTGCTTTTATGCGCATAATCTCGTACGGCCACGCCTTGCAAACAATTGTTAAAAATCATCATGCAAGAATCATCATCTTGCGGGCTTGGCAATGGCAGTAGTTGAGAGAGCCGAAGAACGTCGCAGGTGGTCTTTGCCATGCCAATCAAACTGATATGCTGCTGCGTGAACATAGTTGTCGCTCGCTGTATTCCGGTGGTCGCAGCAACAGTATGTAAAGACTGACATATTCATTGTATTTTAGACATTTTTTTTTTTAATTTATATTTAGTTGGAAGATATACTGCACTCAAGATGGTGCTCTCTTCCTTCGGCGATGGAAGAGGAAATGCAATCTTGAAAATTTTGTTTCCCTTAATCCCTCGAAGAAGGTGATTCGATTTCATTTCAAGTATACTACTGGGTAATGCATCAATTTTAGCATGGGATGTTATACCATTTTCTGTTTTAATTGCCGCATTTTTAGGCTCTATTGTCTATTTGTCAATTTATCATTTCTGTGTTATGTATATTTCTTTTGCAATCTATGTGCCCTGAAACAGCTGATGCAAGAATATGGCCCATGTAAGTTACCTCAAAAAAATGGGATTTAAAGTTGATATTGCTATTTGAAAAGTGCAATAAGTATGGATTTTTGTTATTTTCTTCTAACATCAGTTGCAAATCTGTGTGGTGATTTCAGTTTATTTTTGTATTTAGCATATGCCAACAATAGTCTTGAAAACTGTATTTTTGGGGCTTGTTACGATTATTTTCAAATATTTAGAGTACTTTTGTTTATACTCTTGAATTGGTCTGTCTCAACACAAAGTTACTTTATTTAAAAACAATTTATTTTTATACTGTTTAGTGTTCCTTCAATTCTTGCTATTTTTTCTTCTTCTTTTTTTTTTATAAAAAAAGGGGCTGAGAGCTAATATTGTTTTACATCAAAATTACTAAGTTTTAGACCTTTTTTAAATGAGCTATCACCACAGCTGCTTGTAAAATAAATAAATTGTTTACTATACTGAAAAAGATGGTCAATTTGCATAAAAAATTTATTTATTTTGGCTTTTGCAAAACAGTTCATCTTTTTCGTTTTTGCAGATTCGGTCCGCTTTTTTAGCAAACTGATCAAAATACCCTTATACCTTTTTCTCTCTCATCTTTTTTTTTTCTCGTTCGTTTTTCTTTCTCTTCCCAGATAGCGGCGGAGGCTGAGGTTGAGGCGAAGGCGGCTTAGCTTCGATTTTGTCCGGTGCATCCTTACTCTCACTCGCACGCCAACAATTCAGGTGCCTCTTATCCTTACTCTCACCTATCTATCATTGGTCAACTCGGGAATCAGCCTCGCCTTCCTCGCCTCTGACACTACCGAGGCCAAACTGCGACTTTTTTTTTCCCCTTTCCGACCCTCCTCCCCTGTTTTCGACGACGACCACTATCTCACCCTCTCTCACTTTTCTCACCCTTTCCCTCTCCATCATCCTTCACCTCTTTCGCCGCTTCCGACGCCCCCCCCCCCCCGCCGCGCCTTGGCCCACCCATGCGCCATCCACTCGCTCCACCCCCGCCCTCCACCTGCAGCGCTGGACCCGCCCCGCCCTCCGCCCCTGCGCGCTCGAGCGCCGCGCGCCTTTCGCCTTCCTCGGCGCGGAATAAAAAAATAACGGAGGAAAAAAAAGAGAAAAAAGAAGAGAGAAAGAAAAGGAATAAGTATTTTCGTCCGGTGAAAAATTCGGTTTGAATTTATAAAATTAAAAAATGTGACTCAATTTTGTAAAAGCTCAAAACATGCAGACTTTTTATGCAAATTGGCCATTATTTTTTATATTAAAACTAGGGAAAACTTCAAAAACCCTCCCTGTGGCTTCGTCTATTCTCACTTTAGTACCCTGCGGTTTAAAACATATCAATATACCCCCTGTGGTTTCGTTTTTTATCTTTTTTAAAACTTTTTTGTTAATATTTTTTTAAATTATATACAAAAAACTTCAAATACCCACGAATATTCAATTTAGTACACTTTAATTTTAACTTTATAATTTATTAAATAAAAAAAAATAACAAAATTGATAACAAAAAGACAAAAACGAAACCACATGGGCCGAATTGATACGTTTTAAACCACAGGGTATTAAAGTGAGAAAACACGAAACCACAGGGGGGTTCTTGAAGTTTTCCTTTAAAACTATATAAAAGGTATTTAAATTTTGATGAGTGTAAAATATAAATTCTTTTTTTTTTTTTGGGTTGGGGGGGGGGGGGGTGTCTTGTAGTATTCCCACTGTTGTTGCTTCTCGCGCTTCTCCCCACCCTTTACTGCGTACGTACGAAAGGTGAAAAAAAAAGAAAAAAATAAAGTCTAAATTCTTCTCCCTCCTCCTCACTCCATCTCACTCCACCTCTCTCTCTCTCTCTCTCTCTCTCTCTCTCTCCGTGGTGCCCATGGCGATTTGCGCTTCGTCGTCCTCGGATTCGATGGGATCGGAGCCGAGCAGGGTGTGGATCGCGCACGGCGTGGTCTTCCTCGCCGGCGCCGCGGCGGCGGCGGCGGCGTTCTATCTCCGGCGGTCGCGGAATCTCCGGAGGCGCGTGGTGGGGATCATCCCGGCCCGCTTCGCCTCCTCGCGCTTCGAGGGCAAGCCCCTCGTCCGCATCCTCGGCAAGCCCATGATCCAGGTAGCACCCTCCTCTAATCCTATGTCTATTCTCGTAGATCTGAGTTTGTTTCTAGGTCTTTTTGCGAATTGGGTTTAAGATGCTGGGACGCGGCTGAGAGTAGGGCGTTTCTACTATTTGATGTGGGAATTGAGGAATTTGCATTGTTCTTATGGTAATAATGTACTCTAACTAGGGGCGAAAGTGATTAGGATAAACTCTGATCGAATCTGACCCCGGATTCGATAGAATGCAAATATGGATGTCAAAATTTAGCATTCGGCACATGTTCGTATCTGAACTCGCATCCAATTTTTTTTTTTTTTTAAATAGAGGCGAATATGATTTCTTGAAAAATCCAACCATATTTGACTGCTTTCACCCCTAAGCGATACGAGATGTTAATATACATTGTAGGGGGATAAAGTGATTTTCTATTGTGTTCTTCATTTATTCTACTATAAATTTCATATTAAAATTGCATTTATATTTGTTAAAATATTAAATTTTATTAAATAAAATATAGGTATACGAAATTTTAACACGAGTATGAATCTTTAATTGCATTATGTGTCTTATTTGCGCTAAGTTTAGATCGTATTTATATATACATATTAGTATATATTTTATCCGAATACAAATCCGGCTCATATCTGAATCTGAATTCATTTTTATTGCATATAATAACGAAATTTTAGCATCCGACACATATCTGTATCCGAATTCGCATCCGAAGAATAAGATGGATGGGGTTGTAGTTTTGTCAAAAATTCGGCTGTACTCAACTGTTCCCACCCCCAACTCTAACTGTAGGCCATTTTGAAATAGGCCTGTAAACTTTATGTTTCTAATTGTTTCGATCTGAGTAGTTCCTCTTTATGGAATTGGGATTTGTTAAAATTAATGGATCGATAGCTCAAAACAAGATGAAACAAAGACTAAGCCATTCATGTCCTTGAAGTTAATACATCACCCGAAGTGGGAAGGATTTTGATGCTTGAAAGCTTCTTTGAAATCAAGCTTCTCTGTCAGAGATCCTCGATCCAGTTGTTTGTAGTTCCATCAGTTAAAAATGTGCTTACAATAGTTAAATTTAACTGAGTTAGCATTGAATTTACCAACAGATCCAATTTTTTGATGAAAATTAATTAAAACGATTTAAAAGTTGACAAGTTTTCAATCAAAAGAAAACTAGTTAAGGGCTCTATTTCAATATGGCCTGTGGTTGAGGTGGTCCCTGTACATTTTAACCTTGTTTTATTTTTATGTCTAATGTGATCCGATTGATCATGTCAGTGTTGATAACGTGGCAATTTGCTAATTAGAAGTACTTATTTTGAAATGATTTGTTGGTGCCGCGCTATTTTAGCGGCGGAATATGCATTACTTATTTTAGTGGGACCCCTTTATAATTCATGCCGTTATTTTTGTTGTGGTAGTAATATCATTTGCTCTCTGGTTACATAGGGTGCAGTTTCTCTACTCCAGTTACTTACTCTTCATTAATTTGACAGAGAACATGGGAGAGAGCCAAGTTAGCTTCCACTCTTGACCATGTTGGTAAGTGAAAGGTGATTTTGCGCGTCTCTTTTTCTCTTTTTGCTTTTTAAATTTTTGATACTATGAATTACTGTTAGTTGGACTGTTTATCTGTCTATCACAGCTATCTGTTTATGAATAATAATAATTGAGATGAAGTCTGAAATTTTTATATTGAGCTAATTAATCTCTTCGTTTAAATTAACGTACTATTGATTATTTTGCCGATTAGTATTATGGGGAAACTACTTGATATTTCTTGTACATTGATGGCATAGTCATTGGAAACTTTTGATCATTATTTTGGGACCTGAAATTATAGTTTGCAATCCCTTGGTCGATCATTTCTTTATTCCATGGCTATTCTACAGAGCTGATTATTCGTTGTCCCAAAAGCATTACATCCCTCTGAACAATTGGAAAAGATTATACATGTAACAAGATCATTTACCTAATTTATGATTCAGTAATCTTGTTCGTATGTGTTTTGTTGTTATTGTAGATGTTGTAATGCCTGGTGAGAGAGCCTTCCACTATATCTATTTATTATATTTATTGTTTCACTAAGTTATCTGTTCTTGTCTCAGTTGTGGCGACAGATAATGAAAAAATTGCAGAATGTTGTAGAGGATTTGGAGCTGATGTGATAATGACATCAGAATCATGCAGAAATGGTCTTACCCTACTCTTTTTAGATTAATTGTCCAAAAGCAAAAGCATTGAAGCTTATATTTACACGTACTGATGAAATTTGGCTACTTCCAGGAACTGAACGTTGTAATGAAGCACTGCAAAAACTTGGCAAAACTTATGATATTGTTGTCAATATTCAAGGAGATGAGCCACTTATTGAACCAGAGATTATAGATGGTATTGTCAGAGCATTGCAGGTTGTACTTTGCATGAGCTAATCAACAATTGTCTATTTATTTCAATGCGATAAATAGAGATTTTTTCTTGGTATAGTCAACAGGATGTTGGTTATGGCCAGTGAAGCACTTAGGTTATTTGGAGCTAGCTGAATCTGGCAAATATTTTTTGATCTTCCCGTTTATTTGAAATCACAAGGGCATGAACCAAATTCCTATATCTATGTGAAAAATCTCACTTTTGTAGTCTCTACGAGTAACTTCTCCAAATCTTGGTACAAGAAGATTCTCTGTCAAGTAAAATGAATATTTGAATGTCGTCAATTATGTTTAATCTTATGGTCTCTTGCATTCCCCTTTATTATTCGTTATCTTAATTTATATGAAACAACTGTTATTCCCCAAAAGCTTAAAATATCAGAGAACAGTATTAAAAAATACTTATATTCACCACTACCCCTTACGTCTAGGCTCGAGACTTTTTGATAAACCCAAGATGTGGGCTTGAATTATATAGAAGGAAATTAAATGACGCTAGGAGTGTGACAGGACTCGAACTCAGGATCTCCTGCTCTGATGTCATGTTAAATTATATGAAACAACCGTTATTTTCTAAAAGTTTAAGCTATACGGGAGTAGTGTTTTTAATATTTATATTCAACACGTCGTGATTCTTCTTTTCACTCTTTTAGGGGGCACGTAATGTTATTATTATAATCTTGGGATGCAGGGAGCTCCTGATGCTGTTTTCAGCACAGCTGTCACTTCACTGAAACCTGCAGATGCATTTGACCCGAATCGAGTGAAGTGTGTTATAAACAACAGTGGGTATGCAATTTACTTCTCAAGGGGGCTGATCCCATTTAACAAGTGAGTATCTGATGGCCACTTACTTTTCCGTTCTTATGTATGAGGTTTCTTTTGACCATTCATTTTGTTATATTTCATAAGTTGGAATCTTTCAGGTCTGGGAAAGTTAATCCTAAGTTCCCTTATCTTCTTCATTTGGGTATTCAGGTATCTCTTGTACTCATGGATACCGATTCTTATTTAATATATCGCATCAAAAATTTGTGCTGTGATATTATCTCCTACTTAAATCTTGTCATATCTGTCCAGAGCTATGATACCAAATTTCTAAAGATATATCCGCAACTTCCACCTTCTCCTCTGCAACTAGAAGAAGACCTGGAGCAACTTAAAGTTCTTGAGAATGGGTACAAGATGAAGGTAATTCTAGGCACTTCATTATATGATTAGAGTATGGCCAGAAGCAAGTCTTTTCCTTATCTATTTTTCCATTGCTATCAGTAATTTTATTTTGGTTGGTCCAAATGTCCTATTTTATGAATTTAATTTGTCTATAGCTTCTATTGTGTATAGCAGGGCAAATGTATATAGCACCTTCGTTAGATTTGTTGAATCTACTTTCCCTCATTGCCTAGTGTAACTTTGGGGGCCAAATCTCATACTCACAAAGTCCTTATTTATTTACACTTTGATTTGTTTTGTTTTTTCGAGATCAAATGCGGAAAAAAAGGATCTTGGTAGTGCCCTTTTTTTTTTAGAGAAAGGTAGTAAGCGATCCGCTTTATTCATTTTTTCATATAATGAACTTGTGACACCCCAACTTCCCAGGGGGTCACCCATTCTAGGACTACTCCCGTCCTAGCACGCTTAACTCTCTTAACCTCTTGGGTCTTGCCACCACCCAAAATGCTTAAGCCGGGTTAAGAGTTTAGCCATATTATATCTTATATATAGGACTAACTGGGGTCTCACAATCTCCCCTCCTTTAAGCCCTGACGTCCTCGTCAGGCTCAGACCATAGTTAGTTAATTCGGATTCGGTAAAAATTCGATACGGGTATAATTCGGATAAAATTCGTCTTCTAATTTTTAAATTCGTTGAAAAATACGGCTAAAAAACAGATTCATCAATTATTCGGATACGTGATTTATACGGGTATTATACGTTTACCAATTAAAATTCGGAATAAAAAATTCGGCTATTAAAATAATTTTTTTTTCTCTCAAGATGTATACTATTAGCATAAATATTCATATTTTTAAAAAATATAAGAATAAATAACTATAAAATTAAGTTAATTAAGTAAGAATTCCGAAAGAGTTTTTTTTTTTTTTTTAGTTTTAACCGAGGTATTTGGAAAGTTTTTTTTTTTTTTTTTTAATGTATTTTTCTTGTTTTGGGCCGGCCCAAGCGCTTGCGGGAGGGAGCGGGCAGGGCGGGCAGTGCGGGAGCGCGGGCGGGGAGCGCGCGGTCGAGCGCGGGGTGCGGCGCGATCCGGTTTTTTCGGCCGAATTATTCGGCTATACGAATAATACGCGAACCCGTTTTTTTAGCCAAAAAATTCCGTTTTTTTCCGAATTTTTTGCAAAAATACGAATTCGGTCGTTTAATTCGGTTTTTCAAAAATTCGCGAATAATTCGCGAATTAACTAACTATGGCTCAGACTCACAAGTACCAGGCGATGTGAGACTCGTCTCGCTAGCCCGTCATCCAGACCCTGGCTCAGCCGAGACTCATCTCACACTTCCGGCTGGTAATTGGCTCTGATACCATCCGTGACGCCCCAACTTCCCAGGGGGTCACCCATCCTAGGACTACTCCCGTCCTAGCACGCTTAACTCTCTTAACCTCTTGGGTCTTGCCACCACCTAAAATGCTTAAGCCGGGTTAAGAGTTTAGCCATATTATATCTTATATATAGGACTAACTGGGGTCTCACAGAACTCAACCATAAATGTAAAGAAATTAGGCTTGAACTTGGGACCTCAGGTATCAATCAAGTTCTCTGCTAACTGCGCTAGGCACGGTCGGTAGCCACAGTGAAGAGTTAATTTTAAATAATTAGTGGTGGTGACAGCTAGTGGTCTAAGGATAGAAACCATCTCTGTGTGTGACTTCTGCGTTTCTATAGAACAGATGATGTTGCTTACACTTGCAATTAACTTGGTCATAAAGCTTGTACAATTGGATGATACTAAATTTGTTTCCAGTTTATGCTACTTGATGAATGGAATGAAGTCATTTTTTTTTTCTCTTTATTGCATTTTTGCAGGTAATCAAAGTTGATCATGATGCTCATGGCGTCGACACACCCGAGGACGTCGAGAAAATAGAAGCACTGATGCGAGAAAGAAACATTCCGTAGCAGAGGCAGTAGAATAGCACAAGAAATTTTGCACATCGCGGGAGAGTAATTCCTAGTTTTATTGTCAACTATATTCCACTGTTGTTGTTGTTGTTGTTTTTCAACTTTTTTCTCGTGTTTGCCTCTTTCCTTGATTCGTCCGATGAGTGTTGGCATGTGTAATTCTTGTCATTCTGATTGGCATTGTAAGAGCAGTAAAATTAGGACTTGTGTGATATATATGAATTGAATGAAGAGTCCATTTTCCTGCAGATACAAGTGAAACACTCTGAAATATCAGTAGTTTGTGTCAAAGAGATGTTGTAAAAGTGAATGAACTAAATGTTGATTTGGATTGGATGAATAGAGCAACCAGTGTAAAGGACAATTAGTTTCGAATTTTTCATTACAAAATCTTCTGTGAGCTCAATCATATTATTTCTAGATTCATCTTATGATCATAAAATTTGTGTGAGATTTACCTTGTCCCCAAAGCATTTACTATAGCTGCTGTCGAAAATGCGATTTCGATGCAAAAGCTGCTGGTGCTTCTTGAAAAGCTCTATCCAAGACAGCATTTCTGCAGAAGCTCGTGCCGCAGGCCAAAGCCGCGGTTGATGATCTTCTCAAACTCAAGATCTAACTTGGATCTCAAGTATTCGGCCCGAACAATTCAAACTGCTGATAAGCTTTAAGCGATCAAACCGAGCTTTCCTCGAGATGCCGGTGATCCTCCAATTGCTTCGACGCCATTTCTCTTACATCCTTGAAGGAACATGCGCCATATAACTGCATTCGGCTGGAACGGCATTTCATCAATCACAAGTTCGGCTTCCCTAAGCCGCCCATATTTACACAGCAAGTCCACCACACAAACATAGTGATCCATCTCAGGCTCGACCCTGTACTTAGGCTTCATGCATTCGAACAACCGCAGGCCTTCCTCCACCAGCCCGCCATGTCTACAGGCCGACAGCACCGCTAAGAGAGCAACATTATCCGGCACAAATCCATCTTCCTCCATCCTTTTAAACCATATCAACGCCTCATGCGGTCGCCCATGGAGTCCCATCCCTGAGATCACGGCCGTCCAAGAGATGAGGTTCCTTTCGTTCATTTCATCAAACACCTTCACACAGCACTCCAAGCTACCACATTTCGCATACATATCTAGCAATATATTGTGGACCAATGTGTCGGAAGATCCCGCACTGGTCTTAACCAATAGCCCGTGGAGCGACTTTCCCATACTAAGGCTGTTAATCTTTGAACAAATACTCAATAGGCTTGTGGCCATGTACTTATCGACGGAGTGCCCTAAAGTTCGCATGTGGTTGAACAAGTTGAATGCCTGAGCATAATCTCCGTTACGAGCGCAAGCAGTTAGTAGAACATTCCACGATACCGTATCCGGAGTTTCCAGACAGAGGAGAAGCTCCTTTGACTCTTGAAACCTGCTGCTTCTATTATAGATACCAGCTATAGCATTTGTACTGGCGACAGAGAGTTGCGAGTCTAACGCCGATCCACAAGCCAATGCATCGGAGTCGTTTCCAGTAGAAGCATACGAAGCTATGATCGCGCTCGAAACATAGTCATTGTTATCATAACCCATTCTTATTACAAATGAATGCAGCTGCCGTAGGACCAAACATGATGCAGTCCTAAGCACTGAAGAAAACGAGAACTCGTTCGGTTTGAACCCAAAACATAACATCTCCTTTAAAACACCCAAGGAGGCACATGAATCCTCATCGGAATACACATTAAGTAGAGAATTCCAAGAGACAATGTTCTTCTCAGAAATTTCGTCGAACGCTTTGCGGGCATCGTTTCGGAGAGAGCAGTTGCCGTAGAAATCTATTAGTGAGCTTCCCCCAAAAGCGCTTGTGTGGAGATTGCGCTTGATGACTTTTGCATGGATGATCCTACCAAACTCGGGTACGCATAAACCGCTACAAGCATTTAGAACAGAAGCAAATGTCGTTTCCGTAAGAGAAAGCCCTTCCGACGACATCATGAAGAACAGCTCTAAAGCTTTCTCCGGCGTACCACTCTTAGCAAAAGCCGTTATCATGGTGTTCCAAGAAACTGTGTCTCGCACCGCCAATTCGTTGAACAACTTCACGGCCGAATGGACTCCGCAGCAGTTGCAATAAGCATTTAGCAAAGAATTTGCGATGACTACGAACGAATCCACGGCGGTTTTGATCGTGAGCCCATGAACTTGGTCTACAGACCGTGCGCTATCTAAAGAGCGAAAAGCGGACAAGACACTCAGAACCGAGCACTCGGACAACCCGATTGCACTCCTTATTAGCTCCCTAAAGAAGCACATCGAATCAGCAGCAAAACCCATTTGGGAAAGCATCGAGATCACGACATTCCAAGTGACCACTGTCTTAGCAGGCATTTCATCGAACAGCTTGACCGCATCGTCGAGTCTCCGGTTCCGTCCGAAGAAACCCAACAAAGCCGTTGCCGCGTACGCATCGGAGTGGATCAAACCGGACTTCAGGATCAAACAATGTAGTTGGTTTCCGCAGCGGGGATCGAGAAGCGGAGATGATACGACGGGCGCGAAGGTGAACGAATTGGGCTGAAGCCCGCGAGACATCGCCCGGTAGAGGAGCTCCACCACCGAGCGTACGCGGCCGCTGCGACCGTGGGAGGCGACGAGGGCGTTGAAAGATGAAATTGTTCTCTGGGGCATTTGATCAAATGGGTTTCGGGCATTGATGAGCTCATTGGTGAAGTAGAGGCGACGATGTGGGGGGTGTGATGTAGGGGTTGATAAGAGGAGGAAGAGGAGGGGGAGTGATGGACGGCTGAGATGGAATCTTGATGGAAATGGACGGCTTGATGGATGGATGGGAAAAAGGCGGGTAATTTGAATCGCTGGACGCGGGAAGGACCGTTGCATACCAGTTTAGGAGTAATAAGAAGAGACACACTCACGTTCACAAGTTGATATAAAAACTTAAATTATTAAATAAAATAATTTAAACTTAAATTGAACAAAAAATAAACTTTTAATGTGTGTGTAGAGTTGAGCTAGAATACTCCTACAAGCACCAAGTAGGTGGTGCTTGTGAGTTTTTAACCACTGGATGGAGAGATGTAGGGTTAAAATGATAGTGGTAGGTGGTGGTAGGTGAAATAGTGTTTGATCTAAGGGGTATTAGTAATTAAGAAGTGGATCCAAAGGCTAGAAACTTGGAAGCACCAAGGGGTTGGTACTTCCAAAAGTATTTTAGCTCTACTCTCTCTCTCTCTCTCTCTCTCTCTCTCTCTCTCTCTCTATATATATATATATATATATATATATATATATATATATAGGCTCCTATGCTTTCGAAAGTATGGGGCTCCGTCTTGTAAGTTGTTTTCGATGATGAACATCGATTTGGCGATCGGTTAGTTAAACTTGATCTACGCTATTGGAACTATTTAGAAACCAAATTTCATAATTTTTTGACTTCATTTGTCTAGTAAACGAGTAGCCTCAAAATGAACAGTAGAAAATGAAAATCTCATACAAAATGAACAGTTTTGTATATATATATATATATATATATATATATATATATATATATATATATATATATTAAGTTGCTTGATATTTCTTAAAGATTTTAGGCCCTGTCGCACGCCGCTTTTGACGGCCAGGGCTCAATCGTCATCTGGTTCGCTAAACTTGATCTAGAGTATTTTAAGTATCTAGAAAATAAATTTTGCGATTTTTCGATATTATTTGCCTAGCGAACGAAGGGGCTAAAAATCAACGGCTGAAAATAAAAATCTTACAAAACGCGATAATATAGCATTAAAAATTTAGATCAAAGATATTGATCTTGTTTTATATAGTATAAATAATTTTCTATCAAAATTTCATGTAATTTGGATATTTCTACAGATTAAACTTTCAAACGGCTCTATGACCATTAAAATTATTTGATTTTGTGCCCCTTCGATCACTAGGCAAATGATATCGAAAAATTATAAAATTTATTTTCTAGATACTTCAAATACTCTAGATCAAGTTTAACGAACCGATCGACGATTCGAAAGCCGTCATCGAAAATGACGTGGAAGCACGGAAGGCTCCGTCTTAGATAGCATAGTAGCCTCACACTATATATATATATATATATATATATATATATATATATATATATATATATATATATATATATATATATATAATTGAGCTCCTATGCTTTTAAAAGTACAAGTCATTTGTGCTTGTAAGTTTTTAGCCCTTAGATTAATAGATGTGCGGTTAGGATGATGTGGGCCCCCTTGGGTTAACTGGGTGGTTGGTTGAATTGTATAATCTAACGGATTAAAATGATCAAAGTCGTAGATCTAACGGTAAAAAATTCACAAGCAAGTGCTTGGTGCTTTACAAGCACCGCCATGGGACTCTCTCTCTCTCTCTCTCTATATATATATATATATATATATATATATATATATATATATATATATATATATTGTTATGCTATCAATAGCACGAAGCACTCGGTGCTACCAAGTTTTTCACCGTTAGATCCGTCCCGAGTTGAGCTAGAGTTGAGCTAGAATACTCTCAAAAGCAGATGATTTGGTGCTTTTAAGTTTTTAACCATTGGATGGATAAATGTGGGGTTGAGATGATGGTGATAGGTGGTGGTAGGTGGTGGTAGGTGGAATAGTGTTTGATCCAAGGGGTATTAGTAATTAGGATGTAGATCCAAGGGTTAGAAACTTAGAAGCATCAAGCGCTTGATGCTTAAAAGTATTCTAGCTCTACTATATATATATATATATATATATATATATATATATATAGGGTATATATATATATATATAGTATGATCATATCGTATATATATATATATATATATATAGAACTCTTTATACTATTATCGACGATCTGCAGTTTAATTATTCTGATGTTAAAACTAGAGCTCTAAAAATAAAATTTTATAATTTTTTGACATTATTTACCTTACGATCAAGAGATCACAAATTTGATAAATTTTAACGGTCGGTATGTGATACTTGCTAGTTTAACGGTGCAAAAGAAATGAAATTTGTTGAATTTTTGATAGAAAATTCTATTCACTAGCTAGATAAAGATCAATAACTCCGATATTCAATTGAAGGATCCGATCATCATTTTTTAGAACGTTGGTCGATTTTGACCATTTATTTTCTAAAAGTTGATTACTTTATTTTCTAAAAGTTTAAATACTCTAGATCATATTTAACTGAGTGGATCGTCGATTCGGAAGCTCCATCAACGAAATATATATAGGCCATGGCTACTATACTATTATGAGTATTGGAGCCCTACTACTATTTCGTCCGATTTGGTCTCCGTTTTGCGACGAACCTAACCTCTTATTCTCCCTCAATAATATATATATATATATATATATATATATATATATATATATATATATATATATATATATATATATATATATATATATAAATTCGATCGAACCCTTTTTCTAATTTGAATCGTGCCATTGGATTCTGAATCCCGAGTTGTGCTTCACGAGCTATTGGAAGCCTATGATTGGAGTTTAATACGCACCAAAATCCTTTCTCTACTCCCGGCTCATCCGAAAAGCCGGAGTTACTATTCACTTTAAGTCATCGGTTCGGATCGCGTAACTTTTCCGTCTTAGCTCATTTTCATCTGAAATTTGACGAGTGCTTTAGTAATTAAATTTCACACAAAAATATCGTCAACCAAAGGTTTAATTTTTATTATAGAAAAATTTTAGTTATTACACCTTGAAAGTAATTTTTCATAGTTTTACGTCAAACCAAACACACCAACCGCCTAACAAAAGCTATCAGTTCGAGCAAAAGAAGTTTTGGATATCAAGGAATAGGACTAGTTAGGAATGCAAACGGGGCCGGATCTAGGGATGGGAGTCCGGCCCCGATTAGCAAAATCCCGCCCCGCCTTTAGCCCCGAATCCGTGACGGGTTAAAAAATACGTCCCATAATCCGTCTCGCCTCATAACCCGTGTAACGACCCAGCCCACTAGCAACAATAACTTGTTGGGCCTAACCACCGGCCCAAAATGCTTAAGCCCAGATATTATTACTAGTGTCTAAGTCTATTATAAACCCAATGACAATCCCTTTCCCATCCGATGTGGGATTATTGGGGTGTCACACTCAGTCTACGTTCCGTCGATAGCCCGTCATCTACGCTCGCCGCTAGCACTGTAGTGAGCTCGCCACACGTCTAAAGGTGAGCAAGCTACGATACAAATGTAACGACCGTACGCCATGAAAAATTGGCTAGTTGGCCCCTTGGCCCCCACAAAACCCAACCGCCCAGTGATGGTATTACCAAATGACAATCTATTATAAATCCAATGACAATCCGTTTTCCCGTAGATGTGGGACTATTGGGGTGTCATTGCCCGCTCATCATATTTTTATAAAATTAAAATATTATTCATATTTTTTAAAATATAAAATAATAATTTTTAATAATATTATATATATAATTTAACAATATCAATTATAAAAATTAAAAATATCAATCACAATTCAAAACAAAATTCAAAAGTTTCAAATACATTAAAAATGAGAGTACTAATTTAATCATATTTTAAACTTTTTTATAGATACATTATTTTTTAGGAATATTTTTCTAAAATATAAATAATTTTTGGGGCGGATTCAGGGCGAATCATGGCGGGGTGGATTCGGTACGGATCAAAATTTCTCCCGTTTTCTGACCCGAATTTGTCTCGGATCGTAAAATTTACTTCGTTTTCCGTTCCAAATTCGTTTATTTTCTCCCATTTACTGTTCCCGTCGGAGTGGATCGGGGCGAGAGCTCCACCAACTCGTTCTTTTATTACATAACTTATATAATTATATTTATATATATATATTTCTTTAAAATAATATAATATTTTTTACATTTATATATAAATAACGTAATATATAATATATTTTATATCGTATATATATATAGAGAGAGAGATCGGTAAAAGTAAATTAAGTCGTCGATAACTATCTTATTTAATTCTCACCGTCCCAAACTTTTATTCACGAAGCTTTTTTACACCAACTTTCTAAATTTTTTTATTATTTATTTTTATTTTTGAGAGATAGATAGCCTTGTTATCCGTTTCGTTTATTTCGTTTAGAAATAAATTTAGTAGAAATGTGAATCGGCGGGATTGACAGTCGCAGAATCTGGCCAATCGAGTTAACAGACTACTTTTAGGAACGGTCAGTCCAACTTCCTAAAATTAATTTATATAAAATATATTTTACCCACAATTAAACATAATTTTGTTCTTGTGGACAAATTTTATTTTATTTTTCTTAAACAGAACAGAAAAGAAAAAAAGAAAAGGATGTGAAGTTGATGTACTACTGATTGCGAACAGTCCACTGTTGGCATCTTATCTTATACACAGGATAACATCACGGCCCAATCTCAGCCGTACAAATTGGGGGACCCACCCCTCCATTCTCCTCCACACGTTTGGTTGATGACTCGTACAACGCGTATCCTACTCACGCATCAGTTTGATCCCATCACCATTCTAGGGTTAATTTCGCACCCTCACGAAATTATGACATACTATAAATACCATTTGAATTTTTAAAATTTCACAAATATTCTTCTAAATATAATATTTTTTTAGAAAAAATTTTAAAAACTCTTCTTGTGATTTCAATTTTTTTCATTTTAGTACCATGTGGTTTAAAATATATCAAGTTAGTATCCTGTGGTTTCTCATTTTATCACTTTAGTATCCTGTAGGTTAAAGAGTATCAAAATAGTACCATGTGGTTTTGCACTTTATCACTTTAATACCCTGTGGTTTTAATTTTGTATCAAATTAGTACCTTGTGATTTTTTAAACTACAGGGTACTAACGTGATAAAGTGTGAAACCACAGGGTAGTAAAGTTATAAAGTTCAAAACCACATGGCACTAACTTGATACACTTTAAACCACAGGATACTAAAGTGATAAAGTGAGAAACCACAGAGTCTTAACGATACATTTTAAACCACAGATCTTGAAGTAAAAAAAAAATGAAACCACAAGAGAGGTTTTTGAAGTTTTCCCATTTTTTTTTATAAATATTCTCACTGTTAATCTTCACTAACTTCCGTCAACTTATCAATTTTTTCATTCTACTTCAAAATATAAAATTACTATTTTACCCTTAATTTGTTCACTAATTGTTTAAAGGGTTAATTTCATCCGCACCCCTCTAAATTTCAGAAATATTATAGATACCTTTATAAATTTTGTTATATAATAATCACCCTTCTAAATACTTACTTACTTTTTTTCAAAAATACTCTTATCGTATACTCCCTCTTTTTAGGTCATATTAACCTTAGTTAGATGGTTGTCTAATATTGGTTAATATTTGAAATGTTTATTTTGTCCCTGCTTTGAGAAACTTTAATTTGAAGGGTATATTATTAATTATATGATTTACTATTTAATCCCTAACTTTTGTTCATTATTTGTTTAACATCTAAACTAACATTGTTTGCTGATATTCTTTAATACTATTTTGCTTCTAACTTTTATTAATTATTTATTTTAGTTAGTTACATTTAAAATTTTTATTTAACTTGGATGGCTTGTTAGCTATTCTTATTATATTTTTTTTTATCTTAACTTCTACGAAGTAATTAAAATTATTAAAATTATTGGAATCATCAATGGATTGATAAAATCTGTAATTTAATTGACAAAAATTAATCCAATTTCAAGGAACCAAATATTAAGAAGACTTTGATAAAAAAAAAATTTAAATTAAGGAATTATTTTGTAATGTATAGAAAATCTGAGAGGGTATTAATGAAAATACATTGGAGGGTAAATTCGGTATTTTGAATCTGTTATACTTTTTTTTTTTTTTTGTTTTTGTTTTTTGAGAGATAGTAGCGCAATTCGTTTATTTCGTTTAGAAATAAACTTAGCTAAAAATGTGTAATTAACTAGGATTCAAACTTGGGACCTCAATACCACAAATCTTTCTTTGCTGCAAGGACGGTCGGTGAATGTTATACCTAAACATGACGGAGTGATAGTTATGAGATATACCTAAACATTGGAGGGTAAATTCGGTATTCGGTATTTTGTAATTAATCTCATATTCGACTCGAGTTGAACACAAACTAGCTCACGAAATTTACTAATAAATAATATATTAAATAAATTAGATTAGACATATATAAAAAATAAATTTATAAAATCTTACCTATTAAATTTTGATCTAACTTTGCATATAAATAAGTTTTTTTTATAATTGCACTAGGCTTTATATTTTTTTAGCTAAAAATTAAATAATAAAAATATATACATCATATATATAATTATTTATTTATATATAGAAATATAAATCATATAAATTATAGATCGGATCACACCAATGCGTTAAATGAGCATCGAATTTAGCATTTCGTTTCATCCGAATTGGTCGCCGATTCACGCCAAACACATCCTCTCTGATTCCTCTCAATATACTATACTATTAATAGCGAGTCATTGGTGCTACCAGTTTTTGGCCATTGGATTGATAGATGTGCGGTTAGAATGATGTGGGCCCCCAGGGTTAAGTGGGTGGTTGGTTGAATAGTATGATCTAACGGGTGAAAATCATCAAAGGGTGGATCTAACGGTGAAAAACTTGGTAGCAGAATGTTTCGTCTTATTAATAGCATAGGACTATATATATATATATATATATAGAGTCCAATATCGATAGCACAAGGATTTGGTGCTTTCAAGTTTTTTAGATTTAACACTTAGATTATTTTTAGAGATTATACTATTCAAACAACCACTTACTCACATCATCCTAACCATTCATTTCTTAATCCAATGGCTAAAAAATCAATAGTACCAATAATATATATATATATATATATATATATATATATATATATATATATATATATATATATATATAATTTCAATCGAAACCCTTTTCTCAAATCGTGCATCGAACCTAATTCCATCAGTGTCATTGGGTCCAGAATAGTCGAGCTATTCGAAACGAGCTATTGGAGTCCTATGTTCGGAGCCCAATACGCACCAGAACCCTTTTCTACTCACTGGCTCCTCCGAAAAGCCGGAGTTACTATTCACTTTAAGTCATCGGTCCTGATCCCATAACTTCTCCATCTTAGCTCATTTTCACCTGAAATTTGAGGAGTGCTTTCATAATTATATTACACACAAAAACATCAGCAACAAAGGGTTTAATTCTTATTTCCAAAAATCTCAGTTACTACAACGAGCGATTCGATCTCGAGCTTATTTCGGCCCAAACACGAATTGGCTTGCTAATAGCAAGCTGGATTGCCACCCCTACGATACAGTGTGGCTTATAATATTATATATTGACAATATGATAATATCATCATTATGCTCTAAATATATTTTTTTTGAGAGAGATAAGTAGCACGCTACCTGTTTCGTTTATTTCATTTAGAAATAAACTTAGCTAAAAATATGAATCGACTAGGATTCGAATTTGAAACCTCTGGTACCAATCACCGAGCCCTTTACCACTTGCTCTAGGGACGCTCTAAATATTAACTGCTAAATTCAACTCAGAATGGACGGGCTCACTTTCTATTTTGCGACGATTGATTGTGGAGAAATAACAGTGATCTTTTGCGAGCCAAATCAGGAGTTTGTTTATAGGATTGCATGACCATTCTATTTGCTATGAGGATCTTCACAACGAGGGCAAGATTATGATGAGCAGGAAATGTGTAGTTTTTTTTGCCACGGTTAACATAGAGATGCCTACAGCGAATTAGTATGAAATCCTCCAAAAAAACCTCCTAATAAAACACCTTTGCTAGAAACCAATAGTAACAAAAAAGAGTCTATTGTTAAAATTGAAACCAAAACCAAGCTACATTTGTTTTTCAAACTCCGTAACAGTAAATACCTACTTCAATCAAATGGGGGGAAGAGGAAGATGCCCACTAGTCCTCCTCCTTAGTCAATCACGAACCATACCAGCAGGCCACGCTCGGACTTAGTCAAAACGCTACATTTTGTGTACTTGAAACCACTTTCAGGCGTCCGAACCCGCCGTACGTAACTCTGCCATATCACTCCTGCGGGTGTTTGGTGAGAAGTTCGAATTCACGTAGCTTTTGTCCCGAACTTTCGAACGTCCAAAATGTAGTGAGCTAATGACGGAATCCTCACTATCAAGATGCTAATCACAGTAATAAGCAAATGTGATGTATCTAAATTATCCACAACCAAGATATGCAAGATTGGAGTACATGAATTTGAAAGAGAAAAATCCAAGCACAACCACAACAACAACACAAGATTTACGTGATTCACCTAAACCGGGCTACATCCACGGGCACGGAGAGATCAAATCCACTATCAAGTAAGGAGATTACAAGATTTGGTTAGAGATTACCACTCTATTACAATGGGCTTGAAACTTTCCAATAGAAATCCCTTCTTGCTACACTGTATATTTATGAGCTATCGCCTTCCCGATTTGTGTGAGCCGACAAATGCTTCTTAGAATTCCTCCAATCAACCTTGGAAGCTTTTGAATCAAGCAAGAAGAACAAGAGAGAGCTCTTTCTCCAACCCTCTTTACACCTCTCTTCTCTATCTCAAGAAAAGAAAAATCTAGAGAGCAACACAAAAATGAGAACTCACTCTCTAAACCCAAAGAGAATCTCTCTTAACATCACTTGGCCCAATATACCAAATCGGTCAATTAAAGCCCAAACCAATTACTAACTAGCACATTATATGAGTTGGTAAACCAAACCTAAAATAAACCAATTAGGCTAATAAGTAAATTTGATATCACCAGCCCAACACAAAATACTGTGCCCGAAACTCCTATAAGAGTTACTATGAATATCTCGAGCGAACAATCAAATCGCCACCAACTCACCATTATTAAATCCTAATCTTCATCATCTATTACTAATTTATATCTATATACCCAAATCCGTGGACTAATATTACTGAGCTACCACATGTCCCTGGCAGTCTTCGGTGAACCTGGTGCACCATAGACCACTCTCCTCTCCTCTCTCCCTGTGTATATATATATATATATATATATATATATATATATATATATATATATATATATATATATATATATAAGAAGAGAGAGAGAGAGAGAGAGAGAGAGAGATTAAAATATTTATCTATTATGAGTATAGAGCCCTTACTACTCATAAGTTGTTTTCAATGTTGGGGTTTTCGAATCGGCGATCCACACCGTTAAACATGATCTAGAGTATTTGAAACTTCTAGAAAATAAATTTCGTAATTTTTCGAAATCATTATAAAGTCCATCAAGCGGGCATAAAATGAACGGTCAAAATCGAACGACATCCTAAAAAGAATGATCGGATCCTTCAATTCAAGATCGGAGTTATTGATCTTTATCTATGTAGTGAATAGAATTTTCTATCAAAAATTCAACAAATTTCGATTCTTTTACACCGTTAAACTAGCAAGTATCTCATACCTAAAAATTAAAAATTGTTAAATTTGTGACCTCTTGATCGTAAGATAAATGATATCGAAAAATTATAAAATTTTATTTCTAAAAGTTTTAAATGCTCTAGATAATGTTTAACGGTGTGGATCGTCGATTCAAGCTCTATCATCGAAAACAACTTATGAGTACGAGGCGATCGTACTCATAATAGTATAAGACTCTCTCTCTCTATATATATATATATATATATATATATATATAGAGAGAGAGAGAGAGAGAGAGAGAGAGAGAGAGAGAGAGAGAGAGAGAGAGAGAGAGAGAGAACTAGGCTACTATGCTATTAATAGCACCAAGTCATTGGTACTACCAAGTTTTTAGCCATTGGATTGAGAGATATGCGGTTGGGATGATATGGACCCCCTAGGGTTAAGTGGGTGGTTGGTTGAATAGTATAATCTAACGGATGAAAATCATCAAAGAAGTGGATCTAACGGTGGAAAACTTGGTAGCATCTAGTGCTAATTCGTGCTATTGATAGTATAGCGGACCAAACTATATATATATATATATATATATAGAGAGAGAGAGAGAGAGAGAGAGAGAGAGAGAGAGAGTCCGGCTACTATACTCTTATGAGTATAGAGGTCCTTATACTCATAAGTTTTTAGCCGTTTGATCCACCCTTTAATCATTTTTACCCGTTAGATTATACTAATCAACTAACCACCCACTCAACCCTAAGGGGTCCACTAGCTATCAACTTAACCGTAATCACTTTCATCCTAACCGCACATTTTTTTCATCTGAACGATCGAAAAGTTATGAGTACAAAAGGCTCTATACTCATATGAGTATAGTAGCCACAGCCTATATCCGGCTACTATACTATTATGAGTACGATCGCCCTCGTACTCATAAGTTATTTTCGATGATAGAGCTTCCGAATCGACGATCCACACCGTTAAACGCTATTTATAGCATTTAAAACTTCTAGAAATCAAATTTTATAATTTTTCGACATCATTTATCTTACGATCAAGAGGTTACAAATTTGATAATTTTTAACGGCCGGTACGGGATACTTGCTAGTTTAACGGTGTAAAAGGATCGGAATTTGTTGAATTTTTGATAGAAAATTCTATTCACTACATAGATAAAGATCAATCACTACGATCTTGAATTGAAGAATCCGATCATCCTTTTTTAGAACGTCGTCGATTTGACCGTTCATTTTATGCCTACTTGATGGACTTTATTATGATTTCGAAAATTTACGAAATTTATTTTCTAGAAGTTTCAAATACTCTAGATCATATTTAACGGAGTGGATCATCGATTCGGAAGCTCCATCATCGAAAACAACTTATGAGTAGTAGGGCTCTAATACTCATAATAGTATAGTATATATTGTCTGCCGCGAACGAAACCGGCCCCGCCGTAGGCGAGTGGTCATTCATGGTAGAGTTTAAGTTTGTTTGAATTTTGTTTTGAAATCAGGATGTTAGGTTCATGGCTTCCAATGAGACTCAAGAATCTGCTTGTTAATTACCACACTTTCAGGTGTTAAGGAACCCTCGATTAAAAGACCAAATATAAATGCGATAATAAAAGAGACGGATCGAGCAAATAAAATTTTATTGATATGATTTACCGTTTACATGGCTTAGCGAGGCATACCCCCGTACATGAATTTTATAGGGTGGATACCCAATTTAACGACTGGGTGGTCGAGTTAAGTTTGGGTTTAGTTTAAAGACGTCTCGGTCATTGAATTTGGGTTTAGTTTAAAGACGTTACGGTCATTGGATTTGGGTTTAGTTTAAAGACGTTACGGTCATTGAATTTGGGTTTAGTTTAAAGACGTCTCGGTCATTGAATTTGGGTTTAGTTTAAAGACGTTACGGTCATTGGATTTGGGTTTAGTTTAAAGACGTTACGGTCATTGAATTTGGGTTTAGTTTAAAGACGTTACGGTCATTGAATTTGGGTTTAGTTTAAAGACGTTTCGGTCATTGAATTTGGGTTTAGTTTAAAGACGTTACGGTCATTGAATTTAGGTTTAGTTTAAAGACGTTACGGTCATTGAATTTAGGTTTAGTTTAAAGACGTTTCGGTCATTGAATTTGGGTTTAGTTTAAAGACGTTTCGGTCATTGAATTTGGGTTTAGTTTAAAGGCGTTACAGTCATTGAATTTGGGTTTAGTTTAAAGGACGTTACGGTCATTGAATTTAGGTTTAGTTTAAAGACGTTTGATCATTGAATTTGGGTTTAGTTTAAAGGACGTTACGGTCATTGAATTTGGGTTTAGTTTAAAGGACGTTTGATCATTGAATTTGGGTTTAGTTTAAAGACGTTACGGTCATTGAATTTGGGTTTAGTTTAAAGACGTTACGGTCATTGAATTTGGGTTTAGTTTAAAGACGTTACGGTCATTGAATTTGGGTTTAGTTTAAAGACGTTTCGATCATTGAAGGGTTTAGGGTTTAGGGTTGTTTTGGGGTTTATTTGTGGACTTTGGATTTTGGAATCAATTTGTGGATTTTGGGTTTTGAAATTTATTTGTGGATTTTGGGTTTTGGGATTTATTTGTGGACTTTGGTTTTGGGTTGGTTTATTTGTGGACTTTGGTTTTGGGTTGGTTTATTTGTGGACTTTGGTTTTGGTTGAACCGTTATGCTTTGGTTCGGGACCCATCAAGATCTAGCTTGAGTTGGGCGACCTTCATGGTTTGGTTCAAATCGAACCTACTTCAGTCTGTGTCGGATGCTTATTGATTTGTTTCAAATCGGCTCCACTTCGGTTCAAGTCGAATGCCTTTTGATTCGGTTTGGGTTGGACCCACTTCGGTTCGATCGGATCTTGTATGATTTGGTTCGAATCGGACTCACTTCGAGTTCGATCGGATCGTTCGTGGTTCAGATGGGATCTAATTTGGTTTGAATCCGGTTCGGTTCGGATCGGATTCACTTTGGTTCAAGTCGAATCCTGTTTGGTTCGGTTCAGATGAGATCCGGTTTGGTTCGGATCCGGTTCAGTTCGAATCGGATCTGTTTTGATTCAAGTTGAATCCTTCCTGGTTCGGTTCAAGTCAGATCCACTTCGGTTCAAGTCGAATGCCTTTTGATTCGGTTTAGGTCGGACCTACTTTGGATCAAGTTGACTCATTCCTGGTTTGGTTTGAGTCTGATCCACTTCGTATCAAGTTGAATCCTGTTTGGTTCGGTTCAGATGAGATCCGGTTTGGTTCGGATCCGGTTCAGTTCGAATCGGATCTGTTTTGATTCAAGTTGAATCCTTCCTGGTTCGGTTCAAGTCAGATCCACTTCGGTTCAAGTCGAATGCCTTTTGATTCGGTTTAGGTCGGACCTACTTTGGATCAAGTTGACTCATTCCTGGTTTGGTTTGAGTCGATCCACTTCGTATCAAGTTGAATCCTTTATGGCTTGGCTCGAATCGGCTCCACTTCGGTTCGAGTCGAATGCCTTTTAATTCGGTTTGGGTTGGACCCACTTCGGTTCGAGTCGGATACTTCTTGATTCGGTTCGGGTCGGACCTACTTCGGTTCGAGTTGGATCCCTTGTGATTGAGTTTCGATCAACCCTATTTCAGTTCAAGTCGGATCCTTCATGGCTTGGATCGGATTGGACTAACTCCGGTTCAAGTCGGATCTTATATGATTCGGTTCGGATTGGATCTGGTTCGGTTCAAACAAGATCCGGTTCGGTTCAAGTCGGATCCACATTGGTTCAAGTTGAATCCTTCACGGTTCGGCTTGGACCGATCTGATTCGATTCGAATCGATTCGGATTCGATTCACTTTGATTTAAGTCGAATCCTTTATGGTTCGGTTCAGACCAAATCTGATTCGGTTCAGGTCTGGTTTGATTCAGATCAAATTCACTTCGGTTTAAGTCGAATCCTGTTCGGTTCGGTTCAAACAGGATCTGGTTCAGTTCGGTTCAGATCGGATTTACTTTGGTTCAAGTAGAATCCTTTATGGTTCGGTTTGGACCGGATCTGGTTCGGTTCAGATCTAGTTCGGTTCAACTCAGATCGGATTCACTTTGATTCAAGTAGAATCCTTTATGGTTCGGTTCAGACCAAATCTGATTCGGTTCAGATCTGGTTCGATTCAGATCAGATCCACTGCGGTTTAAGTTGAATCCTGTTTGGTTCGGTTCAAACAGGATCCGGTTCGGTTCGGATTCGGTTTGGTTTAGTTCAGATCGGATTCACTTTGGTTCAAGTTGAATCCATTAGAATACGGTTCAAGTCGAACTAGATTGTAGTTCGGTTTGGTTTGATTAATATCTTTCATGGTTCGATTAAACTCATTAATTAGACTAGATCGACTTATCATCCGTTTTGATTTGTCATCCGGGTCAAGCCTATCACGAAGACGGCGACCCGGTTTAATTAACCGAACCTGAGTCAAGCCTATCACTAAGACGGCGACTCGGTTTAATTAGCCGAACCGGGTCAAGCCTATCACGAAGACGGCGTCCGGTTTAATTAGCCGAACCCGAGTCAAGCCTATCACGAAGACGGCGACTCGGTTTAATTAGCCGAACCTGAGTCAAGCCTATCACTAAGACGGCGACTCGGTTTAATTAGCCGAACCCGGGTCAAGCCTATCACGAAGACGGCGACCCGGTTTAATTAACCGAACCCGAGTCAAGCCTATCACGAAGACGGCGACCCGGTTTAATTAGCCGAACCCGAGTCAAGCCTATTACGAAGACGGCGACCCGATTTAATTAGCCGAACCCGGGTCAAGCCTATCACGAAGACGGCGACCCGGTTTAATTAGCCGAACCCGAGTCAAGCCTATCACGAAGACGGCGACTCGGTTTAATTAGCCGAACGCGGGTCAAGCGAAGACGGCGACCCGGTTTAATTAGCCGATCCCGGGTAAAGCCTATCACGAAGACGGCGACTCGGTTTAATTAGCCGAACGCGGGTCAAGCCTATCACGAAGACGGCGACCCGGTTTAATTACCGAACCCGAGTCAAGCCTATCACGAAGACGGCGACTCGGTTTAATTAGCGAACGCGGTTCAAGCCTATCACGAAGACGGCGACCCGAGAAAAATATTTATTATCAATTGTTTTATTATTATTTTTATTTTTTTTTTGTCCTTATCATTTTGACCCGAATCGAGATTCAACCGTGTCGAGCCTATCGCGAAGACGGCCGCTCGGTATGATCATGGATCCGACGAGGGTAATGATCCAATGTCGAGATCGAAAGTGTCGAGCCTATCACGAAGACGGCCGCTCGATCAATCCGACACAAGGATTATCACCATCACGTCGCTCGCGCGCACAACTAAATTTTTTTTTTTTTTTTTTACCGAAGGAAACGAGCTTAATGAATACGTGCGCACGATATAGTAACGATTGAATGTCGAATTTGATCGGGTCGATGGTCGTGTTGATCAAACCGACATAAAAATCGCGACTACAATGTTCGTACGTAGCATCAACCCACCACCATCATAAAAAAAAAATTATCGTATGGCGCCGTCGGAGTCGTCGAAGTTGCCGAAGTCGTTGTCGTCGCGCCATCTAGCCATCATTGAAAGAGCTAACCTCCTCTTTTTTTTTATGTTCGGATTGGGGAGGGTGTGCTCACAGCACACCCCCCTTTGTTGATGTTGTACGGCAGGAGAGAGAGAGAGAGCACAGCACACCTCTGGTTGCTGTTGGCGCGCAGGAGAGGGAGAGGGTGTGCTCACAGCACACCTCTCTTTTGTACACGTGGAGTAGGAAAAAAAAAAAAAACAAGCAAAAACAAAACAAAAAAAACAACAACAACAAAAAAATTTCTCTTTCTTTTACCTTTTGCTTTTTTTTTCTTCTTTGTTATCTCAACTTCTCTCTTTTTTTTTACACCCACTAATCATAAAAAAAAAGCTACTTACATCTTGGATCCAATTTATAAGGATCCAAGAATTATTATTATTCATGGAAAAAAATTCAAAATAAATTAACAAAAGAGGAATTATATCATTCCTTACACCTTATAAGGAATTCAAGTATTTAGTACTATTTTTAAATATCTTCCCTTTTTTTTGAAATAGCTAAGATTTTTTTCTTTTTGCTTTCTTTTCTTCTTTCTTTTTTTCCTTTTTTTTTTTTTGTAACTTTCTTTTCCTTTTTTTGAACGAGAGAGAGAGAGAGATTTTTTTTTTTTTTTTTTTTTTTTTTTTTTTTTTTTTTTTTTATTCGAACAAAGTGCCCCCACCTTTTAGCTGCGAGTTTTTTGCGAGCGGAAAAAAGGTGAGAAGTAAGTTTGCGCATCTGCACATTCATTGGTAATGGATCCGTTTTTCTTTTTTTTGGGAGATAGAAGTTAGCATCCCGTTGTCGGCGGAGGAAACAAAGAATATTATCGAGTTTATTTGGCCTCCGTAAGCAACTCGGTATATCGAGATTCTTTGCGCATAACCGACCCAACAGGGGTGAGTTAGCGTTCCATCGTCGGCGAGAAACAAAGAATATTGTTGAGTTTATTTGGCCTCCGAAGCAACTCGGTATATCGAGATTCTTTGCGCATAACCGACCCAACGGGGTGAGTTAGCGTTCCATCGTCGGTGAGAAACAAAGAATATTGTTGAGTTTATTTGGCCTCCGGAAGCAACTCGGTATATCGAGATTGCTGCGCATAACCGACCCCAAAGGGTGAGTTAGCATTCCATCGTCGGCGGAGGGAGGTGTGGATTTTAGGAAGCTAGCGCCTGTGAGGGTTTTCGCTAGAGACCTTTCCCCTAACTTTTGCCTGTGAGCCAAACGCAGGTTTTCTCACAGCGGGGATTCCATTTTTGCCTGTGAGATTTATTCACAGCCGGAATTTTTTTTTTTTTTTTTTTTCTTACGAATAGTATTTCTTCAAAAATCGGTCGTTGATTGGCGGCATTGGTCTTTCTCCTTTTGCGTCGATTAATTGGTAAGCTCCCCTCATACACTTTTTCTACAATATAGGGACCTTCCCAATTTGGATCGAATTTGCCCCCGGCATGTTTGTTTATAATTATAGGCCGTCGGTGAACTAGTACCAAATCTCTTGCCTGGAAAGTTCGGACACGTGCTAGTTTGTCGTAAGCCCTTGACATTTGAGATTGATAAAGCTCTAGGTTCTGTTGCGAGCTCAACCGCACTTCATCCGTGAGAATCCAATTCATCGAGTCTCAAAAGAATATTTTCTTCATCGGTCATTTCGTGTTGAACCGCCATCCGTAATGATGGTAGCTCTACTTCGAGAGGAAGGACTGCCTTCCGTTAGAAAACCAAAGAATACGGTGTGGCTTGAGTAGGGGTCTTGAAAGTTGTTCGGTAAGCCCAGAGTGCATCTGAAATCTTATCGTGCCATTCTCTCTTATTTTTACCAATGATTTTCTTCAGAAGTTTAATCAGGGTCTTATTGAAAGCTTCGGCCAAACCATTAGCTCTTGGATTATAGATTGATGAATATCGCCAATCGATTTTGTGGTGAGGGGCGAATCTGCCGACTTGGAACCTTTTGAAGGCCGCACCATTCTCAAACATGATTCGACGAGGAACTCCGAAGCGGTTCAAAATATTTTCTCTAAAAAATCTCATGACATTATCCGCTTTCACTTCTCTCAAAGGAATAGCCTCAGCCCATCTAGAGAAGTAGTCTGTTGCGGCGAGAATAAATTTGTGCCCTCGGGATGAAGGAGGGTTAATTGGTCCTATGACATCTGTTCCCCACATGTCGAACGGCCAAGAAGCAATCGTTGGGTGCAGAGGATTTGGATGTTGATGGATAAAATCGCTATGAATTTGGCATTGGTGACATTTTCTAGCGTATTCTATACAATCTTGAACCATTGCGGGCCAGTAATAGCCTAAGCGTTTAATCTTGAGGCGCATTTTGGGACCAGATTGATGGGCACCGCACACACCCGAATGAACTTCATGCATAACCTGTTTGATTTCTTCTGGTGATATACATTTCAACCATAACTGATCATAAGACCTCCTATAAAGGGTATCATTCACAAAAGCGTACCGCATCGCCCTCTTTTTCAACTGAATTTGTTTTGGCTTTTCTTCAGGGAGTTCATTGTGTTTAAAATAATTAATGAAAGGCTCCCTCCAATCATCTTCCATTTCAATTTCTAGCGCATTTGCCTGATGAATTTCTTTTGATTCTTCTTCGAGATTTAAGTCCGTAGGTGACAAGATTTTTCTACTCTTGATAGTCACATGGGCTTCGTCAAGGTTCGGATCAGCTAGTTCTTTAGCCAATCTAGCTAAGGCATCAGCTTTCCCGTTTACAGCTCGGGAGACCCTTTCCAGCGTGACATTTGGTATTTCTTTCATGAGTTCTTGCGCCTTTTTCTGATATTTGGTCAATTCCGGCTTGTGGACTTTGTATTCGCCCCTCACTTGATTAATGATCAATTGAGAGTCCCCATAGATGTGTAGGTCTTTGTATTTTCATGAAGATGGCTATTTCTAATCCCGCAATCAAGGCTTCATATTCTGCTTCATTATTCGTGCGGGGCTCCGAAAGCGCTAAAGAATACCGCAAAATTCCTCTCTCAGGCGTCACAAAAATAAGACCGACGCCTGCCCTTACTTGCGGAATGTTCGGGCTATATGCAGGTTGAATAGAAGATGATCCATCGAAATACATGTCCCAGTATTGTTGTTCATCCTCAACAAGCAATACTTCTTCATCTGGTAGATCGCACACCAAAGGTGAATCATCAGGTACTGGGTGTGCTGCTAAAAAATCAGCGAGTGCTTGCCCCTTAACAGCCTTTTGTGGCATGTAGGTGATGTCGAATTCTAGAAGGATAACTGTCCATTTTGCTAGCCTACCAGTTAAGACGGGTCTTGTCATTAAAAATTTGAGCGGATCAACTTTGGACACTAAATGAATTTTGTGCTCGAGCATATAATGCCTCAGCTTCTTGACAGCAAATATGAGAGCTAAGCAATGCTTTTCTATTGGCGAATATGAGTTTTCTGCCCCCACTAACATCCTGCTGAGGTAGTACAGAGCTTGCTCTTTTCCTTCCTCATTATTCTGCGCCAAAAGTGCTCCTAGTGACCCATCGAGAGCTGCTGTATACAATATCAAGGGCTTGCCGTGTATTGGGGTGGCGAGTACTAGTGGATTCATTAAGTACCCTTTTATGCCTTCGAAGGCTGTTTGGCATTCTGTGTCCCAAACAAATGGTGCATCCTTCTTTATTAGTTTGGAGAAAGGATTGACTCTCCCGGAGAGATTTGAAATAAATCTTCTGATATACGCTAATCTTCCCTGAAAGGATCGAAGTTGTTTTAAATTCCTTGGGGGAGGCATCTCCATAATAGCTTTGATTTTTGAGGAATCGATTTCTCTTGAGATCTTAGAACAATGAACCCTAAAAATTTGCCAGAAAAGACTCCGAAGGCACATTTGAGCGGGTTCATTTTTAACTGGTATTTTCTCAATCGGGTGAAGACAGTAGTTAGATCTTGGAAGTGATTTTCTTTGTTCTTCGTTTTCACAACCAAATCATCGACATAGCATTCCACTGTCTTGTGGAGCAAATCGTCAAATATTCTAGTCATCGCCCGCTGATATGTAGCTCCGGCATTCTTGAGGCCGAAGGGCATGACTTTATAGCAATATATTCCAATAGGAGTTCTGAATGCAGTATGCTTCTCGTCCTCCGGCGCCATCTTGATTTGATTATATCCTGATGAGCCATCCATAAACGAGAATAGTTCGCAACTCGAGGTATTGTCAATCATTAGTTCCGTTATTGGTAACGGAAAGTCGTCTTTTGGGCAAGCTTTATTTAAGTCTCGAAAATCGATGCATATACGAATTTGGCCGTTCTTCTTTTGACCAGGGACAATGCTAGCGATCCGCTTAGCATACTTCTCCTCTCTAATAAAGTCGCCTCGATGAGCTTTTTGGTTTCCACAATTATTTGCTCTTCTAGATCCACCCTCATTCTCCTAGGAGCTTGTTTGACTGGATGAGCTTGAGAATCTATAGCTAACTTGTGAACAGCCACTTCTGGATTAAGGCCTGGCATTTCTTTATAACTCCACGCAAAGCAATCTTTAAATTCTATTAGCAATGCCTTTAGCTTCTCTTGTTCTTCTTCTGGAAGCAGTGCACTTATATAAGTAGGCACAGGATCTTCTTCTGCTCCCGCATTTATCTCGAGAAGTTCATCTACGATTGCTTGTCCCCGTCTTCGAGCTCTTGAGGTGCATCTTTTGGTTCAAGAGATTTTTGTTCATCGACCAAATGTTCAACAATATCCTCATTTGCATTGATCATATTACGGTATAGATATCACGATGAGTGGAACTTCTGTAATATCCTAGGCCTCTAGTGCTGTTAGATTTGCCATTTGGGAGTATGAACCTTCTTTGCGGTGGGTTCCATATTCGTCGAAAGAATTTGTGATTCACCCAAGACCTCCTTGTGGGACAACCTAACTTGTGTATCAACTTTTTCAGGTTAGCTGAAAAATAATTTGGGATTTCTATATCCACGTATGTATCATCATCATAATCTTCGATGATATCGTGGATTTTTGATCGTCTGATTTATAAAAAAGAATTCCTCTTTTTACTATTCTCCTTCCTTCAACATCTTCTATCTTTGGTGGGACAAAGAAAGTTTTTAGGTGATCCACAACAGAGACCTGCTTTGCAGAAATGAGTTTGTGACATTTTTCAGGAACCTTGAGGATTGCCAATGT
Source organism: Aechmea fasciata (assembly GCA_025177825.1). NCBI lineage: Eukaryota > Viridiplantae > Streptophyta > Magnoliopsida > Poales > Bromeliaceae > Aechmea > Aechmea fasciata. The sequence goes on from CM045936.1 coordinate 3,565,312, forward strand.
ATCCTCCACCAGGTTAGAGGCTTTTGCAATCATTCTATCACCTAACATAAGCCGTAAAATGATGTTCGTCTTCGACGAGCTTTCGCCTTCGACGAGCTTTCGCATACGAAGAGCTTTCGCCTTCGAGGGTATTCAAATTGCTTGAAAGAAGCTTCATGGCCCAACATGACTCATCTTCATCGAGATCGGAGTCGTCCGAGTCACTTCCGAAATGTGGCACCGTTGACTCCCTTTTAATTTCATCTATAAGTTTCTTCTTTTTAGGGGATCGTTCGCTTGATCGAGTACGATTTTCTTCCGTGACTTCGGATTCTATAAAGTATCTTGCGTCTTCATATCGAATTTCGTGAACTCCAAATGGCCGAATATCCCCATCAATTCTATGTTCCTCCCCATCTTTTATGTATTTCAGGCACTGATGAAGGGTGGATGGAACTAAGTGATACTTATGCAACCAAGGCCTTCCTAACAATGCCTTATAGGAAGTATCTGCATTGATAACATAAAATTTTGCCTCAGTTTGCAGCTTCCCAAACCTTATCGGAAGGGTAATCGACCCGAGGGCCTTTTGGCTGTGTTGATTGAACCCTTGAATTACGACTTTTTCTGAGTTTAAATAGCCGACATCCATTGCAAGACTCTTTAGGGTTCTTAAAGCCATTAAGTTCACAGAAGATCCAGGGTCAATTAAAATGCGGTTCATCCTTTCTCCGTCACTTGTGCCGGTCACATATAATGGTCGATTATGATGCGTCGTCCCCATTAATAAATCCTTTTTTGGGATAGTGCTATTGGCCGTGTGAATGAGGTATAGCGCCTCCTTCATACTTGTCTCGGCGAAGAATGCATGAAAGGGTTCAGGATTTTGGAGAGCATAGATCAACACCTCTCTGAGTTCTTTAGACATCATAAGGGCGTCATAAACACTCAGGAGTGCTGGTACTTTTCTTAAATGAGAGAGTACATTATACTCTATTCTTGTCAGCTTTGCTTGATTTGAAGGAGTTGGAAGCTCTTTGTTAACTTGAGCTTCTCTATCTCTCTCTTTTTGAATTGGCTCTTGTCTTTCTGGTAGTACCTTTCCAGATCTTAATTTTATTTGCAGGGCATCTCCTTCATCATTTTCTGAATCAGTACTGATGTCGACTGCCCTACAAATCTCGTTTCGAGTTTTCTTTGAGCTCTTGCCTTCTTGAGAGCGAAGCATATCCACTATCGTTCTTGTTTGACAGCTCATATTCTTCACTGCAGTAGCAACACAGTCTAGATTCGACTTTAAAGAATGGATGTCTAGCTGCAACCTCTTTACGTCATTTCCTACTTCCAAGATACGAGTTTCCATTCTTTTTAATTCTTGATTTTGGGAGGGAGGTTCATATGCTAGCCATGCACTATCACCTTCTTCGTTCACTATTGCTGGTTGCTTACTTTTTCGCTTCCGTTTGTTAATAGATTCTTCAGAGTGTTCTTCAGAAATGGTGATCACTCTGCAGGACTCCTTGTTCAGAGTGTTCTCCTCTAACTCTTTTAAATATTGACAACTTCTATAAAAGTGGCCATTAGCTCCACAGAAGTCGCAGATGATAGGCTCATTCTCATCATATGGTAGATATGTTTTCAGGGATCTTGCGCTCCTTGTAACTTGATTCTTCTTGAAACCTTTACTGGTCGAGGGTTGCATTTGATCTTTCCTTGCATCTAGGTTGTGCCCCCGCTCCTGATGGCTCGGATAAAATTGGAGTCGAGCTTCTTTCTGCTCCCTTTTCCAAACCTTCTTCATACCTTGGTCTTCAATGAGTGGAGCTTTTCCTTTTCCTTCATAAACATGCACATCTTGGTGCCGTGACCTTTCTATCACTTTCTCGTCATTGATCTTGATACCATGAGGCTTTTTCTTTTTCCCCACAATTGAGTTTTTCTTTTGATTATCAGTCGACTGGTGCCAGCTGGAGTTTAAAACTTGATTGTTTTTATTCTCTCGAAACAATCGTTGTTTCTCTTCGAATTGATAGATCTTGATTTTTACGATTCTCAAGTCTCCGAGAGGATATATTCTCTGTTGCTTGCTCGATTGATATCGGGGGCCATCATTCTTTCAATGCGTTCCATCATCTCTTGTAGACGATTGTTCCTTGGCGCGGCCGAACTCGTCGAGGGTCAGCCATCAACCGCAACACTTGCTCAATCCTTGCTTCAAGCCCGATCACTATCTTCGCTATCTCTTTTTGTTCGACTCTTATATTAAAGAGCTCATCGTTGACCGAATCTAGTTTATAGTTCATAACCCTTTGTGCATATGCAACTGAACCTTGTTCCTCCTTTTTCTTTCTTTCTAATTTTTGCCAGAATTCTTTTTCGCTATCGCCTGCTTCAACATCATCATCGGCGTTGTCTTCTAATGCGGAAGTGAATTCATCTTCACTGTCCACATTATAAGCAGAAGTGGTCCTGCATACTTCTCGCCAGAAATTCTCCGTCTCATCATAGAACTCCTTTTCTATCTCTTCAAATTTATTTTCCAAATTTATATAAACCTTTTTATTGGGTGGAAGAGGGGGCTCAACATATTTCTTAAATTTCACACCCTCATCAATCTTTCGTATCGGGACGGTTGTACCTTCCATTGCTCCGACTACGAAATCTTTGATTAAAACTGCCTCCTTTTCTTTCTGTATGTAGTCTTCTAGAGAGTCAATATATTCTTCAAGCTCCGTCTTCTTAGACTCGTATGGTTCCGAATCTACGGGCCTCTTAATCTTCTTTTTCTTGATTACCTTCCGATTAGATAGAGTAGGAGGATTATATGGTTTGGAAGATGATGAAGGCTGATCCTCAAGTGGAATTGGTTGTACTTTTGGGTTCAATGGGCCTCGCCATATAATTCCTGGAGTTTCTTTCAATTGTTTGAGCATTTTTCGAGTCTTCTTAGTCAGAAATGTGTTCCAAAACTCAGAAGGAAAAGAGCTATCGAACCCTACTGTTTCTTCGATCCCCGCACTAATTGCATTTGTTTCTTCCACTTGTGGATCAATCAGGACCGAACGTGAGAGAGTAATAGAACCGGTTTTATATTGCCTTTCAACCCAATCTTTAAACACCCAACAATCTTCGATAGGGTGACTGACTATTCTATGATAGAGACAATAATTCGTGTCATCGGTCTTGCCAACATCTCCTGGTCTCTTCGGCTCCGGTAGCTGTAAGCCACTTTTGATAGCATCATTGAATATCTTGCTCACCTTGTCTCTCTTAAAGGAGTAGACTTTATTCTTTTTCTCCTCTATGATCCTTCTGTAATCATCTCCACCTAGCGTTGGCTTGGATGTTGTCCCCACTGAAGCAATAGGCATCTTTCCTTTTTCTACATTATTAGCATAGGCTGTCCTTGAACGAATGGTTTTAGCTTCATCTTTCTTTACATCTTCCCTCCGAGACTTAGAAGGATAAAAACCTGCCAAAATTTGTGGATCAGTTTTTTCTAACTTCGAGACGTTCAGTATGAGATCCTGAAACGTAGTACAACTGGTGGTGCAAAGAAACGGGGCCATCCAATTGTCTATATTCCCTTTAAGCAACTCTACCGCTTGAGATTGCTCTAGGGTTGTATCACACTTTATACCCAAATTTCGCCACCGAGTTATGTAGTCTAGCATTGACTCGTGCTTCTTTCTTTTGGTCGCTGCCAGATCGGCTATTGAAATTTTATCGCTAACTGTAGCGAATTTTGCTCGAAAGGCGTTCTCCATTTCACTCCAGGTTCTGATTGAGTCATCTTCGAGAGAATAATACCAGTCAAAAGCTATCCCAGTCAAGCTCTGAGGGAACTGGCGCAACAATAACGCATTGTTGCTTCCGGTGTTACCGCACGTGGCTTTGAAATGTGCCAAATGTTGGTCCGGATTGCCTACCCCACTAAATTGTTTGAATTTAGGAATGACATACCCTAAAGGAAAGAGCATATCATCATACTCTGCGGGATATGGATGCCCCCTTCCTTTTTGTTTGGGTATTGACCCTGTCATTGACTCTTTCAGTTGAAGGGCAATAAGTTCTGATATTTCATCTCTGGTCATATTATGGGTATCCCTCTGGGTGCGAGGTGTTGTAGCTTGATTTATTCGATTTTCCTCGTTGACGGTGTGGATAAATTCAAGGTCGGCGGCGTAACTTGAACTTCGAGTGCGTAATTGCACTCCCATGTGTGTTGCATGTTGGTGAACATCTCTAGGACCTCGTCCAATTTTCTGTTCAGGTTTGATATATCCTTGTCCTTTTCCTCCAATTTCTTTTTCATGGAATCGATAAGGAGATCTTTAGGATCCCGGGGAAGAAAAGCGGGCTCCTCTTCATTCTCCTCTATGTTAAATGGGTCTGGAGGTAAGTCGGTATTAGGGTGTTGAGGTAAGTCAGTGTTGGGATATTCTGTTGTCCCCTGAGAAAGACCACCTCTTCTGGTTTCAGCGGCCTTCTTCCCTTTGCGCAGGTGAGCAGCTCTCGTAGCTATCTCCCTCAGTGTCGTATTGCCATCATCATTATCTTCTTCCACGTGATTGACCATTCTCACTGTATGGATAGTCAACCTTTTTGAGCTTCCCTCTTGCTTCTTCGGATTATCAGATGGTATGGCAATGTTCTTCGCTCTCCATTGCTTAGTAATTTTCTTGTTCGGCTGCAATAGTTGCTTTCGCCCACTAATTGCAGATGTACTTTCATCTTTGCGACGCCTTTTAACTTCTTTCAAGGCTTCATAGATGCGTCGGGATATAGTTGCTTCTTTATGTTTTGGCGAGGTCACATCAACAGGTCGTGGGTTGTTCATCTCATTGATAGGTCGTAGATGGCCCATTTCCTTCTCAGGACGGAGGACAGCAGTGGGTGAATTCTTTTTGACAAACTTGAGTGGGGCGAACTTGTTACGCATAAGACTTGCCGGTTCGACTACCACCTTGGATTGCAGTAATGCCTTCGTCCCCTTGTCTTCTCTCTCTTGTCTTCTTTTTAGGGAACGTCGGGCGTTTCTCTTAAAAGATTTGGATCTTGGATGAAGTGCTATATCGGCAACTTCACCTGTAGAGGTCGTCAGTCTATCGAAAACTGATTTTCTTGGAGCCTTTGGATCAATGGTTTCAGGGTTGACAGGGGTCAATCTTCTAAAGACGGACGTCCTTGCAAGCTGGCCATCGGGAAATTTGAGTCGACCCTCCATCACCATCCTAGCTGCGGCAGGGGGAACGACCAGTCGCTCCTTGGCAGGCCTGCGAGGAGGATTGGGGATGATGACATTTGGGCGCCTCCCACGTGATGGAAGGCGAGAAAACACATGGTTGCGGGATGGAGTAGCCGTCGTCAAAGTCTGCCCGCCAAATTGAGTTCTTGGTTGGGGCATGACGGTAGCTAGGATGTCTTCGATGATGGTGCCGAAGCGGATGGTGACACCGCGACCTCGATCTTCATCATGGAAGCGGGAAAGCGGATTTGTGCTGCGTTGGCCACGGTGTTGTTCGACGCCATTGCTCTGCATACATAAGACAACAGATATCAGTCATGCATCAATATATTTTTTTTGGTTATCAGCATTTATTAATTAGGTCTCAAAGATGGAGGGTGAAGCCATGTCCCACCGGGCGTGCCATTTTGTCTGCCGCGAACGAAACCGGCCCCGCCGTAGGCGAGTGGTCATTCATGGTAGAGTTTAAGTTTGTTTGAATTTTGTTTTGAAATCAGGATGTTAGGTTCATGGCTTCCAACAGACTCAAGAATCTGCTGTTAATTACCCCACACTTTCAGTGTTAAGGAACCCTCGATTAAGAGACCAAATATAAATGCTGATAATAAAAGAGACGGATCGAGCAAATAAAATTTTATTGATATGATTTGCCGTTTACATGGCTTAAGCAGGGGCATACCCCCACTGTACATGAATTTTATAGGACTGGATACCCAATTTAACGACTGGGTGGTCGATTGAAGTTTGGGTTTAGTTTAAAGACGTCTCGGTCATTGAATTTGGGTTTAGTTTAAAGACGTTACGGTCATTGAATTTGGGTTTAGTTTAAAGACGTTACGGTCATTGAATTTGGGTTTAGTTTAAAGACGTTACGGTCATTGAATTTGGGTTTAGTTTAAAGACGTTACGGTCATTGAATTTAGGTTTAGTTTAAAGACGTTTCGGTCATTGAATTTGGGTTTAGTTTAAAGACGTTACGGTCATTGAATTTGGGTTTAGTTTAAAAACGTTTCGGTCATTGAATTTGGGTTTAGTTTAAAGACGTTACGGTCATTGAATTTGGGTTTAGTTTAAAGACGTTACGGTCATTGAATTTAGGTTTAGTTTAAAGACGTTTCGGTCATTGAATTTGGGTTTAGTTTAAAGACGTTTCGGTCATTGATTTTGGGTTTAGTTTAAAGACGTTTCGGTCATTGAATTTGGGTTTAGTTTAAAGACGTTTCGGTCATTGAATTTGGGTTTAGTTTAAAGACGTTACGGTCATTGAATTTGGGTTTAGTTTAAAGACGTTACGGTCATTGAATTTGGGTTTAGTTTAAAGACGTTACGGTCATTGAAGGGTTTAGGGTTTAGGGTTGTTTTGGGGTTTATTTGTGGACTTTGGATTTTGGAATCAATTTGTGGATTTTGGGTTTTAAAATTTATTTGTGGATTTTGGGTTTTGGGATTTATTTGTGGACTTTGGTTTTGGGTTGGTTTATTTGTGGACTTTGGTTTTGGGTTGGTTTATTTGTGGACTTTGGTTTTGGTTGAACCGTTATGCTTTGGTTCGGGACCCATCAAGATCTAGCTTGAGTTGGGCGACCTTCATGGTTTGGTTCAAATCGAACCTACTTCAGTCTGTGTCGGATGCTTATTGATTTGTTTCAAATCGGCTCCACTTCGGTTCAAGTCGAATGCCTTTTGATTCGGTTTGGGTTGGACCCACTTCGGTTCGAGTCGGATCTTGTATGATTTGGTTCGAATCGGACTCACTTCGATTCGATCGGATCCTTTGTGGTTCGATGGGATCTAATTTGGTTTGAATCCGGTTCGATTCGGATCGGATTCACTTTGGTTCAATCGAATCTGTTTGGTTCGGTTCGAATGAGATCCGGTTTGGTTCGGATCGATTCGATTCGAATCGGATCTCTGTTTGATTCAAGTTGAATCCTTCCTGGTTCGGTTCAAGTCAGATCCACTTCGGTTCAAGTCGAATGCCTTTTGATTCGGTTTAGGTCGGACCTACTTTGGATCAAGTTGACTCATTCCTGGTTTGGTTTGAGTCTGATCCACTTCGTATCAAGTTGAATCCTGTTTGGTTCGGTTCAGATGAGATCCGGTTTGGTTCGGATCCGGTTCAGTTCGAATCGGATCTGTTTTGATTCAAGTTGAATCCTTCCTGGTTCGGTTCAAGTCAGATCCACTTCGGTTCAAGTCGAATGCCTTTTGATTCGGTTTAGGTCGGACCTACTTTGGATCAAGTTGACTCATTCCTGGTTTGGTTTGAGTCTGATCCACTTCGTATCAAGTTGAATCCTTTATGGCTTGGCTCGAATCGGCTCCACTTCGGTTCGAGTCGAATGCCTTTTAATTCGGTTTGGGTTGGACCCACTTCGGTTCGAGTCGGATACTTCTTGATTCGGTTCGGTCGGACCTACTTCGATTCGAGTCGGATCCCTTGTGATTGAGTTTGGATCAACCCTATTTCAGTTCAAGTCGGATCCTTCATGGCTTGGATCGGATTGGACTAACTCCGGTTCAAGTCGGATCTTATATGATTCGGTTCGGATTGGATCGTTCGGTTCAAACAAGATCCGGTTCGGTTCAAGTCGGATCCACATTGGTTCAAGTTGAATCCTTCACGGTTCGCTTGGACCGGATCTGATTCGATTCGATCCGATTCGTTTCGAATGATTGGATTACTTTGATTTAAGTCGAATCCTTTATGGTTCGATTCGGACCAAATCGATTCGGTTCGAATCTGGTTTGATTCGAATCAAATTCACTTCGGTTTAAGTCGAATCTGTTCGGTTCGGTTCAAACGGATCTGGATTCGATTCGATTCGAATCGGATTTACTTTGGTTCAAGTAGAATCCTTTATGGTTCGGTTTGGACCAGAATCTGATTCGATTCGAATCTAGTTCGGTTCAACTCGAATCGGATTCACTTTGATTCAAGTAGAATCCTTTATGGTTCGATTCGGACCAAATCGATTCGGTTCGAATCTGGTTCGATTCGAATCGAGATCCTTGCGGTTTAAGTTGAATCTGTTTGGTTCGGTTCAAAACAGATCCGGTTCGGTTCGGATTCGGTTTGGTTTAGTTCGATCGGATTCACTTTGGTTCAAGTTGAATCCATTAGAATACGGTTCAAGTCGAACTAGATTGTAGTTCGGTTTGGTTTGATTAATATCTTTCATGGTTCGATTAAACTCATTAATTAGACTAGATCGACTTATCATCCGTTTTGATTTGTCATCCGGGTCAAGCCTATCACGAAGACGGCGACCGGTTTAATTAACCGAACTCGAGTCAAGCCTATCACTAAGACGGCGACTCGGTTTAATTAGCGAACCCGGGTCAAGCCTATCACGAAGACGGCGGCCCGGTTTAATTAGCCGAACCCGAGTCAAGCCTATCACGAAGACGGCGACTCGGTTTAATTAGCCGAACCTGAGTCAAGCCTATCACTAAGACGGCGACTCGGTTTAATTAGCCGAACCCGGGTCAAGCCTGTCACGAAGACGGCGACCCGGTTTAATTAGCCGAACCCGAGTCAAGCCTATCACGAAGACGGCGACTCGGTTTAATTAGCCGAACCCGAGTCAAGCCTATCACGAAGACGGCGACCCGATTTAATTAGCCGAACCCGAGTCAAGCCTATCACGAAGACGGCGACCCGGTTTAATTAACCGAACCCGAGTCAAGCCTATCACGAAGACGGTTTAATTAGCCGAACGCGGGTCAAGCGAAGACGGCGACCCGGTTTAATTAGCCGAACCCGGGTAAAGCCTATCACGAAGACGGCGACTCGGTTTAATTAGCCGAACGCGGGTCAAGCCTATCACGAAGACGGCGACCCGGTTTAATTAGCCGAACCCGAGTCAAGCCTATCACGAAGACGGCGACTCGGTTTAATTAGCCGAACCCGGGTCAAGCCTATCACGAAGACGGCGACCCGAGAAAAATATTTATTATCAATTGTTTTATTATTATTTTTATTTTTTTTTTGTCCTTATCATTTTGACCCGAATCGAGATTCAACCGTGTCGAGCCTATCGCGAAGACGGCCGCTCGGTATGATCATGGATCCGACGAGGGTAATGATCCAATGTCGAGATCGAAAGTGTCGAGCCTATCACGAAGACGGCCGCTCGATCAATCCGACACAAGGATTATCATCATCACGTCGCTCGCGCGCACAACTAAATTTTTTTTTTTTTACCGAAGGAAACGAGCTTAATGAATACGTGCGCACGATATAGTAACGATTGAATGTCGAATTTGATCGGGTCGACCTATCACGAAGACGGTCGTGTTGATCAAACCGACATAAAAATCGCGACTACAATGTTCGTAGCATCAACCCACCACCATCATAAAAAAAAATTATCGTATGGCGCCGTCGGAGTCGTCGAAGTTGCCGAAGTCGTTGTCGTCGCGCCATCTAGCCATCATTGAAAGAGCTAACCTCCTCTTTTTTTTTTTATGTTCGGATTGGGGAGGGGTGTGCTCACAGCACACCCCTTTGTTGATGTTGTGCGGCAGGAGAGAGAGAGAGAGCACAGCACACCTCTGATTGCTGTTGGAGCGCAGGAGAGGGAGAGGGGTGTGCTCACAGCATACCTCTCTTTGTACACGTGGAGTAGGAAAAAAAAAACAAGCAAAAAACAAAACAAAAAAAACAACAACAACAAAAAAAATTCTCTTTCTTTTACCTTTTGCTTTTTTTTTCTTCTTTGTTATCTCAACTTCTCTTTTTTTTTACACCCTCTGATCATAAAAAAAAAAAGTTACTTACATCTTGGATCCAATTTATAAGGATCCAAGAATTATTATTATTCATGGAAAAAAATTCAAAATAAATTAACAAAAGACGAATTATATCATTCCTTACACCTTATAAGGAATTCAAGTATTTAGTACTATTTTTAAATATCTTCCCTTTTTTTTGAAATAGCTAAGATTTTTTTCTTTTTGCTTTCTTTCCTTCTTTCTTTTTTTCCTTTTTTTTTTTTGGTAATTCTCTTTTCCTTTTTTTGTACGATTGAGAGTGAGAGATTTTTTTTTTTTTTTTTTTTTTTTTTGATTTTTTTTTATTCGAACATATATATATATATATATATATAGGCTTACTATTATGAATATTGGACCAACGACTTGGTATTTGAGCTCAAATACCAATACCAAGTGCATATTCTTTAATTCAAGGGCTAAAAACTTACAAATACTATTGACTTGGTATTTTTAAAAGTATAGGATCTCAAATATATATATAAAGTATTAAGTTTTTCTTTAATGAGTTTTTGTACAGTTTAACCCTGATTAATAGATGTTAGGATGATATTGGGCCCCTTGGGTTAAGTGGGTGGTTGGTTGAATAAGATAATCTAACGGGTGAAAATGATCAAAGACGTTTAGATCTAACGGTAAAAAATTCACAAGACTAAGTCTTGGTCTTTTACAAGTACTCTCTCTCTCTCTCTCTCTCTCTCTATATATATAGGGGTTGAAAATTTTATATTATAAAATTTTAAATTCTAAATTTAAAATTTTACAATTTTAAAATTTATAATATTTATCTCCAAATTTTCAACTTCAAAAATTTAAAATTTAAATCCCTATTGTACTTTCTCTCTTACTTAAATTTTATTTAATTTAATATTCATACTTTTAATTTCTTTTTTCTTTTCCTCTCACTAACAAATGTGCATGGCGCTTTTTTCTCTCCCTTAGTTTAATTTTCAATTTAATGCTCTGTTTTTTCTCTTTCTTCAAATAAAAGATATAGGTGTTTAAAATAATTTTAAACTTGAATTTAATAATTATATATTTTTTAGAAAAATTTATTTTTATTTTTCTGCATTATAAGTAAAATATACTATATTCAAAAGTTTGAAAGTGCTCTCTCTCTGACCTTAATTTTTATTTAGGGTTAGTTTGATATTGAGACCTAGCGGATAAAAGCATATAAAAATATGCTTTTGCGTTCTCCAGTGGGACTGCAGAAAATATATCATAACCTATTCATCGTAATATGCGGAATGCAATATTACTGATAGAAACAAACACCGCAATTCCAAACGAAGCCTTAATATTTTCTTCTCTCACCTCCTGCAGAAAAGATTTTTAGCATTGTGATCCAAGATCCAAGTCGAATCCTAATAGATTCACATTTTCTAAGTTTATTTCTAACGAAATAAACAAATGCGAATGCCTTACCTATCTCTCAAAAAAAATAAAAATAATCTCTTCTCCCTCTCCAAATAAGATATATATACATAAATTAATATTTTTATTTGACCCTTTTAAATGACTTTGTGAACTTAAAAATCGCACCCGGTCCCGACAAAGCACGGGTACATTGCTAGTTATATCCTAAATTCAAAATTCTAATCTATCAAAATATGTACTAATATATTAATAAAATAATATACTAATATATTAATAAAATAATGGGTCTAAGCCAAAAGTATGGTACCCAAAACATTTCTCATGGTACAACATCCCCACACTCTGATATAACTCCTGGAACGGTGACTTGTCAACAATTTGTACGATATCGATCGTTTTTAGAGCAAGTGGCAAAAGATTTGATAATTGATATTCGAGACCCAAATTCGAATCGTAATTGATTCACATTTCCAGCTAAGTTTATTTCTAAATAAAATAAACGAAGCGGGTAACACGCTACATGTCTCTTAAAATAAATAAATAAAAAATGTACGATAGCAAAAAGTCATTTATATAAGTAATGCTTTTGGTACATCCCAAAATAAATTATATATTTTAAACTTACTTTATCTCAAGATATATCATTAATATTTTACTTATCACATTAATTGTTTTTAATTTTATTAAAAGTTATTTAAATTTTTTACTAATTCTAAAATGAAAATTATAAGTTCTACTTTTTTTTGTGACTTGTGAGTAATTCTGGCCAAATTTAGTCCAATAGTCTTATCATTCCCTTTTTTTTCTTTTTCTTTTTTTTTTTTTTTTTTTTTTTTTTTTTTTGACTAAACACCAAAAAGTGTTGTTTAAATTGTAGTAGCTACTGGATTAGGGTCTGAAAGATTACAACCCTTTCGGTTGTAACTTAAAGCATTTTTTTTATTTATATATAGGTATACGTTTTCTGGTTTACTCATTTAATTAAGAGTCCACAATTTTTTTTAAAAATTTTTAGTATTAAATAAATTAACAAGACCGGTGATTGAACATAGGTCTTTAGATGGGTGTGATATAAGATTTATATATATATATATCCTATGAGTGTATAGATACCATTGATCTATATGAAAAATCATTTAGATTTTGCGCGGTTGATATCTAGCTAGTTTGATCTTCGAGATATATCTTCAAAATAATTAAACTTGAGAGATTACGGGAAGCTTCGGTGTCCCTACTTTGGTAAAAACGGAAAAATGTGGGACCAGAGCCTATTCGAAATTTGAAATTTGAATATGGCCACGTTTAGAAAAATAGAAAAGGAAACGAATTTGGAAGTACTTGTGGAAACGGAGGAAAACACCTCAAAGACTTATCGATGCCGTAACAAAACGAGGAAGACTATAGAAAAAAGAAATAATTATCTGTATACCTTTCGTAATTTTAAAAATATCTTATTTACTCATATATATATATATATTTTTTTCTTTAATATATCCTTCATATGTTCTTTCGTTATTTCAAAATACTACTGCAGTTACCACTTATTAAGTTAATTTGGATTAAACTGAGTGAAATATTTAGTCGTTTAAAAAAAAAAATCAAAATATCTCTTTTGTCCTTAACTTAAAGACAAATAAAAAATATTAGTGATGGTAGAAGAGTATATTTGAAAAGACAAAAAATCAAAATATCTTTTGAGCCCCTAACTTAAGGACAAATAAAAAAGTCGGTAATAATAGAAGGGTATATTTAAAAGGATAAAATAATAATTTTATATAAATAACAGTTATTGTTAAAATTTAACTCTAAATATATATTTGAAATAGATTAGAATGTAAAAAAAATATTTTCAAAATTAACCTTCTAGAAAGGATAAATCAAACAGTCGAAAATTATTTAGAGATATATAAGTAATGAATTGAGCTAAAATACTTTTAGAAGCACCAATCCCTTGATGCTTCCACGTTTCTAGCACTTGGATCCACTTCTCGATTACTAATATTTTTAGATCAAATACTATTCAACCTACTACTAACTACTACCTTCATCTCAATCCTACATCTCTATCCAAGAACTAAAAACTCAAAAGATCACCCTGTTGGTGCTTTTGAAAATATTCTAGCTCAACTCTATAAATAATTGCCCCTCAAAAAGGAGTAAGGCTACTATGCTTAGTCGTTTTCCATGTTACGACTTTTGAATTGTTGATCGGCTCTGTTAAACTTGATCTAGAGTATTTGAAGTATTTAGAAAATAAATTATGCGATTTTTTGTTATTATTTGTCCAGCTATCGAAGTGGCTCAAAATCAATGATTGAAAATAAAAATCTTACAAAACATAATAATATGACATTAAAATTTTAAATAAAAAATATTAAAATTGTTTTATATAGTATAAAAAAAAATTTATCAAAATTTTACGTGATTTAATTTTCCCTCGATAAATAAGTAAATAATATCAAAAAGTCATAAAATTTATTCTCTATTTTCAAATACTCTAGATCGTTTAAAGATCTGAACATTTTAGATCGAAACATCAAAATCATGAAAAAACGCTAAGATCTCGATAAAAAAAAAAAAAAGTAAAAGAAATGTTATATAAAAATGAATTATTTATCTTTTCTCGTACGCTCACAGAATGCCCTGGCATTACGGTCTCTGTCCAGGCCACTCTAATCATCGGCGGACCACCTCGTTCTCCATCGACGAATTCCCTTTCATACTGCATGCCTACGCCATGTGCGGAACGATGCTTTAACTGCGGCTCTTGTAGAGCGGTCCCGTTTGACCCAACTTTCGCCGGGATCGGCGATCAAAATCATGATTAGTTAATTCAGATTCCGTAAAAATTCGGGCGTGAGTATAATTCGAATAAAATTCGTTATTAAAAAATACATTTTTTTTATTAAAAAAATTGGTCAGTTATTCGAACAAACACACGATTTATTCGCGAAAAATAAATTTAACCAAAAAATTCGGGTATTATTTCGATTTTTTAGGAATAAATCGTATACTGCACCGTTTATTCAAAATTTCAAAAATTCGTGAATTAACTAACTATGATCAAGACTTGAGAAGTTGATACCGTCTTTCAAGGTTTGCACCCGATTATATCGTTTCCACTCTGATATGGACATACGGCAAGGTTAGATCCAGCCTACACATCGAGGGACGTCTGACGACGAACAAACCTAATCGCTTCATGTGCCATCCTGCGATATCTCCACCGACATTTGCTATATTATTTGTATACATGATCAAAGGTGTAGATCTAACGGTAAAGTTCGCAGCATGAAAATCTTTCAGATGTTCTAACCATCATGTCGGACTACATATATATATATATATATATATATATATATATATATATATATAGAGTTAGGCTGGAGTACTCTTAAGAGTATTCCAACCATTTTGCTATAGGGTTTTTGACCGTAGGATCGCATCAAGATTCGTGCTGACTAAAGGGGGAAACGGCGCCGTTACTTCCCAGTGAAAAAAAAAAACCGTGCCCTTCCTTCTCTGTCCGTCTCTCTCTCTCTCTCTCTCTCTCTCTCTCTCTTTCTCTCCTCTTCTTTCTCTCCTTCCCCTCTTCTCTGTCTCTCGACCTCTTCTCTATCGACCTCTTCAAAAGCCCCCGCACCACCTACTCGGCCCAACCCGCCCCCCTTCGCTGCCTCTCGCTCTCACTCGGGGAGCCGCCGGGCACCACCCACTTGGAGGAACCCGCCCGCGCCCGCGCCCTCTTCGCTGTCCCTCTTCGCTGTCTCGATCTCACTCGGGGAGCCGCCGGGCACCACCCACTTGGAGGAACCTGCCCGCGCCCGCGCCCTCGCCCTCGCCCCTTCTTCGCTGTCTCTCGATCTCTCTCGAGTAAATTAAGGTTATTTTTTCATCTCTTCTATTTTGCATTTAGGGTAACAACATTAAACCATTTTGCAGTGAGATCTAGTCCTGTGGATCACTATTGGATCCAGCAGTGGAGTTCATGCATTATAAATAAAGCTTGAGATGTATGAGTGTTTGATTGCTTTATATTCTCAGTTGGAATCCTTCGTTGTGACCTTCTATGCTATATGTCTCGGCTATGTGAACAGACATTTGTGCTTTAATTAGTCTAAGTGTGTTGCTTATATGATCATGTTATATAACATACTGTTTAATTCATCCTTTTTGTTTTCTTCAAGTTATTATTATTTTTTTCTTCTTTGAACACATCTGTTAGGCTGGCTGTCAAAGCAGAAGTTTATATTATGATATCTTGGCATAATCCCATCTATTAACTGTTAAGAGGAAATGATCAATTACATATTTGGCCTTTCAATTATAACTATTTCTAGGGTTAAAATATATGGAGGTTAATTATAGGCTCAACTAGACATTTGCCAATTTTGCCAGATTAACAAAAAATTTTAGCCTAAATCGCCAAGAAAAAAAAATCAACTGTAAATTCTCTAAGATACATTTGGCATGTTTTGCGAGAAAATTGTCTAGGGTCATTTATGTTTGGCCTTTTTGCATAAAAAATCAAACCATTATGCGTTTTTGTAAAAACAGATCATCATTTTGGAATTTGCATATCACCTATTGTCTCTTTTCTTTTCTTTTATTTTTTCACTCATTTGCATATCACCATTATTTTTTCACTCATTTACTTAATCAACTGAGAATATAGCAAAATGGCTGGAATACTCAGTTCATTTTTTCTGTTTAACAATATGTAAATTTGTTCAGTTTTATTTTTTATGAGCTCTATAATGAGATTTCACTTGGTATATTTTATCTTACTAAAATTGTTATGTACTCATTTAAAAAATTTTACTTTTCATAAAATTAACAGATGGATAGTGGGGATGTTTACTATTCACATGGCTCAGATGATTGTGATGATGTATCTTCAAATGGGCAAGAAACCGAATCTCCATTTGATGATATGAGTTATTCTCAAAATAGAGAGTCTCATGGAACTTTGCAAGTTGATTCACAAAACAGAGAATTAACTCCTTTAATCCAGCAAGATCAAGACACCCCAAATATAATTGCTCATGCTACAGAATCATCAATTGATGAGCCACGCATTGGATTGGAGTTTAAATGTGAGGAGGAAGCAAGGAGATTTTATAATATCTATGCATATAAAACTGGATTTAGCATACGGAAAGCTAGTCATTACAAAGCAAAAAGGA
Source organism: Aechmea fasciata (assembly GCA_025177825.1). Taxonomy (NCBI): domain Eukaryota; kingdom Viridiplantae; phylum Streptophyta; class Magnoliopsida; order Poales; family Bromeliaceae; genus Aechmea; species Aechmea fasciata. The sequence goes on from CM045936.1 coordinate 3,581,881, forward strand.
AAGATAATATGGTTACATCGCATTATTATGTTTGCTCAAAAGAAGGACGTTACAAATCTCAAGCACAAGTGCAAGGTGATAAAGGCACACCTCAGAAATCCATGCAGTATAGTCGCACAGGTTGCAAAGCGCATTTGAGGATCAAAATGCAAGAAGATAGCAAATGGATAGTGACTGCTTTTGAAAAGGAACACAATCATAATTTAGTTACAAGTCCTTCGAAAACTCGTTTTCTTCGATCACATCGTTCTATTACTACTGAACAAAAGCAAGTTATTCACATGTTAAGTGAACAGAATATTTCAACTAGTCAAATAATGACATTTATGACTGCAAGAGAAGGAGGATCACAAAATATTCACTTCACAAGGAAGGATCTAAATAATCAAGTTTGAGAGGAATAGAAGTTTAAGAGGTGTTGATATATCATCCACTATTGATTACTTTCACAAGATCCAAGCCAAAGATCCGTCCTTCTTTTATGCTATTGAGGTTGATGAGGAAAATACAGACGAAACTTATTTTGGATTGATGGAAGGTCGAGAATGGCATACCAAAACTTTGGAGATGTCATTACTTTTGACACAACTTATATGACAAATAAGTATTATATGCCATTCGCTCCTTTCATAGGAGTTAATCATCACCGCCAATCAATCTTTTTGGGTGTGCACTTATTAGAGACGAATCTGCTAATACGTTTTCTTGGTTATTCCAAACTTGGCTTCAGGCAATTTTTGGCCAGCATCCTAGTTCTATTATTACTGATCAAGATCCAGCAATGAAAAAAGCCATCAAGTAGGTTTTTCCAAACACCGTCCACAGATGTTGCCAATGGCATGTTATGAGAAAAGCTAGAGAACATTTGGGTGTACTTTATAACAAAAAAGAAGGCTTTAAGAAAGAACTTGAATCATGTATCAATAATTGCATAACTGTTGAGGAGTTTGAAACAAGATGGTCAATGATGCTTCAAAATTTTGAATTGCAAGACAACAGTCATCTTCAGGTTATGTGGAATAGTAGAGAAAGCTGGGTACCTGTATACTTTAGAGATGCATTTTTTGCTGAAATGTCTACATCACAACGTAGTGAGAGTATGAATGCTCTTACTAAGATTTACACAGACTGTCATACATCAATTTACAAGTTTGTAATACAGTTTGAAAAGATGGTTGCTAGTCGATACGACAAAGAGGATGAGGCAGACTTTAGATCAGGGGATGGCGAACCTAGTTTGTGGTCACATAATCCCATTGAAAAAGAAGCTCGGGAGGTGTACACAAGACGAGTATACTTTGAATTTAAAAATCAGCTAAGAGCTAGTACAGGATATGAGTTAACAGAATTGAAAAAAAATTTGTCATACAAGGTAAGCATAATGCCTAACTCTACTTTACCTTATCAAAGAGTACAATCTTACACAGTTAGTATTAATCCAAGTAAAGAAAGAGTTGAATGTAGTTGTAAGTATTTTGAATTTAGTGGTCTTTTATGCTCTCATGCATTAAAAGTTATGATCCATCTTAATATGCGTAAAATTCCTCCTGACTATATTATGAAACGATGGACCAAAGTGGCAAAAAGAGGATCCCTTAGCATGAAATTAAGAAACATAGAAGCTGGTGATTCCTTAAATTCGAAAGCTTTAAGATTCAACGCACTCAGTCTTAAAGTACAGAAAATACCATTTGAAGCTTCAAAGAACTTTGAGTCATATCAAATGGCATGTGAAAAAATTGATAGTCTTGTTGAGGAGATCCTCTCACTAAATCAGGCCTTGAAAGAGAAACAAGGAGATAATATTGCTAATGATATTGGAGATGAACAAGGCTTGTCAATGAGATCATCTCACTTTGTGAGTGACTTTGCGCAATCAAGTAAAATTGGGTTGATAGTGAAGGACCCTCCACATTCGCAATGCAAAGGAAGGAGAAAGCCCGAGCGATTTAAACCCCCTGCAGAAAAGTATGGAAAGAAACCTAGAACATGCGCAAATTGTAAAAAGAAAGGTCACAATGTTCGAACTTGTACGGAGGTAATTGATTTAATTTAGTTGTATCTTCTTTTTTTTTGGTTTCTTATATATCATTTGCTTCTTATTGCAGGTACCATTAGCTGAAAAGATTAGTAAAGAAGGTATTAGTGAAAGTGATGAAGAAAGAGACACTAATTATGAGGGATTGTAGAATTTAAGTGCTATTAGTCTTGTAACTCAACTCTTGTATTTTGTTACTTATATATTTTGTTATGAGTGTTTGTATCTTTTAAAATATACTCTAGACAATAGCTCCTACATGTTACAGTTTGAGACAAAAAACTGTGCTTTTTGTGCTTCTTGTGCTTCTTGCCTCAAATTATGCTTCTTGTGCTTCTTGCCTCAAATTGTGCTTCTTGTGCTTCTTGCCTCAAATTGTGCTTCTTGTGCTTCTTGTGCTCCTACATGCTACAGTTTGAGACAAAAAACTGCTGCAGTTTTTGGCAGTTTTTTGCCTAAAACTGCAGCAGTTTGTTGCCTAAAACTGCTGCAGTTTGAGGGAGTTTGAGGCCTCAAACTGCAGTAATTTTTTTGCCTCAAACTGCTGCAGTTTGGGGCAGTTTTTTTGCCTAAAACTGCAGCAGTTTGTTGCCTAAAACTGCTGCAGTTTGAGGGAGTTTGAGCCCTCAAACTGCAGCAATTTTTTTTTCCTCAAACTGCTGCAGTTTGGGGCAATTTTTTGCCTAAAACTGCAGCAGTTTGTTGCCTAAAACTGCTGCAGTTTGAGGCAGTTTGAGGCCTCAAACTGCAGCAATTTTTTTTGCCTCAAACTGCTGCAGTTTGGGGCAAAATACTGCTGTAGTTTGAGGCAAAAAAAAATGCCTAAAACTGTAGCAATTTTTTGCCTCAAACTGCTGCAGATTTTGGCAACAACCAAAACCTTGACCATGACATCCGCACAACCAATAAGACATTAATAAAACAGTACACAAACATCAATCTCCATTTCCAAAATGCAAATAGATAAACATCACATGCCATCCGCGCAACCAATAAGACATTAACAAAACAGTACACAAACATCAATCTCCATTTCCAAAATGCAAATAGATAAACATCACATGACATCCGCGCAACCAATAAGACATTAACAAAACAGTACACAAACATCAATCTCCATTTCCAAAATGCAAATAGATAAACATCACATCCGCACAACCAATAAAAAGCTTCGCCCGCAACCAAAAACCCTTGAGCATTGTAATTGAGTAACTTGCCAAGAATTTTCTTGGAAGCACACTTCATTCACGGTAGCAACTTTAAAAAAATTACAAAAAGTAATACAATTACTAAAACAAAAAATATCCTCATCTCAACTCGCATTTCCTCTATCTCATTTCTTCGTGAACAACCAATTTTATTATTCGATGATTCAAAAGTTTGCGTCCCATTGGACGAGCTTCCAAAGGAGGTCAATTTAGAAGTGTCTGTTTCGAACTGTTGTGCTCCATGTCACACCACTTAAAGAATGAACAAAAATTATTGTTGTAGCTTCCATCTGTTCGCTTATGATAGTTGGGGCAGCCATAGAAGCGCCGACCTGGATTTGCATGTGTATGAGAGGTTCTAATTTTAGCTGGTTTTCCACAATAACATGTAACTACAGGCGATTGAGCATTTCCAGTAATCTTCCTCTCCATTATAGAGATAATCTGCGAATAAGTTGATGGAAACAGTTTCAATAGGATGCTTCAAAAAAAGTAACGGCGTTAACTTTTAAGAAGCAAAACAAATTTAAATAAAAATGCAATAAATGTGATTCCTACCCTGCCCTAACTTGTAAGCAAGCAGAAATTGATGCTTTTGCAGCATATAAGTCAGTATGTATTCACTACCTATTTGTGAATTTGTAGTTTATGGTATTAGCAATATTATTAACCTCAATTCAAATCGAACACACACACACACACATATAAAGGTATAACATCAGTTCATGCAAGTGCAGATTGTAATGTGATCCACTAATTTGATCTCGTTAAATAAAATGTACTAACTTTATTCCCATAACAATTTGGTCCAGAATGCTTGATTTGGTGCAAAAGGCCAAACATAAATGATCCTAGACAATTTCCTCGCAAAACATGCCAAATGTATCTTAGAGAATTTACAGTTGATTTTTTTCTTGGCAATTTAGGCTAAAAATTTTTATTAATCTGGCAAAATTGGCAAATGTCTAGTTGAGCCTATAATTAACCTCCATATATTTTAACCCTAGAAATAGTTATAATTGAAAGGCCAAATATGTAATTGATCATTTCCTCTTAACAGTTAATAGATGGGATTATGCCAAGATATCATAATATAAACTTCTGCTTTGACAGCCAGCCTAACAGATGTGTTCAAAGAAGAAAAAAATAATAATAACTTGAAGAAAACAAAAAGGATGAATTAAACAGTATGTTATATAACATGATCATATAAGCAACACACTTAGACTAATTAAAGCACAAATGTCTGTTCACATAGCCGAGACATATAGCATAGAAGGTCACAACGAAGGATTCCAACTGAGAATATAAAGCAATCAAACACTCATACATCTCAAGCTTTATTTATAATGCATGAACTCCACTGCTGGATCCAATAGTGATCCACAGGACTAGATCTTACTGCAAAATGGTTTAATGTTGTTACCCTAAATGCAAAATAGAAGAGATGAAAAAATAACCTTAATTTACTCGAGAGAGATCGAGAGACAGCGAAGAGGGGCGAGGGCGAGGGCGCGGGCGCGGGCAGTTCCTCCAAGTGGGTGGTGCCCGGCGGCTCCCCGAGTGAGATCGAGAGACAGCGGAGAGGGACAGCGAAGAGGGGCGCGGGCGCGGGCGAGTTCCTCCAAGTGGGTGGTGCCCGGCGGCTCCCCGAGTGAGATCGAGAGATAGCGAAGAGGGGCGGCTTCCTCCAAGTAGGTGGTGCGGCCGCTTTTGAAGAGGTCGAGAGAGAAGAGGTCGAGAGACAGAGAAGAGGGGAAGGAGAGAAAGAAGAGGAGAGAAAGAGAGAGAGAGAGAGAGAGAGAGAGAGAGAGAGAGACGGACAGAGAAGGAAGGGCACGGTTTTTTTTTTCACTGGGAAGTAACGGCGCCGTTTCCCCCTTTAGTCAGCACGAATCTTGATGCGATCCTACGGTCAAAAACCCTATAGCAAAATGGCTGGAATACTTTAAGAGTATTCCAGCCTAACTCTATGAGTTGAGCTAGAATACTTCAAAAGCACCAAAGGCTTGGTGCTTTTGAGTTTTTATCCATTGGTTGGAGAGATGTAGGGTTGAGATGATGGTGGTAGGTAGTAATAAATGGTGGTAGGTGGTGGTAGGTGGAATAGTGTTTGATCCAAGGGTATTAGTAGACAAAAAGTAGATCCAAGGCTAGAAACTCAAAAGCACCAAGAGGTTGGTGCTTTTGAGAGTATTCTAGCTCAACTCTATATATATATATATATATATATATATATATATATATATAGTAAATTGCACTGTTTTCCGAACTTTTGGCGGAGTTTCACTTTACCCCCAAAACTCTTAAAACGGTCATTTATCCCCCTATACTTTAATATTGCATTTTGTTCCCCCTTCCGTCAGTTAAAGTTAACGGAGCTGAACGGGAGTTAACGGAAGGGTTAAATTTTGGTGGAAAATCTACCGCCTAAACCGTCCTTATTCCAACCAACTCACTTTTATTCCTTAAAACCTCTTTTTTCTTCATTTCTATGCCAACCAACTCTTCTTCTCATAGTTTTTGCATCCCAAAAACCGCCAAAACCTAACCCTTCCGTCAACTCCAGTTCAGCTCCGTTAACTTTAACTGACGGAAGGGGCAACAAGATGCAATAATAAAGTATAGGTGGGTAAATAACCGTTTTAAGAGTTTGGGGGTAAAATAAAACTCCGCAAAAATTCAGCAACAAAGACAATTTACTCTCTCTCTCTCTCTCTCTCTCTCTCTCTCTCTCTCTCTCTCTCTCTCTCTATATATATATATATATATATATATATATATATATATATATATATATATATATATATATATATAGGGTTTAGGGACGAGTAAAAGATCCCACTCTTTCACGAGAAGTTTGAGTCCGAGAACCGCTAAGTCGGTATTTGGTACGATATTCCGAAAAATTGAATCATTTCTGATCTTCCAAGTGATCCACCAATAACTAACTAGATCAGACAATCTGAATCCCTTCCACCAATGATCCTTCCTACCCATCCATCTGTCCAATACGAGATTCACATCGTCCCCCAGATCCTGGGACTGGATATCGTCTAACCCGGTCACTAAGATGAACTTACCGAATACACAACAAGTGAACAAGTGGTCCATTGATTCTTCTTCCGTCCCGCAAAGTGTACAAGTAGGATCATCTATCCACCATCTTTTCTTAAGGATATCACGTGTAAGGACCCTTTTCTTGAGCACTAACCAGGTAAACACTTTTACTTTTAGAGGAATTTTAAGGTTCCAGATTTTAGTGCGCGTGCGTTGTATACATTATTAATATATCGACATCGATACAAATGATTTTAATTAGTTTATACATATATTTTAAAATATAGTACAAATTATCAATATATCAATAACATATCAGATTTTATATAGCACTATCAACAAGCCACATCAATCAGCTTGCACATCAAGGAGAAAAGCAAGGGCAGCATCAGTGTTAGGAAATTGTCGACCGTAAAATGCATGGAGAACCCCCATCTATAGAACAGTTTGAAATTGCCCCTTAACTTTGGACCTTTTATTAAGCTTCTCTTTTAACTCCCAACCTTTTGAAATTAAATAGTTTTTTATTTAAAAATTAATACTTTTTTTATATGATATTTGATAATATGATCAAATTTAGCAATGGCCTAGAGTTGATAGGATCTTCATGTACACATTTTATTTGTATTCCTATAAAGGTGTAAATTTTATGCCTTCTCGATCATGAAATTCTAATTTTTTTTAAAAGTTTAAATTTTGAAAAAAAGGTCAATAAGACAAAATGCTGGCTATTTGTTAATGTTTAGAATAAGGGCATGTTTGGTTGCCTGTAAGTGAAACAATAAAAGTGATATTTTGACGAAATAGAATTATTTCGATTGTTTGGATTATAGAAATAAATATGTAAGTAATTTTTGAAAAGTGAACCCATAAAGTGGATTATAACTAAAATTCACTTTTTTGACTTCGGCAAAAAAAATTCCGAAGGCGTTGAAAGTGGGTCGCTAACTCCACGCGACTTACGAACTGCATCCAAGCATAAAAAATAAAAAATAAAAAATAAAAAGAAACTACCGTATCTTAACAAACAAAAAAAAAACACTAACACATCTTAAAAAAAAAAAAACAAAGAAAGAGAGGTCCTTTATTCCATACCATCTAAAAAAAAAAAAAAACTATGCATATAAAAAAATTAATTTTTTATTTATTTTCTTATATAGGACCAAACATTATAAGTCATAAAAATTATAGTTTTTTCCTTTCACTTTTTTAAAATCAAATATTTGAACTTGAAAGTGACTTTTAGGAAAGTCACTTTTTCCATTTTGATCACTTACGGACAACCAAACATGCCCTAAGTGCAACTTCTTGTCCTGTGATAATAGATTTAGGAGACTAATAAGTTGGGTTGTTTAATTAATAAGTTGAGTGAGGCTGCGGTTTACAATAAACCTAACGGCAAGAGGCCTAACAATAGTCCTAACTTTAAGGTAATTGAGTCAGTTCGAAACAAGTGAGCGATGTGGTTGCATGAGCACTTACATGCGATGAATGTGCTCTTTTTATCAGCACGTGCTTCTGAGACAGTTGGTCAGCACCTACGATCCACACAAAGGAAAGAATATGGACATTATAAGTTAGGATGGACAGAGTGTTAATCTTACATCTAGTTTAAGAGTGTGCAAATAGTATTGCTCTTTGCGATTAATCCTTTTAAATTCATATTCCATCAAATTAAAATAACTAACCCTAGTCCAGGAATCAACGAATCGAGAAATTTTATTCATTTCCCGGTCATTTGGGTAATACAAATACTTTTAAACTAATAAAATATAAAATTAGATGACTAGTTGTAAAATTTTAACTATTTGATTGACATGTAAAACTTATATAAAGTTCATACGACTATTTACAAAGCGTCAAAATGTTAAATAATTCTAATACTTTTAAATGTTGTTTTATACTAGAACTACTTTGAACATAGAGAATTAATGCTATTTGTACAACCAAAATTAGGTGTAAATTTAATCTCTCTCAAACCAAGGATTCAAACAAATTTTTTTTAATTTGTAATATTAGAAAAAACATTGGCAAGATTAGTGCGAGATATTAGTCTTTTGACGGCGGGGTGTAAAATTTAAATCCACTTTTCTACTGTACGTAGAGTTGCTGTTGGATATATAAGGACTTAGAGCATGGTGAGAATTGGTCACTTGGGTTCAATTTTTTGCAAATTTTTTAAATTGAACCGAACCGAATTAGAAGCATGAACTGAACCGGAATAATATATTCGGTCAGTTTGGTTCAGATTATTTGGTTTCAATAAAATATGTTTGTTTCGTTTAAATCTGTTTCAACTACTAAATATAAATATAATCATAATTATTTTTATATTAAAATATATTAATTAAAAATAATAATATTTAATGTCTCTAAGTATTTGATTATTATACAAGAGATATATATACATTTATTAATTTAAGAATAATATGCATAAAATTATTAAAACTTTGATTAATTCAGGGTTTCTTTTTTTCAATTTCTAATTTTTAAGACCGGGTAGTACCAAATAAAATCGAATCGAACCAACCAATTTCTATTGATTCAATTTAGTATTTCTATTTTAGCTGAGTAATGCTCATCCTGGCTTATTTCGTTCATAACTCAATTAGAAATGTAAAACAATCAGACTTCGAACTTGAAAACTCGGACATCAGATCATAAAGTGCTTAGTCAACTGCACTAGATACAGTTGATTGTGTACTTGTTGGCACTAAGTATGTCAGTAGGTGCGAATACCCTAAATTTTATTCGAACCCTAATCCGAATGGGGCAGGTTTTTGGGTATATAAACAAAAACCAGGCATATTTAGAGTAGGGTATGGGTTTTGTTCTTACCCAATCCGAACTCAAATCTGAATTAATTTTACATTATATAATATAAATAAATATTTGATATTACATTTGCACTCATATTTAAAAAATTTAGATTCTAATATAATATGTTTCGAATATAGTGAACAGAAAGAATTATTTCGGATTCGAATTTTCAGGTTCGGATTCGAATTTCGAATGTTCGGTCTGGGTTGGGTTTGGACACGAATTTTCAAAATTCGTCAGGTTCGAATTTCTGATTCGACTTTCGATTTTAAAAAATCCGCTCTGAATCCGACCCATTCAGCACCTCCGTGCCCATTCTCTCTCTCTCTCTCTCTCTCTCTCTCTCTCTCTCTATTGTCTCATTGTGATAGTCCCATTCCCAGCAGATCGCCTGCTCTTTAATCCCATTTTAGAGAGATATTGTTCCGGGTTTATAAGTTTATATATCTCATGCACCAAGGATTTAAGTGCCTATCAGTCGATTTCTTGTCCGAATTTGGCACCGGCAATTCGGTGCAGGCCATATTTACCGTTTCGTATCGTGCTAATAAGATATCGATATGAGACAGTTGCGTATCGATGGCTTGTCTCAAAACCTTCTATTTTTTATAGGATAATCTTCAAATATCATTTTTATGGTTCCGTACTTTCACATTTTAATATCTTACTATAGTTTAAAGTATATCATTTTAGTACCATAAGATTTTATTTGTTTATTTTTGTCAATGCCTCCGTTAAAGCATATATAAAAAATTTCAGATTGCGTACCTATGGTTTATCGTATATTTACTTTAGTACCCTTTGGTTTAACGCATTTTCATTTTTGGTACCTATGGTTTACCGAATTTTTACTTTTAGTACCCTGTAGTTTTTATTTTGTTACTGATTTAAAAAAAAATTAATGAAGGGCATAACGGAAAGAGAAAAACGAAAACACATGGTACGAAAGTAATACGTACTTTTAAAGTACAGAGTACTGTGTCGAAATAAGTTATTTAAGAATAACTTATTTTCTCTTAAGATTTTCTAATATGATGTTAAGCAAGGTGTTTGATTTTTTACATTTTCGAAAGTTGTGGATCCATGGTACCTATGAAGTGATTCATCTTATTTTGAGAAAGTGAGTTAAAGTCCGAATATGATATTTTGTTTTAAATATTTGATCATATTTCTTATCAATCCAATATATAAGTTTTTGGAGTCAGTCAGAAGATATACTAAATAAAATATTCATACATATAAACAAATAAAAAAAATTGTACGTCAAAAATTGTATATCTTATTTGGTATTTACTACAATAAATATTGCACAATTTTAAGGGGCCGTTTGGCTGTATGTAGTTGAAAATGCACTGCAGTTGCAGCTGCATGTAAATGCAAATTTCGTGTTTGGTTTGATATATTTAACTTCAACTGTTGTAGTAGGAACTGCAGGAGAAGACCCAAATGCAGCAGTACTAGTTCGATCTACGCCCAAATTGGCCGCAATTCCAACTGCAGCAGTTGGCGAGAGTAATTTTATATAAAAGGTATGCTTACCTCCTCAATATTTTTTAAATAAAATTTTTTTTTCTTTTTTACATTGGAGGTAATCTCACCATCATGTATATAAAATGATAAAATTCTAAAAATTATTTTTCAACTACATGCAACCAAACAAATTATTTATACTTGCAGTATTTTCTACTTCATCCAACCAAACATGATTAATATAGTTGCAACTGCTGTATTTTCAACTACATGTATCTCTAACTATACTGCATTTTTTTTTTGAGAGAGAGATAGGTAGCACGCTACCCGCTTCATTTATTTCATTTAGAAATAAACTTAGCTAGAAATGTGAATCAACTACACTGCATTTATAATTACATCTAACCAAACGGCCCCTAAAAAAACTAGCGACGCTCGACGCTATAAAGCGTCGGTAAGAATAACTCCAATACTTGTAAAAATAAAGAGCAAAGAATCATTAAGTAAATATGTCGTGATAAATATATCGATGCTTTAATATAGCATCTAAAATTTTTTAACAGTATGTGATAAAAATATATTTATTGGTGATATTTAATCATAATATCGTATTATCGGCATATGCCAAATATTGAAAACCCTAAAAGAAAATATCGCCTAAAACGTATTTTATTGTAGCAACTACTATTATTACTAATAATACACTTTTACAAACTAGTTATCTATAATTTAAGTCTGATAGGGGGGCTTTTATGGAATTTCAATTATAGCTTACAATACATTATAGGTAAGTAATACATGAAAATTTATTAAAAAGTTCCTAATTCGTCGTATCTTTTCGTACTATTTTATATAAAAATTTTATTTAAAAAATAAAATTAAATAAGGCCATAAATTATAGAAAATCTCTCTATTAATTACCCATTTTTTCACTTTTTTTTCATGTCATTCAAAAATCTCCACTTTACCTTCTTAAAAAATAAAAAATATTTACTTTAATCCTGCCGTCAATGTTCCGTTACGTTCCGTTTATATTCTATTTTTTATACATAAAATACCGTGAAGCCCTTATTCTTTCTCATCTGCGACCGTGCCGCCTCGTCCTCCGCCACCTCGCCCTCATCCACCTCTCTGTCCATGCCCACACACACGCCCTCGCCCACCTCCATCGTCCCACCCTCACTGTCTCCTATCTCTCCGTCCATGTCCTGAAGAAGATGATGCACAATTTGGTCATTTTTTTCTATGAACATTTTTTATTTTTTAAAAATGTAAAGTGTAAGTTTTCGAATGATAGGAAAGAAAATGAAAAACGAGTATTGACAGAAAATTTTTTCGTAATGTAGTCTTTCTATATTGTTGAATTTTCAGACTATTTACTGCATTCCTAAAACTATTTTCACTTGTGATTTTTTATATAGTGGTTTTCTAAATGTTGTCGATCACATTTATTTGATAGGATTTTGATTTCAAAGTATTAATTACCAAAAACTAAATGTGGTGTATGAAATGCCTTAGAGAGAAACCTATATTAATAGTTTATCCGTTTCAGACACTGCACTTAATTAATATTTGCAGATTATTGAAGTTTTAAGGCAAAAGCCTAATTCGGTAGATGCTATGCATGAAAATACATTTATTGTGAAAGAAAATTGAGATATATTTTTAGAGTCTGTCTACTATACTCTTATGAGTATAGATTTTTTTACACTCATAAATTTTTTATCGTTAGATTTATCTGTTTGACCATTTCGAAAAAACTGGATCCACAGCACAATCAATTGTTTTTTTTTAAGAATATGCTTAATTAGGGATGTCAACGGGTCGGGTTTGGATCGGGTTTTCAAAAACCCGAACCCGAACCCGAATCCGAAGTTAATACCCGAACCCGAACCCGAACCAGAACCCGACGGGTTTTAAAAATCCATACCCATATCCGGACCCGACCAAAAACCCGAAACCCGAAACCCGAACCCGAACCCGAAAACCCGAACCCGAAAACCCAAACCCAAAATAATAAATTTTTTTACCATATTTTAAAATATATTATAGTAAAATAAAAATTTCAAAACACAATAAAATACAATCAAAATATATTCATGTTATATAAATAAACATAATTAAATATTTTACTATAATATTTTATATCTTACATAAATAAATAAATAATATATATATAATTTTTTCGGGTTCTGGCTCGGGTTCAGGTTCCGGTAATTTTTCGGGTATCCATACCCATTGACATTCCTAAATATGCTGACTCCTATGCACGGCACACCACCCGAAAAGATCATACCGTACGGACAAAAGAAAGAGAGAGAAAATTGGCTATAATTAATTAAAGGTTCTTTTCATTAATTAATTTTCATATCCATATGCGTGTGTGTAGACCATGACTAGTATAATATTATGAGTATTGAAGTACTCGTACTCATAAGTTATTTTTAATGATGGAGCTTTCGAATCAACGATCCACTCTGTTAAATATGATCTAGAGTATTTGAATCTTCTAAAAAATAAATTCCGTAAATTTTTTAAATCATAATAAAGTCCATCAAGCGGGCATAAAATAAACGATCAAAATCGGACGACGTCCTAAAAAAGAATGATTAGATCCTTCAATTCAAGATCGAAGTTACTGATCTTTCTCTAGGTAGTGAATAGAAATTTTTATCAAAAATTCAACAAATTTTGATTCTTTTACACCGTTAAACTAGCAATTAAGTATCCCATACCGGTCATTAAAAATTGTCAAATTTGTGACCTCTTAATCGTAAGGTAAATGATGTCGAAAGATTATAAAATTTAATTTCTAGAAGTTTTAAATACTGTAAATAATGTTTAACGGTATGGATCGTCGATTCGGAAGCTCTATCATCGAAAATGACTTATAAGTACAAGGGTGATCGTACCTATAATAATATAGTAGCCGGACCTGGCTACTATACTATTATGAGTATTGGAGGCCTACTACTCATAAGTTGTTTTCGATGATGGAGCTTCTGAATCGATAATACACTCCATTAAATATGATCTAGAGTATTTGAAACTTCTAAAAAATAAATTTCATAAATTTTTTAAATCATAATAAAGTCCATCAAGCGGGCATAAAATGAACGGTCAAAATCGAATGACGTCCTAAAAAAGGATGATCGGATCCTTCACTTCAAGATCGAAGTTATTGATCATGATCTTTATCTAGGTAGTGAATAGAATTTTTTATCAAAAATTCAACAAACTTTGATTTTTTTTTTGTAGAGACCTGAAAGATTGCACCTGAGGCTTGACGACAGCTCTGGAGAGTGTCGGGGCAAGTCTGGGTCGCGTTAGCGCCAAACAGACGCTAAACGGGCCCCGTGGGAATGCGAGAGCGGCGTGTGTCACAAAAATCTGCAAATAGCGGGTTTTTCCGTGATCCGTACCCTACAAGTTGGTTTCTATACGATACCGGTTGCTATACCGGTATAGCAACCAGGGCTATACGTGTAGCCTGACATGATGCTTGTTGCCGTTTGTACTGACAAATGGGATTTTGTACCGGTACAACGTGCAGTATGGTGCAGTTTGACATTTGGGCTCTTGTCACTTCACCCTTTACCCACTCCTTCTTTACAGCAGAGAGGAGAGAGAGTGAGACTCTCCTCCTTCTTCTTGCCGTTGCCGCCGCTCCCGCCTGCAACCAGAGGAGGTGGAGGAGCTCAAGAGAAGCTCGAGCTTCGACGACGACGACGAAGCGCCGACGTGAGATTTCAGCGAGCTTTCGGCGTCGAGACGCTGCGAGGGGCCCGGCGTGCGTGCGGGACCACTGCCCCCGACTCGGCGATAGGCCTAGGGCTCGTTTCGAGGTGAGTAGCACATCGAGTTTCCCTCCGAAGCTTCTAAATTCTTGGATTTTCGATCTGCTGCTGGCAGCACCGTCGACTCGCGGAGTTTTGACTAGATCTTTGTGTAGGAGAGGCGAAACGCGGCGAAACTTGGGGCGTTGGATCCGCGACTTCCAGACGATTCCAACGAGACCTTACTTGCCGGATTTGGACAAGGTTTGCCATGTCGGAACCCATCTTTACCGAGCCGCTGTTTTGCGCGCAGTTTCTGAGGTGCAGATTTGCTGTTTTCCAGCGTCGACCGTCGGCACTTTGGCTAGTTCTCCACGCAGGGAAGCCGAATCGCGTCGAAACTTGCGGCGTTGGATTCGTGACTGCGAGACGAAGATTTCGAGTCCTGAATCGCTGAATTCGGAAAAGGTTAGCTTAGTTAGAATTAAGCTTTTCTCAGCCGCTGTTTTTCCGGACAGAATTGTGAACTTTGTGTTTTGACCGCGATTCTTCGCGACAGGTGGTCTTGGTCTTGTGCTGGACGCGTGGGGCTTTTGCTGATTTGGATTACTCCCTTCGCTGCCAGAGGAGGAACTTCTTGAGGTGGGTTTTCATCGGATCACGCCTAATTCAAATAGTCGACATGTATAAGTTTCGGTTTTTGACTAACTTGTGATCGCTCGAATTCATGATTAGTAGTACTTTAAATCTGAATTTTGGAAGCATGTTTAGTATACTTATAATTATACATGTGGACTTGGATTTGACTTAGGAGAAAACCTCGTTTTGGATTGTCATTAGCCTACACTACCAGATTTAGCTCTAGGAGCCGTTTTGTGCCGTATCATCGCCGTGGGAGTGCGATGGATACCCAGGGTAGTGTAGTTTGCTTTTACGCTCGTGCTGGGGATGCCGAGCTCAATTTTCAGCAGATCTAGTCGTGCTGGTTGTCGGGCACTGTCGGGGGTTTGACAGTGGACCTAGTGTACTGTATGGTTACAGTTTGTGCCAAGGGGCACGTGGTGTATTAGTGTTTAGACCCTGTTACTTGACTATACCTGTGAGAGCCAGATTGAGCTCGACAGAGATACGCTTGCATACTCGGTTGGTTCGCGCCACGAGTGCCGCTCCGAGTCCGGCTTTGTGCTTTTGCGTTGGTGTCGCCGCGTCCTCGTAGTGGACTTGCTCTCCGCTAGCTACCCCCGGGGTAGTTGTAGTGTTGCCTCGACAGCGGGACGGTGCTTTCACACCATCGTAAGATTGGGCACTTTTACTAGTTCTACAGAGTGGTTTAGAGCGATAGTATAGGGGTTTTAGCCGTCGAGGGTTTCCGCCTTCTTTTACTTTCTTGCTTACCCCGTAGTTTTAGTGGGTGGACCTGTGTTGAGTGGCGGTACCCACCGAGGACTACTTGTTTTTATAGTAGTTCTCACGCCTCTTTCTTCCACCGTTGTTGCAGTGGCCTTCGTTGCGCCGCCGCTCCGTCTCGAGCCTGGACCGCGGGAAGCGGCGTGGCTAGAGCCTACCCTTCGAGTTCAAGATACTAGAGGACTTCCACCGGCAGTAGTGACAGCTTTTTGGTTTGGGACACTTTTGTACATACAGTTGAACTCGCTGGAGCGAGTAGTGTTACTTTGTATCTGTGATTGTATGTATATAAAGTTGTTGTTTTTCCTACCTGTTTGTTTATAGTTTATTTACTCTATGCTACTGTTTGTAGCATTGCATGTCTATGTAGGTACAGCTACGCTTCGTATACAGAAGAAATTCTTTTGTATACGGCGGATTTGTCGGCGTGCCCGTTGAATATGCAACCCGGGGCGTGACATTTTTACACCGTTAAACTAGCAATTAAGTATTCCATACCGGCTATTAAAAATTGTCAAATTTGTGACCTCTTGATCATAAGGTAAATGATGTCGAAAAATTATAAAATTTGATTTCTAGAAATTTTAAATGCCATAAATAACGTTTAATGGTATGGATCGTCAATTCGGAAGCTCTATCATTGAAAATAACTTATGAGTACGAGGGCGATCGTACCCATAATAGTATAGTAGCCGGACTCTCTCTCTCTCTCTCTCTCTCTCTATATATATATATATATATATATATATATATATATATATATATATATATATATATATATATATATATAGTCCTATATGCTATGCTATCAATAGCACGAACCACTCGGTGCTACTAAGTTTTCGCCGTTAGATCCACCCCTTTGATGATTAATTTTCACCCATTAGATCATACTATTCAACCAACAACCCACTCAATCCTAGGAAACCCACATCATCCTAACCGCACATCTCTTAATCTAATGGCCGAAAACTTGGTAGTACCAATGACTTGGTACTATTAATAGCATATATAGTAGCCTAGTTCTTTATATATATATATATATATATATATATATATATATATATATATATATATATATATATATATATATATATATATATATATATTTAGCCTTTGGATCAATTTTTTCATCATTTCTAACCATTGGATTAAATACTATAACCTGGTGGGGACCACGAACCCTGGGGACCATTTAACTCTAAGCTAATATCATCCTAACCCTACAATTTCTCGTCCCGGGGTTAAAAACGTGATAGGACAAGTGCTCCTATCCTATTAATATGATAGTAGCCCTAGCCTATATATATATAGTTGAGCTAGAATACATCTAAAAGTATTAGATGGTTGGTGCTTTTTTTATTCTTAGTGTTTTTAGTCTTTGGATAGAATTTTGTAGGATTGAGATGATTGTGGTAGGTGGGGGAGGGTGGTGGTAGGTGGAATAGTGTTTTATCCAATGGCTATTAGTAATCAAAAAGTAGATCCAAGGGATTAAAACCTAAAAGCACCAATGCGGTGATACTTGTAAAAGTATTATAGCTCAATTCTATATATATATATATATATATATATATATATATATATATATATATATGCCATGGCTATATATATTATTATGAGTAGTGGAGCCCTACTACTCATAAGTTGTTTTCGATGATGGAGCTTCCAAATCGACGATCCAGATTAAATATGATCTAGAGTATTTGAAACTTCTAGAAAATAAATCTCGTAAATTTTCGGAATCATAATAAAGTCCATCAAGCGGGCATAAAATGAACTGTCAAAATCGAACGACGTCTGAAAAAAGGATGATCGGATCCTTCAATTCAAGATCGGAGTTATTGATCTTTATCTATGTAGTGAATAGAATTTTCTATCAAAAATCCAACAAATTTCGAGTCTTTTACACCGTTAAACTAGCATGTATTCAATAACCGTTAAAAATTGTCAAATTTGTGACCTCTTGATCGTAAGGCAAATGATGTCGAAAAATTATAAAATTTTATTTCTAGAAGTTTTAAATGCCGTAAATAGTGTTTAACGGTGTGGATTGTCGATTCGGAAGCTCTATTATCGAAACAACTTATGAGTACGAGGCGATCGTACTCATAATAAGTATAGTATACTCTCTCTCTCTCTCTCTCTCTCTCTCTCTCTCTCTCTCTCTCTCTCTCTATATATATATATATATATATATATATATATATATATATATATATATATATATATATATATATATATATATATATATATCGAGCTACTATATATACTTATATGAGTATAGAGCCCTTTGTATTGATAACTTTTTGACCGTTGAGATGAAAAAATGTGCAGCTAGGATGAGAGTGATTATGGTTAGGTTGATAGTGGGCCCCGTAGGGTTGAGTGGTAGTTGGTTGAATAGTATAATCTAATGGGTAAAAATAATTAACGGGTGGATCAAACGACTAAAAATTTATGAGTATAAGAGCCTCTAACTCATAAAAGTATAATAATAGGACTATATATATATATATATATATATATATATATATATATATATATATATATATATATATATATATATATATATATATATATATATATATATATATATATAGAACTAGGCTACTATGCTATTAATAGCACAAAGTCATTGGTGCTACCAAGTTGTTAGCCATTGGATTGAGAGATGTGTGGTTAGGATGATGTGGGCCCCTAGGGTTAAGTGGGTGGTTTGTTGAATAGTATGATCTAACGGATGAAAATAATCAAAAGGGTGGATCTAACGGCGAAAAACTTGGTAGTACTAAATGCATGGTGCTATCGATAGTATCCCATAGGACTCTCTCTCTCTCTCTCTCTCTCTCTCTCTCTCTCTCTCTCTCTCTATATATATATATATATATATATATATATATATATAGTGTAGTAGCTATGCTATCGGAAGTATAGGACATTTGATGCTTCCGATATTTTGACCATTAAATTAAAAATTATACGGTTGAGATGATTGCAGTCCCCACAGGATTGAGTAATACCCTTAACTCCCGTTTGGATTGGATACAAGAAGGGAAATAGAGGGGTTATCCCACCCCCCAAACGGGAAAATGGGTGGGTGGGAACAACTCCAACCCCCCCCCCTAGAGAGAGACAGAGAGATAGAGAAATTTTTGTTTTAATTTAAATTTTAAAATTTATAATTTTAAAATTAAAATTTATATTTTAAAATTATAAATTATAAATTTAATATTTTTAAATTTTAAATTTTAATTTTAATTTTTAAATTTTAAAAGTTATAATGTTAAATTTAAAATTTAATAACTTAAATTTAAAAATTAAAAATTTAAATTCAAATATAATGAGAAGAGTAATATTATTATTTTTTTATTTATAATTATCAATTATTTCTCTTATTCTCAATAATCATCCAAACACACTAGTTTATATATACTCACATTTTCATCCAAACAAAAAAAAAAAATTTATTCTTACAAAAATTCATACTTATGATAGTTATTATAACTAGCTAATTCATACTATATAATTCCCGAATCAAATGGAGCCTAATAACAGTATTTAGGATTTAGTAATTAATGATTAGAATGTAATAACGATATTGACATATCATTAATAGCGTTATCGGATACATTAATTTAGGGTTTGTTTTTATTTTTTATTATTATTATTATTGTTCTACAGTGATGAAGAAGATGACATTCACAAGCATATCTTTTTCGCGGTAGGTCGCTCGCGCGCGTGGGTACGAGTTGGCTTCGAAATGTGTATCACAACTCCCAAGGGTGCAATGCATTTTAATCACGCGTAGGTAACAGTGCCATTTTCGTAAAAATGCTTGGAAACCCTCGACAAGAGGAACTTCTGAAACACACCCCTCAATTTTATTTTTTGTAGTATCCTAGGTGTAGGTGTTGGTTGCCCGTGAGATTTCGGTATCTAGGTTTTGTCGACACATCTGGAGAGTGTCCGAATAAGTTCGAATCGTTTTAGCGTGAAATAGATCGATGCAAAACGGACTCAACGCGACACGAGAGTAGTGTTTTGACATTAAAATTTGCAAAGTGCAGATTTTCAGTGCTGCGTACTGGTACCACGCAGGAGAGTAGCGATACCCTAGTATATTTCTGGTATAGACTGCTCTCGGGTTTGCCAATCTGGTGCTTAGTACCGATACAGTATCGGGCTGGTACCGATATACGCTGTGCGAGTATGTGAGCTGAGAGGCCGAGTACCGGTAGCCAAATCTGGTACCGATACTCCAGGTAGGATTTGGAATTGGTGAAGGACATTTTGGTCCTCTCAACTGTATCGTTCAACCCAAAGCTCCCAGCCTCTATATGTTCACAGAGAGAGAGAGAGAGAGAGAGAGTTGAGGGTTCTTCTTCTTCTCCTTTTCCTCTCTCTCTCTAGTTGGTGGACTCGTACGTTGTTGAGGTCGCGGTTCGAGCTCGGGAGGTTGTCGACTCGATCCGAAGGGCCGTTCGAGCGCGCGAGTGTGGTATATAAAAATTTATTTTCAAATTCAAGATGTATATTTTGAAAATTTATGAAGGTTTTGAAAAGGTATAAAGGGTGCATGGGGAGATGATAGGATGTACGTTTTGAAAAATATGAAAGATGGGGAGATGAGAGAGTATACGTTTTGAAAAAGTATAAAGGGTAGAGAGATGAGAAGATATACGTTTTGAAAAAATATGAAGGAAGGTGAAGCGATGTACGTTTTGAAAAAAGATGAAAGTATGCTCATGCGAAGGGAGATAAAGCGGTGTACGTTTTGGAAGAGATGAGAAAAGTTTACAGTGAAGGGGATGAAAAGGTGGAGCCCACAACCCAAACAACTCAAAGCTAAGGAAATATTGTCACATGGCACATTTTATTAAGGATTAATAATAATAGTAAGTATAGAAGATGGATTTTTAAAACTAATCTTGAATCATCCTTTATTAGATAGATCTTTTGAATGATAGAATGTGAGAGTCACATGCACTACTCAAGCCTTCTCCATTTCAAGAGGTTCTAAATTCGATTCCTATATCCAAGGGCCTGTTTGTTTCGCATGGGTCGGAAGATCAGACAGAGGTTGTAATTTCGCGTCGTACGAAGTCGTGCTTTCGCATCATACATAAAAATCGGGGTCGGTGTTTACAGACCGTACGCTTCCAATTGCTCCCTGTATCCGCTATTCAAGTTTACCAGTCTCCTCCAAACATGCAAGCGCGCTCGCAGTTTGACAAGGTGAGAAACTTTCTCGTCGGAGATCGGGTGAAACAAAACACAGATTTATTTAAAATGAGAGTACTTATTATTGGAGCATTTCACAGATCCCATATGCGTGAATAGAGGGGCTGCTTCTCTTTTGGCCAAAAGCTGCATGTGAGAAGTATTTCCCGGACGCGGGAAGTTAGCTGCCGCAACGTCCTACTGTACTCTATACAATAATGTAAATTTAGATCACAAAATATAGATAGAAATATTTAATACAACTAATTAGATATAATCTAGGACAGGCGATTTAGTTTGATATATATATATATATATATTCGCGAGCCATTTCATTTTTAGCTCAAAATGAGCTCGAGATCAATTACTTATTTAATAAATAAATAAATAGAACGCGAGTTGCATGGGATCAGCGCGCTTTATTAGAATACCATCGATAACAAACGGCTTGATTTACTACTGATTTATTTTCGATGAGAAAAAATTTATTTCCTCCCTTCTTTCCGAGGCAAAGACCTCCTAAGAGTTTCTCCAACAACATTTTGGAAGCAAAAATACCGACCGTTCTTAGAGCAAGTGGCAAAGGATTTGGTGGTTGGTATTCGAGACCCAAATTCGAATCCTAGCTGATTCACATTTCCAGCTACAAGTTTATTTTTAAATAAAATAAACGAAGTAGTTAGTATGCTACCTATCTCTCTCTCTCTCTCTCTCTCTCTCTCTCTCCAAAAAAAAACAATATTTTGGAAGCAAAGATCCTCTTCATTGTGACAATAATAATGTAATCATGCATACATGTGAGTCTGACTTTTGGTCCCATGCATCCGGGATCACGTGGTGTTGTAATAGATTCACACAAAGAGACCCATAGAGAGAGTTTTCATTTAATTCCTTAAAATTGTTCGGTTAAAATTAATTAACCACCTAATCTAATAAATAGATATGCTTTTAATCCTCACAAAAGATTCTCTTAAGATAATTAATATATTGACCGGCCAACTTATATTATTCTAAAGCGGTGAACAAATAAATTATAATTTTTTGTGTCATACATGCATGGTTTCTGTACATATAAATACATCAATATATATATTAATGTATGTTTTACATTATCCATACTAATACACCAATAATTGAGTTCAACCATATATTGTTTACTTTATCATTCCTTAATTTGTCTGGATCCATGGATTTACTTTTGTTCCATTACAAAGATCGATGCACCGTTACTTAACAATATCGTGAAGTACTATATATATATATATATATGCTATTATCCTTTTAATAGGATATGAGCGTTTGTCTATCAATTTTTTAGCCTTTGGATCAACTCTTATCATCATTTCTAACTATTGGATTAAATACTATATAACCATGTGACCACTCAACCCGAAGGGGACCATTCAATTCTAACCGACTAATATCATCCTAACCCTACAATTTCTCATCAAAGGGTTAAAAACTTGATAGGACAAGTGCTCCTATCCTATTAATAGGATAGTAGCCCTAGCCTATATATATATATATATATATATATATATATATATATATATATATATATATATATATATATATATATATATATATATATATATATATATATATATATAGAGAGAGAGAGAGAGAGAGAGAGAGAGAGAGAGAGAGAGAGAGAGAGAGAGAGAGTGGGGGTACTATACTATTATGAGTAGTAGAGCCCTACTACTCATAAGTTGTTTTCGATGATAGAGCTTCCGAATCGACGATCCACTCCGTTAAATATGATCTAGAGTATTTAAAACTTCTAGAAAATAAATTTCGTAATTTTTCGAAATCATTTACCTTACGATCAAAAGCTCACAAAATTGACAATTTTTAACAGCCGATATGGGATACTTGGCAGTTTAACGGTGTAAAAGAATTGAAATAGGTTGAATTTTTGATAGAAAATTCTATTAACTACCTAGATAAAGATCAATAACTCCGATCTTAAATTGAAGGATCCGATCATCTATTTTTAGGACATCGTTCGATTTCGCTTCATTTTATGCCCATTTGATGTACTTTATTATGATTTTGAAAAATGACGAAATTTATTTTCTAGAAGTTTTAAATACTCTAGATCGTATTTAGCGGAGTGGATCGTCGATTAGTTATCGTAGCTGACTTATGATAGTGGGGCTCTATCATCGAAAACAAACATAGGTGGTATGAAAGAAGAGTACTACTTACTGTATAAGTAGTCCTCAATACTCTCTCTCTCTCTCTCTCTCTCTCTCTCTCTCTCTCTCTCTCTCTCTCTATATATATATATATATATATATATATATATATATATATATATATATATATATATATTGGAGAGATATTGGGTGTCTCAATTTCTCTTATCCTTAAATTTCTCTCCAATATTTCTTTTTCTTTCATTCTAACCACCTTCAAACTCATTGAAATGCAATAAAACTTAGAAAGATGTCGACTCCAACAGACTCCTAATAAAGACAACACTCTACTCTATATATATATATATATATATATATATATATATATATATATATATATATATATATATATATATATCTTGCAGTTTGTAAATCATACTAAATTTATAAGCGAGCGTTTATACCGAAAGAAAAGTGAAACTATAAGATGCTGACAAATTAACATTTTGAATAAACTTTAACTTGCTCTGGGTTTCAAAAGGGTTCACGTAATTATTCTATAATTTTATTTTTATTTCGTTATAAGTAATTATTGTTAAACAGTATACTACTCGTTATGTGATTTTCAAAATTGACACAAAAATATAGAATAGTTAAGGCCTGATTGGATGTCTTTTAAAATGTATGTGTTGTTATAAATTTTAAATTTTAAACAAAAACTTTTCTGACTTAATTTTAAATTTTACCTTCAATTGTTGTAAATTCTGTGAAATTGTACGATACATATATCCAAACAGATTAGGAATGAAGTTGTGAGATTTTTTTTTTTGTATTTCATTTAAGTATGCATCTAAACATAGCTTTTAAGTTTTTTTTTTTTTTTTTTTTTTTTTTTTTTTTTTTTAAGATAATTGAACTTTTACCTAACTACAAAAACGATGTCATTTCTTGGGTGCGCATAGCATATGCCCTTTAAATTATTGAGCTGTGTGGGGAAGGCCAAACAGCCGGAGAGAGCACACCAAAATCTCTGCCCTCTGAGTTCTGACTCTTGTCTGTCTGCGCCGCCTGCTCCCACCCCAGCATCTCTCCCTCTCTTTTTTTTCCTCCTCCTTCAGTCTTTTTTCCCCCTTGTAAAGTTTAATTTTATGTAGTTGTTTTTTTTTTTCTTCTTCTTCTTCTTTCTTTTTTTTTGCTCGACTCGACTCGTCGTTTCTCTGTCGGAATTCTAACTTGGTTTGGATGGAAGAGAGAAGCGATCACTACTACTACCAGCAGCAGCAGTATCTGCAGTCGTCGCGGCGGCGCGGGGCGGGGGTGGGGATGGGGGTAGAGGGGGGCGTGCAGGGGGCACACATTGTGCGGCCGGCGGCGGGGCGGAAGGACCGGCACAGCAAAGTCTGCACGGCCCGTGGCCTCCGCGACCGCCGCGTCCGGCTGTCTGCCCACACCGCCATCCAGTTCTACGACGTGCAGGACCGCCTCGGCTTCGACCGCCCCAGCAAGGCCGTCGACTGGCTGCTCAAGAACGCCCAGCCTGCCATCGACGAGCTCTCCTCCTCCTCCTCCCCCGCGCCCGCACCTGCTGCCATCCCTCCTCTCCCCCACCACCACCACCCCGCGCCACCGCTCCCGCCTGCCGCCGCTAATTCCGACGACTTCGCCATCGCCCTCCTGCAGCAGCAGCAGCAGCAGCACCACCACCACTCCCTCGACGCCGACGTCATCGCCGACACCATCAAAGCCTTCTTCCCGATCGGAATTGCCGCCGCCACTCCTCCGTGCTCCAACTCCAACATCTACCCGAATTACCCGCCCGACCTCCTCTCCCGCACCAGCAGCAGCAGCCAGACTGCCCGAGACCAGAATCTCAATCTCTCCCTCCACTCTCTGCAAGCGCCGAGTTTCCACCACTCTCACCTCGGCGGCGGAGGCGGAGATTACGTGTTCGACTTTGCTCGTAGGGATTCCCTTCAGTCCAGTGATCCGTCCTCCATTCGCACCTGCTGGTTCGGCCCGGGACCCGCCCACGAACCGTCGGAGGAGGCGGCGGTCGCGTTCGCGGGGTTCCGCGTACCCGCACGAATTCGCGGCGACGGCGGCGGCTTCCGGGAGAAGCTCGCTTCTGATGCTCACCAATAAGCAGGTGATGGCCACTCTCTCATATATGGCTAGCTAAAAGGCCATAGTAATAATGTGTTTAACCTTTTAAATTTGTTTTTAGGTTAATTTTCTAAGGTGGATTGTTCATCTCATGCCCTTTTTTTTTCTTTTTCTTTTTTTTTTATCTTCTCACTCTCTTTTGCTGTGTTAGTTGTTGCAAATGTCTATGTTGCTATTGAGGGTTAACATAATATTGTTAACTTTATTTGGTTTTTCTGTAGAACTGCTATTTGAGTAATTTAAGATGTTTATATATATATATATATATAAGGCTTTCCGATTTTTATATTTATCTAAAATTCTAAAGACTTTTTAAGTAAATTCTCAAAGAAGGGGTGCATGCATATATTATAAGAACAACGGAGAAACTCTGGAGGAGTATATTTGAAACAACGGATAAATATGAAACTTTATAACTTTTTAGGAATATATACCTAGCTAGACAATTATCTCTTGTTTTTTTCTTTTTTTCAATCACAACAGTTTAACAAATTCTTGTTGAACACTAGTAGAAGTAAAATTGACATTAAAGTACAAAAATATATGCATGATAATCAAAAAGCTCATTTTAACCTCCCAGTACTACACTTTAGCTGAAAAAGTGTTTAGTTTCTTGCTCTTTTTTTCTTTACTTGTATGGTAGAGGAACTGGAAGATATAGATTCTAGCTTTAAGTCACTTCAAGATTGGTTATAAATGTAGGAACAGATTCCTTGTGGATGTGCCATGCATGTCCAGGGCAAAATAGAAGCAATAAAAGCTCTCTACCAAGAATGGGCAATGCAGAATAGAATAATGGAGGAAAAATCCACTTAAAAAAGCCAGACACTTTTGCAGCAGCTGCTATTAGTAGTTAGCTCTACTACTCTCTAATTTTGGGAATGAATGGTGGGTATCTATCTATCTTTCCATTCCCTTCTCAGTAGTCATATTATTATTATGTTTTGTGCCTGATGCTGCTTAAGACTCCTTTTTGAGTTGATGCTTCAGCTTCCTGAGACAGCAAAGAGTTGCAGAAAAATTAAAAAAAAAGGCAACTCCTCCTCATCATGGCTCCATGGTTGGACATCTCCATCCCATTTGAAGATGCTTAGGATGGGTCTCTTTCATTGCATAGTGGCACATCACATTGCCAACTTGGCACCCACTTTCCACTGTTAGCTCACTAGCCAAAGATCCTGTTTGAACAGTGACATAATTGAAGGGAAATAAATAAAGTTGCTTCTTTTCTTTTTTTCTTTTACTCTTTTTTTCACTTTAAAAAATTATATTTTTACACTTAAATTTTCAAAATTGATTGACTTATTTAATTAGTCCCCATCCATCCAATTCTCACACTATTCTATTTATGTTTTATAATTAATTTAATCAAAAATATTCTTAAAAATAATAAAAAAAAATATTCAAAATTATTGTTTTATAGAATAAGGGAAATTGAAAGCATTTTTGAAAATTTAAGGGGTGCAAGATGTATTTTTCTGAAAGTTTGAAGGGAAAAGTAAACAAGAAAAGGTATTTAATTAATTATAGGATGCATGATTTTCTATATTTTAGCTAAAAAAATAAAAAGCATGTAAACCCCTTCAACTACAGGGCCATTTAAAATAGATATACGAATATTACTTTTTTTCTTTCATTGTTATATCTGGTACCGTTAATTTTTCATTTGTTTGAATTTGAGCTATATCAGTCAATTGAATTAGAGATTTTGCTGAAATATATAATCCGTTGTTCTTTACAAGTTTATATAGTTTTTTTTTTTTTGTTAGTAATTGATGACCAATATTAAATAGAGCTATTAATTTTAGTAAAATCTCTCCATTCAAATAACCAAAATAACTAAAATAAAATATATATATATATAACTTAAGAAAAAGCCAATTAAATTATAAAAAAATATAAGAAGAAGTTCAGTGGCTATTTCAAAGTGGCCTACATCTTTAACATTTTATATATTATCAGTGATTAATTTGTCTCTCATTTGCTGATGCTACTTGTTAATTTCCTTCTATGTGCTTCAATTGGCTCCCTTTTGCATATACTATTTTTTGCTTTTCCACACATTGGCTCTTTCTCTCAAAATAGTAAAAAAAATACTGCTTTAGGTTGAGGAACCTTGGTGGGAGCTTCCTCAATGGGAATCACCACACCTTTTCTTTTCTCTCTCTCTCTCTCTCTCTCTCTCTCTCTCTCTCTCTCTCTCTCTTTATTCAGAGAAAGTGATAGGAGATCCAGCTAGGCATTACATTATCTGTGAAACATAGTAGAGAATCTAAAAAAACTAGTTGTTGATAGAAGCCACCAATTATTTGGTGAGCTTGATATATATTACATATGTTGCCTTTTTCTCTTTCATAGGGGGATGTTTGATCCTGCACAAGTGTTATCCTACTAAGAGTTGTTTTAAAAGACTCCAAAGAGCTTTTCACTGTTGATAAAAATGATAGTTTCAAAATAAAACTTTTGCTTTTAGCTACAAGAAGCAAATCTCAGCTATATCCTGTTGTTAAGTTGTCCATTCTATGCTGATTCGTTGTCGAACGCCTACTATAAAAAAGTTATAACATAAATTACGCCACGGGCCAATTCAAGTTTCATATGTGTTTCTTAAACTGATTATTAATGATCGTGCGACCATCTTTCTAGGTGTTACCGATTAAATATTGAAGGTGTTTGCATTTTATTTTTTGGGATAATTCAAACAGGTTTAAAAAGAAAACCAAATCCAAATTAACCGGTTCACGGCCACTTTGTTATTGGATATGGATGTCAATTAAACTAGTTTTCGATTAACCTGGTTGAACGTGCCGGTCCAATTCGATTCCCTTAACATCGCTAATACAGAATTACCCAAAAGATCAATTTAATAAGAAACGGCGCAAAATTACAATTAACACTAGCAATGTAATGAGTGGCATTCAATTTAGAAAGCAACATTTTGTGCTTTGTTGTTGATTTGTGTACTAACTAAACTATAAACTTGTGGTGGAGCTTCATAGTTTGGATGCAGGATATTTGTTGGAACAAAAAGGTACAAATTATTGATGTATGTGGTCCTCTCTGAGACTTTAATTCCTGTTGCATGTACCAAAACCCTTCCACATTGACAAGCTTTTTTCAAAAGATCTATACAAAGCCCTACACTTTTTTAAGTTAGTTAAAACTTTTTTTTTTTCTTTTTTTCTTTTTTTTGATAAATATGCTGGGGGAAGTCCAATACCTGATAAATTGTTCAAAACTTAATAATTGCTTTAAAAATATTCCAGTGTTTACAATTTTGATTAGCTTGAGTTAGCTGCTAGTACAGTTGATAAAAACACTTTTTTCTACATGAGAAATTTATTAAATTTTTTACTTAGGCTTCATTTAGATAGATAGAGAGAGAGAGAGAGAGAGAGAGAGAGAGTTTGGTTTCTTAAAAAATATTCCAATTTTCTGGCTGAAAAAATATTTTTAATTCGTTTATTTCAAGGAAAAAAAGTTTTTTTTAAAAAAAAATTTGTTCATATATCATAAAAGAATAGAGGTTTTGTTTTTCATTTTTTTATTTGGAAAACAAAATGGTAAAAAAGGATTTTAATAAAAAACTTTTTCTTTTCAAAAATTAGTTCCCCTTGCTTTAATTTCTTTGCGAAACCAAACACCCCCTTAATGGATCAAGAGAAAAGAAAGTGAGAGAAAAGAAAAGGAAAGGGAAAAAGTAGCACTTTTCTCTCCCTTTGTTCGAATTAAAGAAAGAAAAAAAAAATAAGAAAAAAAATTCTCTCATCTTTTTCTCTACATTTTCTTCACTTTTGGAGAGAGAAAAACTACACTATTATGGAAGGTCGTTT
Organism: Aechmea fasciata; assembly: GCA_025177825.1. Classification (NCBI taxonomy): domain Eukaryota; kingdom Viridiplantae; phylum Streptophyta; class Magnoliopsida; order Poales; family Bromeliaceae; genus Aechmea; species Aechmea fasciata. The sequence goes on from CM045936.1 coordinate 3,611,020, forward strand.
TCTATCCCTTTTTCTCCATTTCTTTTTTTTCAATTCTATTTTCAAGTTTTAATTCAAACCAAAGAATATTTTTTTTTGAGAGTATTTTATTTAAATATAAACTTATCTCTTTTTTTCCATTTCTTTTTTTTCATTTCTATTTTCAATTTTTAATTCAAACCAAAGAATTTTTTTTTTTTTCGCTTTTATTTCATTTAAAAATAAACTTCTCCCTTTTTCTCCATTTCTTTTTTTTCAATTCTATTTTCAAGTTTTAATTCAAACCAAAGAATTTTTTTTTTTTTGGGTCCTTCTAAACCGTTTATTTCGTTTAGAAATAAACAAGAAATGTGAATGTTACTTGGGTCTTCATGACAGGAGGACGGTCGGTAACCAAAGAATATTATTATTCTCTCGTAACTTTTTTTTCGCTCCTTTTCTCTCCAACCAAACGGAGTGTAAGTGAAACTTCTAGCCGTCCTACTAAACTGCGCTCAAACCTCACGGCCCAATAATGGCCCAAACCTCCATGGGGGCCCAAAACTGATTTAAGGGACAATTGTTTGTATATCCTTAAAAAGTTTTCGATTTTCTGATTTACCGATTTTAGAATGCTAATATTAAAAATACTTTGTTTACGTTGTAAGTTATTTTCAATATACCCATTAGGGTGCGTTTGGTTCGTGCTATCTTTTTAATATTGCTAATAATCCAATAGGAATAAAAAAAAAAATTATGACTGTGTTTAGCTAAATGCATTAAATAATCTAGTTGGTAATATTGGATTTACTTGGGAGTGAAATTCGTCCCAAAGTACTAATCTCATTTCTTTGAGGGAGGGTGGGTATCCTCGTATTAATAGATTGGAGTAATCATAATATATCTTTTTTTTTTTCTTCCTATCCGCCGGTTAGTTGGTATTATTTTTCTTTACACTCTAACCTCATATCTCTATTTAAACTTATCTTTTTCTCTCTAAACTTCAACTCATTTTCTCTCTCTAAGCTAAGCTCTCTCTCCCCCCTCATTTTCTAAAATCTCCACTGTCCCACTCCCTCTAACTTCCACTTTATTTTTTTTCCTATTTCCTTAATTATGCTCTCTCTCTCTCTCTAATCTATGTTCTCTCTCCCTTGTTTTTAAAAAGATGTTGAAATTTTTAGTAGCATTATCTAAAATTAATTTATTGTATATTTTTTGTAATCTTCAATAATATGACTAAATAAGATGACTGTGTGAACCAAACACAGGAATGTCACATTCCTAGTAATAGAATGAATAGAAATAAGATTTTCGGACATCTTTTTATTCCTAGTAATATTTCATAGTGCGAACCAAATGCACCCTTAGAGTTAAATTCTTGTCCGTGAAATGTTGGCAATAGTTGTTATCTATGTAAAATTACTATTTTACCCTTTCAAATATATTCTTCTACCATCACCAACTTTTCTAGTTAGGAACCAAAGAAGTATTTTAATTTTTTGTCTTTTTGAATATACCTTTCTACCATCACCAACTTCCTTTATTTGCCCTCAAGTTAAGGACAAAATAGGTATATTGATTTTTTGAAATTCTAATAGACATTTAATTCATGTTTATTTCGAGATAACTTAAAGTAGGGGCGGAACTGAGTCGGGCTTGGGTCGAGTAATACTATGCCCAAGTCGGCCCAAAAGAAATGTTGGGCTTGGAGTCTGGCTATTATTCAAAATTTTTGAAAATTAAGGCCCGTCCCAAGCCCAAGCCCAAGCCCAATACTCAAAACCCAATGGATTTGTGAAGGCCATTTTATACTTTTATCATATAATACATAAATATTTTTATTTGTATAAAATTAAAATAAAATACCTATTTTTCCTGTGTGTTGATCACATCAGAGAAATTAATATCTAATATCAAATATAATACCTTTAATGTCTACCAATAATTATCCATAAATAAAGTAAGAGTAGGCAAAGAAAATTAATAAACTAAAATTGAGACTTAGATAAGTGAAAAATGTGCTTCAGCAATCTTCACTCCTACAGTCCTACTCCGATGCTGGCAATTCTACAAAGTAAATTATAAGATAGAAACTTATCATATAAGAGTAGAACGTTTAATTAATTAGAACATATATAGTTTTTTAAATTTTTAAAATTTAAAATTATCCTTAAGTTATGCACATAAAATGTCTAATTATTTTTTAAAATTTTTTTAAAATAATATATATTTAGTAAGTGTTATGTGCATAACTAATTAGGTATATATAATAATATATACCATATATTTACTTATAGATACGTATAATTAATTAATTATATATAATAATACTATTTAATATATCCTAATATAGAACTAAATATTTTGTTAATATATAATATATATCTTCATATATAAAAGTATATATCATATATCATTAATAATAATATATACTATATATGATATACTATATCATTTATTCTTTATATATATATATATATATATATATATATATATATATATATATATATATATATATATATATATATATATGTATAGAGAGAGAGAGAGAGAGAGAGTGGAGCTAGAATACTTTGATTTTTAGAAAATTGATATTTAGAAGTTTTAAATACGTAAATAACGTTTAAGTATGGATCATCAATTCGAAAACTCTATCATCGAAAATAATTTATGAGTACGAGGCGATCGTACTCATAATAATATAGTAATAGGACCATATATATATATATATATATATATATATATATATATATATATATATATATATATATATATATATATATATATATATATATATATATATATATATATATATATATATAAATAATTGAATTTCCTATCTTTTAAAAGTACCAAATGGGTGTATAGTGGAGCTAGAATACTTTTAAAAGCACCAAATGGATGGTGCTTTAGTGTTTTTAACCCTTGAATGGAGAGATGTGAGGTTGAGATGATGATGGTAGGTGGTGGTAGGTGGAATAGTGCAAACGCTCTTTTTGCTATAGGTTTTTAACCCTTGAATGAGAAATTATAGGGTTAGGATGATATTAGTCGGTTAGAGTTAAGTGGTCTCACAGGGTTGAGTGGTCGGTTTATAATATTTAATTCAATGATTAAAAATGATAAAAAGAGTTGATGCAATGGCTAAAAACTTGATAGCAAAAATAACGTTTCTTTATCAATAGTATTCTAGTCCAATTATATATATATATATATATATATATATATATATATATATATATATATATATATATATATATATATATATATATATAATTGAGCTCATATGATTTTAAAAGTACCAAGTTATTGGTGCTTGTGGATTTTTGACCATTGGATTAAGGAATGTGCGGTTAGGATGATGTAGGCCTGAGGGTTGAATGGGTGGTTGGTTGAATAGGATAATCTAACTGTTGAAAATGATTAAATGTGAAGATCGAACGGTAAAAAATTTACAAGCACCATAATGCTTGAATCTTTTATAAGCACTATAATGGGACTCTCTCTCTCTCTCTCTCTCTCTCTCTATATATATATATAATTAAATATTTTATTTTAATAATTAATATCTTGGGCTTTTGGATCGGGGCTCGGATCGGGCTTAGACATGCCCAAATAGGCCCAAAATTTTTTCGGGCATAAATTTTGAAGCCCAAAGTTAAATTTTTAATATCCGAAGCCCGGCCCAAACATGGCCCATCGGGTCGGGCCTTATTTAGGCCCGGACCCAGTTCCAGCCCTACTTAACGGGTGATAATTATGGAGTATTTTTGAATAACGAAGTAATATATTAAGAATATATTGAAAACAAAAAAATAGTAAGAATAAATTAAATGTTTTTGAAGTTTTGAAAGGTATATAGGCAATTATTCCCTCTTTTAAAATATTTTAAAGTTTTAAATCAACTAAAAAAAATTAATAAAATCGAACAGAAATTCTATGAAGAGAAATGTGATTCCCTTTTTCTACTTTTTGTGGATTGCTCGTTTACTTAGATATAAGCACATGATGAATACCTGGTAATACCAATGCAAATAAAAGGTTCTATTTGGATGCATCTTAAGATAAAACTAGTTTTTCACCCGTGCGATGCACGGCTAGCTAATATAATAATATAAAATAATAAAAATTATTATGTAATAATAATAGAAAAATATTCTAATTAATATTTTTTTTTTTACAAATAAAAAAATGTACTATTAAATTTAAGTTTTTGTTCATTAGTAAGAGATGACATCAAGAAAAAAAAAATTCAAAAAAACCCAAATCAAATCATCAAACTACAAATAAAGAAAAAAAAATTCAAAAAACATAATACCCAAAGAAAAAGAAAAGAAATATACAATCCCGATAACCTCTAAATTGAAAAAAGTTACTGTGACACCCCAATAGTCCCACATCGGATGGGACTGGGTTTGTCATTGGGTTTATATAAGACTTGGACACTAGTAATAATAACCCGTGAGCCCATCTGTGACGCCCCAACTTCCCAGGGGGTCACCCATCCTAGGACTACTCCCGTCCTAGCACGCTTAACTCTCTTAACCTCTTGGGTCTTGCCACCACCCAAAATGCTTAAGCCGGGTTAAGAGTTTAGCCCTATTATATCTCATATATAGGACTACCCGGGGTCTCACAATCTCCCCCTTTAAGCCACGACGTCCTCGTCAGCTCGACTCACAAGTAGCGATGTGAGACTCGTCTCGCTACGTCATCCAGACTGCTCAGTGAGACTCATCTCACACTTCCGCCGTGGATACCATCTGTGACGCCCAACTTCCCAGGGGTCACCCATCCCAGGACTACTACCTCTGCCCCAAAGAGCTTCTTGCCTCTTTAAAATCTTTCTCTTGTTTAGCCTATTATATCTCATATATAGGATACTCTAAAATGACCCGGGGCGTGACAGTTAATAATAGTATTTTGATTTAAATTTAAATTTGTTAACTTTTGATTTAAATATATTTAATTAATTATAATTGATATAATAAAAGTTAATAATAGTAGTTTAATTTTATTAATCCTAAGTAATTATAATATAGATTTGATACCCTAATTATTACTTTCTAAAAAAATATATTTAATATAGAAAGCATTTTATTTCTTAATTATTTTTTCCAAAAAAAATCTAATTTGACTTAATTTGAATTAATTTGCATTAATTCAAGTTAATGCATATTACAGAAAGCATATTATTTCCTAATTTTAATTAATTTGATTTGATTTTATTTAATTGATTTTTATTGATATAATAAAAGTAAATAATAATATTTTAATTTTATTTAACTTTTAATTATAATATAGATTTTATTTCCTAATTAATAATAATATAGAATATTAAAAGGTATTAGTATTGATACCCTAATTATTATTTCCTAATTTGATTTAATTTGATTTAATATTCAAACTATATTTAATTTTATTTAATTCGATTTATATTTAAATAAATCATATAAATAGATATTATTTCCTAATGATTTGATTTGTTTTAATTTATTTTAATTGACATAATAAAAGTTAATATACCCTAATTATTATTTCCTAAAAAACTCTATTTACTACATAAAGCATATAGAATAGATATTATTTCCTAATTATTATTTCCTAAAAAAGTCTAATTTAAAAAATCTAATTTTATTTCCCTAAAGTATATAAAATCTATATTTGAGCTTGGCTTAATTTGAATTAATTTGCATTAATTTCATTTTATTTTATTTTATTTGAATTAAGTTGAATTAATTTTAATTAATTTCTTAAATTAAATAATTAATTTGAATCTATTATATTTAATTTTATTTAATTTGATTTATATTTAAATAAAATCATATAGAATAGATATTATTTGCTAATTATTTGATTTGATTTAATTTATTTTAATTGACATAATTAAAAGTTAATATACCCTAATTATTATTTTCTAAAAAAGTCTATTTACTACCTAAAGCATATAGAATAGTATAGATTTCCTAATTATGATTTTCTAATAAGGTCTAATTTAAAAAATCTAATTTTATTTTCCTAAATAAAAATTTATATACCTGGTAATACCAATGTCAAGTTTATAGTAAGGGTTCTATTTGGGTTTCTTTAGTATAATATAATAGATATGGTATAAAAATACTCTCTCCTAAAAAAAAAAGAAAAAGAAAAGGGAGAACTCTAATTTGCCCCCTGTAGTTTAGCACATTTTTAGTTTGGCACACTATACATGGTTTGAACTATCTCACTTTGTTATTATGTGGTTTTATATTTATGTTGCTATTAATACTGTCGTTAAGTATGATACTAAATTAATATATTTTACAAATCAAAGAATGGCTATATGAAAATAAAAATTTACAATTTGCCGTCATATGGTTTATAAAATATATTAGTTTACTACCTGTATACTTAATAGCAGGTTTTAACAGCAAGTAAAACCAAAGGGTGTTAACGTGAAAGTGCGCTAAACCACGGCAGGACAAATTGAAATTTTTGGGGTCCCTGGAGCTCCGGTTTGTCGGCATCCTCCTCGGCCCACCCCCAGTCCGGCTTCAGCCACCACCACCGATGTCGGCCCTCGCCTCCTGCTCAAATTAAACTAATTAATATTACTTAGTAATATTTTGAAATAATATCTAATATATTTTTCAAATATTTGAAAATATTCAATTTACCCATGGTGGATCAAAATGTTTTTATTGATTTTGAATTTTTTTTTTTTTTTTTAGATTGTCGCCATCAAATTTCATCCAAAATTCACCGCGTGCAGTAAGAACCGTTAAATATATAAATACTAAAAATACTTTTTTATTTAGAATTATAAGAAGATTGTGTTATATATGATAAGAAAATATCCCATTTGCATATATTACAGTGAGTAAATTGTAACATATATAATTTTTATTATTTTATCAAAAAAATAAAAAAATAAATTTTTATTTATTTTGATTTAATTTTATTTTGTATCTTACAAGACGAGTATTGCTAGGGGTACAACTCTATATGAGTTGTAGATCCTACAACCTATATATCTAAGGACTGATAAAATATTATTTTTGAAAAAATAAAAAATAGTGTTAACCTCACTCCCATTTTTGAGCCCGTCATCCTTTTCCTCTTTTTTGTGATCTGTAATAGGAAGAAATAAAAAGAAGAGTGACGTTAGCTGCTACTGTGCTAGTGATCTAATAATAGCCGTTGGATCATATGGGTGTACGATGTACAACTTTGGAAAGTTGTCTGTCTAGACTTTTTCATATTTCTTAGGATTAATTTCATACAGGTTCTTACAAATATAGTGAATTATAAATATATCTTTACAAAGTTCAATTTTTATATATTTTTTCTAGAAAAATTTTAATATTTTTAAATATATCACTCTGATTTGTTATCATCAAAGCACTTTTTATTTTATAAATAAAATAATCTTTTTGTCATCATAAATATGTCTCTCAAAAAATTCTCAAATATTAAGGAAAAGTAAAAAAGATTAATTCACCTCGTTAACTAATTAGAATTAAATATTTTATCTATAATTAACTAATTTTTTCTATCAAATCCTAACGAAGAACATATTTGAAAACATTAGGAATTTTACGAAATAACATATAAAAGTTAAATTTTGTAGGGATATATTTGTAATTTACTATATTTGTAGCGATATATTTGAAATTAATCCTATTTCTTATTGTCATTTATTAATTACTTATATAATTTTGTATATATATATATATATATATATATATATATATATAAAATATTTGCCTGTTTATATTTACAGGTCATATATATAAACCTAAGAGGAATGTTTCAATACACCAGCTAAATTAAATCTAGTCGTTCATATTTGATGGGCGAGATTGACTTTTACATAATAATTATCTGCTCAACAGGTTACTATTTGTAAGGGTGATATGGAAAAACGAATACAAGCTAATTACCAAATTTGATTAATCCTATACAAATATTTGTTTTCTTATTTAATTTTGTTACTTACCAAATTAGATAGTGCTAATTTGATAAGTAATAAACCTTTATTTAAACTTTATATTTGTGCACATTAAATTCAATTTTAATTTTCATTTTCATTTTTAAAACGAAAAAATTTATGTTTAAATGAAAAGTATATTTGAATTCAAATTGTTAATTTGATATTAAAACGACACGAAATTTTAAATATATTAACTTATTTTAAATTGTAAATTATGTTGTACTTATAAACATAACTTTTATTATTTATTTAAATTAAAGGCTTCTATTTTTAAAATTAAATTCAAGTGCTAATTTGATAAGTAATAAAACTTTATTTAAACTTTATAATTGTGTGCATTAAATTCAAATTTAATTTTAATTTAAACTTTTAGAATGAAAAAATTTATGTTTAAATGAATAGTATATTTCAATTCAAATTGAAAAATTGATATTAAAACGACACGAAATTTCAAATATATTAACTTATTTTAAATTGTAAATTATATTGTATTTATAAACATAACTTTTATTATTTTTTTAAATTAAAGGCTTTTATTTTTTAAATTAAATTCAAATTGTTCATTCGATAGTAAAAACAACATTAAAATTTAAAAATATTAATTAAAATTAAATTTTAAATTTAGATTTAAATGTAGATTGGATATGGATTTCTCTCTTAACAAAGAAAAAAAAAGGGCAAAATGACTTCGAGGAAAATATCTGTTGGTGAAAAGTTTCTAAAATTAAAATGGGATATCTTACCAAATTACTCGAACGGTATTATGAAAATAAAAATAAAAATTTACAAAAAAAACCTTTATGCTTAGTTTACATATGTGGAAATAATTTACATTTGATAGGAGGGTGACTGGTACCTATGACAACAAAAGCCAGTTACCTTTTTAACTAAAAGACATCTCCACCATTCATTTTAAAAAATTTAAGAGTCGAAATCTTTTTGGTGCATAGGAGTATGGCTCGACCTATAATAATTATTTTTTAAAAAAAAAGAAATCTAAACCAATTTACCCTTACATTTTTTTTTCTTTTTTTATTTTTTTGAATTTTGCTGCTCAGTAGCAAATTTTCTTGTGAGAGTGTGAAAGAGAGTAGCGTCAGAGAATTGGAGCGGCAAATAATGGCAAAAGTCAAAGTCTCCGAGTCAACTTCGAGTCAACTTCTCATTCTTGTAAGGAAAAAGTCCAAACAATTTGCTAAAGTTGCAAATCCTACACTCATATGATTTAACGGCTATTATTAGATTATTAACACAGTAGCAGCTAACTTTACTCCTCTTTTTATTTCTTTCTATCACTGATCACAAAAAATAGAAAAAAGATAACGGGCTCAAAAATAAAAGAAAGGTCAACACGATTTTTTGTTTTTTCAAAAATAATTTTTTATCAACCCTTGGATATATGGATTGTAGAATCAACAACTCATATAAAGTTGTACTCCTAACAGTACTCAAGAAATATTACATCATACAAATGAATAACATATATTTGAATTACGCTGGAATACTATTAGTAGTAAAACGTCCATTTTACTACCAAATTTTTAACCCTCAGATGAAAATTTGTAGGGTCGGGATGATATTAGGTAGTTAGCGTTAAGTGGTCCCCCTAGGGTTGAGTGGTCCCCAATGGGTTATAGTATTTAATCCAATGGTTAGAAATAATGATAAGAGCTGATCCGAGGGTTAAAAAACTGATAGCAACAATGAGATTTTACTACTAATAGTAGCCCAGTCCGACTCCATATATTTTAAATAACAAGTTTATGGAAAAAAACCCCTCCAAAAACACACACACACACACACACACACCCACTCTTTCTGCCTCTCTAATTCTTACCTTCCCATGCATTCCCCGCTCATCATCTGCCCAACGACAATTCGAACCCGACTACAGCACGTCTCCCTCCTCTTCCGACGTCGAGGGCTACGAAGGCAGCGGTGGCAGCCGCACGTTTTCTTGCACCATCGTGGCAGGCGGCAGCGGCTTGGGGTCCACCACAGCCCGACACACCGGGCAGGACGAGCTCGACCGGAGCCACGCGTCGACGCATGCCACGTGAAAGACGTGCCCGCACGGCGACAGCTCGCCGCAGATCTCTCCCCCGCCAATGCGCCTAAACACACCGCACACTCGCCGCGAGTGATCGTCGTTGCAGCGTCGCCGACGGCGGTAAGGCGGTAAGGGAACGAAGGGAGGGAGGCGATCGCGGCGGCGTCGAGCCGGCTCGCGGGGACCGCCTTCGACGCGGCGGGCGGAAGCGGAGGAGGCTTGCGGCGGCGGCACGGCGGAGGTGGCGGCGGCGGCGGAGGTAGAGGAGGAAGAGGTGGAGGATGATGAGGAAGGCGGTGGCGAGAGTGTTAGAACAAATATCAAATAGGAATCTGATTGTGATTAAAGATCTAACTAAATTTGTGATAACAATAAATAAAACAACTTACAGATAAACGCAAATATCCAAAATATAATTGATCTTATCCGGAATCTCGCACTGTCCTAAGGCGTATTTCCGTCCTTACGTGCGGAATTAACCGGAAATAACACCCCAAGATACGACCGGAATTCCTCCTCCTGCGAGCACGATCGTGAAGGAGGTTGACGGAGATTCTCAACACCCAGTGGATAAAAATCAAAGATAAGATTAAATGGATAGATTGAGATTAACCAATTATCATAAATCTACTCTGTCTTAAACGAGAGGAAAAGAGGAAGAAGATATAACGGTCTTTTTCCCTTACGAGAAAAAGGCGTATCCGCACAACGAACGAGATTCCGTTGGCGCAAGAAACGGAACGGAAAAAATCTCCCGTTAGTTTCTTTCTCATTAAGAAAGAGAATAAAATAAATAAAATAAATAAATTAATAAAATAATAGAATAATAATAAAAGGAAGTAATTAGGAAATTTTGGATTTTACACCAACAATCCCCCACAAAATTCAAAATTTTAAAATACAAATTAAAATCAAATTTACTGGGTGTTTTATACAATGCAATGGGTGAGGTGTCTTTAAAAGACTTAACCCCACTTAGTGTAAGTGATTTCCATCAGAAGGAATCGGAGTGAACCAGGTCTTGAACTACGTTCCTTTGGCCCTGACTTCAACCACCACACACACAGTATAGAATTCTCCGTCGCGGGTCTGTGCGTTAATGGCCATGCACAGTACCTTAATTTTTCATAAGAGCTTCTATGGATAGCCCATACACATAGCCGCGGCCACATACGGATACTCTTATATAGGTGGTTTCCTCCAGGGATGTGTGTAGAGTCACATCTCGAGAAAATTATCGCCTTGGATCCCATTAAGAGCTATCAGCTCAACCTAATCCACTACACAGAGCACTACTCACCATAGGGATGGAATTGGAGCTAAAGCTCCTTTATACAATTTGTAGAAAGTGCTCTTTGGCCAACCTGACAGCTTGTTTTTACCACATTGAACCTTCTTCAAGGGATCTCCTATCACAAAGGTTGGGTTCCCACCGCGGGAAGGCCCATTATGGGCAAGTCCCATCCCCCTCGATGACTTCAGGACCTTAGTCCTATTCAGACCGTTCGTCAAATAACTGCAAAATTGCTCGTTGGATCTGATCAAACTCAAATAAATAATATCATGACAATAACCATCTAATAAATTTGTCTCAAAGTAATTTACCTGTCAATCTTAAAACTTGCAAAATTCATTTCTTAGATGAACACTGGGATATAATCACGAGAGCAATTATAATATCAAATTTATCTAATTGATAAAGAGTTCCCCCACAATTTGAGACATATACTAAAGAATAAAATTTAAAATTATGAGATTTTAACATGTTGAATAAATTTTGATTCACTAACAAATATATGCTAGATTATCAACTGTGGATTCAAATTCCACTTGGAACAAAATATTTTTCCACTCCTTTTGTTTTTCCTCGCAAAACAGTATATTTATATCTCTAAAAATTAAATTTCAATATATCATTAAAAGGTAGTTTTAATAACTCTAAACAGTGCAAGATAAAATACTGTAACAACCTTCTAAAAATTTTACTGTAGCTAATATTTTTAAATCCGTACAACTAGCATAAAATTATTGTAGATATGTATAAATATATAGCAAAACAGTAAAATCTAGTCCGTACGGTATTAAAACAATGCTACAGTTTTTTTTTTTAAAGACAAATTTAAAATACCACAAAGCAAATAAGAGAATATGATGATTAAACAATATGCAATAGGTTTAAAAATGTTAATCCCAATTTATTTAAATTTGAATGACAAACGTGCAATTAAATAAATCACATACATGAATGCGCTAAACTCGAGCAGTAGTGCAGCGCAAGGGCAATGTCGCAGAATCCCAACAGCAAGCTGCCATGGGTGGACACTCCCCCACAAAAAATTAATTTAATATCGGGGTTGGCACATGGCCCACATATATCAGATATTAAACTAACAAGAATGAATACTACGCATCAGCGAAAAATATAAATTAATTAAACTGTGAATTCATTGAACAACTAGATTTGGTTCAGCAGATCAAGTGCGGCCGATGTGAACATTTGTTAAATCGCGCTTTGATTTGCAAATCATAAAATTCTCACTCTCTCTTTTTTTTTTCAAAGATTTTATTTGTTGTAGCAAAAACTTTGAAACCATTAATTTTACTGTAGCATTTTTTTTAAAAAAAATATCCGGTAGAAAAACAGTGAAAATAATATACATATGGTTTTGGAATCCATATAAAATCCGTACACTTTTTTTTTAAATAACTACAGTAAAGGCAAAAAATTTTATTTGAAATAATCACCAAATAAAATGTAATTTAAATAAAAAATTAAATAATATGCAATTACAAATTAAAGTGTTAATCCTAAAAAAAAATTTATATTTGAATGCTAATTATACAAACAAATTAACAAACAAAATATAAACATATAAAATCAATTTAAAACGGATTAGCATTCATTAGTTTTTAATCACAATCAGATTGGAGATACGCCTTAGATGGTTAGAACAAATATCAAATAGGAATCTGATTGTGATTAAAGATCTAACTAAATTTGTGATAACAATAAATAAAACAACTTACAGATAAACGCAAATATCCAAAATATAATTGATCTTATCCTAATCTCGCACCGTCTAAGGCGTATTTCCGTCCTTACGTGCGGAATTAACCGGAAATAACACCCCAAGATACGACCGAATTCCTCCTCTGCGAGCACGATCGTGAAGAAGGTTGACGGAGATTCTCAACACCCAGTGGATAAAAATCAAAGATAAGATTAAATGGATAGATTGAGATTAACCAATTATCATAAATCTACTCTGTCTTAAACAGAGGAGGAAAAGAGGAAGAAGATATAACGGTCTTTTTCCCTTACGAGAAAAAGGCGTATCCCGCACAACGGAACGAGATTCCGTTGGCGCAAGAAACGAACGGAAAAATATCCCGTTAGTTTCTTTCTCATTAAGAAAGAGAATAAAATAAATAAAATAAATAAATTAATAAAATAATAGAATAATAATAAAAGGAAGTAATTAGGAAATTTTGGATTTTACACCAACAGAGAGTGACGCACAGGACCGCGGTGGCGATGCCGTTCTTCGTGACGGAGTCGGAGGTACTACTCGGATAATTCTTGGTCTCGTCGGCGAGCCACTCGGTGAGCGGGGCCGCCACCGCCTGGAGGGCAGGGTCGGGCCGTGGGAGGCTTCGCGGTGAGTACATGATGGTTGACAATGATGATAATATGAAAAATAGTAACTTATATGCGAGGTATATATGTTAAGTGTGTGTATGTATATATAGCTTTGATATATTTATTTGAGTCTCTATTCTACTTTTGTCTTTGTTTTCTCAAGAGGAGAAAATATGAAGGTCTAGTGAAAAACGATGAGGGAGAAGTTTATTTTTAGTGATGTGGACAATAATTTGTTCAAGGTCGACCCGAGTTGGAAAAATATCTCATCACATTGATCTCGTTTTCCAAATAAACCAAGAGTCGGTTAATTTGAATGCAACATGCGTCAACATTTTTGCTCTTAAAATTTTGAACACCACAAAAAAAAGGTCAACAATTGTACAATGTTATGCAACATCATTGTAGAGAAATTAATACTAAGATTGCACAAAAGATATTATCACCTTCCTTATCCTAAGGGCATGTTTGGAATCGAAATGAAATTCATTGATTCCGATAGTTGCCATTTATTTTATAGGAATCGCAAAAAAAAAAAGGAATCGGATTCCGATTCTCATTTCACTCCGAAATTGAAATGACCAAATGTAGCTATTTATTATCCAATCCGGCTTTGAATTTCGAATTGGCTCATTTCAAAGTAAACTATTCAAAATATTATTTCGTCAACACCTAGCTACCTCTTCTCTTTTTATTACTTTTCTCTTTTTTAATCAAAACTCTCTCTAAAAACTTTAAATTTTTCATTCCGATTTTCATTCCAATAATGAATCAAATATTTTTGGATGATTCGTCATCCTATTTATCATTTCAAAACAATTCAATTTTATTTCACTTTTCTATTACAATCATGAACCAAACATGCCCTAAGTGAAAAGACAACACACACACAAAAAATAAAAGGGGGAAAATCTACTTCTTGGGAAGAGATAGATCGAATATGTTTTGTATATCAAAATTATTGTAATAGGCCAAGTGAAGTTGAATGGTTTTGATTTTCTTTTTCTTTTCAGAGGAAATAGCTTGAATTCTTTAACTCCCTCTCCTGCGGGGTGTTGCTGAAGAAGGAAACGAGACTACTTTTTTTTTTCTTTTTTTCTTTTTTTCTTTTTTTTTTTTTGTACTCCAGAATTATTGTTCCTGATAATATTTAGAATGTGGTCCTTTTTTTCCTTTTGCCAATTACTTATATGCCCCTATAAAATTTTTCAATTTCATATGTATTTTTCTTAGAAGGCAAATATAAAAGCAGGCCTTTTTAGAGCTTTACTATTCTAAAAAAAACACCCTTATATATATATATATATATATATATATATATATATATATATATATATATATAGAGTTGTCTTGGTATGCTTTTATAAGCACGGAGGCTCCGTCTTCCACTTTGTTTCGATGTTCGGACTTTCGAAACGACGATCGGCTCCGTTAGAGTTGATCTAGAGTATTTGAAGTACCTAGAAAATAAATTTTGCGATTTTTCGATATCATTCGCCTAGTGATCAAAGAGGCTCAAAATCACTAATTTTAACGCCGTGGTGAGCGGTTGCAAGTTTAACGGTGTAGAAATATCCAAATCATATGAAATTTCGATAGAAAATTCTTTATACCATATAAAACAAGATCAATACCTTTGATCTAAAATTTTCATGTCATATCATCATATTCTGTAAGATTTTTATTTTCAGCCGTTGATTTTGAACCACTTCGATCACTAGGCAAATGATATCGAAAAATCGCGAAAATTATTTTCTAGATACTTCAAATACTCTAGATCAAGTCTAACGGAGTCGATCGTCGATTCGAAAGTCCGAACATCGAAAACAAAGTGGAAGTACGGAGGCCTCCGTGCTTCCATTAGCACCAGTACCGCACTCTATATATATATATATATATATATACTTCCTAGAGTTAAATCATTATCCTCCGGAAAAGGGCTATTTTTCCTCATTTAAATATATATTTTGTTGGAAAAATCTAAAATTTTCTAATATATTTTTGATTTATATATTTATATGAATATATATTTTTTATTTTTATTGATGTTTAGAGCTGTTTGGAATCCGTGAGTGACGCGGATGTTACGCGCCTGCAGAGTGCGCGTCGTTACGCGCAAGAGTGTGAGAAAGCGCACGTTTCGGAACCGAACGTTGGGGTCCATCTCGTACGTCTACATGGCTATATATATATATATATATATATATATATATATATATATAGAGAGAGAGAGAGAGAGAGAGAGAGAGAGTGGAGCTAGAATACTTTTACAAGTATCACTAAAGTGGTGCTTTAGTGTTTTTAGCCATTGGATGGAGAGATGTGAGGTTGAGATGATGGTGGTAGGTGGAGGTAGGTGGTGGTAGGTGGAATAGTGTTTGATCCAAGGACTATTAATAGTCAAAAAGTAGATCTAATGGTTAAAAACCTAATAGCACTATAGAAATGATACTTGTAAAAGTATCCTAGCTCAACTCATGAGTGCGGTGGGAGTCTTCCATAAGCACGGAGGCCTCTGTGCTTCCACTTTGTTTTCGATGTTCGGACTTTCGAATCGACGATCGGCTCCGTTAGACTTGATCTAGAGTATTTGAAGTATCTAGAAAATAAATTTTGCGATTTTTCGATATCATTTGCCTAGTGATCGAAGTGGCTCAAAATCAACGGCTGAAAATAAAAATCTTACAAAATATGATGATATGACATTAAAATTTTAGATCAAAGTTATTGATCTTGTCTTATATGGTATAAAGAATTTTCTATCAAAATTTCACTTGATTTGGATATTTCTACACCGTTAAACTTGCAAGCTCACCACTAGTTAAAATTATTGATTTTGAGCCCCTTCGATCACTAGGCAAATGATATCGAAAAATCACAAAATTTATTTCCTAGGTACTTCAAATACTCTAGATCAACTCTAACGAGCCGATCGTCGATTCGAAAGTCCAAACATCGAAAACAAAGTGGAAGCATTTAAGCCTCCGTGCTTCCATAAGCATACCAAAGACAACTCTATATATATATATATATATATATATATATATATATATATATATATATATATATATATATATATATATATATAGAGTAGGACTACTATACTTATTATGAGTAGTAGAGCCTACTACTCATAAGTTGTTTTCGATGATAGAGCTTTCAAATCGACGATCCACTCCGTTAAATATGATCTAGAGTATTTAAAACTTCTAGAAAATAAATTTCGTAATTTTTCGAAATCATTTACCTTACGATCAAAAGCTCACAAAATTGACAATTTTTAATCTAGATATGGGGATACTTGGTAGTTTAACGGTGTAAAAGAATTGAAATAGGTTGAATTTTTATAGAAAATTCTATTCACTACCTAGATAAAGATCAATAACTCCGATCTTAAATTGAAGGATCTGATCATCTATTTTTAGGACATCGTTCGATTTCTAGTTCATTTTATGCCCATTTTGATGGACTTTATTATGATTTTGAAAAATTACGAAATTTATTTTCTAGAAGTTTTAAATACTATACATCATATTTTACGAAGAGGATCGTCGATTCGGAAGCTCAATCATCGAAAACAACCTATGAGTAGTAGGTCTCTGCTACTAATAATAGTATCGTAGCCCTACTCTATATATATATATATATATATATATATATATATATATATATATATATAGAGTCTGGTATGCTATTAATAGCACGACCAACTTGGTGCTAGTAAGTTTTCTACCCTTGGATTAACGCCTTTGATTAATTTTACCGTTAGATTATACTATTCAACCAACCACCCACTAAACCCTGGGGTCCACATCATCCTAGCCGCACATCTTTTAATCCAAGGGTAGAAAACTTACTAGCACCAAGTCATTGGTGCTATTAATAGTATTCCAGCCTAGTTCTATATATATATATATATATATATATATATATATATATAGAGAGAGAGAGAGAGAGAGAGAGAGAGAGAGAGAGAGTAGGGCTACTATACTCTTATGAGTAGTAGATCCTTACTACTCATAAGTTGTTTTTGATGATGGGGCTTAATCGACGATCCACTCCGTTAAATATGATCTAGAGTATTTAAAACTTCTAGAAAATAAATTTCGTAATTTTTCAAAATCATTTACCTTACGATCAAAAGCTCACAAAATTGACAATTTTTAACTAGGTATGGGATACTTGCTAGTTTAACGGTGTAAAAGAATTGAAATAGGTTGAATTTTTGATAGAAAATTCTATTCACTACCTAGATAAAGATCAATAACTCCGATCTTAAATTGAAGGATCCGATCATCTATTTTTAGGACGTCGTTCGATTTCGGCCGTTCATGTTATGCCCATGGACTTTATTAGGATTTTGAAAAATTACGAAATTTATTTTCTAGAAGTTTTAAATACTTTAGATCATATTTAACGGAGTGGATCGTCGATTCGGAAGCCCCATCATCAAAAACAACTTATGAGTAGTAAGGGTCTACTACTCATAAGAGTATAGTAGCCCTACTATATATATATATATATAATTGAGCTAGAATACTCTCAAAAGCACCGATCCCTTGGTACTTTTGAGTTTCTAGCCCTTGGATCTACTCCTTGATTGCTACTAACCTTTGGATCAAACATTATTTCACCTACCACCACCTACCACCATCATCTCAACCCTACATCTCTCCATCCAATGGCTAAAAAGTCAAAAGCACCCCTCTCTTGGTGCTTTTGAGAGTATTCTATGTGACGCCCCAACTTTCCAGGGGGTCACCCATCCTAGGACTACTCCCGTCCTAGCACGCTTAACTCTCTTAACCTCTTGGGTCTTGCCACCACCCAAAATGCTTAAGCCGGGTTAAGAGTTTAGCCCTATTATATCTTATATATAGGACTATCTGGGGTCTCACAATCTCCCCTCCTTTAAGCCCTGACATCCTCGTCGGCTCGGACTCACAAGTACTGTGCGATGTGAGACTCGTCTCTCTAGCCCGTCATCCAGACCCTGGCTCAGCCGAGACTCATCTCACACTTCCGGCTGGTAATTGGCTCTGATACCATCTGTGACGCCCCAACTTTCCAGGGGGTAACCCATCCTAGGACTACTCCCGTCCTAGCACGCTTAACTCTCTTAACCTCTTGTGTCTTACCACCACCCAAAATGCTTAAGCCGGGTTAAGAGTTTAGCCCTATTATATCTTATATATAGGACTACCTGGGTCTCACAGATAGCATGCTATTTTTCTCTCAAAAATAATGCAAACATTACTTTTATATTGGTGACATGTTAATATTTCTTTATTAGTCAATTAAGTTGGATTATAGAATTAAATTTTTATAATTTAGAAAGCTCGAGCCATAAATTACTGCCAATTAAAATTTAAGAACCAAAATATCATTTTGTTATAGGTTGAGGGCTAAAAGTGTAATTTACTCTTTGTTTATAAATGTGTAATATACTCTTCTTTCTCTTCAAATCTTCATGTAATTTTACTGTATTACTATTGTAGGAACCGGCACGATGCGGCGGATATAATCATATTTAATTAAATTTAATAATATAAAAAATATTTTAAAATTTTTAGAATAAAATTATAATTCAATGAAAAACAACGAAAGATAAAAAAATTTATAGAAGAAAAAAATTTGTTACATAAAAATCGGATGCCTTTGTATATTTATTTAGGGCATTCTCTACTAACACCGACCATTTCCTGAAATATCATAGTGCCTTCGACCCTTTCTCGGCAAGTTCTATACATTACAAATATAAGTGGTCGATATCGAGGTAGAATGATTCGAGGCTAGGGTTAGAGTTTGACTCACTCAACGTTGACAGCGAGAGCGAGGGCGGTGCGCTTGCGGGGCTTGAGGGGAGCGGATGTAGTAGGCGAGGTCGTGGTCAAGGACGCTATATGCCATGCCCACGAACTTCTCGAGCAACGTTTCTTAGAAAATAGAAACTAATAAGAGGGAAGTCGAAGTAGCAACGTTATAAAGAATGAATTATGAGATGGAAAGTCGAATAGATATACGTTATGGAAAAAGAATTAATAAGATGGGAAGCCGAAGAAGTAGACGTTATAAGGAAGGAATTAATAAGACGGAAAGCCGAAGAGACTGCTTAGCCGTTTGGTTCAAAAGAGGGGCAAGAGACTGCCGTGAAAGATAGACTACCACGTGACAAGATGATTAGGGAAAATAATGTATAGTAATAAATAATAGATAATAGATAATAGATAATAATAATAATAGATATGCGTACATCAAATCATTAATAAACAAATTAATCATATTTTTTAAAAAATATATCAAATCATTAATAACAAAAAACTAATCATATTTTTTTTAAATATAATAAAAATATTTTTTATAAAAAAATATTTAATTAATTAAAAATACGTCATTAATATAAACGGTGTATTTTAGGGCTTTTTTTGAAAATAGCCCCTTGGCTTTTTATATTTTGCAAAATGGCCCTAGTGTAAAATAAATTGCAAAAATGGCCCTACCCACTACACGTCGCGTTTACGCGGCGTGGCTGGTGTTTAAGTTGAACACGGTGAATGGTTCACCGTGTTCAATACTATTGGACACGGTGAATCATTCACCGTGTTCAATGCATTAGTATTGGACACGGTGAACCATTCACCGTGTCCAATACTAATATAAGGGCCTAGCTAAAATGGCTAAGTCCTGATAGTTGTATTGGACACGGTGAATCATTCACATTGTCCAATACTAATACATTAATATTGGACACGGTGAATGGTTCACCGTGTCCAATACAATTGAACACGGCGAACCACTCACCGTGTTCAACTTAAACACCTGGCCCAGCCCCGGCCCGCGTGGCGCTGACGTGGCGCTGGCGTGGCATGGGTAGGGCCATTTTTGCAATTTATTTTATAGTAGGGCTATTTTGCAAAATATAAAAATTCAAGGGGCTATTTTCAAAAAAAGCCCTGTATTTTATAACTTTTCCTTCTCCAGGGTCCCAAGCAATCACAGCTACTACTAGTGTTTTTTATTCCAAAGAGGCTCTCTCTCTCTAGACGTTTTTCTCCTCCACCTCTCTCTCTCTCCTCTCCCGGTAGTTACGAGGAGAGAGAGAGAGAGAGATCCCATCCCCTCCCCCTACGCCGCTCCCAAACCCTCGCCGCGGCGCCATGGGGGAAGCTCCACTGCCCACTCGCTGGAGCTTCGAGGTGACTCCGATCGATCCAAACCCTCGCTCGCTCTCGATCGCGTCTTTGTGTGATTTCGTTGAATTTGATCCGCTTTTCGCAGGATTTTAAGCTGTATTACGATGTGAGATTCGGGCGGAAGGAGGAGCCGAAGCAGGAGGATTCGGATGGGAGATCGAATACGAATGGGAGCTACGCGAATGGCGTGATCAGCGCAAATGGGAGCGCCAAGAAGAACGCCGCGGATTTGGCGATCTTTGAGCAGTTTGAGCGGCAGGTTGATTTCGTTTTGTGCTCGAGTTTCGCTAATCTTTAGATGTTTATGTGTGATTTGACGAGTGATTTTGATGTAATTTAGGAGAGGAAGATGGAGATGCGCCCGGGAGTTATTTCGGAAAGGAGTGGCTACGAAGTGCCGTAAGAGTCCACACTAATCATATGCTACTTTATTTTGCTTTTTCATTGTCTTGGTGTTTTGGAATAGTTAATATACAGCAGTTGTTTTTTCGGAGCATGTCTTTTTATGTTCATTGATGCTGCATGTGGTTGCATGGCATTGTTCGGTTTATATCTGCTCCAATCATTTCATTCGTAAGTTGTGGTTTCAAATTTGTTGCTTGAGATGTGAATTCAGCGCTCCTTTGGCCCCTGCTTCTGCTTCTGATACCAGCAACAATCACCTTAGAAGAGCATTTGACAAACAAAAAAAAAAGAAGAAAAAAAGTAGTGTTTTGCTATAGTGGTGTTGGAGATGAGATTCTAAGGTCCGAAAGCAGATACTCCTAATTGGTGCTTCTATTTCTACTTGGAGAAAACCAGTTGAGTTTTCATAAAATGTTTCTCTTAAGAGCACTAGTTAGACGGAACTTTCATCCGACAGCACTATACCCTGTAGCAGGGTCAAACACACCTTTTTCTTCTTATTTGAAATCTCATTTTAGCTTCAGTTCAAATACCATAATCATGCACTCTCTCTCTCTCTCTCTCTCTGTTCGATGTTCTTTTGTTAAATTTATGGCTTCTACTTCAGATCATAACGCAGGAAGTTTTCACAACATCTACTTTTGCTTTAGGAATTCAAACAAGTTTATTAAAGTCATAAATCATGATGGTTAGGGTGTGACTTCAAATCTCAATTTGAAGAGATACTCAGGATTTTGGAATAAGAAGACTCATAACTGCTAGATCTCAGAAGCAATGAGGAAATAGCATAACCGGCCGAACTCATTACCAGGAGATAAATTTTTGCAGCATGATCCAGTAGTAGTGATATTTTGTGTTTTGTAGTGATGTCTTGTGTTTTGTTGTGGTAGTCGGTACATCTAGCATAGAACAAAATCAGTACCATGAGATCAACATCAGCTCCTTGAAACTTTCAGTATGTTTCTTAGTCGTTGTGAAAGTTGTTTTGCAACCCCTATGTTTAGAAGGCTTATTCATGATCATTTGGCTTAGCATACTGGTGATGTAGTTTGGTATCTGATCATTTGGCTTAGCTATAAAGAAAATTTCCGAATTATTACAATAGAGGGTTTATTCTGAACAAAAAGAATTAAAATGTAGCATAAAAATTCTGCAGATAGGAAAAAATAAATGGGTGCAATAATTCCACAGCATTTTTCAGTTTACAGCTAAGATGTTAGAAAGATGTTTTGAATATTTTCAACAAGAAAGGAATATTTCTCTCAGGGAGATTTGTAGAAACCGTAAAAATGGAGAAGAATCAAAGCCATGTTCACAAAAACTCAGTATTTCTTTACTAAGTTCAGTCATGCAAAATCTGAACTCTGCGCTAGAGTATTTTCTATTAATTTCTCCCTACTGTCATTTAGGAATTGTGTCTTGGAAAGATGTTCCCTCAACATTCCGCTGTTACCTTAAATTCTGTGACTTATACTTCTGTAGTTTAACAATAATTCCTTACAGTGAAATCTGTCTTTGATTTTGCTTCCCTTGTGGCTGTAAAATCCCCTATTCAAAATAGGAATTTAACTTCAATGTCCACAGAATATACGGGTATATGGCAGAACTTCCAAGAGAATTGAAAATACAGCGCTGGCTATTACTAGACTCAACCTAAAACAATTATCAAAATATGCCAATCTAAAACCAAATTAAACTTTTCTTGTATCCACTGGTCTTCTTACTCATTCATGCCAACTATTGCAACAAGATGCTGCCCCGAGATTGTGACATGTTATTTGTAAAGACACGTAGCTGGGGCTTTGTGCAGGGGGCACTCCAACTTTGCAGAGCAAAGTCTCATTGATCGTCTAATACCTTGCTCACCTTCTGCAGTATATTCAGTGTTAAACCCGTAAAATCTCGACAGAAAAGTAACGTACTGAAATTTAAGAAATATTCTGGTATAACAGTTTGTTGAGAAAAACTACGTTGTGCTAGATTAAGTTCCAAACATAGGATATTAACCTATCCCAAAGCATTTTTTTATGCTACTCAAAATATTCAAGGCTTGGTGTTGTTATGTATCACTGCAAATCTTCTTCATTGACATTTATACTACTATCCTGACTGTCTCTGTGTCTCATATATATCAAATAGCTTTCTATCCTTTTGCTCATTGGTTATCTTTTCCAAAAAACATACTGATTCTCTTTCCATATAGTTAATTTCCAGTACATATGTCCTACTTTCTTTCCTTCCGCTATAGTTTTCTTTGTCTCGGAAAATATAATTCTCATGGATGTACCTTTCTTTGCAGCCAGAAATCCCTACTTCCGCCCTTTGAATCCGCTGAAACTCGTACACTAGCAGAGACATTATGCAGGTAACCTCTGATGGTATATTCTGAATTTGAATTTGAAATGTGTACATTCTTTGTGGCTATTCCTAGTTGTGTTGTCATGGCTTTATCTTATTTGCCTACAGGGATATCATTCGTGGAAGTCCAGATGTGAAATGGGAAAGCATCAAAGGATTAGAGAACGCAAAACGTCTACTTAAAGAAGCAGTTGTCATGCCCATAAAATATCCAAAGTATGTCAAATACCTGAAGGAACGTGTTTTGGAGTTAATCTCAGTAATAGTCTGAAGCTTTTGTTTGGGCAGAAGGATAAAATGATGACTGTGATATTTTTCTTCTTATTTTACTTTGAGGTACTTCACTGGTCTCTTATCACCTTGGAAAGGAATATTACTCTTTGGCCCTCCAGGCACAGGAAAGGTTTGTAATATTGGACTATATGATGCTTGGCACCCTTCATTTTCAGCTATATTTTGTAGAGTTACCAGCAAAGTTCACTACTTTTTTCCTCTAGTTTCTTATTCACTGCTTTTTGTGCTTTTATTCTTTGGAAGTTTTCAACTACTCATTTGATTGATTGCCTTAGTAAGAAATGCAGACCTCTACACTGACTAATAATTAATGATGAAAAACTGAAAGCAATTTTGGCTGTTTATGAACAGCTTAGGCTCGTCTAGCTTATTAGCTTGTTCAGAGCTTGGTCAAAGTTGCAAATGAATCCACACAAGCTGTAGTTTTATACATTTTGATAAGGTACTTAGATTGAGCATGCTAGTAGTTGCTATCTAAATAACAAAACTTGGTACAGAAGCTTTAGCTCAGTCGAAATTGCTGATAAGCTTTGCCTACACAGTATTTCTTGGGCGCGATCTATGCTATCTTATCTAACTGTATATTCTCATTTTGGGAATCTCTTGTGAAGATTCTCTTATTCAAACACTTTTCGTGTATATAATGTTTGCAGACAATGCTAGCAAAAGCTGTGGCTACTGAGTGCAAAACTACTTTTTTCAACATTTCAGCATCATCAATTGTTAGCAAATGGCGAGGTATGTTCTGCTTTCCTTATAAGCAACTATTCTTTTGTGATATAATAGCTTTCTTCCTTTTCATGGAATTTAGCCACATAATTTTTCTAGTATAGTTGTCCGTGGTCGTTTGTCTTATTTCACTGAAATTGGCATTTACTTTTTCTCTGGCATTTATTTTTTCTCTGCTAATGATAATTAAATGTCTGGAGCCAAATTTTGGAGAGGATAATAGAACAAGTTCTATGTAGTACCCACTTTGGATCCTAGCAGAACCTTTGTACATGTGATGTTTTCGTGAAGATCAATCTATTCTGCCATAGATTCATTATTTACATATATTTACGTTGTTTGGTGTTGAGGAGAAAAGGAGTTGGCACATATAAAACTCACTTCATTAGCCTTACAATTTTCTTTTTTCACCTGTCTGAGCGACCATGAAAATTTCGAACCAGGGAGAATTGTAATTATAATGGTGAATTCTAATATAAAAATGTTTTAGTCATTTGCCACATTGATATTTTCTCCATCTGCTATTTTATAAACCATGCAGACAATTGTAATAGAAATCCTACAATGGAGTGTTCTGTAGTGTCTGTCAGACCAAGATGGTAGAAGGTTACCCAGGAGACTAATAATGGTATTTTTGATCTCATCAACAAGGACCTTAATTTCAAGACAGAATCTAGAGATTGGGTTATTGCTGCTGTCTATGATTAAGGATTGCATCAACTATGCCTTCCTGCTCTGGGAAGGGCTGATTTAACGATGAGGAATTACTAAATCTGCCTACCCTCTTCCTTTCCATCCTTGCTTAGTACAATGTAAACTTTTTTGTGTCCTTTTCTTCTTTGGCTTCATGGAGGATGACAATGAATTATTTAAAATACGTTTACAGTTTCTCTTTCCATCATTAAATAACAATAAAAAGGTAATGGCACCTATGGAATGAATTGGGGATTTATCAAGCTCCCTATTAGAGAAGGCCGATGAGTAGACCCAATATCTGTTCATACTTGCATGAATCCTTTTTCTTTTCTTTTCCTTTTTTTAAAGACATCCAACAAAGCTCTGAATCTTTTGGATTATCCATTGTATTCTATATACTATTCTTCTCCCTCTCTCTCTCTCTCTCTCTCTCTCTCTCTCTCTCTCTCTCTTCTTTTGTAGCTTGTTTACTGTTTAGTTTGCTATGTGCAGGTGACTCAGAGAAGTTAGTGAAAGTTCTATTTGAGCTTGCCAGGCATCATGCACCATCTACCATATTTCTTGATGAAATTGATGCTATCATTAGTCAACGTGGTGAAGCTCGAAGTGAGCATGAAGCAAGTCGACGTTTGAAAACTGAGTTACTTATACAGGTAAGAAGTGTATTTCTTAAGTGTGTAAAATTCTTACTGTTGCATGTCCATTGTAATTCACTCCTGCAGTCTGATTCTAACCAATTAATTCTAGAAGTCTAGATGATTTCAAAGCCAATATTCATTTGCATAGGCAGTCATTTGTCATTTCCTCATGTCTGTTATTTGTGGATTATCAAACCTACCAGAGGGAAAAAGGAAGTTAGAATTAAGAGCTCGGGGAAAGGGAAGGAAAATAAAGAGCCTGTGTAGTAGCAGGGTAAGAAATAAAGGAGAAGTCAAGAAGGATGAAAAAGGGAGAAATGCGCTAGTTAAAGTAATGGTCATCAAGTGAATAACATGCAAATTTTAACATGCACAAGCTGGAAAGAGTTAAAAAATGAGTCCAGCAGTTTTGTTTCCTTGATTATCTGATCAAAATCATCAAAAGAGGCTAACAATTGTAGGTCATTTGGTTTATATTCAACATGCATTAGCCTTTCATAACAGTGATCATACTGCTGGCGTTGGTTCATATTTGTATTTTCAGCCTTATTATTATTTTTGTGGTTATTATGACATTCTGTTTCCTGTTCCTGGTGTTTCATGTTAACATAAAAATTATGAGGATATATACTTTTTTTTTTGGCATTTCCTGAGCTTTTTAGCTAGTTCATATATGCAATTCTTATAGCTACCTAACATAGTAATCCCAAGAAATACTACGAATTAGAAATTCTTTGTGGTCATCAAATTTATTGTGTCTCAGTTGCAGCAACAGCAAGCAAGATTACAACTCTTTTTCATTATACCTTAGCAAACTTGAATTGCATTTTGAGATTTATGGCCCGTTCGGATGTTGGATTAAGTTATTAGTGATAACTTGTTCGGTATGAAAATATTCTTTTGTGATTTGAAGCTAGGAGTTTGATTTTGCTCTTTGAAAGGTCTTGATGTTCATAATTTGGTAGGAACAGTATATTTTACCTATAAGATAATTCATCTTATTCTGAGAAAATGATTAGAAGGCGGAATATGGTATGTCAATCTAGACATTTGATCACCACTCCTCATCAACCAGACACTACAAACTCAGCAAGTAAGTCAAAGAGATATGCTTATGGTGAACAAGATGTTTATGCATCCAAAGAGGGCCTTACGATTGCATAGTTTGTAATTTTAGCTTCCATTGCGAACAAATGTGCAAAGGAGATGCAAATTATGGATTTATAACTTCTTAAACTTAATCCATGTTGCAGATGGATGGCTTGATGAAGACAGATGAGCTCGTATTTGTTTTAGCGGCAACAAATCTACCCTGGGAGTTGGATGCAGCTATGCTCCGCCGTCTTGAGAAGCGTGTATCCTTTGTAGCACAATGAATTAAAACAAATTAGATGACTATTGGAATGACGTAAACAATCCTTTTCTTTTCACACACTATGTAATAGCTATCTGATACATTTCACCTAGTTTTCACTTTTTCGGTGCTAGGATAAAAGAGCTTCCAAAGTCAGGAACCACATCAATGGTGTTTTAAATTATATATGGACTTGTAACTAGTAAATGGACTTCTGAGAGTCAATAATTTTACAAAACCCCATGAAATTTACAATAGCTGTATACCCTTATGTGAGATTATTATGTTTGTGGAATTCTTTTAGGCCTCTTTCTGTATCCCTTAATTCTTTTAGGCCTCCCTTTTGCAATCTATGAACATTTGTTAAGCAACAAGAACGAATTCCTAAAGATGATGCTGTTTAACATCCAGATGTGGCATATTGCAAGCTAACCAATATCATATAGTAGCCCTCTTGAGAAAATGAAATATAGGTTTAAAGAAAAAAAAAAGATGGGGAGCGGTACCAAACTATGCCATAACTTGCTTGCTTTTATTCATCAAGTTACACACGTATTACTGTTTTTGAGCATCAAGTCTTTTTATGAAATTACTATCATAATTATCAACAACATCCAAGTTCTCGTATAAGTGGGTTACCTTTGTGAAATATTGTTGGTAATGGATCTGCCTTGGGCGTTTTTTCTCGAACTGGTTCTCTTTTCTTATCCTAGCTTCTTCTATTCTATCTTTATCCAATGAGAGCATTGATCTTATGTGAATGTCAAGAAAATCTTGACATAAAGCGCTTTTAAATCCTTGTACTACCAGCCCTTAGGAAAGACCTGTTTATCTTGGTACAAAGAGTTCTTTTCGTAAGATGAAATTCTCCTTGACTTTGTTCAATCAGATTCTTGTACCCCTGCCAGAGTCAGAAGCAAGACATGCAATGTTTGAGGAGCTTCTGCAGTCAACACCCGGAGAGGCGGAGATTCCATATGATATTCTGGTGGAAAGGACGGAAGGCTATTCAGGTTCTGATATCCGTCTTGTATGCAAGGAGGCAGCAATGCAGCCGCTGAGGCGTTTAATGGCGGTTCTCGAAGGCAGACAAGAACAGGTACCTGAGGATGGTAAGTATGACCATTCAGTTCTATGCTTTTGTTTCGAATTTTAAGTTAGCTAGGCTATGTTGTTTTCTATGAAATTTTCATTGCTGAGCTGAGAGTCAATAGGTGACCTACCAAATTGTGGATTAGCATTGTCTAATCTAATGCTAAGAGTCAATAGCAGTTAAGCACCTACTATCATTCATTTTAAGCGATAATAGAAGGTTTGGCATGACTTGTTGATTATTGATTACGAACACAAGGTAGTTTTTTTTAGCAAATTTACTTGAGACTTTAGACTTTGGCATGTATAGCCGCCAAACTGTCCTACAAAATGTTTGAGCAGGTCATTTATAAAATCTATATTTTTAAAATTCTTCTTAGATCCGAGGGTTTTTCTGTGTTGTTATCACATGTTTTGCTATTTTTATTAGGTTCGATATGTTTTATATTAACTTATATGAGTTGAATATACCTGCTTACTGCATATATGTTATTATGTATTTGGCAGACTACAAGTTATTTCCGCAGTTTAGAGCATTGTGTATAACTTAATATACTTGCTCCCATTTGTTTAAATGTATGCAACATTTGGAAAGATTATCTGAACTGTTACAAAAACGAAGTATCAGACTGAAATTGAAGTTTCATTCATTAGAATTATTTATATCGAACTTTTGGAATCAACCAGGCTAGAAATTGGCTCTTCGACCATAATTTTTCCCTATATACAACGTGTGGTTAAAGCTTGATCCCATTTTCCGGGAAATGATACCAAAATACTGAGCAAGTAAAAGCAAGGGAGGAGGTTCTAAGGACGCTTTTGAGTAGAGAAGGATGGGTAAGAGAGAACTTACATTGATCAGAGAAATTCTTGGGATGTTTCTTCGGACTGGGAAAGATGGTTAAAGGAGAAAGAAAACTTGAATTGATACACGGAATTGTCACCATCTTTGTTACAAACAAGATTAAATGCAAAAACAATCACATAAAATAGCTAGATATGAGTGTTTTTTTTCGTTGGCTTTTATGCATTATTAATTAGTGTTCAGCTTGCAACCACTAGGTTGCACATTTTTTCCAGTGGTCACTTTATGCAACTATGCTGAATATTTGGATTGTCGCCGAACACTCTAGTATCTCACCTTAGTATGTAGAAATCATCTCGCAACACTTTAATTCCTTGAAGAATTCGTATGTAAATTAACGATCAATATTTCAACTAATTACTTGATATTCATGTAGAAATGCCCGAAGTTGGTCCCGTCACGCCAGAAGATGTTGAGCTTGCTTTAAAAAATACACGACCGTCGGCCCATCTACATGCACACCGCTATGAAAAGTTCAACCAGGATTACGGCAGCCAAATTCTTCACTGAGGGCAAAAACGGTAAACCCATCTACGAGACCTAACAATTTCTCTTCTCTTGTACGACGACACTTTAATCTTTGCTACCATCTTCCTTAAACCTTTCACAGTTTGGCTTGTTGCGAGAAACGCTGTGGATTTGAAGCATTTCACTGGAAAAGTTCGAAGGGGCTCTTCGCAATGTGCCATTGCTGCATCTGTGCATCTACATCTGCAGCTTAGGATAGTTTTCATTTTGGAAAAGGTTATTTATGGAAATTCTTTCCCTCTAGGGAGAACTTGTTCCCTTATAATTTAATATTGTTGTACATTAATTGTTATTTGTCATGTTATTTAATAGGCTTTGAGAGGGTCTTGTCCTGCTGTAATCTGGACAGTGAGCCACTATTTATTGTGTATTATTCAATTAAGTACATAAACCATGCCAAAAAAGGTTCCTGAATTATTAATTGTTCATTTCTCCAGTATAATGTTCTCTTAGCTCTATGTATAGTTTATATGAGTTGAGTTTAGGAGCTATTAATATTGCATAAAGTTCGTAATGCTATAGACTTAGGTTTAAATAATGTTGTGATGGAGTGTTCAAATCGATGATCGACGCCGTCAATTTTTTTTAAAAAACCAAACTTTATTATTTTTAGAATTGTTTTTTTTACTAAATTGTCACAAAATGGCTGGTTAAAGTATAACAATCTTTTAAAAATAAGGGGATATAATTTTTTAATTCAGTATTATAGTTGTATGTCTTGATCTAGAGAGATATATAAAATTATCAAAGATTCAATCAATTTGAGTTGTTCAGCACCTGTAAACCACAAAACTCACATAGATTGTTAAAAATGTTAATTTTGGGGATTGCTTATTCACGGAGTAAATAATATTAAAAAAAAACTATAAAATTCAGTTTTTTTTTAAAAAAAAGTGCTTTATATCATGTTTAGTAATGTCCATTGTCCAACCGGATACTTATTGTCAAGAATCTATCTATAAACTATATTAATTCCTATAACCTAAAAGCTGACGTGGCAAAGCCATAATTTTTTAGAATTTTTTTATTTTAATTTAAAAAGCTTGGAATATTAAGAGCCGTATATATTAATAGATCCTATTAATATTTTTTTTAATTAATTAATTTTTTTTTCAAATTTAAAAATCTCGAAATATAAAGAGTCATATATATATATATATATATATATTAATAGAAGAAAATGAAAAGTCATATTAAAAGCTTAGAATATGAAGAGTCATATATATTAATAAATTTCATTAATATTTTTTATTTTTTAGAAGCTTGGAATATTAAGAGTCATATATATTAATAGATCCCATTAATATTTTTTTTAATTAATTAAAAAAATTTCTCATTTAAAAATCTCGAAAAATGAAGAGTCATATATATATATTAATAGAAGAAAATAAAAAGTCATATTAAAAAGGTTAGAATATGAAGAGCCATATATATTAATAAATTTCATTAATATTTTTTATTTTTTTAATTAATTGAATTTTTTTTTTTTTTTCATTTAAAAAGCTTGGAATATGAAGAGTCGTATATATTATTAGAAAAAAAAATAAAAAGTCATCTTAAAAGCTTAGAATATGAAAAATCATATATCTTAATAAATTTCATTAAGATTTTTTTTATTTTTTTAAATTAATTGATTTTTTTTATTTTCTCATTTAAAAAGCTTAGAATATAAAGAGTCATATATATTAATAGAACAAAATAAAAAGTCATCTCAGAATATGAAAGTTTATTTTATAGTCTATATAAAGGATTGTATTTATACTTATTTTGGATGAATAAAAAATAATATACTAAATACTATTTATTTTGTCTCAAGAAATTATTCGCATCTACTTGCAACGATTAATCATATTTATCAGGGTCTTCTTTAATTTGAATTTGATACTTTATTTGTTTACTTAGATTTTTCTACCATGTAGTATATTTTAAATTACGTGAGTTCGACTCTTCCAATTTAAGGTAAATTTTTTTTAGAATTGCTATATTTTTTTAATTTTTTTTTATTATTTTGGTTTCTATGTTATAAATTTTTGTATTTATTTTTGTTTACAAATCATATTATCTCCATTATATAATGATTTGATTGTATTGGAAATTTTGATGTATTTGTTTATATCAGGATTTAGAATTTTTGAAATGATTAATTATTACACAGACTAATGTCGTACTTAGCGAAATCTAATGAATATGTTGGAATTTATTTGCTAAATATATTTTCTGTTATTTCAAATTAAACCTACGCTAATAAGACATCTATATAAAGTTCTCGGAAATAGATGTGGTTTGATACTTATCGTAATGCTTCAATGTTAAAATTAGAATATTCAAAAAAAATAATTTTTATACTTTTCAATACATTTTAAAATTACTAAAACTTTTAAAGTAAATATATTCTACTCTTTACAAAATAACTTATGAAAATATAAGATCTAAAATTAAAGATTTAAATTTTAAAAGATTGTAATATATCTACCCGTCGCATCGCGCGGGCCACTACACTAGTGACTCTATAAAGCACTAACACTTTCTATGTTATTAATAATAATAGCACTCCAACCTAGCTCTTGTTTATATTAAATTATTTAGATCACCGATATTTCAATTATACAGTAATTAATTAATGGAGTCCCGTTATGATGCTTTTAAAAGCAGCAAGGACATGGTGCTTATAAATTTTCCGCCATTAAATCTACTTGATCAATTTCGCCTCTCAGATTATGTTGTAGCACAAACTACCCGCTCAACTCAATGAGACTACTATCATCTTAATCGTACATTTCTTAATTCAATGGCTGAAAACCTACGGGCACCAATAAAAGCATAAGAGCTCAATTCTTATTGAAGATCAATACTACTTTAAACAGATGTGAGTGAAATTAGGATGGTAACAACTACATTAAGCAATTTATTTAAAGCAGGATGGTGAGTCCTACGCTTCGTTCGATCAAACTAGTAACTTCATGTCAGTTTCTACTATCATCTACTCTCGAAAATAACATAGCGTTACTCGGGAAATACATGACTTGCAGAAGCAACGAGAATAAGACTAGGTTAATATCAACTATAATTGATAGCTTGGTTCAAAATCAATATTACGAGTAGAGAAGCATGTAGAATCTGGAATTCACCACTTTTCTAGCCCCAACAATACAATTGATGCTTTTTATTTTATTTTTTTTTAATCTTTTTGGATGGTGATTGATGCAGGTGTATAAATGTCCCAAAGCTAGTAGAGGGCCCCAGAAGCTTTAATCAGGGGCCTTGATTGAAATCTCTTTTCCCACCAACCACTATCAGAAAAGCTGGACCAACAGGGTGCTTCAGAACATACAAAAATCCCAGTTCCCAGCTATAATGCCCACTCACTCACTCCACAATAGCTTTTTCCTAAACTGCTGCAGAAGCTGCTGCTGCTGCTGCTGCTGCAGCAGCTGCTAAAGCTATTTCATTTCATACATTAAAAGCTGCAACATCTCTCTCTCCAACACCACTTCACCTACTGAATCAAAAGTTATGTACCAAGAGGAAACCAAAAAAGCTTGGGTGTTCCATAAACAACAACAAGAACAAACAATACAGCATAATACAACAAACTCATCAGCAACAACACCAAAAGGAGGGCAAATTTTGCATTACTGGTCCTAAACATTCACCGCACTTGTCACTCCGATCCTCGATCGGCATTTTTAGTTTCTTGTAATTGGGTCCTTCGCCTCCCCCGTTAGTTGTTTCCGTCAAAAAGTTCGTTCGATTCGTGCGAAAACTATCATATTTTGAGCATTTATTGGCTGTCGTAGGAGACTTGATTGAAACAACTAATAAACGTTAAGAATCCAATTACTATAATTAAGCGATTAGGCGGCGAACAAAGATTTGGATAAGATTAGAGACCAGTTAATGCAATTTTGCCCTCAAAACAAAAGAAGCTGATCCCAAAATCAGTAGTGGCCATAGATGATGAGGAGAAGCTGAGGAAGCTCCCCCCTCCAGGATCATCACAACTGCTTAATTCTTTAACTATTTCTGCCCCTTCTTCCTCCACAGCTCCCCCAGCATCCTCATCCCCGCCCCCCGCCGCTTCCCTGCGCCCGCAGCCGCCGCCGCCCCGTCCTCCGCATCCTCCCCGATCGCCATCGCTGGCGATCCCCATCCGTACCCACTACCGCCGCCTGCCACAAGGTGCTTGTCCATCGACCCGCACCGCCCGACAGCGCCTTCGTCAGCGGCCGCCAGCATCGCGGCGGCCGCCTCTGCCGCCTTCCGCCACTGATCCGACTGCACCTTCAGCCGCCGCACCTCTGCCTCCGCTGCCTCCTTCGCACCCTCCGCCGCCTCCACCTCCTCCACGAACCTCCCCACCCTCTCCCTGCTGTCCCGCAACTCCTCCTCCATCCTCCCAATCCTCGCCCTCATCTCCGCCTCCCTCGCCCCCGCCGCCTCCGCCGCCTTCTTGAGCTCCGCGTTCTCCGCCTCCGCTGCCTCGATCGCCTTCTCCTTCTCCGCCACCCTCTCGCGGAGCTCCGCCGCATCCGCAGAATAGCCGTCGTCTCTCTTCTCCCTCTTCTCCGCGCATTCGTCCTTCTCGACGATCATCATCGTCTTCTCGGCCTCTTCTCCCAACTCCACCTCTTGATCGTCTCCGTCTTCGGTGCGGAAGCACACATTCTCCTTGTTGTCCGACTCTACGGGGACGGCGGCGACCTCGACGACCTCGAAAACGTCGGTGGCGGGGGACGGCGGTGCGTCGCCGGCGTCCTCTGCCTCATCGGTCCCCAATTGCAATGCCGAATTCGTGTTCTCGGCGCAAGCGAAGGCGGGGTTGGGGGCCGACGGCAGTGGCGGCGGCGGCGACAGCGGGGCGACGCGCTTCTTGGCCTCCTCGAGGGCGGCCTGCGCGTCGGTCTTCGCCGACTCGGCAGATGCCAGCTGCTCCCGCAGCTTCTTCAGCTCCTCCTGCGCCTTCTTCAGCTTCGTCTCCAAATCTCCGCGCTTCTTCTGTAACAACAACCAAACAAAATAAAAAAAGAAAAAGAAAAAGAAAAAAGAATTCAACCGTTGGGGTTTGAAATTTCAAAATGGCGATGGCGGCACTAACGGTCTAATTCGAAATAATAATAATAATAATAATTTAAAAAAAAAAAGGCATTCCATTTGGAAGTGTTAAAGCTTCGTTATTTGAAAATTTTGTAGCATAGCTCTAAAATAAATTACCTACGCGGTTGCCATTGAAGAACACACAAAACAAGACTACTCAATTCACTACACAAATAAAATCAAAAAATTTAAAAAAATTATTTTTTATATAATTTTGATATTATAAAATTATATTTAACGATATCGTCTATCGTAGAATTAAAATATCCTATTATCGAAAACAACTTATGCATGCATACCTCGTGAAAGGCGCTGCGGGGAGCGGCGGTCGTCGAGCTTGGGGCTCGACGCCGCACCCGGGCGGTGGTGGACGCCGCCGTTGGCGTCGGAGCACGCGGTGGTCTTCAGGTGGAGCGGCGCCCGCGGCGACGCCCTCTGCTGCGGCAACTCAGAGCCCCTACAATTTTTTTTTTTTTTTTTTTTTTTTTTTTGCATTGATAATTATTATCAAAAGAAAAAAAAAAACCACACACACACAAATCTAATTTTAAATGACAAAAATAGATGGTAACTATATAAAAAAAAAACACCTGGATCGCGGCATTGTATTGTGGAGCGAGCTCAACTCTTCAACGAATCCTTCGCTTTTGATGCAGTGTTTGTTGCAAACTCGCAATATCCTACTTCATAGTTGCGAAGTGGGGTTTAGAGAGCATGTTATGAGTAGATAATATACATATATCTATACAATTAAATTTATAAATATATATATAGAAAGAGAGAGAGAAAAAAAAGGACTTAAATTTGAAATAGAAAAATTTCAAATTTCAAAATTAGCTTCTGAGAGAGTAGTACCTGAGTAGAGAGAGAGAGAGAGAGAGAGAGAGAGAGAGAGAGGGGTTAAAATGTGGCCAATAAATACTTGGTCAAAGGGGTGGATCGAAACATGCATATGGGTTTTAATAAATAAATAATAACTGGTTAAAATTTACTGGAACCCCTCAGCTATAGACTATTTTGAAACTGGTCCCTAATTTTGATTTTGATTTTTTTATTGAGGCTTTTTAAATTTTTTTTTTCTATAATGTTCTAAAATTATAGATGCAAAGTTTTAATTAGCAAATATATTTCTCTAAAATTTCAAAATAGACGACTTTATCCTTGCAGATTGATAATCGTTAGTTGATCGCTAAATTTTTATTGCTCCTTATGCTCATTAAAATTATTCGTCGAAATTTATTTATAATAATGGAATTAAAAGGGATAAATAGCGTTAAATAAAATTAAAAGAAATTTTCATTCGGAAAAATAATAGTTTATTTCGTAGCAAAAAGTATGGTCGATTTTAAATTCGATAGTTCTTTTAAATATTATTCATAGGTTTATACAGCTTTATTTGCTAAAAATAATTAGAGCCATTAAGTTTAACAAAATTACAATTTGAATTTAATAAATTAATTTAAAAAGAATTGAGATTTGAAGGTCCCTTTTCCAATTGGCCTATAGTTGAGGGGTTTAACATGCATTTTTTCACCTAAATGATTTTTAGAAGACCATTCCGACAAGTGAACGAATAATTGGTCCCGTTTTGTCCTTTTTTTTGTTAAGGGTTTATTTTTAATTAATTAAGTTGGGTTTAGTTGCACTAAACCCACGTGGGCTCGTTATATCTAAGCCCTGTTTGTAATAGAATATTTATTGCGTAATAAGTTAAAATTTTGATTAGAATAAAGTTAAAATTTGATACGAATAATTTATGCTAGTCAAAACTGTAAAATTAGATAATTCTCTAATTTATCCTAAGCCTCTGCACTCTCACCTACCCTTTCGTCGTGGATATTCGAAAAATTATTTGATCCCCAATCCAACAGGTATGAATTTTGTATGTACTCCAAGATTTTAAGTGTCTGTCGATAGGGGTGGAATCGAGCCGAGCTCGAGCGAGCTTACCTCGACTCAAATTCGGCTTGAAATTAATTTCGAGCCTAAATTTAAGCTCAAGTTTGGATTGAAATTAAT
The DNA here is from genome assembly GCA_025177825.1 of Aechmea fasciata. Lineage (NCBI taxonomy): Eukaryota > Viridiplantae > Streptophyta > Magnoliopsida > Poales > Bromeliaceae > Aechmea > Aechmea fasciata. The sequence goes on from CM045936.1 coordinate 3,647,908, forward strand.
TCGAGTTAAGCTCGAGCGAGCCTAATTTCGAGTCGAGCTGAGTTCGAGCCTTAAACGAGCCGCTTGAAATTCTCAACATCATACGATTAATAGTTTAATTTGTATAGAATATTATCTATAATTTGATACAAAAATATGTCTAATAGATCAAAATACAAATAAATTATATAAGATATATAGTATTATAATATAAAAAAATAATTTATGAATTGAATATCAAATTTTTTCAGCCTCACATGTTTTCTCTTCCGCCTTCAATCTCTATATTATTTATTTTTATTTATGCGGTTAAAAATAAATAAATTATATAGAAAAATATTAAATTAAACTATCCAATGATATAAAATAAAATTAAAATTATATATAAATAATAATTTTTTACTTATAAAAATATTATGTATATTTTCTCAAGCATACAATTAATAACAAGGTGGGCAACAGCAGGCATATGCTGTTACTTGATAACTTGGAGGGCTTCCGGCTTGGCCACTTAGGGTGAAAGACCGAAAAAGAGAAAGAGAGAAATATATTAAAAATTTAAAGCTCTATGAAAGAAAGAAAGAAAGAAAAAATATATAAATTTAGTAAAATTTTGCTCTTTTATTTGTCTATTAGGTTTGTTTTTATGGGCCAACATTGGTCCAATTTTAACTAAACTTAGATTATTCACTCGTATTTATATAATTAAAATATTATATATATATATATATATATATATATATATATATATATATATATATATATATATATATATATATATATATATATATATATATATATATATATAACTACTATGCTATCGAAAATATAGAGGATTTGATGTTTCGAATTTTTGACCTTTCGATTAAGAATTGTATGGTTGGGATGATTAGTTCCCCTAGGATTAAATAATATTCCTAGAATTGAGTGGTCCCAACAAAATAATAATAGTATTAATACAAAGATAAAAAATGATTAAAGGGGTGGATTTAAGAATCAAAACTAGATCCTAGATCTATACTTTCGATAACATAGACTCTTCTATATATATATATATATATATATATATATATATATGTATATTCTAGCTTGTCGAGCCTAATTCGAACGTGCCGAGTAATACTCAAGCTCGGCTTGAAATGAATTTCGGGCTTTTTTTTTTTTGTTTAAGCTCAGCTCATTTAATTTCAAGTCGAGCTCGAGCGAGCCAAATATCGAGTCAAACACGAGCGGCTCGCTCATTTGCTACCCACCGTCGGCACTTACCAGTATCTATCGTATCGCAGTGCCAACAAAATGTCGACGACGATACGTACTTCGTGCCGCGGCACGCTTTAAAATACTCTATTCTTTAAATTAGTAAGTAATTTTCTTAATAAAATTTAAAAGATGTGCTAAAAAGACATAATAAATAGTTAGAATATTTTGTTGCTAAAGAAAATAAATATTTTTTGCTATTATGTGTCGGCACATAAGAAATTTTTTGACTAGCACGCACCGTGCTATACCGTGCCAATAAGTTTCCGGCATAATCCCATGCCACGGCACTTAAATCCTTAATGTATCCAATCCAAATCCGAATCTGAACTCTAGTCCGAACTCAAATAAATTTTATATTATATTATTTGTTTATTTATTTATTTATGCAGTATATAAAAAAAATCTAATAACTTTTATCATCCAAATACTAACGGGTCTCTTCTCCTCTATTTTCTCCGTCCCCCTCCGTCGCTATATCTCCTCATTCTCGGGTCCGGTTTCGAATTCGAGTTTTGAATTTTGGTCGGCGTCGGATGTGGATATGAATTTTTAAAATCACGAATTCAGATTTCGACATTAGACGTCGGATTCGGATTTGGGCTTTTTAGAACCCGACCCAAATTTGGCCCATTCGCATTCCTACTGTCGTCTCGTTCTCCGCACCATTTTTTTTTTTTAATACCATTTGCTGTTATTGTTGAGAAAATAACTAAACATAATTTTGGTTAGGAAACAAAAGTAAAAAAAAATCAATTAAATTTCTTTTTTTATGTGTTTGTTTAGGTAATTCAATAGTTTTTTTCATTGCTTTTTAAAATGAATTAGGAATAAGAGAATGTGAACCTAAACAAAAAATTATTTTTGTTCCGCTTTATCCAAAAATATTAGATTGTAGCTAGAATAAAAATATTTATCCCTTCAAATATTATTATATTATTATGTCACCAAACACTTGACTTATATTATCCACTAAATTCATTTTTCATAAATAAATCTAGTTAAAAATGTAAAATAACTAGGCTTTAAATTTGAACTCTCGATTACCAATTATCAAATTCTTAACCAACTGTAAATACGTTAGGTCACTATATTAGGTCTTTTTTCAGGACAAATTCCAAAAAATAGTTTTTCGACTAAAAAATATTTTTTGTTAGTTTGGTTTTCAAAAAAAAAAGTTAAGATCTATATGTTGTATTGAAATATTACTCAATATATATATATATATATATATATATATATATATATATATATATATATATATATATATATATATATATATATATATATATATATATATATATATATATATATATATATAGAGAGAGAGAGAGAGAGAGAGAGAGAGAGAGAGAGAGTGCGGCTAGGATGCTTCCATAAGCACGGAGGTCTCCGTGCTTCCATTTTGTTTTCGATGTTCGGACTTTCGAATCAATGATCGGCTCCGTTAGACTTGATCTAGAGTATTTGAAATATCTAGAAAATAAATTTTGTGATTTTTTGATATCATTTGCCTAGTGATCGAAGTGGCTCAAAATCAACGACGAAAATAAAAATCTTACAAAATATGATGATATGACATTAAAATTTTAGATCAAAGTTATTGATCTTGTCTTATATGGTATAAAGAGTTTTCTATCAAACTTTCACGTGATTTCGATATTTCTACACCGTTAACCTTGCAACCGGCTCACCACGGCAGGTAAAATTATTGAGTTTGAGCCCCTTCGATCACTAGGCAAATGATATCAAAAAATCACAAAATTTATTTCCTAGGTACTTCAAATACTCTAGATCAACTCTAACAGAGCCGATCGTCGATTCAAAAGTCCGAACATCAAAAACAAAGTGGAAGCACGGCCTCCATGCTTCATAAGCATACGTAGGACTCTATATATATATATATATATATATATATATATATATATATAGAGTCATGGTATGCTATTAATAGCACGACGAACTTGGTGCTAGTAAGTTTTCTACCCTCGGATTAACCCTTTGATTAATTTTACCGTTAGATTATATATACTATTCAACCAACCACCACTCAACCCTATGGGGCCCACATCATCCTAGCCGCACATCTTTTAATCAAAGGGTAGAAAACTTACTAGCACCAAGTCATTGGTGCTATTAATAGTATTACAGCCTAGTTCTATATATATATATATATATATATATATATATATATATATATATATATATAGAGAATTGAGCTCTATGCTTTTAAAAGTACAAGTCCTTGGTGCTTGTAACTTTAGCCCTTGATTTTATAGATGTGAGGTTAGGATGATGTGGGCCCCTTGGGTTAAGTGGGTGGTTGGTTGAATAGTATAATCTAACGGATGAAAATGATCAAAGGTGTAGATCTAATGGTAAAAAATTCACAAGCACGAAATACTTGGTGCTTTTACAAGCACCATAGCCGGACTATATATATATATATATTGAATTTTGGTCAGATTACTCTTGATATCCCCAACATTAAAAAGTTTAAAGAAACCATGTGATTTTTTATTTGTTTTATTTACCCTTATGTAAACTATTAATTTAGTTGCATTATTTATAAAACTCCTTGTTCTCAACCAATATATATATATATATATATATATATATATAGAGAGAGAGAGAGAGAGAGAGAGAGAGAGAGAGAGAGAGAGAGTCATTTATCTTTATCAATAGCACGAAACATTCGGTGCTACCAAGTTTTCCCAGATTAGATCCACTTTTGATCATTTTTACAAGTTAGATCATACTATTCAACCAACCACCTACTTAACCCTAGGGGCCCACATCATCCTAACCGCACATCTCTCAATCCAATGGCCAAAAACTTGGTAGCACCAATGATTTGGTGCTATTAATAGCATAGTAACCTAGTTTTTATATATCTCAATATCCAAAAACTTGGCACCGATGACTTGGTGCTATTAATAGCATAGTAACCTAGTTAATATATATATAACTTGGTTACTATGCTATTAATAGCACCAAGTCATTGGTGCTACCAAGTTTTGGCTATTGGATTGAGAGATGTGCGCTTAGGATGATGTGGGCCCCCTAGGGTTAAGTACGTGGTTGGTTGAATAGTATGATCTAACGGGTGAAAATCATCAAAGGGGTGGATCTAACGGCGGAAAACTTGGTAGCACCAAGTGCTTCGTGCTATTGATAGCATAGCAGCCGGACTATATATATAGAACTAGACTGGAATACTATCAATAGCACCAAGCTATTGGTGCTATTGATTTTTTAGCCATGGGATTTGAAAATGGGTGGTTAGGATGATGTGGGCCCCTTAGGGTTGAGTGAGTGAGTAGTTGGTTAAATAGTATAATCTAACGGGTAAAAATAATCTAAAGGTTAAATCTAATGGTGGAAAACTCGATAACACTAAATCTTTGGTGCTATCGATAGTACCTCATAGGACTATATATATATATATATATATAGAGAGAGAGAGAGAGAGAGAGAGAGAGAGTTGAGCTAGAATACTCTTAAATCTGAGCCTATTTTACTCTCGAGTTGTTTTCGATGATAGAGCTTTCAAATTGACGATCGGCTCAGTTAAATATGATCTAAACCATTTAAACTACCTAGAAATCAAATTTCACGCACTTTCGATATTGTTCTTGTATCTATCTAGTGAAGAAAATGAATGGTTGAAAATGAATATTCTTTAAAAAATGATGATAGGAGTCTTGTAATCAAGATCAAGAGTATAGATCTTGTTTTAAATAGTTTAAAGAATTTTCTAACAAAAATTCAATTGATTTGGATATCTTTACACCGTTAAACGAAAAACGTCTCTTATCCACCATTAAAATTACAATTTTTGAAACCCTTTGATCATTAGGCAAATGATGTCGAAAATATTTGAAATTTGATTTTTAAACACTTTAAGTGGTATAGATCATGTCCAACGGGGCCGATCATCAATTTGGAAGCTCTATCATCGAAAACAACCCGAGAGTAGTACTCTTAAGAGTATTCTCATCTCTCTCTCTCTCTCTCTCTCTCTCTCTCTCTATATATATATATATATATATATATATATATATATATATATATATATATATATATATATATATATAAAACTAGGCATACTATCAATAGCACTAAGCTATTGGTCTTTATTGATTTTTTAGTCAATTTGAGAAATAAGTGGTTAGGATGATATGGGCCCCTAGGGTTGAGTATATATATAAAACTAGGCTGGCATACTATCAATAGCACTAAGCTATTGGTGCTATTGATTTTTTAGTCATTGGACTGAGAAATAAGTGGTTAGGATGATATGGGCCCCTAGGGTTGAGTGAGTGGTTGGTTAAATAGTATAATCTAATGGGTAAAAGTAATAAAATGGTTAAATCTAACGGTATAAAATTCGATAGCACCTAGCACCAAATCCTTGGTGCTATCGATAATATCGATAGAGCTCTATATATATATAGAGAGAGAGAGAGAGAGAGAGAGAGAGTCATTACTTATATTATCGATAGCATGGAGGCCTCCGTGCTACCAAGTTGTTTTTGATGATGTGGCTTCCAAATCGACGATCACTCGTTAAACTTGATCTACACTATTGAAAATATTTGAAAACTAAATTTTATAATTTTTCGACATTATTCACCTATCAAATGCTTAGTCTAAAAATGAATGGTGAAAATAAAAATCTCATAAAAAATTTAAAATTGTCAATTTTGAGATCTTTTGATCACTAGTCAAATGATGTAGAAAAATTATGAAATTTAATTTTCAAATACTAGGTATAGATCAAGTCTAATCTGCCGATCGTTTATCAGTTTGATCATCAAAATAACCCTGTGAGCAATGCAGCTCCCGTATAACAAGAGTATACCAAATTTAGCCATTTCTCTCTCTCTCTCTCTCTCTCTCTCTCTCTCTCTCTCTCTCTCTATATATATATATATATACATATATATATATATATATATATATATATATATATATATATATATATATATATATATATATATATATATATATATGAGCTAGAATACTCGATAGTAAACGGGGCATTTTACTATCGAGTTGTTTTCGATGATAGAGCTTCCAAATTGACGATCGCTCGTTGAACAAGATCTATATCACTTAAAGTGTTTAGAAATTAAATTTCAAATATTTTCGACATCATTTGCCTAATGATCAAAAGGTTTCAAAATTTGTAATTTTAATGGTGGATAAGAGACGTTTTCTTGTTTAACGGTGTAAAGATATCCAAATCATCCGAATTTTTGTTAGAAAATTTTTTAAACTATTTAAAACAAGATTTATACTCTTGATCTTGATTACAAGACTCCTATCATCATTTTTTAAAGAATATTCATTTTCAACCATTCATTTTCTTTCACTAGATGGATAAAAGAACAATATCGAAAGTGCGTGAAATTTGATTTCTAGGTAGTTTAAATGGTCTAGATCATATTCAACGAATCGTCAATTTGGAAGCTCTATCATCGAAACAACTCGATAGTAAAATGTCCCGTTTACTATCGAGAGTATTCTAGCTCAACTCTCTCTCTCTCTCTATATATATATATATATATATATATATATATATATATATATATATATATATATATATATATATATATATATATATATATATAATAGGAGTAGGGTTACTATACTCTTATGTGTATAGAACCCTTCGTACTCATAAGTTGTTTTCGATGTTCGGGCTTTCTGTTGGGAATCCGGTACTCGCCCCGGTACCGAATCTCGTGAATCCGCAACCTGCTCCGATACCGATTGTTGGGATTCCGCAACGGAAGCGTCGAATCGGGTTTTCACTATAAACCCGTCTCCTCAGCAGAAGGAGATACAATCATAAAAGAGAGAAAAAATCAAAACATAAAATATGCAGGTAAAATAAGATTCATTAAATAAGAGAAGATTACACCTGACTCTTCTTCTGCATAAAATAGCTACAACCCGAACCCTCTTTTGAATCTTTCCTACTCTTCTCTTGTCTTTTATAAAACCATAAAGAAGACAATCCTCGTACACCCGTGCACAAGGTGCACTCAACTCCTTGGCATGCTCTCTTTTTCTCTCTCTGGTACGACACCCCAATGGGTTTCTCTCTGCCGTACACCTTCACAGTACCCTTTCTTTCTTGGCTAATTAATTAGCCCCAATGCTATATATATAGCTAACCAAAGATGTACCCCAATCCTAAAATATTTAGGATTTCTACTCTAATTAATATCTAAATCTATCTTAATTAATCTCTAATAGATTTAAATATTAATCACAATCCAGTTAGGTTTATCCTTTAATTAATATTTAAATCTTAATATATCTCCAACAGATTTAAATATTAATTGTAATCTAAATAGTATTCAACTACAAATCTAACCAAATCCTAACACTTTCGAATTGACGATCCATACTGTTAAACATGATCGATCTAGAGTATTTAAAACTTCTAAAAAATAAATTTCGTAATTTTTCGAAATCATTATAAAGTCCATCAAGCGGATATAAAATGAACGGTCAAAATCGAACGACATCCTAAAAATGGATGATCAAATTCTTTAATTTAAGATCGGGGTTATTGAGCTTTATCTAGATACCGAATAGAATTTTCTAAAAAAAAAATCAAGCTATTCCGATTCTTTTACGCCGTTAAACCAGCAAGTATCACATACCGCCTTTAAAAATTGTCAATTTGCTGAGTTATATATTGATCATAATTAAAATGATATCGAAAACTTATAAAATTTTTAAGAAGTTTTAAATGCTCTAGATAATATTTAACGATCTGAATTGTCGATTCGAAAGGTATGTCATCGAAAATAATTTATGAGTACGAATACGATCGTACTCATAAGAATATAGTAGCCCGATCTATATAATAGCAATTTAAAACATTGATACTACTTTTCAACAAATGATTTACTCCACCAAGTTATTTTTCGTTACCCCTGTAGCACATGGACAAAACTCCGAGGAGCGTAGTTAAAAGTCAAAATTACCCCTGGGAAAATTCAAACGGCATTTTTGTCACTTCAACATAAGGGTTTTGTTGGGTAAGCACAAAAATTCCATCGGAATGCTAAGGAGCGGAACACGCGCCTCGGGCTGTTAATAACTCTCCAAGAAAAGACGAATAAGCTACGCGTACTCCAAAGTGTACCCAAAACAACCCCCATTTCAAACTTTTATTTAATTCACGTAGAAGTTTTTTAGTTGATAAAGACAATCTTACCATAAGTCATAGCCCATAAAAATAATAAAATTATTATTAAATTTTTTTTTTTTTTATCTTTTCCGCTTTATTTTCCAACCAAGCTCCAAACTCTAAACATTTATGGGCACAACAAAACATTTCAATAACAAAATTATACACACCTACCCACATAAAATTTTTCAATAATTAAACCATGTTTGTTTTATTTTCCGTTTAATTAATTACATATATATATATATATATATATATATATATATATATATATATATATATATATATATAGAGAGAGAGAGAGAGAGAGAGTCCGATCCATGCTATCAATAAAGACGAAGACTCTGAGTCTACAAAGTTTTTCACCGTTAGATCCACCCCTTTGATGATTTTCACCGTTAGATCATACTATTCAACCAACCACCCACTTAACCCTGGGGACCTACATCATCCTAACCGTACATCTCAATCCAACTACTCAGTAGCTTGGTAAACGCGTCAGCAGTGCTATTAATAGTATAGTAATTAGTTCTATATATATATATATATATATATATATATATATATATATAGTAACTACCAAACCTCGCAAGTATATATTGTTTTGCTTATTATTTTACTGAGATTTCACTTGCTACATGATCAATGAAAGGAAATGTGGAGGGAGAATTAAAGCTCTATTTTTTTTTCTATATAGAGAATATTAAATCAAAAAAAAAAAAAGAAACCAAAAGATCTCAAGTTGAAAAAAAAAAAGAAAAAAAAAAAAAAAAAAAAACCAAGAGATCTCAATATATAGAGCTAATGAAACTTACCTCAAAATAGGCTCTTTTAAACCATGTAGAACCTCAATAAGCTTTGGTATAGCTTCTTCTCCAAAGAGAATGTTATTGCTCCTTAAAGAGAGAGAAAGAGAGAGAGAGAGAGAGAGGGGGGGGACAAATGGTGGGTATGTAGAGAGAGAGAAGGTTAGGGATAAAATGTTGGTAAAGGTTCTTAAACTACTTATATAGCCATTCTTTAAAAAAAACAAAAAAAAGCCAAGGGAGAGAAAGATGAGAAAATCTATAATATCACACTTTTATTATATTATCATTAACAAGATAATTATATTTTTTTATTTAGAAAAAATACGTAATAAAAATATTTTTTTATTAACTATAATATAACATATCCGGTGCATTCTAAATATATCCGGTGCATTCTAAATATTTTTTTCAAGAAGAAGACACAAATAAGAGAGAAACATCAGCAATATATCCGGTGCATTTTAGATATTTTTTTTAAGAAGAAGACACGAGAGAGAGAGAGAGAGAGAGAGAGAGAGAGAGAGAGAGAGAGAGAGAGATTATTTTTTCATTTTTGGTCTCTTAAGCAGTGTGGTTTGGTTGGGTTAGGTTGGATTTTAGCAGTGGGGGTAATAAACAGCAAACTCAGTGAGCTCTGGGCTTGGTGGAATTAATGAGTGGGTGTGGTTGGACGATATCCAAATTTGCTGTAGTGAGACAGTGGATTAAAGGCATTGTTGCTTTTTGGATAAGAAAAATGCAATAAGTGATTTTAAACATTTTTTATTATATTAAATTATGAGGAATGCTTCGATACACCATAAGTATTAAAATTAAACTCTTAATTAGTAAAGGATATAATTGGATTTTACATAAAATAACCTATTAAATAGGTTTCCAATTTGAATTAGTTAATATGACAATATTAGAAAAAAAAATTAGTAGTATATACTAAATTTGTCGGCATCTTTTATTTAGGTTTGTTACTTATCAAATTAGATAATACCCAATTTGTTAGGTATCAAACTGAAAAAAATATTGAATTTAAATTTAAGTTTAGAAGTTGGTATTGTAATATAAAATTTTAATTTCAAAATTTATATTAAATTTTAAAATTTTGAATCTACATTGTACTTTTAATCTGAAAAGCAAATTTTAAATTTAAATTTAAATTAATATTTTGAATTTGAACTGAAAGCTTTATTTAAATTTGTGTCTTATATTTAAAAATTAAATTTTATTTATAATTAAGTTTGTTACGTTGTTTTGCATTTAAATTTATAATTTAGTTGTAATTTGAATTCCAACTATTGTTGTAGGTATTTGAGAAGGTTATAGTATTTTTTAGTTGGATAAAACTGATTTTGTCCACCAAAATATTTTTCTATGACCAAAATACCCTTTAAATAGGTACCTGGTGAATGGTACCAATGCCTAAATGGTAAGTCGCTTCTAGAATCATATTACATCTCAACCATCTATGCAAAAAAATAAATAGTCAAGATTTACATAGAGTTTAATTTTAATACTTATGGTGTATTGAAGCATTACTCTTAAATTACATTGTATATAGAATTGAGCTCCTATGCTTTTAAAAGTACCAAGTCATTGGTGCTTGTAAGTTTTTAGCCCATGGATTAATATTTTTAGCCCTTGAATATTTTTAGAAGCACCAAGCTCTTGGTGCTTCTAAGCTTCTAGCCTTTGGATCTACATCTCAATTACTAATGCTCGTTGGATCAAATACTATTCCACCTACCACCACCTACCACCATCATCTCAACCCCACATCTATCCATCCAATGGTTAAAAACTCAAAAGCACCAACTCATTGATGCTTTTGAGAGTATTCTAGCTCAGCTATATATATATCAGTCGGTTAGAGTTGAGTGGTCCCCACTGGGTTATAGTATTTAATCCAATGGTTAGAAATGATGAAAAGAGTTGATCTAAAGGCTAAAAAACTGGTAGCAACAATAGAATTTTGCTACTAATAGTAGTCCAGTCCAACTACATATATATATATATATATATATATAGAGTCGGACTAGGCAACTATTAGTAGTAAAATTCCATTGTTGCTACCAATTTTTTAATCTTTGGATCAGCTCTTATCATTATTTCTAACCATTGGATTAAATACTATAACCCATTGGGGACCACTCAACCCTAGGGGGACCACTCAACGCTAACAACCTAATATCATCCTGACCCTACAAATTTTCATCCGAAGGTTAAAAACTAGGTAGTAAAAAGGGCGTTTTACTACTAATAGTATTCCACCTAATTCTATATATATATATATATATATATATATATATATATATATATATATATAGGCCACTACTACTATACTATTATGAGTATTGAGTCATCGTACTCATAACTTTTTAGCCGTTGAGATGAAAAAATGTGAGGCTAGGATGAGAGTGATTACGGTTAGATTGATAGTGGGCCACAGGATTGAGTAGGTGGTTGGTTGAATAGTATAATCTAACGGGTAAAAATGATTAAAGGGTGGATCAAATGACCAAAAAGTTATGAGTACAAGAGCCTCTATACTCATAAAAGTATAGTAGCGGATTCTATATATATATATATATAGAGTTCTACTGCTTATCTATCAATAGCACGAAGCACTCGGTGCTACCAAGTTTTCCATCGTTAGATCCACCCCTTTGATGATTTTCACCCGTTAGATCATACTATTCAACCAACCACCCACTTAACCCTAAGGGGTCTACATCATCCTAACCACACATCTCCGGTCAAAAACTTGGTAGCACCAATGACTTGGTGCTATTAATAGCATAGTAGCCTAGTTCTATATATATATATATATATATATATATATATATATATATATATATATATATATATATATATATATATATATATATATATAATTATGCTACTATACTATCTATAATACGGGAGCTTTCGTACTATTGTGTTGTTTTCGATCTTATGGCGTTCAAATCAACGATCCACACCGTTAAATATGATCTAAGGTATATGAAGTTCATAGAAATAAAAATAAAAAAATTTCGATATCATTTACTTATAAATACTAAATACTTTGTGGTGCTTTTAAAATTAAGCATCATAGAGAGAGAGAGAGAGAGAGAGTGAGTGCAAGCATATGATGCATTTGAATTAAAGCTTTAGATAGTGGTGGGGGGCTAATTGATGGGATTATGTGTGAGGCATTGGAATGGGAGAAAGAGGACAAACTTGTGTAGATTTGCTCCTGTATGTCCCTCTCCCTGGGAGATCTCTGTTGCTTCTTTTTCTTTTTTCTTTTTTCTTTTTTCTCCAGCTCCGTAACCTAATTCCTTTGGACTTATTACTCCCGACAATTATACCATACAAAATGTATTTTAAATTATTTTTTTAATACTATATAAAAATAATATAGTACGTACCTTTCTATTGAAAAATATTTAAAAAGAGAAATATATTGTTCATGCACACTTTTGAGCGGTGTAAAATTTTTTAGCTAAATATTATTTTTTTTATAAAATAACTGTGAGAGAGAAGATTAATTTTTGAATGATTTAAATCAATTTTTATGACACCCCAATAATCCCACATCGGATAGGAATGTGGTTGTCATTGAATTTATAAAAAACTTAGACATTAGCAATAATAACTGGGCTTAAGTATTTTGGGCCGGTGGTTTGGCCCAACGAGTTATTATTGCTAGTGTCGCTTCGTTTATTTCATTTAGAAATAAATTTAGATAAAAATATGAATCAACAAGGATTCGAACTCGAATTTCGGATACCAACCATTAAGCTCTTTGCCACTTACTTTAGGGACGGTCGGTGTCTGTGTGAGAGCGCGCGCGTGTGTGTGAGCGTGTGAGCGAATAGACATTTTGAATATGTCAAATTTTGGTCCAAAAATATATTTTTTAATCTTAAAGTGCATCTATACTTAAAATAATTAATATAATTTTTAATACAATTTAAGTTTGTAAACTAATTTAAACTTTTACATATCGAATTTAACTAATATACTATATTTCTTCGTATTTTACTATTAAATTAGATTATTATAATTAAATAAAAATATATTTATTTATGTACACAAGTAATTGCTACAAAATATACAGGTAAATTTTTATATTTGTATGTAAAGCGTGTGTTGCATGCATGCATCCGTTCTTTAACTAATGTATAAAATATTGTAAATTTTTTGTACTTATTTCTCATTTCTCAATAATATTTTTAAAATTAAATTAATAGTAATTTTAAAATATTAATATTTAAATAGTACTGATCGAGTATATCGTACGTGCATGAAATGTGTGAATGCATCTGAAGTGTGGATGGTGATAATGATGACAAAGTGGAAATGGGGAGTGTGATAAATTGCACGGCCCTGATCATCTTTTCCCTATCCCGAGACGAAGCAAAATTTTGCAGTTGCACCATTACGACCGTTGGATATAACACAAATTATTGTTTACATCTTGCACAGGAGTTAATAGTACTAAATCTCTAAATTCGGTTATAATATTTTTAAACGGTGACCAGATTCAAGATATTAAAAGAGTTAAGTATGTTAAAACTAAAATAGTTAGTTCTAAAATGGCCGACCTTTTTGAGAGATTGTGCTTCATGGCTGGGATCGATCGTGTTAAGGCCGGCCGTTACTAGAATGAGTGTTCCTTCTATAGGAAGTATGGCATCACGTATGGTTGGTATCAGAGCCAATTTTCAGCTGAAAGTGAGAGATAAACCTTGACTAAACTAGCGTCATATACAGCAAGCAGAGCGTAGCTCAATCCCCAGTTGATGATCATCGCCAATGTTCAACTGAAAGTGAGAGATAAACCTTGACTAAACTAGCGTCATATACAGCGAGCAGAGCGTAGCTCAATCCCCGGTTGATGATCATTGTGAGTGAAGCACAGCTTCCACAAGGTCAACTAAGACTAGCAACATAAGTCATGCATTGCCTAATGCTTTTGAATGCGCATGCACCAGCCTAACAAGAATATCAAAACTTAAAGTGGGAAAAAATGCAACACGTACCTAGAATTTTAGAATTGTCCTATATAGAAAATGTGACACTCATAAGATTTAAGATAGTACTAGAAATAAGGTATAGTAGGACTAAAGCTTATAATCTCGTTATAGTATTTGAGACTATGGGTAAGTTTAAAAAGCTAAGAGAGTACTAAGCGTGTTAAGAGTTAAGACTATATATATTACTTTTACCACGGATGCAGGGTGTCACAATAATAATATTTATTATTAACTTTAATTTTTAACTAATTCATCGAGAGATCGTCCAACTATCACATAAAAATCCTTAGACAGGTTAAAAAATAAATAGTAAATATTATTCCTCTACCACTGTATCCATGTTTGGATATCTATGGTTCACGAGATTTAAATTTAAAACTCATGACATAAAACTAGCTAAAAAAGAATTGAATTTTAGTAATGTAAGAACATTTTTATTTGATTCCGCATCTTAGAATGCCTAGGATTATATCATTTTTGCCTTTGGTTTTTAAAATAATGAGTTTGTATCTCTAAGTTCACTTCTATATATATATTATTAATTACTTGAACGAATTGATATTTTATATTGTTTTGTATTGAATAGGTGGATAAATATCAAAATTGAATGGGATAATTTAGTTTATTCACACCATATTTTTTTTTAAAAAAAAAAACTAAGTCTTCTAGATCTTTAGGGATTATGGCTAGAGAGATTGTATTACACACGACGAACGTATAATATAGAAAAATATTCTATATATTTTCACATATAATATTACATTTCACGTATAGTAATAAGTCAATTATAATAAGTTACATCTGAAAACAACGAGAAAATATATCTCTATATGTTTTTAACCAAACTAGTACTTTAGTTTGCTATTAATATATTACATAATCTCAATATCAAACACAAGCCCAAAAAAAGCAGAAACTAACATCTGATTCTAATATTATAGATATAATTTACATGCATAAATATTTCTCTACTAGTCCCTAAGCAGAAACTCATGATGAATAATATATTTTCAAATCTCAATTTTAAAAATTTTGTACAAATTTTTTTGTCCCTGAGCCATTTAATATATGTTATCCTACTTTTGCACAAAGCTTACATTTCTAATTAACCTTTAATTCATTTGTGAAAAGGGACAAAAAGATTTTTTTTTTTTTAAAAAAAAAGAAAAAGAAAAAGAGCAGTAAGGTCCTCCGTACTATATACTTTTTTGCATGCTCAAGTCAAAAGATGAATCCTGATGGTGAAAAGTTAATTGGCATGTTTTTGTTCAATCATCTTCTCTTTGGATGTTCTTTATCTCAAAAAAGATATCATAAAAGGGGAGAATATGAAGGTACATTAATTTGATAAAAGTCAAAGGCTAAATTACAGAAAATTTTTCTATCCAAATTTGATTTTTTATTTTTTCCCTATCATTTAAAAATCTATGTTTTGCTTCCTTATAAAATAAAAAATATTCCCAAAGGATACGGTGTGAACTGTGATGATAAAATAACTATTTTGCTCCTCACTATGTACACATGAGAGAAGGCTGAGGACATTTTTGGCATTAAAAAATATATAATAATATTTTAACCCTAACGGATTACTAACGGCCAAAGGCGAAGTGAACATTTTTCATTTTACAAAAGGACAAAGTGTAGATTTTTAAATGATAGATGATGAAAGTAAAAAATCGAATATTGACAAGGAAGTTTTATATAATTTAGCCAAAGGCAAAAAGTGTTCCTTAAAATATTTATAAAAGTTTTTTTTCTCTTTCTTTTTTTTAAAATTTTTTTTTTGCATTTATACATCCATTTAAGGTAAAGGGCAATTTCTAATATATACCTCTGAAAAGTTTTCGATTTCTTATATATATATTTTTAGAAGGCTAATATTAAAAATATTTTAAATATATCGTTAGAATTAAATTTGTTAGTGAACTGTTATGAACAATCATTATGTTTATGAAATTATTTTTTTTTCTTTACCGTCACTAACTTTTTTATTTTTGTCGTAAGTTAAGAGCAAAAAAATTATTTTGACTTTTTATCTTTTCAAATATATTCTTCTACCATTACCAACTTTTTTTTATTTGTCCTTAAGTTAAGAATAAAAGAGTTATTTTGACCTTTTTTTTAACTCTGACAGAAATTTAACTCAGATTTAACCAAAAATGACTTAATAGATACTAAGAACGTGTTACTTTCGAATAACAGAAAAATATACGACGATATATTTGAAAAAAAAAAGGAGAAGAATATATAAAAAAATTTAGCAATTTTGAGGAGTATATAAATAATTATTATAACAATGTATGGAAACCTTTTGAACTGTACTTTGAGCTCAAAATTATTCCCTCGACATTTTGTCTTAACTTGATTTCATTACAACAATTTATTCTATTATATCAATTCATATATCGAAAACTAAATTATTATAAAATATAATATACTGCAACAATTTGTTCTGTTTTGTTAACACAAATCATATGTTTTAGATCATTTATTATTATAATATTTTGTAGCAACACTTTAGATCAACTTTAATAGTTCCGATCATCAATTCGAAATGTTTACCATCTAAAACGACTTAGGATCGAGGAAGGCTTCTGTTCTTCGAAAAAAATAGTAGCTGAATTCTATACATATATAGAATTAGAATACTATACTATTAATAATACTAAGTACTTGGTGTTATTAGGTTTTTGGCTCTTTGATGAGAAGTTGTGCGGTTAGGATAACTGTGGTCTCCTAAGGTTGAGTAAGTAATTGGATGAATAGGTGAAAATAGTTAAAAGGGTAAATTTAACGGCGAAATTAAAACTTAACGATCAAGCGTTTGAGTCTTATTGATGATACAATCGGGCTCTCTCTCTTTCTATGTATATATAGAAAGAGAGAAAGAGAGTTGAGCTCTTGTGCATTTAAAAGCATTGGAGAATTTATGCTTATGAATTTTTTAATCACCAGATCGCCTCAAAATTCATACAATATTATTAATAATGTATTCTATTAAGTTTTTCTTGCTAGTGCTAAATAAATCTTGAGACAATCTGACAGCTAAAATAATTACAAAAGGATTAATCGAAGACGATCTCTTAAATGAAAATTCTGAATAACAACCACGTACACTCAGCTAGTCAGTGATTGTCGTGCATTTGCAATTCTTTTTTAAAAAACTATTCTTATTTTTCATGCACCTACAATAATTTGTTCAAACAATTAAATCAACTAAGAACTGATCATGCATTTATTGTGACTAGCTACCAACCATACTACCACAGCCAGTAATGAGATCAAGTATTCAAATAGACAGCAGCTCCTCAGCTGCCCCCAAAATAATCCAAAAAAATCGAGAAAAAGGGGGAAAAAAAACCTCTCTCTCTCTCTCTCTCTCTCTCTCTCTCTCTCTCTCTCTCTCTCTCTCTCTCTCTCTCTCAACAACTGAGAATGTTGCAGATGTGGTCCAAGGAGAGGAACAAAGTGGAGGAAATTAGGGTTCTGTCTTTTTAGGGTACTTTTGAGTTTGGTGGTGTTCCAAAATCATGGGGCCTGTATACTTATGTCACTGATCAGCTCTTTACTGTAGCAGGAGCCTCTTATTATGTAGTGTAACAGCAAGGCTCCACGTTAAATTCTTTTTTCCTTCTATGTTTATCGGATTACTGTTTCATTCTATTCTGAGCCACTTGTAGCCTATCTCTTAGTTCCTTAGTCAATTTTTTCCTTTCTTCTGCCTAATCCCTAACCTCCTGATTGGTATCGGTACCCATAGTAGCCATTATAGTATTAGGGGGGTCTATACCATAACGAGCCTTGGAGTCATTCCTAGTGAAACATGGTAGTTAGTGTTATACTACCATTCGGCTAGTGTCAGATGCCTGCACTATTTGTTTGGGTGTTGAGAACACATACACCTTAAGTACGTCTCCAGACATCTATTAACTCTTTCTGTTTGCCCATCAGTCTCGGGGTGATAGGAAGTGCTCATCTTCAGCTCAGTCCCTAAAAGTCTGAACAGCTCTTTCTAGAATTAACTAGTAAAAATCTTATCTCGATCAATCACAATACTTCTGGGACACACATGCAATTTATAGATAGTATCCATAAAGACCTTAGCTATATCCATAGTAGTGTATGGATGTTTCAATGGGACGATGTGGGCATATTTAGTCAACCTGTCAACTACCACTAAAATGGCGTCTTTACCTTCAGATTTAGGTACTGACTCAATGAAATCCATACTGATATCTTCCCATATCTGATTCGGAATTAGGAGAGGTTGCAAAAGTCCTTGGTAAGGTTGATTATCTATATTTTTTTGTGCACAATTATCACAATTGCAAATCATTTCTTCTATCTGTTTCTTCATGCCTTTCTAGTGAAAGTGCCTTTAACCCTTTGATAGGTGTGCCTCACTCCTTAGTGCCCTCCCACAGCAGAGTCATGAAATGATTTGAGTAGCCTATTCATTAGATCTCCAGTTTCCCCTACACAAATTCTTCATTTATATCTTACGATCCCTTGGTTGTAGGTATAATGCTCATAGGCCTCAAGCTGTAAGGATATCTCTTTAATGAGTTGTTCATAATGGGAGCCCCCTTTATAGCTGTCTTGCAAATCTGAAATCCATGCTAGTGCAATGGTTGTGAGAGCTAAGGCTATCCCTACATCTGCTTCCCTCCTTGATAATGCATCCGCAGCTAAATTCTCCTTTCCCTTCCTGTAAGCTATGGTATAGTTGAATCCAATGAGTTTCAACATACCCTTTTGTTGCATGGGAGTTACTATCTTTTGCTCCAAAAGATGTTTAAGACTTTCATGATCAGTTTTAATAATAAAATTCCCTGTCAACAGGTAGTGCCTCCACTTTTGAGTTGCCATCAAAATAGCCAGGAATTCCTTCTCATAAGTTGAAAGCCCTAATTTTTTCCTTTAATGGCTTTACTGAGGAAGGCTATTGGCCTCCCATCTTGAGACAGTATAGCTCGTATGCCTACCCGACTTGCATCCACCTCCAAGGTAAATGGTTTACTGAAATCAGGCATTGCCAAAACTGGAGTTGTAGTCATAGCTCTCTTTAAGGCTTCAAAAGCTTGTTGTGCCTCCTAGGTCCACTGGAATTGGTCCTTTTTTAGTAGCTCAGTTAGGGGTCTACTGATAGCTCCATAGTTCCTGATGAATTTTCTATAATATCCAGTTAATCCCAAAAACCCTCACAAGCTTTTAACTGAATGAAGAACTGGCCAGTTTGACATAGCCTCGATCTTGGCAGGATCTATAGCCACACCATTTTTAGAGATAATGTGACCTAAATATTAATTCTACTTGACTCTACCCAATTGTGCATTTGCTCTTTTTTGCATACAACTTTTTCTTTCTTAACTCTTCCAGCACCATAGTTAGATGTGCCACATGTTCTTTCACTGATTTACTATATACTAATATGTCGTCGAAGAATACCGGTACAAATTTCCTTAGATAGGGATCAAAGACCTTGTTCATAATAGCTTGAAAAGTAGCAGGCACATTTGTGAGGCCAAAAGGCATTACCTTGAATATGTAGTGCCCATGATGTGTACGAAATGTCATTTTCGGTATGTTCTCTGTATGAACCCTTATCTGATGATAGTCCGATCTCAAATCCAATTTAGAAAACAACTTGCAACCCCCTAACTCATCCAGCAAGTCATCGATGATGGGAATAGGGAATTTGTCTGTAGTGACCTGACCCTTTAGTAGGTGAGCAAAGGGGTTTGGTCTCACTTTGTTTTTATCACCAAACCCCTCTACATACCTACACGTAAGGAGAGAGAGGGGGAGGCTTTTACACAGCTGCTAATCCCCTTCTTCATCCCCTAGCTCAACCAAAGTGAGGTGGTGAAGCTTGGGTGAAGTGCGGACATCGCCGACGACGCGCCGCGAAGCCGTTCGAGAGTTTTTCCGACGCCGTGGTGCTGCGAGGGAGCCGAGCGAGCCCGGGATTTCGCCATCCTCGACGCTGCGACGAATCTAAGAGATTCTCAGAGGTGAGTGATCCATCTAGAACACCTCCATTGCTTCCACTTCAACTATTTTCGAGCTGAGTTCGGACTGCTGCAGGAAATCGACGTCGACTCGCCGTATTTTGGGTCGTACGCGACGTAGAAGCGACGGATTTCGCTGTGCCTAGACTCGTTGGAACCGTGACGACGAGAGGAATCCAACGAGCATTTATTTGGAATTTTTGGTGAAGGTTAGCTCAGTCGAAATCCCAGTTTTCTCCCTTGCTGTTTTCCTCCTCGAACTGCTGCTGACTGCAGCGACACTCCGCGGTGTTTTGCCTTTTTCTCCGTGTAGGAAACTCGGATCGCGACGAAATCTGGGGCATTGGATCCGCGACTTCGAGACGATTCCAACGATACCTTACTCGCTGGATTTGGAGCAGGTTAGCCCAGTCGAAGTGCCGTTTTACTGAGCCGCTGCCCCGCGAGCAGAATCTGACAATCTGATTTGCTGATTTCCAGCGTCGACGTCGGTGCTTCGCCTAGAACTCAGCGGAGGAGAGGCGGAATCCAGCGAAACTGGAGCCGTTGGATTCCTGACTGCGAGGCGAAGATTTCGAGCCCTTGCTCGCTGAATTTGGACAAGGTTAGCTTAGTTAACTTTAAGCTTTTCTCAGCCGCAGTTTTCCGGACAGATTTCGAAGAAATCGAGTTTTGATTTATCTCTTCGCAGCAGTTGTCTTTTGGACGGTGACGGATCCGGAGGTGATCGAGGGACCCGGTGGCACTCCTTGCTGCCAGGGATTCGCCACAGAGGTGGGCATCCATCGGTCATTCCTAAGTTTAAGTAGTCGACATGTATAATTCGGTTTTAACGTTTAGACCTTAGCTCGAATTCATGAATATCAGCTAGTATTAAATCTAAATTTTGGAGCATGTTCACAAGTAGTATTTTTATACATGTTTGGACTTGGACTTGACTTAGGAGAAAACTACGATCAATCGTCATATATTACACTACCGGATTTAGCTCTAGGAGCCGTGTGTGTCGTATCGTCGCCGGGGAGTGCGACGGATACTCGCAGTAGTGTAGTTTGTTCGACGCTCGCACCGTGGATGCCGAGCTTAGTTCGTAGAGTCGTCGGGGACCGTCGGGGCCGACGGTGGACCCGCTTTGTTCTTACGTGTGTGTGCCTCGGGGCACGTGGTGTGTTAGTGGTTAGACCCGCCATTTGACTATGCCTGTGAGAGCCGATTGAGCTCGACAGAGATACGCTTGCATACTCGGTTGGTTCGCGCCACGAGTGCCGCTCCGAGTCCGGCTTTGTACTTTTGCGGTGTCGCCGCGCCTCGTGTGGGTTGCTCTCCGCTAGCTACCCGGGGGTAGTTGTAGTGTTGCTTCGACAGCGCGGACGGGACGGTGTTTCGCCCTCGGTGAAATTGGGTCGTGTGGTTGGTACTACGTGGTTAGTCTTGAGTGTTCGTAGTAGTGACTTATAGCCGTAGAATGTTTCCGCTTTCCTTTTTCTCGCTCTTACTTACCCCGTAGACTTAGTGGGTGGACCGATGTTGTTTTGGGCGGCACCCACCGAGGACTACCCGTTTTACGGTAGTTCTCACGCCCGTTTCTTCCACCCTTTGCTGTGGCCTTCTGCGTCGCCGCCGGCCGCTTTCGAGGGGACCGTGGTGGCGTCGCGAGCTAGAGCCCTTCCCGACCGGTGTCGTGTTAGCCGTCTTCCTCTCGCAGTAGTGACTTTTGGGTTACTCTTTTGTGCATACAGTCGTGAACTCGCTGGAGCGAGTAGTAGTCTTTGTGAACTTGTATGTGTATTGTTCTTTTGTACTACCTGCTTATGTTTATAGTATGTTTCTGCTCTATGCTACTGCTTGTAGCGTTGTATTTCTATACAGGTACAACTACGCTTCGTATACAAGGAAAAATTTTCCTTGTGTACGGCGGATTGTCGGCGTGCCGGTTGCCCGAGCAACCCGGGCGTGACAATTAAGTTGGTATCGAGCTTAGTATCGTGTCGTTGGGACCTAGGAACCCTAAGCCGGTAAACCGTAGGAAGGCTTGACGCGAGTGGCGTGATTTAATACGAAAGTCATCGATTGATTATTCTAACTCATCCTAGAGGGAGTGAGCGATCGATGAAGGAGTGCCTGTTTCGGTCCGTAAAAATTATGTTGGTCACAGACGCATAATCTTGAGGAGAAACAGTGGATCGTCTTCGAGACTTTCGATAATTGGGTCAAGAGTGTGTGTGTAATCGACCTCGTTATTAATTGTGCGCTATGCCTCGACCTAGAGGACGACCGCCGCCAGGGGCCGCGCCCACCGTCACCGCCGCCACCACCGTATCGTATACCCGTGCAGGCGGAGCAGACGCCCAACCCGAGACGGGTGTACTCGAGAGGAGCGAGCACCCGACCGGAGACGAGCGCGCAGCCGGACTTGAGCGCACAGCTAGCGGCATTGTCAGAGGGGATGAGGCAGCAGGGATTGTTACTGCAGCAGATGTGAGAGAGATTAGCTGCATCACCGAGTATAGTACCAGGAGCGCTAGAGCAGCCTGTTCCACCTCCTACTACCCCGCTTGCAAAGACTCGCCCGCCGCCACACCACCAGTGGAGATTCCTTCGATACCAGTAGCGCCCGCTGGAGGACCCGCACCACTGACTGAGGCAGAGCAGCAGCAGTTGATGAAGCGACTGGTCCACTTTCACCGTTTTGACCCACCGACCTTCGATGGTAGTAGTTTTGAGCCTTGGGCGGTCGAGGGTTGGGTCAGTGCTCTAGAGAGGTCGTTTGATGATCTACGTATTCCCGAGACTAACAGTGCGGCTAGGGGTCCATTGTTTAGTGGGGGATGCCCGGGAGTGGTGGAAGCGGATGTGGCACGAGCAGGGAGTAGTAGCCTCGCAGACGAGCTGGGATGAGTGTTGCGGGATGCTGTACCGCACGTATTTTCCTGACAGTGTAAAGCAGAGGATCGAGGAAGACTTGAAGAGGATTCAGCAGGGCGATCGCACAGTGCAGGAGTACATTCGGGAGTTTACACGACTCCTGAACTGTGTGCCTTTTGCAGCTAGAGACGAGGCACATCGAGTGTATCTCTTTGAGCGAGGGTTGAGGCGGATCTATACGAGGTTTGTACGGGCGCGGAGGTCGAGGACTTTGGATGCGTCCATTGAGCAGCCTGTGGGAGGAGCGCGGCGAGGCTACACTACGGAGCGAGCACGAGGCCGGGACCGAGTCGGAGACGGAAGCGCCTCGCTCCGGACGACGGAGGGCGATCGAGTAGCGGCGTCCGCCTAGGCCTTCGCGACCACGTTTCGTGGTCGGGGTCTTCGGGGCGTCGGCGTTTGTGGACACCCGTCGCCGGGCAGCCACCGAGGACTCAGCAGTGCGTGATCTGTGGAGGACCGCACGCGGCCAGACAGTGCGAGCAGCGAGAGGGCCGTTGTTTTGGATGTGGACAGTCGGGACACATGAGGGCCACCTGCCCACGAGCAGCGTCAGCAGCACCCTCATCAGCTTCAGCGCCGCAGGGGTCTTTACAGAGTTACGGAGCATCGCCGAGCTACCGTCGGGGGACCGAGCGTCGCACCACGACAGGATGATCGACGACGCAGCTCGAGTGGCGAGTCTTTGCGGCTCGGTTGGAGGACTCGTCGAATGACCGAGTGGTGACAGGTATCACTTTAATTTCTGGCATTAGAGCACGTACTTTATTTGATACCGGTGCATCACAGTCTTTTATCAGTCGAGCATTTGCATTGTTGCATGGTCTAGAGATAGAGACTTTACCTCAGGCCCGAGAGTTCCAGATTCCTGACCATGTACTACGAGTGGTAGAGTGTTGTAGGTCTTGTCCTGTGCAGTTAGACTCGTGGATTATGCCCACAGATCTGTTAGTTCTAGGGCGACTGCAGGACTTCGACATTGTGCTCGGTATGGACTGGTTGACGCGATACTACGCTACTATCGACTGCGGAGCGAGGACCGTGACATTCCGCGAGCCAGACCAGGAGGAGTTTACTTTCAGAGGCTGCAGGAGCACCTTGTTCGCCACGTGCATTTCTTCGGCGAGCTCGACGGTGATGAGTAGAGGGTGCGTGGCTTCTTGTTGTGGAGGTACCTACGGCGGCGCGGGACTCGAGGATATCCCCGTAGTTCGCGAGTTCCGGATGTGTTTCCGAGTTGACGACGATGCCGCGAGAGAGGAGGTTGAGTTTGTGATTGATGTAGTCCCCGGAACCGCACCAATCTCAAAGACCGGACGGCACCGCACGATGAGCTGAGGGAATTAAAGGCGCAGCTTCAGGATCTGATGGATAAGGGATACGTCAGGCCCAGCGTATCGCCTTGGGGAGCACCAGTGCTGTTTGTGAAGAAGAAGGATGGTTCACTTAGATTGTGTGTGGATTACAGGGAGCTAAATAAAGTGACCATCAAGAACAAGTACCCTTTGCCACGCATTGATGATCTGTTTGATCAGCTGCAGGGATCTTGTGTATTTTCGAAGATTGATCTCCAGTCAGGTTACCACCAGTTGAGGGTGAGGGCCGAGGATGTTCCCAAGACGGCTTTCAGGGACCGTGACGGCACTACGAGTTTACTGATGATGCCTTTTGGATTGACGAATGCCCCCGCCGCGTTCATGGATCCGATGAATAGAGTATTCAAGCCGTTCTTGGACGATTCGTAGTAGTCTTCATCGATGATATTTTGATATACTCCGGAGCGATGCCGAGTACGAAGAGCACTTCGAGGATAGTGCTACAACTTCTGCGGGAGAAGGAGTTGTATGCCAAGTTAACGAAGTGCGAGTTCTGGTTACGGGAGGTCGCTTTCTTGGGCCACGTGATTTGCGGTTGGAGTGGCGGTGGACCGAAGAAGATTGATGCTATTCGGGATCGGCCTGCACCGACGACGGTGATCGAGGTGCGGAGCTTCCTAGGACTTGCGGGATACTACCGTCGGTTTGTGGAAGGCTTTGCGAAGCTTTCCACACCCCTCACTCGATTGACTCGTAAAGGAATTAAGTTTATCTGGAGTGAGGACTGTCAGAGGAGCTTTGATGAGTTGAGACAGAGGTTGATGTCAGCTCCTATCCTTGCCCTCCCAGTTATGGGGGAAGGATATGTGATCTTCAGTGATGCTTCACACAGTGGACTAGGTTGTGTGTTGATGCAGCATGGTAGGGTAATTGCTTATGCTTCACGGCAATTAAAGGATTTCGAGAAGAATTACCCTACGCATGACTTGGAGCTTGCCGCAGTGGTTTTTGCTTTGAAGTTGTGGCGGCATTACCTGTATGGCGAGCACTGTGAGATTTTCACGGATCATAAAAGTCTCAAGTATCTGTTCACACAGAAGGAGTTGAACCTGAGACAACGCCGGTGGTTGGAGTTATTGAAGGATTATGATATTAGCATTCAGTATCATCCCGGCAAGGCGAACGTGGTGGCAGATGCGTTGAGCAGGAAGGCAGTGCAGGGCGCGTGCCTGATGATCACGCAGCCGAGGCCGTTACTCGAGGAGCTGCAGCGGTTGAGTTTAGAGGTCGTGTCCCTTGGGTCTACTGCAATACGAATGTCTATGGTTTTGGAGCCCACTCTGTTGGACAGGATCCGAGAGAAACAGAGTGGAGACCCACACTTGTTGAGGATTAGAGAGCAGTTGGAGAGGGGACAGGCAGAGGGCTTCACAGTGGACAGTTCGGGAGTACTGAGGTACAGGGACCGGCTGTGTGTACCCGTGGATACAGAGATCCGAGCGGAGTTATTGAGAGAGGCTCACTGTTCTCCTTATACAGTACATCCTGGTGGAACCAAAATGTATAAGGATTTGAAGACCCAGTTCTGGTGGAATGGAATGAAAAGAGACATTGGCAGATATGTGGCTCAGTGTTTGACTTGCCAACAGGTGAAGGCCGAGCATCAGGTGCCTGCTGGCAAGCTTCAGAGTCTGCCAGTGCCCGAGTGGAAATGGGAGCAGATCACGATGGACTTTGTCGTGGGATTACCTAGAGCTCGGGTGGTTTCGATGCCATTTGGGTGATAGTGGACGGATTGACCAAGTCCGCCCACTTCGCCGATTCAGACCACCTGGTCCAGAGAGAGACTCGCGCAGCTATACTTGGATGAGGTCGTCAGGCTACATGGTGTGCCAGTGTCGATTGTATCAGATAGAGACCCGAGGTTTGTATCACACTTCTGGAGGAGCTTGCAGACAGCTTTGGGTACACAGCTGCACTTCGACACGACGTTTCACCCACGTACGACGGTCAGAGAGGACCATTCAGACGCTAGAGGACATGCTGAGGGCATGCGTCTTGGAGTTTAGTGGAGGATGGCATCAGCATTTGAGACTGGTTGAGTTTGCGTACAACAACAGCTATCAAGCGAGCATTCAGATGGCTCCGTTTGAGGCGTTGTATGGACGCAGATGCCGATCCCCTTTGTTTTGGAGCGATGTGGGTGAAAGGAAGACGCTTGGGCCTGAGATATTGCTAGAGGCTGAGGAAAAGGTGAAGATGATTCGACGACATCTTTTGACAGCCCAGAGCCGCCAGAGGAGCTACGCCGACACCAGGAGGCGAGACTTAGAGTTCCAGGTTGGAGACCATGTATTCCTTAAAGTCTCGCCATCTAGAGGATTCGCCGCTTTGGAGTGCGTGGAAAGCTCACCCACGCTACATTGGCCCTTTCGAGGTTTTGGAGCAGCCGCCGCTGCTTGCGTAGTTGCTCTACCCCCACGACTTGCTGGCGTCCACGACGTTTTTCACGTCTCGGCATTGAGGAAATATGTGTTCGACCCTTCTCACGTGATTGACTTCACTCCGCTTGAGATTAGCGAGGATCTACGATACGAGGAGCGGCCGTTGCGGATTCTTGCTCGCAAGGCGAAAGAATTGCGCAATCGGGCCATACCGTATGTCAAAGTACAGTGGAGTAATCACGAGGAGCGGGAGGCGACTTGGGAGCCAGAGACGGTGATGAGGGAGGCCTACCCCTATCTGTTCGACGAGCAGAGCTGTGGTACGGTTGAGTTTCGCGGCCGAAACTTTTTGTAGTGGGGGAGGATGTAGTGACCTGACCCTTTAGTAGGTGAGCAAAGGGGTTTGGTCTCACTTTGTTTTTATCACCAAACCCCTCTACATACCTACACGTAAGGAGAGAGAGGGGGAGGCTTTTACACATCTGCTAATCCTCTTCTTCATCCCCTAGCTCAACCAAAGTGAGGTGGTGAAGCTTGGGTGAAGTGCGGACATCGCCGACGACGCGCCGCGAAGCCGTTCGAGAGTTTTTCCGACGCCGTGGTGCTGCGAGGGAGCCGAGCGAGCCCGGGATTTCGCCATCCTCGACGCTGCGACGAATCTAAGAGATTCTCAGAGGTGAGTGATCCATCTAGAACACCTCCATTGCTTCCACTTCAACTATTTTCGAGCTGAGTTCGGATCGTCGCAGAAATCGACGTCGACTCGCCGTATTTTGGGTCGTACGCGACGTAGAAGCGACGGATTTCGTGCCTAGACTCGTTGGAACCGTGACGACGAGAGGAATCCAACGAGCATTTATTTGGAATTTTTGGTGAAGGTTAGCTCAGTCGAAATCCCAGTTTTCTCCCTTGCTGTTTTCCTCCTCGAACTGCTGCTGACTGCAGCGACACTCCGCGGTGTTTTGCCTTTTTCTCCGTGTAGGAAACTCGGATCGCGACGAAATCTGGGGCATTGGATCCGCGACTTCGAGACGATTCCAACGATACCTTACTCGCTGGATTTGGAGCAGGTTAGCCCAGTCGAAGTGCCGTTTTACTGAGCCGCTGCCCCGCGAGCAGAATCTGACAATCTGATTTGCTGATTTCCAGCGTCGACGTCGGTGCTTCGCCTAGAACTCAGCGGAGGAGAGGCGGAATCCAGCGAAACTGGAGCCGTTGGATTCCTGACTGCGAGGCGAAGATTTCGAGCCCTTGCTCGCTGAATTTGGACAAGGTTAGCTTAGTTAACTTTAAGCTTTTCTCAGCAGATTTCGAAGAAATCGAGTTTTGATTTATCTCTTCGCACGGTTGTCTTTTGGACGGTGACGGATCAGCGGAGGTGATCGAGGGACCCAGGGCACTCCTTGCTGCCAGGGATTCGCCACAGAGGTGGGCATCCATCGGTCATTCCTAAGTTTAAGTAGTCGACATGTATAATTCGGTTTTAACGTTTAGACCTTAGCTCGAATTCATGAATATCAGCTAGTATTAAATCTAAATTTTGGAGCATGTTCACAAGTAGTATTTTTATACATGTTTGGACTTGGACTTGACTTAGGAGAAAACTACGATCAATCGTCATATATTACACTACCGGATTTAGCTCTAGGAGCCGTGTGTGTCGTATCGTCGCCGGGGGAGTGCGACGGATACTCAGAGTAGTGTAGTTTGTTCGACGCTCGCGCTGTGGATGCCGAGCTTAGTTCTGTAGAGTCGTCGGGGACCGTCGGGGGCTGACGGTGGACCCAGTTTTCTGTTCGGTTACAGTGTGTGTGCCTGGGGCACGTGGTGTGTTAGTGGTTAGACCCAGTTACTTGACTATGCCTGTGAGAGCCAGATTGAGCTCGACAGAGATACGCTTGCATACTCGGTTGGTTCGCGCCCACGAGTGCCGCTCCGGAGTCTGGCTTTGTGCTTTTGCGTTGGTGTCGCTGCGCCCTCGTGTGGGTTGCTCTCCGCTAGCTACCTGGGGGTAGTTGTAGTGTTGCTTCGACAGGCGGGACGGGTGTTTCACAGTCCCTGGTGAAATTGGGTCAGGTGTGGTTGGTACTACAGGTGGTTAGTCTTGAGTGTTCAGAGTAGGGACTTATAGCTGTAGAATGTTTCCGCTTTCCTTTTTCCCGCTCTTACTTACCCCGTAGACTTAGTGGGTGGACCGATGTTGTTTTGGGCGGCACCCACCGAGGACTACCTCGTTTTTGCGTAGTTCTCACGCCCCGTTTCTTCCACCCTTGTTGCAGGGCCTTCGGCGTCGGCTGCTGCTGCTTCTGAGGGGGACCGTGGTAAGGGCGTCGCGAGCTAGAGCCCTTCCCGACTGGTGTCGTGTTAGCCGTCTTCCTCTACTGCAGGTAGTGACTTTTGGGTTACTCTTTTGTGCATACAGTCGTGAACTCGCTGGAGCGAGTAGTAGTCTTTGTGAACTTGTATGTGTATTGTTCTTTTGTACTACCTGCTTATGTTTATAGTATGTTTCAGCTCTATGCTACTGCTTGTAGCGTTGTATTTCTATACAGGTACAGCTACGCTTCGTATACAAGGAAAAATTTTCCTTGTGTACGGCGGATTGTCGGCGTGCCCGGTTGCCCGAGCAACCCGGGGCGTGACATTGTCCTTGATGGTGAATTTATTCAATTGCCTATAGTCGATGCACATTCTCCAACTACCATCTTTCTTCTTTACTAGTAGTACAGGAGAGGCGAACGAACTATTACTAGGTTGGATGATAGAGGACAATAGCATCTCTTTAATTTGCTTCTCAATCTCTCCTTTTTGCTCGTGACCATGCCTATAGAGCCTGATATTAACAGAGGTGGTACCTGGCTACAATGGTATGTGATTTAATCTGTAGATCTCTGAGGAGGTAGCTCTCAGGGCTCTTCAAAGACATCTGTATACTGTTCTAGCACTTGTAGTAATTATGGTAACAACTCTTTGTTCTGCATGAGTTTCTTCATTTATAGGGCAATGGCTCAGCACACAACACTTCCTCTCTTGCGACTCTTGGTACCACTGTTTAGCAGTGATCAACTTTAATTTGGCTTCTTCACTGATGCCTTTCATAACCAAGGGTTGTCCATCTTTGGTTATAGTGATAGAATTCTGTTGGAAGTCAAAAATGACCTTTCCATAGGATCTCAACCAGTCAATACCTAAGACTATGCTAGATCCCTCAAGTCTAATAACTCTCAAATTAGCCTTGAAATCATGCCCTTGCATAGACCATGGAAAATTATAGCACTGTAGCTTACTAAGCATTTTTTGCCCATTTGCCACTGTTACTACTAAAGGAGATGCAGCTATCATCTATGCTCTGATATCCTTTGCAGTCTAAAAATCGATAAAACTATGGGTGCTGTCTGTATCTACCAAAATAGTAATCGTTTACCCTTTGCTTCTCCTTGCACCTTGATAGTACCCTGCTGTCTCTCTCCACTCAAGGCCAAACTGACACACCCATTTCATGAGTGTCAATTACTTCCACTTCCTCAGAATTCATCTCTTCATCCTCCAATACTTCTTCTCT
Organism: Aechmea fasciata; assembly: GCA_025177825.1. Lineage (NCBI taxonomy): Eukaryota > Viridiplantae > Streptophyta > Magnoliopsida > Poales > Bromeliaceae > Aechmea > Aechmea fasciata. The sequence goes on from CM045936.1 coordinate 3,678,439, forward strand.
GATACTCTCCTCATCATAAACTTTAGAGATTTTATCTGTTCCGTGAAGGATATTAAGGGTCCTACCTGCACACATGTGTCCTGAGTGGTACTTCTCACCATACCTGTGACACCCCAATAGTCCCACATCGGATGGGAATGGGATTTTCATTGGGTTTATAAGAGACTTAGACACTAGTAATAATAACTGGACTTAAGCATTTTGGACCTGTGGTTGTGCCCAACGAGTTATTATTGCAAATGGGCTGAGTCGTTACATTTGGTATCAGAGCCGGTTCACCAGCTGGACATGTGTGGCGTAGTCTCTACGAGCGTCTGGATGACGGACTAGCGAGACGAGTCTCACATCGCCTGGTGATCGTGGGCTGTGTGTATGATTGGTCTGACGAGAACGTCAGGGCCTTAACGGGGGGGGGGTGTCTTTGACACCCCAATAGTCCCACTTCGGATGGGAATGGGATTTTCATTGGGTTTATAAGAGACTTAGACACTAGTAATAATAACCGGGCTTAAGCATTTTGGGTCGGTGGTTGGGCCCAACAAATTATTATTGCAAGTGGGCTGGGTCATTACAATACCGTGGTTGGGCCCAACGAATTATTATTGCAAGTAGGCTGGGTCATTACAATACCTGAAACACTGTCCAGCTGCTCTTTTTTGCTCTATCAATTGTCTATTATTCATAGGTACGTTGGCTGGTAGTACCTTTCTGTAATGGTTTATTTGTAGAGCTACCCACAGCTGGCTTGTAGTTGGAGGTCATCTGATACTGATTGGAAATTCTGTAATCAATTTTAGACTTCTTTTTCATGACAGTTAGGGCCCTTTCATGTAGCTTAACTTGTTCGTAAGCCTCTTCCAAAGTATCAGGATGCGCTGTGTCCATAAATGGTACTAGTTCCTCCTTCAACCCATTGATATAGCAAGCTATAAAATGTTCCTCAGTCAAAAAGGAGTTATAACTCAGTAATGGGTTCTTAGCTCTTCAAATTTTTCTTAATACTTCTCCACTGTCCCAAATTGCTTAAGATTGCTAAATTCTCTAACCAAATATCTCTCTCCCACCTGGGAGAATCTCCTGCAAATAGCTTCTGTGAAATCATCCCAAGTGATTCCCTGCTTGTTAATAAAATAACTCTGCTTCCAAGTTCTTACATTCCCCGCAAAATATATCGTGGCAACTCCCAACCATTGATGTTGATATTTTCAAAATCGTTCTAATTCCAATTGCTTTAATACTATATAAAATAATTACTTGTCATCAAAATCATAAAACTACGGAAAAAATAATGTTTTTTATATTTTTTAATCATTAGATATCCATGGTGATAATGCTTGATAATAGTCTTCAAAACGAAAGGTAAGAGACTATCATCAAGCATATGTACTAATCTCTGGATGAGAAGTATTAATGTGAAACAGTTGATTACTCTAAAAGCTTAAGTCGTAGAAAATGATGTTTGTTTTTACTATTTTACATTCAATTATATATAGTTTTTTGGACTAGTAAAGACATTCTAGAAGTTTAACTCAAAAAGAAAGATAGGGACCGTTTTAGAGACCGTGAAAAAATACTTGTTTAATAGAATTTTGAAGAAACAAAAGTAGTATTTGTACTATAATGTTTCTTCAAGCAACTTTATGCTACAGCAGAGGCATAATCAAAATCTGTGAGTAAACTACAACAGGTGCTTAAGATCTTAACAATTAAGTACTCGCCTTAGGGTGTGTTTGGATCCCTGTAAAATCAGTCTGAAAAAATTTTTTCAGGTGAAAAATACTTTTCTGTTGTTTGGTTCTCTGTAAAAAAAATTTCTCGAAATTTTTTTTTTTACGAATCGGCGGAAAACTCACGTTTTCGTTTTCCGCTCCGTTGAAGCGGAAAACGAAAAGCTACAGTGAAAAAGGCTCGGCTCACATGGTGCGTCGACATGCCTTTTGCACACGGTGCACGAGGTCCGCTCCACCTCGTGGACCGCGTGAGGCGAGGTCCATGGACCTCGTGCGGTGTTGCTCACCTCACGTGCTGTTGCGCACGACGCGGGGAGAAAAAAAAAGTGCGGTTCACGAGATCCGCTTGATCTCGTGGACCGCGTGAGGAGAGGTCCATGATCTCTCTGACCCACTTATATATATATATATATATATATATATATATATATATATATATATATATATATAGTAGGGCTACTATACTCATATGAGTATTGGAACCTTACTACTCATAAGTTGTTTTTGATCATGGGGCTTCCGAATCGACGATCCACTCTGTTAAATATGATCTAGAGTATTTAAAACTTCTAGAAAATAAATTTCGTAATTTTTCGAAACCATAATAAAGTCCATCAAAAGAGTATAAAATGAACGGCCACGCTTTCAAGGTGGCACGAGACGAACCCAACAAGTTTCAGATCCAGCAAAATATGAGAAAGCTCGGCGAAAATTAGCGCAAAAGATCAATGTCGAGAAAATAGGAAAAGACGAGGTAGAGAATAGGATTTAGATCTTAGCTATGCCCAGATCAAGGTTAAATTCATGCAATCTCGTCCAATATATATATCCAAGACAGGGATTTTGATTCGAAAGTCCGAACATTGTACGAGATACGCATGGACCGTGCGCGCCGCTATCTACCGGCCCGGCTCGTGCCGTGCGTGCGTGTATTTAGTCGAGAGCATAACTCTCATTTTCTCTCAAACAATTAGCTTGATAATGAAGCAATATATAAATAATAACAACACACCTTTAGTTTTCAATATGAGACTAAACCTTATATATGAAATCCTTAGTTAGGCTCCCAAGACCCATTAAGTATTAGACTACCCAAGAGGCCTAACAAATTTTAAATCACCAAAAACCCAATAAAAACTGACAAGTTGAACCACCATAAATTATTGTCCAGACCGTTTGGTTCGGGTATAAGCAAGAACTAGCTATTACAGGAATAGGTACAAGTATGGGGATAAGAAAAATAGCGTTTGGATAAAAATTGGGTTGTTCCCGGGGATAAGAAAAATATTAAATAGTTTTATATAAAAAATGGAGGTGTTGGTGGGGATAACCGAGAATTACTATTCTCGGATAAAAAATTAACGTTTGGGTATAAAAGGGGGGATAAGGGCCTATTCCTATCCCTATCCCCTAACCAAACAAAGCCGCACTCAGAAGTTAAAATTACTTATCAAATTAAGAATGATGCTTTTAACATTGTTCAAACATATGTTACATCATTTAGCAGGAAAGTTTTAATATTTTATAGCTTAATATATGTGTCAAATATATAATATTTTTACTAAATAGTATAATATATATTCCAAAAGTGCATTTTTTAAGTAAATACTGCAATATTTCGTCAGTCACCAATTTTTGTTCTCTTTTATTGCCCCCATCACCTCATCATCGTCAGCCAGGCTCACCAATCCACTCCCAAAGTAACCTGCTTTTGGAGCATTCTCGACCAGCGATCATCGCCTTCATCCTTCATTATTTTCCTCTCCATCTCTGGCGATTTTTCGAGCAGTGCCACCCTCATATTTACTGCGGCAACCTTCCTGAAAAACGCCGAGATCGACCACAGCCACGAAAAAGTCAAGTTTCCTTACCGTCTTTTCCCTTGTGCGCGAGGTAGGGGAAGTACGCAGCAACAACGTGGAGGCAGTAGAGGAGGAGCGAGAGGAAGCCGGAGCAGAAAGAAAGCAAGGAGAGAGAGAATATGAGTATTTTGAGCCCCTTCGATCACTAGGCAAATGATATCGAAAAATTACAAAATTTATTTTTATAGAATGTGATCGTGTATGTTAATTTAATAAGTTTTAATTAATTATTATAATTATTAAATTTGATAAAAAAAAATTTGAGAGAATCGATTAAATTTTTAAAGTTTGATTTACATATTAAAATTAAATAAATTAAAAATTTTAAATGTGTCGATTAATATGGTTTTTTTTCTAAATTTTTATAGAATGTGATCGTGTATGTTAATTTAATAAGTTTTAATTAATTATTATAATTATTAAATTTGATAAAAAAAAAATTGAGAGAATCGATTAAATTTTTAAAGTTTGATTTACATATTAAAATTAAATAAATTAAAAATTTTAAATGTGTCGATTAATAAGTTGAATGATTGTTGAAAAATATAAAAATATTATATATATCTACTTATTTATTTATAAATAGTAAATTTAAATGATTAATAAAATTATACAATTATTTTATGTTTATTGAAAGTAATCTCACAATTCTATCTGAAAAGGTGACAAAATTTACAAATACAACTATCAGCTTCATATTACCAAACAGAATAAATGTAACTGCAGCAGTTGCAACTGCGTAAAACCAAACAGACTATGTGTAGTTACAACTGCAGCATTTTCAACTGCATGTTTTTTCAATTATATTGTTTCTGCAACTACATCCAACCAAACAGCTCCTTAGAATTGACGGATGTGACAATGACATATAGGTTCTCAAAAAATTTGGAGAATTGAGAACTAGATGTGATTACGAATGACACTTTTTAAAGTAGAAAAATTATTCAGAAGTGCCGTAAACGATATCAAATTGTTGATGCTAATCATTAATTTCAAAACTCGAATGGTTAAAAATACGCAATTAATTTATTTAAAACATGCAAATACAACGTCCACAAATCTTGATTGTGATTTGGTCAAATTTCACGCCACTTCAACATAACTCAAGACATCCGATCTCCTGTCGTTCCAAAAGTGACTCGGCCGACCTGATCTTCCACTACATGACAGTATGTCGGTCCCTTGATCATAATTTAGTAAGTGCTATATAATCAAAACCGACTGTTTCTGGCGCAGATAATAAAAAACTTGATGATTGGTATCAAACGTTCTAAATTCGGAGTCGATTTAGATATTCTTAGCTTCCCTCGAGATTTGAGGAGGAAGGTTCGGTGCGGGGCCACCGACAAGATATGTACTTACCCGGAGAGGATAGGCTGGACCAAATAAATACACAACGGTCCTCTTGGATTCGAAGGAGAGCCATGTGCAATTGCCAATACAATGTCGGATTCGGTGCGAATATGGATTTTAAAAATTTAGCATTTAATATATATTCATATTACCGGTTGAATGTCATTGATGATTGATTCAAGTCAATCCTTGATTTACATTTTCAAATGTTTTATTTCTAAACGAATAAACGGTTATGAAGCTACCTATCTCTCAAAATAAATTTTATATATATATATATATATATATATATATATATATATATAGAGAGAGAGAGAGAGAGAGAGAGAGAGAGGGAGAGTTGAACTAGAATACTATCGGTAGTAAACGAGTCGTTTTACTACCGATTTGTTTTCGATGATAGAGCTTCGAAATTGACGATCCAACCATATATATATATATATATATTCAAATTCGCATTCAAAAATAAAAAAAAAATTAAAAAAGATGAATGCACATGTAGTTTCTTAAAAAAGATCCAACCATATTTGATGGTTTTAACCCCCCAAAAATAAGAGAGATATAAATAAATAAATGTATTATAGGAGAATAAAGTAGTTTTCTATTGTGTTCTTCGTTTATTGTTGAATGAATTTTATGTTGAAATTGCATTATATTTGTTAAAATATTAAATTTTATTGAATAAAAGTTAGTCATCCAAAGTTTGAATGCGAATGTGAACATTTAATTTTATTGTGTGCTTTATTCGCGCTAATTTTAGTCTATATTTATATAAACATATTAGTAATATATTATTATCCTAATAATAATATTAGAATATAAATCCAACTCATACTTAAATCTGAATCTATTTTTAAACGGATATCGTAACGAAAATTTAGCAACCAACTTATATCCGCATGTGAATTTGCATCTGAAAAAAGAATATGGATGCGGATATGATTTTGTCAAAAACTCAACTGTATTCGATTTGTTTTCACCCGTAGTTTCAGCTTTTAAGAAGGGCACTGGTGATATTTTTTTAATTGTCTCCGATCCGATATCATTTCCAACTACACATATAACTAAGTAAATTATTTACAATTGTAACATTTTCTACTATATTCAATCAAATAAGATATACTGAAAACTATGGCTACTAGATTTTTAGGTGTAATATAACTCTAACTATTTTATATTTATAATTAGTGTTCCACTTTGAATTGGAGTAACTCATGTGGGAGGCCATGTTTCAATGCATGTGTGGAGCTGAGAATTTCCCCCCTTCCCCACCCTAAACAAGCAATGCATGTGCTCACACTGCTTTTGGGTCCCTCCCCTCCAATTCTCTCTCTCTCACACACACACCAACAACCTACTACCCACCCAAACCAAGTTACTAATAAGCATGGTAGGGCCCACTAGGCGAATAATATTTTTGAACTGGATATTATAGAGTAGAGCTAGAATACTTTCAGAAGCACCAACTCATTGGTACTTCTAAATTTCTAGTCCTTTAATCTACACCCCAATTACTAATACTTCTTGGATCAAATATTATTCCACCTATCACTATCTATCACCATCATCTCAATCCTACAACTCTCCATCCAAGGGCTAAAAATTTAAAAGCACCAACCGAACGGTGCTTTTGAAAGTATTCTAGCTCTACTCAGATATTATATAAATAAAAGAGAATGTGAATGGAAGGGGGGAAAAAATTCAGAGGAAAGCTCCCCCCAATGACTCTTCGTCGAGGAACTCTGATTCCTGTTATGTGTCAGTTTTTCCTCCATTCTTAACGAAATAAACGAAGCAGATAGCGTGCTACCTATCTCTCAAAAAATTAAAAAAAATTAAAAAATAATTCTCTCTTCAATTTTAAATTTTAAATTTTAAATTTTTTTTTTACTTTTAAGTATTAAAAAACATCTGACAAATCCTTAGATGGAGGCAAAGCTAATATATGACAGTAGATGAGAGGCACCCCAATAAGATGCTTGTTGGGTAGCTTCCTAACTGATGTTTTATCCTAAATACAGTACTGTGCTTCTACGCGCACAAAGATTATAGTTCATAGGTAAGGTGCCCTATATAAATGTTTTGAGGACTAATATGTCACGCGCCTTATAGCATGAGGACCAAAAGTATAATTTACCGCAAAATTAATTATAATTTTGAAAATTTCTTACAGATTTCGCAATAGTTCAGGCAAATTCCAAACATTTCTAACACAAAAAATCAAAATAAAAAAAACATACAAACCCCAAATATTATGTTACCAGATCCAAATCCATTTTGTTGGATTTGAGCAAGGGTTGATGGCTCATTATCTCCATTGCCAACCTATCTGAGCAACCTAATCTCGCCGCCGCAAGATTAGGTTCCTTCTCTCATCAAAGAAACAATTTTTGACATCGGAGATAATGGGGCACAACACGAGAATAAAAAATAAAAAAAAAAAAAAACTAACAGATTTAGATTGCAAGATGATAAACTGAAGAAGAACAATCAAATTCGACTGACACTGATACAGATTAGAGAGAAAGTTGCCTTATATAAATAGGCCCAAGAGAGTCATATAAACCGCATATATAGCGGCACGACTTCGAAAAGATTGTTAGAAATTCTTTCGACAAATGGAACATCAAAATACTAACCATTATCATTCTTATCACGCGACAGTCGAATAGAACCCCCCAATAGTTCGTTGACGGGTTATATCACATTCGCCATTGCCGAAAAGCTTCATCACGGCCCATTAGCATACAGCTGGGTCCATTCTTTCGCTACATTGTCCAAGCAAATAAAAGGCGGGGGAAGAAAATAAAAAGAATTAGTTCTGTCAGTATAAACATGAGAAGCAACAGTGATGTGCGGTCAAAGTACGAAAGCGAGAGTATTGCCCTTACCAGTTTCCACAGCTTCTGCTTCGTTAGCCTTCCAATGCTTTGCAATGTTATCGGACAGCGGGTCATCCGGGTTTGGAGCGCTGAGAAGTGCTTGAATACTGATGAGCAGCATAAGCATTAGTAACTAGTAAGCTAATAAATAGGATCGAGTTAGATAGCGATATGAGAGGCGAAGGTCCTAGTGAAACTCGATCCTAGTAACACAAATATTTAGCAGCAAATCTCAGAACCCTAGTAACATTCCATGCTCCTAGTTACCCCCAATCTCTACATACAGCGCAAGCAAAAGTGGCATAGATCTGTTAAGTTTTCCTCAGGACAACATTAACATACCAAAATAATGTGAGACAAGCAGCCAAAGTTTCTCTATCCATCAGAGTCAAAGAAAGCAGGAATTCATATGCGGAAGTTTACACACTTGGGTTATACATGACCTAGGCAGACCATTCTCTCATTAGGCCTAATTAAACAGACATTAATCCTAGTAGTTCACGAAGCATTTGGATGCTAGAATAACATGTCCAATTTCTCTGTTCGTTTACTCCCGAATCATTTGTTGGTTGCTTGTTAGGATAGATGCAAATTTATCAAAGGGCATCTTTGAATGCTAGAATAATTTATCAGCATATCTCTTCTTGTTTACTGAAGAATCGTTTGTTAGTAGGAGAGGCATGGTATATCTGCAAGTGAGTAAGAAGGAATAAACCACACTAATTTCTAATGATCGAGTAAATCACCTCGTTTGCGGAAACACACAATCCTCAAAAATCATTACCATTAGCCCTTGCTATGAAATAAAGTCATAACTCAATATTATTGAAAGAAACTTCCATCCAACACAAGTTATCACCAGATAATTTGCTCCACCATCAAAAGATGCCCTTATTAGAGATCCTTTCATGCCTCTTAATAATCAACAAACAGTAGATCCTAGAGCAAACTAGAAGAGATACGCAGGGTAAGTCATTCCAGGACCCCAAAAGGCCTTCATGAGACTTTAAGTTATTATATACAAAAAAAACATACGAAGTAATCATTATCACAATTTAAGGATGTTGACTAAAGTCTGAACTCTAAAACAGTTTACAGAGACGTATAAAACGAAAGCAAGAAGAATGGCACAGCAACAAAATGGACAAGAAAAAAGTACAACACGCAGTAAGCAAATGTGCTTCTCAAATATATATGATTTAATAATGTTGGTGTAACAGAATAAAGAAAACACTTGTGTTACCTCAAAAGAACAGTTCGAATTTGGAGGGCTGGACTCCATTTATCTTTCAGAATATCGAGACATATTCTACCAAGCTGCAAGTACAAAGTTCTTATATTAAAGAGGCAGCTGCTACAAGATGTTGAGAAAGAACACCAAAGAACCCACTTGCCTTATCAATGTTAGGATGGTAAATTTTTGTAAGGAACCGAACCTATTTCAGAGATAACAAAAGAAAAATGCATAAACAGTAAGATATCCATAAGTTGTTAAAAAAAAAGGTTTACAGAAAATAAATAATCCAAAGCACAAGGTAAAAAAATAGTCAGAGCCTTAATGTTCAAAAATCAAGGCGGCAAAAAGAATAAAACTGATGATTATGATCGTCATCATTTCACATCATGATCACATCATTAACTTAAAACACTATAAAGCTCTCCCTCTCCGATGTTTCACAATAGTGGTGGGAAGTACCACCAAAGAAGCATCCAGACCAGTGGCAATTCCCACCAGCATTTCACATCGCTTCCATGATCCTCTTCTCTGATGCTATGAAATACTGGTGGGAACCACCACTGGTTGGGATGGTTCTCCGCTGGCAGCTCCCACCACCATTTTGGAGCATCGAAGAGAAAATTATAAAGCATTTTCTGATTTTTCAATCTCTCTAAGTCTGAATGTGGGTGCAATTCAGCAACGCATTCCTATGCTAGACCATAGAAGCTTTTAAAAAATGTCCTACTTTGATAGCTCCCCAATACAAACTCACTAGCCTAGTTGCATATGCTAGCCAAAAGTATGAGCCAGTTCTGCCCCTTTCAAATTAAGGGGATCTAACACCTCTACGGCTGAACTAAATATCGACTTTCTTCATCCCAAAGTAGAGTTGGTAGTTCACTCAATGACCATGCATCCTCTGTTTTAGTTGTGATTTGCATGCTTCGGCAGAAGTTGAAAATGTTCATCATTTAAAATAATTTTTGTACATGAAACAAAAACAAGAAAACAGCAACAATATTACACGAAACAGAAGATAATTTTGGTTCTTTACATGATAACCACCTCTAGTTTCTTAGATACTCTAGTATCTATAAATATTTGCAGTAAATTACCTTCGGAGGAGCCATTGGATATTCTTCAGGCAAGAAGAGTTCAAGCTTGAAAACCCCTCCTAACCAAATATAAAAGAAAAGGAAATAAACAAAAATCTTCACATTAGTGAATATTAGAGGGCTTAATGATACAGAAAATAAGTGTAAAATGAACTGTAAGATTTTACGCACCTTCCAAAGTAAAATCATCTCATATCAACAAAGCGAAAAACAAATTATGCATGAATTTCAATAAAATCATCTAATACCGAAGGGCAGCTCATCTTAAACTAATTGCAGAAACCAACTTACAAATGCCATCAAAATTAAGAAACATGGTAGGGGGGAGAAAGAACCCAAGAATCAACAATGTAAATCCTCATCCTTAAAACAACTGCATACGAAAATCAAATGACTACTTACAATACACTCCAGCAGATTATGAATTTTACAAAGGCTGGCATTATAAGTATCCAAACATTGCAAGAATGAAATATAATTGGTGAATTCTGTTCTACCACGCCTAGGCTGCTGGCTGCCTAAGAAACAAATCAGCAAGTCAGCCACCAATCTTCTTATTTTTCATTTATAAGCACCAGGCTATCAGTTCTAGTGTATTCAAAGACCCACCAAAAACTTTTGGGAAGTAATATATCCTTCGGGAGGATTCATTAGCTCAGAATTCAAAAAAACTAAGTTTAAGCAGAAGAGAGTTCTAGGGACAAGGATAGGATGAAGAATGTGCCCAACAGTTAAACCAGGGATGGCTGCCTAAGCATCTATATCGCTAATCGGCTAATAACTACATGACATCTCAATATACTGTTTCAACAAAAAAACTTCAACGCATAAAATTGATTGATTATAAAACAACTATTAGTGTTCACCATCATTAAATTACCTTTTCAACCATAGAGACAAAGAACCAAAAGCTAGAGTTCTAAATGTTGTTTAAAAAAAAAATTTAAGGCATTTTTTAGACCTATGAATAGCAAGACCTTTGAATGAACAAAAATTAAACTCCTTAGTTACAATCATACTAGAATAGTTTCATACCGAATAAGTTATCCTTGAATAACTTATTCAAACATCCAAATAGGGCCTTAGGCCTGTTTGGACATAGGAAAAAGTTATCGAAGGACAACTTATTCCGTATAAGGATTTTTTAGTGTGTTTGTAAGTAAGGAGTTTGATTTTTGCTCCTTCAGAAGTCTTGCTATCCATGATTCGATAAGATAGCATATTTCACTTACGAGGTGACTTATCTTATCCAAAAAAATGACTTGGAGGCCGAATATAGTATCCAATTATAAATATTTGATCACACTCCTCATCAATTAAATGTACAAATTTCTTGAATAAATTACGGAGATATGCCAAACAAGATATTCATGCATCCAAACAAGGCTTGAATTCTGGATTTATGTAGAAAGATTAAGACCCTGTTTGGATGTATGAACGTCATGCTCAAAGAATTTCTTCAATTTACACAAGAAGCTTATAATATTTGATAAATAAGTGGGATCCAAAGTCTAGAATGAAATATCATATTTGTCCTTCAAGTCATATTCTCGTAATAAGATTGTTAAATTATGTGAAACCTCTATTGTTCTCCAAAAGCTAACGCCATCAGAGAACAGAACTTCGAATTTATATATTCAACAAAAAAAAGTCATCTCGGAGGTGAAACACAGAAACCAAAACCTTTTAAGGAGCAAAAATCAAAATCCTAACATCCAATCGCACAAGAAAATCCGCGTACTAAGTTATCCACAGATAACTTATTCATACATCCAAACACGGCATAAAGCATCAAATCAGATGATTCATATCTGCATGAATCACCATCATCATCCCACCATGACTCTGTTACAATTCTAAACTGTTCAAGCTTCTGATACGTCAGCTAACAAATGATGTTCGTTTCAGTTTCGAAGTTCCAATTCTTCAACTAATCACACAATACAATTCACAAAACTCACCTTCATATGGCGACTGCGAGGGCCCGATGATCATCACATCGAAATACCGCATGTTCTCCTCCGACGGAGACGCACTGATCCCCGGAGCTGCAACCAAAAAAAGGGAGGGGGTAACATCCACAACCTATCAATCCAAGCCCTCTCCAATCCCCGCAACAAAAACCCTAAAACTGTAAAAACCTACTAATACATGGATTGATACCTGGTTCGCTGAGGAGGCGCTGGGTCTCCTGCTCGAATTCGCAACAAAGATTCAAGAATCAAAATCACCCCCACAAAAAAAATAAAAAAATAAAAAAACAAGGAACACGGAAAGATCAAAAGGAATTTGACGAAGATCTCGTCAAATACGAAAGGGATTCTTCTTCTACCTTGATGATCCGTCGAGGGAGATTGCTATTAGCCATTCGATCGAGAGCGTTTGGGTTTCTTTTTGTTTTCTGTTTTTTTTGGCTCTTTTTGGGCTTGTGATTGGGGAAAGGGAATAGAGGGTAAAAAAAAAAACAAAGGTGGAGAGGAGAGAAGGGTTTGGTTTACTCGTTTTATAAAAAGCGAAGTGAAAAGGCTAATCAAATATCAAATATAATTATTATAATATATAATATATATTTATTAGGATTAATTTTAGGCCATTTGCATAAAAAATTCACTTATTTTAGACTTTTACAAAATCGGACTATCTTTTTTCGTTTTTATAGATTCGTTTTCAAAAAACGGACCAAAATACCCTTATATATTTTTCTCTTTTCTTTTGTTTCTCTTTTTATTTTTTTGTTTCTCTTCCCAAAGAGTGGAGACAAGCGAGGCAGAGGCCTCTCCTTCTATGCGGCGCCCACCCTCCTCATCGCCTCCTCCGACGAACCCATCTCGTCCTTTCGCCGCCTCTCTTTTTCCCACGACGATACCCCCCTGTACTGGCCGTCGCAGCCTCTTCTTCTCCCACGACGACACTCCGCGCTGCTCGGCCCCCCCCCCCCCCCCCCTCACCCTCCGCCTCGCCCTCTTCTCGGCCTCTCTCCTCCGCGCTCTACCCTCTTGCGGCCCGCGCCCCCGCCTTGCGCTCGCGCTCACCGCCTCTGCCTCCGTCCTCCGACGCCGACGACGACTTTCTCGGCGTCGGAGTCATCGTCGACAAGCTCCTACGTTCCCGCTGCCTCGATTTCAGGAGATTTTTGTTATTATAGTATAATAGTGTAATGATGTAAAAAAGAAGAAGAAAGAGAATGAGGATGAGAAGGAGAAATTGTGCAATTTTGAATGAAATGATGCAAAATTTAGTAAAATGGTGCAAGTTTGGACAAATTTCACCCAAAATTGCACCATTTCGCCTAAATTTATACCATTTCACCAAAAATTGCACAATTTCTCATTCTCACCTTTTTTCTCTTTTTTTTTTTTTACACCATTACACCATTACAACAAAAAATTATAAAAATCGAGATCGCGGACGCAGAGCTCGACGACGCCGACGCCGACGCCTTAGATATCGTCGTCGACGTCGATGGCGGAGGAGAGGACAGAGGTGGCGGCGGAGACGGAGGGGCTGAGGGTTCGGTGGGGGGACAGGAGGGGCAAAGCGCGGAGGGCGAGGTGCGAGGTACGGGGTCGGAGAAGCGGGGAGTGTCGTGCGGGAGAATAAGAGACGGCGGCCACACAGAGGAGGGTGTCGTCGTGGGAGAACGAGAGGTGAAAGGAAGATGTGGGTTTGTCGGAGGAGGCGATGAGGAGGGCAGGCGCCGCGGAGAAGAAGAGGCCTCCGCCTCGGCCTCTATCTCCGCCGCTCTCTGGGAAAAGAAACAAAAAAGTAAAAAAAAAAAAAAAAAAAAGAGAGAGAAAAATATATAAGGGTATTTTGATCAGTTTGCTGAAAAAGTGGATCGAATCTGCAAAAATAAAAAATGTGGCCCGGTTTTACAAAAGCCCAAAATAAGTGAATTTTTTATGAAAAAATGCATTAATTTTATGCACTTTTTTTTTCATAAATATATCGAATAAAAAATATATTTTTATAAAATTAATTTTTTTATATTTATTTTTGTAAAAACTCAATAATATTTATATTCTTTTTCTAGTTTATTATTATTAGAAAATTATTTATCTTTTAAATAGAAAATAAATAAAATAATTTTTTTATCGTCATAAATATGTATGTGAGACCCCAGATAGTCCTATATATGAGATATAATATGGCTAAAACTCTTAACCCAGCTTAAGCATTTTGGGTGGTGGCTAAACCCAAGAGGTTAAGAGAGTTAAGCGTGCTAGGACGGGAGTAGTCCTAGGATGGGTGACCCCCTGAGAAGTTGGGGCGTCGCAGATGGTATCAGAGCCAATTACCAGCCGGAAGAGTAAGATGAGTCTCGGCTGAGCCAGGGTCTGGATGACGGGCTAGCGAGATGAGTCTCACATCGCCTGGTACTTGTGAGTCTGAGCCTGACGAGGACGTCAGGGCTTAAAGAATGGGAGATTGTGAGACCCCAGATAGTCCTATATATGAGATATAATAGGGTTAAAACTCTTAACCTGATTTAAGCATTTTTGGTGGTGGCTAGACTCAAGAGGTTAAGAGAGTTAAGCGTGCTAGGACGGGAGTAATCCTAGGATGAGTGACCATCTGGGAAGTTGGGGCGTCACAATGTATCTTCAAAAAGCTCAAAATATCTTTTCAAAAATCCAAACTAAGAGGGAGAAAAAGGTTAATCTATCTATGGTTAACTATATTTTTCTAATAAACTCTAGCAGAAATAAATATAAAGAGTTGAAGGCTACGTTTGGTTCGGATATAAGTAAGAACTGCTAGTTCCAGAAATATGTACAAGTTCAGATATAAGTAGAAACTATCCAATTTTGTATTTGAATGAAAATTGGGTTGTTTCTAAGAATAAAATAAATAGTGTTTGGATTGTTACATTAGAACAAGAATAATAAGAGTTATAATTTGAAATTAAAAAGAAAAACAAGGACTTACCCTTTGTTTTCAAACTAAACGCTATCTTAGGAATATATCTGCTATTTTATATGTTTATAAAAAGTTATATTATTTTTTTTATATTTTTAGTTATAGTACATAAAAATATACATATAAAAATATTTAAGATTATTATTTTAATATAAAATTATTATATTATTCTTAAGGGCTAATTTTATACAGATCCATGTAAATATAATGATTTGCAATTATATCCCTATAAAGTTTAACTTTCATATATTGTTCCTATAAAAGTTTCAATATTTTCAAATATGTTCCTAATGATTTGTTACCGTTAAACCACTATTTATTTATAATTAAAATGATCTTTTTGACATCACAAATATGTCACTTCAAAAGACCCACCTGTCAATTAAAAAAGGATAAAAATATCAATTCACCTCATTAACTAATTAGGATTAAGTATTTTATTTATGATTAATTAATTTTTTCTAATGGATCTTAATGGTAGGGACATATTTGAAAACATCAAGACTTTCGTAAAAACAATATATAAAAATTAAATTTTATAAGAATATATTTATAATTTACTATATTTATAGAGACCTATATGAAATTAATCCTTATCTTAATTAGATTTTTATTCAGTTTCATATTTCATAATAATAATTACTCGTGTATAATCTGAGGTTGTAACATAGTCAGAATATAAATTGCTTGATTGCCCATGGGGCGTGCATCCTTAAAGGGATTCCACATTAAGTCTTTTTTAAATTTAAAAGTTGATCTTGCAAAATTTTATTTTAAAAAAAAAAAAAGTAGCAGCTATCTGTTTTGTTTATTTAATTTAAAAATAAATTTAGCTAGCAATATGAATCAACTAGGATTTGAACTTGGGTCTCGGTTGCGCTAGAGACGGTCAGTAGATCAGTGAGAAACGACGATGAAAAAATATCCTATTTATTTCCGCATGTAATATTGCATTCTGCATATTGCGTTTAGTCGGTTACGATATATTTTTTCTGCGATTCCATCAGAGAATGCAGAAGCATATTTCTATATGTTTTTTCTCAACTCCATTCTATCTAATAGTGTTAGATCCATCTTAATACCAAACTAAGTCATAGTTGAGTTAGCAGTATATTTATGAAGGATAAATTACATTGTTACTCCCTAAACTTTTGGTGAAGTTTTACTTTACCCTTTGAACTCCTAAAATGGCCATCCAACCTCCTAAAACTTTAATATTTCATTCATGTCACTCCTTCCGTGACGGAAAACTGACGGAAGGGATAAAACGAATGAAATAATAGAGTTTAGGGTGTTAAATGTCTATTTTAGGAGTTTGGGGGTTAAATGAAACTCGCCAAAAGTTCATGAGGTAGCAGTGCAATTTATTCTATAGGACTCTTGATTATAAATTATTTTATTATAATATGTTACTTATGGATTGACTACTCAAGTTAGTGATCATATTTGATTTTGAATGTATATACATTTTTTATCCTAAAATAAGTTATACCATAATTTATCCCGTATTTTATTGTAATAAAAAAAAAAGCGAACGTAATGAATTAGAGTGGTTTAAAGATAAAAAAAAAAAAGGCGATACTAGCTACCTGTGTTGCTCGAACATTCTACTGTCCTACGGTACTCGCTAATATGATTGATTTACAATAGATGTCCACACTAGGATATAGAAATTTTAATTCTCAATTAATTTTCTATAGTATTTGTTTGTCCATTTTATCAGTATTATTCTAAAACATTATAAAATATTATTTTATATTTTTAAATTAAAATTTTTTAATTAGCTGAAATGAAGTACAAAAATTTTATTTTAGGCTACAATAAAATTATATTGAATAATTTTATAGAAAGTAAGTATATTTTCTATATAAATATAAGGGGCAATTGCTTATATACCCCTGAAAAGTTTCCGATTTTTCGATTTATCCCTCTTAGAAGGCTAATATTGAAAATACCAAGATAAATGATTTTTTTAAATATACTAACGTATTTATGAAAGATTTTTGTAAAAAAAAGAAGGTAGATCGAATATTTTCAGACGCATTTATTATGATATGTAATTATCCCTAAAAATAAATACATGCGGTGGGGTGCACGAAATAATTTCATCTTCCTACTGCCCACACTGCTCGACTCCCGAGACGGAGCTCGCGGCGTGGTTGAAGCAGAGCATCCGAAGTGAGAGAGAAAGAGAACGAGAGGGAGAGAGAGAGAGAGAGAGAAAGAAAGAGCACGGTGAAAACGTGGAGCGAACACCACTCCAAAAACCCTAACCCTAACCCTAAGAATGAGCCCCACCTCAACCCTCCCATGGCCCTCCTCTCCTCCCCCTCCCTCCCCTTCCCCTTCCCCTTCCCCTTCCCCTCCCCCATCCGCCTCCGCCGCCTCCGCGGCCTCCCCCCGCGGCCCATCTCCGCAGCCTCCGCCGCCGACGCCGACGCAGACCACCGCCTCGTCGTCTCCGGCGGCGGCCGCCTCGCCGGCCACGTCGGCGTCAGCGGCTCCAAGAACGCCGCCCTCGCCGTCCTCGCCGGCGCCCTCTGCTGCTCCTCCGGCGCCGCCGCGCTCCGCGGGGTCCCCGACCTCTCCGACACCCGCACCATGGCCGCGGTGCTCCGCTCCCTCGGGGCGCGCGTGGAGGAGCGCGGCGGCGGGGAGATCGTCGTCGACGCGGGCGCCGTGACCTCGGTGGAGCCCGATTCGGAAGCGATTGGGAGGATCCGCGCCGGGTTCTTCGTGCTGGGACCGCTCGTGGCTCGCTTCGGCGAGGCGGAGGTGGCGCTCCCGGGTGGGTGCAGGATCGGGGCTCGGCCGATCGATCTTTACCTCCGCGGCCTCGCCGCGCTCGGCGCCGTCGTCCAATTGAGGTAACTGTTGAAGAAGCTCAAACTCTTTGTCTATTTGCTTCCGAAGAGATGCATAGAACGTTGTAGTATTTATAGTTTGTCATGTACTAGTAGTTTGTGTAGATGATGTGAGCTCTTTGTAATTTATTGCTCTTGGTAGATTCTTCTATTATTGGACGAAATCAACAGTTGATTAAGAAAAGTGTCGAGAAAACGATGTTTCGGACCTACAACATAATCATTTGGACATGTGGTTTCTATACTTTTGGCCTATCTATCTTCAGATCAAAGTAAAATGAGTAGTATTGAAGAATAATGAGAAACAAATAAACAAACTATTACGAAAAATTTACAAAAAAGGAGGTATCATGATTCATGGAAGCAATTATAAGTTAATAAAGATGCTATTGTAAGTCTGTAGCCTCCAATTATTAATTCAGCTCTCCATAATATTATATAACCAACTATATATTTAATTGAAGATAGAAACCATTTCTTGGTTGAGGCCCTAAATCTACTAAACCCACATCCGGACCCCAATTTTAACAGGCCCTTTCTTGTGACCAAACCCTGCTGATCGGTAGTACCTCAGGTATTAATCAGGTTCAGGTTGGGATCGAATCCGGATTTAACCGGGACTGGGTAATTGGTCAAATTAACCACTCTAGCTGCATAGATTACTGTGGGGCTGCCAATCGGTCAGACTATCTGTTGTGGCCGACAATGGCCAACCCAATTAAAAGACAACTTTGATTTTTTGATTTTGGCTCGTTGTTTTGGGTGAGGTCGAGATGAGTCAATGTTTGCTGGACTTGAGCCTGGCCTGGATGAAATAGCAACGCAATATATGTTTATGTAGTTATGCGGAACGCAAAATAATCCCACATTTTTCTATTAGAATTCTAACATACTAATGAACATCTGGACCGTCAGCCACTGAATATGTAGCCGCACTTTGTAGGCATGGGAAAGTTCGCGTCGAGGCAGCGAATGGCAAAGGACTTGTCGGAGGTCAATTCCATCTTGATTATCCTAGCGTCGGAGCAACAGAAACTCTAATGACGGCAGCTTCTTTGGCTGATGGAGTGACTATACTCTCCAACGTAGCTCGAGTGAGATTCTGAACAATGAAACTTTACTTTCTTTTCTTTGGTGCTGCATTGATATCAGGATATATATTCAACTGCAAATTAATGTGGTTAACTGACCTACAGGAGCCTGAAGTAGCTGACCTAGCTAAGTTTCTTGTTACCTGTGGTGCACAAATTGAAGGGGCTGGGACAAGCACACTTGTTATTAATGGTAGAAAGCGTTTACATGGCGCTGAATTCACTATAATCCCTGATAGGATAGAAGCTGGTACATTAATGGTAGCTGCAGCCATTACGCGCTCTTGTATTTCATTGTCTCCTGTGATCCCTGGTCATTTAACTAGTATTATGGACAAGCTTTCTGCAGCTGGTTGCAAGATTATTCAGAAGGGACGTCATATTCTTGAGGTAGGAGTTCTTTTAGGTTGTAAACTCATCTTCCTGATATTAAAAATCAGGACTCTGAGAGACTTTGCGGGCTTTACAGGTATCTGCTCTGAGTTCACCAAATAATGGAGACCTTCAAGGGTTTTATCTGAAAACGCTGCCGTATCCTGGGTTCCCTACCGATCTTCAGCCTCAGTTCATGGCGTTACTAACAACGTGTAGTGGGTTAAGTGTCGTGGAAGAATCTGTCTTTGAGAATCGTATGCATCACGGTATGTGGTAAAACAATTCGTTTGTTTTCTAAGGTTGTTTGTTTCTTCTGTTTCAAGTTGGTTCAATTTCAACTGCTTTTATCGAGTTATATGCCCGTTTTGGGTTCATGATCTCCATTTCCTAGCCAGAAAATAGCAGTTAAATTACACTACTTGTTGTTGAACTTGCTGCGAAATTTCACTTAGGGTGTGTTTGGTTAGTCGGAAAAGCTTGAAAACTATTTCTCTGGGAAAAAAGTTTTCCATGGAAAACATCCTTTTCCACACTTCTCGTTTTCCAGATAGAAAATTTGGAAAACGAAAACAGTACTTTTCTATGAAATCTGGAAAAAAATTTTTTCCAGGAAAACTACTCTTCCTAGGAACCAAACAGATAGGAAATACTTTTCCAGTTAAAAATTATTTTCTGGGATATTTTCTGGAAAACCGAACACCCCCTTAGGTCACCAAATTTTAAATTATTGCAAAGTATTGTACTGAACATCGTTTTATGCGGTCCAATAGTTTAAATGCTGTTCAATTTTCCTATTGGAGAGATGATGTGGCAAGTAATTCAGCTGTAACGTACTCCCGAAGACAATTGCCAATGGCTGCCATGTTAATCTAGGGATGACAAGGCAGGTGGCAACTGAATCAACTGCCAAGTCATCTCTTTCTAACCACAATTTCTGTGCATCAATTTCAACATATAAAAAGTTTGGTGACCTAAGTAAGATCTCGTGATATATTCAACAACTAATGGTGCAATTTACCCTAAAAAAAGTAACATAAAACTAATTCATTCGTATCCAAATCCGATATGCATGATGTGATACTCAATACGCGCACAGCATAGATTTAATGTCAAGTTAAATCTGATCAACCTTGATTATTTTTATTCTGCTGGTGGTAGTGAAAGAGCTTCAGAAACTCGGCGCCAGAATCAGACTCTCTGGAAGTTCGGCCTTTATCCAAGGAAGAAGGCACAGAAGGTAATTCTTTCTCCCAGCATCTCCCAGGCCATGACTGTATTGAACTTTAGATCATTTCGAAACGACTGCCCAACTTTTTGAAAATTCTAGTCTTACAGGAAGTCACCTGAGTTGGGTCACATGATGGTACTGAGAAACTCTTGCATGCACTGCGACTCCATCCATTCATTTATGCACTGCGACTCCATCGCTCCATCTTCGATGATTCAATCTCCGCCACGAAATTAGTTAATAATGTGCATTCATCAAAACGCTAAAATCTTCATTATCTTACATTATATATACATGAAAGAAAGTAAAGTAAAAAAGACTACATATATTTGTTCAATGAGATGATGCTCTATGAACCCGCATCGAACGTGCGTCCATGGTGTGTCCGCGTCGGACACGAGTTTGACACGGACATTTGCGCATGCCCATATCGGACACGCGAGTCTTATAGAAGTGTTCGTGATACATAGAAGTGCATCATGGACAGCACAGTACGCCGAGTTGGTGTGCGTGCAACATCGGCGACATTTTCAAGGCTAAAATCAAAGAAATTAAAATGTTAGACAAGTAAATGAAAAGGTTCGAAGGTTGGACAGTCGTTTTGCAAATAACCCGAAGTCTAGATCAATTCCACTCGCCTTCTTATATATATATATATATACATACATGTAACAAAGTGTAAATGGATTAGTTTGCTCTCTCAATACTGTCATTCCTGGCCCAGCTCTGCGCTTTCTGGCTGCCCAGTTGAGGCGGCCGATTTGAGAGGCGGGGCAGCCCTCGTTCTAGCAGGAATGGCGGCGGAAGGGGTGACCGAGATCAGCGGCGTGTCTCATATTGATCGAGGCTACGAAAATTTCGAAGCAAAGCTTCTTTCTCTGGGAGCAAATATAGAGAGAAAGGTGGAGCACCAGCAGCAGCTCGTGACAGGAATTGCTGCTTGATTTTGCACCCAATCACTTTACTCGTGATGGGCTCTCAAGTCTCTTTAAACCTTCTTCATCCTGTGCTCTCCTTTTCTTCTTTTTCTTTTTTTGGTTCTTTTTAAGTGTTATTCTTTTCGTATTGGTTTAGTGGTTTCTTTACCATCGAATTTCGCACCTCAGGTGCTATGTTGTTGTATTTAGGCATAGAAAAACATTCATTCGTGTACCCTCGTGTGTTTCATCGTAAAAAAGTAAAACAAAAAACCGAATAAAACAAAAACGAAGGTGCGCGAAGCTTGTTCATATGCTGTGGGTTTTGTTTTTTAGTTCTTTTTAAATTTTTTTTTTTTTTTCTTTTGACTTCAAATGCATTTCATGAAAAAACAGAAACCAGACCAGGTTTCCAGCAGCCTATATGGGTGGGTGGGTGGGTGGGTGGGTGGGTGTTTGTTTGTGTTGAAGTTGGGCTCTCACTTCCATGGTTGACTTTGGTATCTGAGTCACCGACTTCAAACTTCATAGTTGAACTCTGGCACAACTCCACCTGATAATTCCAAGCACAGATGTGTTGGCTTAAATAGGCCAGCATCCTATCCTGTGGCGGGAGGTCCTGTGGGCCGAGTCATGTTCGAAATAGCGTTAGGCTGAGTTCGGCCGAGTCATGTTCGAAGTGGCGTGAGGCCAGGTGGACAGAGTCACAATCGAGACCCGTGCGCGCTGTTTCTATACGCTTTAAGTAAATTTGTTGCGTATTTTTAACAGCTTGAGCTTTTGGGATTAATGGTTAGCGCTAACGATCCGACAAGTGGTATCAGAGCCAGAGGTTACAGATTCGATTCTCGCATGCTACAAAATGTGTCCAGGTGCTAGAGGGGGATTGTTGGCTTAAATGGGCCAGTATCCTGCCGTGGCGTGAGGCCAAGTGGGCCCAGTCACAATCGAAACCCATGGGCGTAATTTTTATACGCTTTAAGTGAATTTGTTGTGTATTTTTAACAGTTCGAACATTTGAAATTAATGGTTGGTACCATCGATCCGACAAGATGGGCCATGTCTACATGAGGGTAGAGCTATATAATACTCTCTTTTAAGTACGAAGGCCCTTTATATTTATTTATATTTATAAATTATTTTAGATCATAGAGACTCCACGATCCGTGGCAATAACATGATCTGAAGCATATAAATTATTTAGAAACTAAATTTTGTAATTTTTGGCGATCGTGGTAAAATCCATTGAGCAGGTCAAAATCGAACTAGCTCTTAAGAATAAAGAATTAATTTTTTTAAAAAAATTTAAGATCCGAATTATTATATTTTGATCTAAATAGTAAATAAAATTTTTTTTATTAAAAATTCAAGCAATTATGATTTATGTACACAGTCATTAGATAGTAAGGTACAATGCCTAAATAATTACTAAATTAGATATTTGAGAATGTTTACATGCTTCAAATTATATTTAGCAGCATAAATTGTAGATATAAAAGTTCTATTACCGAAAATAATGAATGTACTAATATTACCATATAAATAATGTACCAAATAGTACCATCCCACCCTAAGCTTGGAGAAAACTATTATCTTAATAGTTGCTGATGAAAGTAATAATTAAAAGTATTGTAACTGCAGCGTCGAATATCCCTCGCAATCTTCGCAAGTAAACTTCTTCTTTGGTCATCTTCCTCTATAGCTTCACTTAAAACTAATAAATAATAATTACTCTCCTTCACCGACCGTCCATAGAGCAAATGAGCAAATGACAAAGAGCTCGATGGTTGGTACCCAAGATTCAAGTTCGAATCCTAATTGATTTATATTTCTAGCTAACTTAGCGAATAGCATGCTACCTATCTCTCAAAAAAAAAAAAGAAAAAAAAAAAAAAAACACTCCTTCAAAACAAATAAACAATTGATGTACTTCAGTTCTTCAGAGCAGTAGCAGCAGCTCCATCAAAAAACGCAACAGAAGCTAAAACAATCTGTGATTTTTCATAGCAGGGCGGCTTTCACCGAAACCAGACAAGCAAAAAGATGACTCACTTGAAGAGGGACTCTATCCACATATCCCAGCTTTTTACCAAGATACTAACATGCATTTGAAATTTCTGACTGCTGCTGCTGCCGCAAGCAGTTGACGGCGGGAAATATTAAAATACCAAGCTGGTAGTGCTTCTCCAAGCAGCTCTATCTAAACAACACTTCTACAACAGCTACCAGTGCGACTTTATCAGCACCAACAGATTACCAAAGAACATCTGCTAGGCATAGTTTGGCGACGTGGTGGCTAAAAGCATTAGTTTTACGCTTTCGATGGCCCACAAATTTTGAGAACATTTTCAATTCTCTCTCCTCCAATGAAGATTGAAAGCGCTTTCGGAAACACTTTTGGGTCATCCAAAATATAAAAAACGGTGCTTTTAGCCACAACATTACCAAACTACTACTAGGCCGTGTAGATGCTTTCTGTCAAAAGGGCTCTCTACATTCAGGACATCTAATAAACATTTCTATGATGATCAATGCAAGGCAAGTTTTGAGAAACTTGAGTAATCACATTAAATGGAGGGGAAATGTGTAGAAGCAAAAGAAAAGGAAAAAAGATGGAACTCAATGATGTACGTCTGTTTTCTAACATAAACAAGCAACAAGAGGGGGCCTAGAAAGTTTCTAGCCGCAGTTATCTACCACAGACGTAAATAACAAAAAGCCATTGTTAGGGGCATCAGCTACTGCTATTACTACATATATCCAAGATTCATTCAGAATTACAATATGAGGAGGATCTACCTAGAAACGACCACCATCCAAATCGCGGTTCGGAGATGATGGCGATTATTCGCAACACGTTTAAGTTACGAAGGGCCGCCACCAAACAGCAATACTTGTTCCACGGCAAGCTACATGTAATCTGTGAAGAACAAGCAATATTTAAAAGATAAATTAGGTAGCAAATATAAATGCCATCATCATTGGTATTTAAATCATTGTGCAAATTCAGATAACTTCATAAATGGACCTCAAATTTGATATATATATATATTTTTTAAGAGAGAGGAATGGTAGATACTTCGATAGTCTTTACCCATCGCAATGGCACAAAAGTAAACAATGTTGCTGCTCATATTTAATGATAATTTTCAAATGCAGATCATTATATTCTGATGAATACATCTAGCCCAACAGTCAATTTATGATTCAAGTAAACTATTGTGGCCATTATTAGTATTTACCCGATTTAGACTATCTAGCTTGGAGCAACAAATAGGTCGAGTTATGCTAAAATACCATCCACAATACAAACCCTAGAGGACAGACCGCGGTCTAAATATGCACTTTTTGTTAAATTTCCAAATTTAATTTAAGGTTCAAATTAAATAGGCTCAATTGGAAACACGAACATTCAAATTATACAAAATGCTATTGATTACCACATTAACTTCTCTCGAATTTTCCCAATTTTCCTTCTATTCACCAGTTATTTCCAGTTGTAAAGTAATTCTTGTTGGTAAAACAATTGAAGTTAAATTTCATAGTTTGTAGAATCTTAGTGTCCTTGATCCAGTTCAAGGGCAGTCTCAACAAGCCTCTTATCAATCCTAGGGAAAATGATAGTATCTCCTAAGATTATATGCTTTATATTGTATATATTATTATTAGTGTTAAGCCAGAGTAAGTGGTGTGCACAATTTTGTCCACAACTGCTGTAGTAACATGCTGATACTGACATCACTTCATCTTGGTACTGCAAGAAAACTTCTTTGAAGACTCCTATTTAGTTCCTATAAATGGTGGTAATACAAAACCCCAGACAGGCAAAGACAACCTGAAGTCCAGAACCGAACAAACTAGTTTAACTAGACCTGATGATTATGCCGTTTGGGTTTAAGAGGAGACTAGTCAACCAAATGCAAGTCAGATCAGATCATAACCTCCTTCCCCTTACACCCATAGTCCCCCTTTACCTCTCTCACCATGATCCTTCTGCTTCCCACCCAAATCTCAACATCACCAACCCCTCCTGTCTTCCTCTTCGACTTTTGCAGTGACCTTTCATCAGGAACATTGTCATGTACCTAAACTCTTGCAATCTTTCCTCCATTTTCTTTATCCTCCACCTTAACACTTCTGTCACACTCTTCCTCTTCACATCTTCCTTCCTGCTTCCCTACCAAAAGTTTGCAAGTTGGGCCGACCCATTAGGCAAAATGGGTCTGCACTTGTTCGAGCTAAATTGACCTACCGGAAGTCTAACTGTTGACGCAATTCAAGGATAAGCCTTCGGTTATTTAGTTTCTTTTAGTTCCAACGAATATATCAGAAAGAAGTAAATCTAACTAATACTATGACCACTCATACCAATAATAACAGTGTCATTCTTTCTAAACCAAGTGTTGCAGATTCCCAAATACCAGAATAGAGCACTTCGTCAGCTAATCAACCCTACCATAAACATATCCAAAACCATAATATAAATAGACCATCCAAACCTTCCTCTACATTCCTCTTTATGCTGATTTATTCACCAATATAGACCGCAAAGACAGAACTCCTTTAAACCATCTCAATAAGGTCTTGTTGAAGATGTTTCACCATAGCATCATCCATTTTTAGATTTACTTTCAATAATTGCATAAACTTGCTCCTCATGCCAATATTGCAAGTAAGGTCCGAACCTTTCTCCCACATACACAATCTTAGTTTTAACATGCCACACTCCTCAAAATCCTAGGACCCAAGCACATCCACAGAAGGAAAAAGGCATGCACAGACAACAAAAAATATATGCACACCAGCATGCGACCATGTGTACGCATGCATGTTAATTAATTCCTTAAAAATTGATTCTGTGCGTTACAAGAACAAACACCCACACAGAGACATACAAAAATTGGCGGTGTGAATGTGCGTGCTGATCTTTCTTCACTCACTTGAACACGACAGAATAAGTCGCCACAGTTACACATTTTTTATGGCCACTAAACTCCATGATTGTGAAAACCTGTCAGATATGTCAGCTGCAACATACGTCAACATGAAGAATAAGAACGGGAGAAGGATGTGCATGAAATGCTTTCGATTAGATAGTAAGAGCAATGGGACGTAGGATAAAGTGGGGACAACTTCTAGCAAGGACCAGGAGCGACGGAAATGCGAATGCAGTATAAGATTTTTAGGTCACACTGGAGAAAGTTTTCTGATAATTTTTTGATGGTCCTGAAAAGTCTCATTTTATATGTACATGAAGTAGGTGATAAAAAAATATACATGGGAAGCTCTAGATGTTTAGCAGACGTTGATCAGGAGTCCTATGTCAAAATGCATGAAGCTTCCTACCATTTTAGGTTTAGGAAGACACTAATGTGAATACAGCAATATCCTAGTTTTTTTTTTTTTTTTTTTTTTTTGACTTCAACTTGATCTTTAACTAATCATCAGCAGCAAAGAGTCCTTGCAGCGTATATACCAGTTACATAAAAACTGGAAGATTAATTGTGGTCTCTAAGCTAGAAGGTTTCCAACAGAACATTGAATAATCAAGCCATGATAGAGATAAAAGTTTTTCAAAACTTATATGTGGCAGACAAACCAAAGTAGCGCATGCAGCATGTGCAACCTAATACAACTCATTAGATCAGAATCAAAAAAAGATCACAAAGGTAACAGATGATTCTCTAATCAACTTTTCTACAGGAAAACTAATAAATGAGACACGATATTGCCATGTTTTTGAGGTGTAGAAGAACCAACCAGCATAGTAGAAACAGAAAAAATTCTTCCTTGAGGACAAATTACAAACCTATTTTTGCCGGTTGCCAAAAAGAAAAATTGAAGCATTAGGCGAATGAAACGAAAGAATAGCATATAATTTCCACTGTAATTGATCTATGCCCAATATTCATGCCATGAATTGACATTTAAGACAACAAATAAGTATGAGGAGACCAAAAATCTATTCCCCACAACTGAAGAAAGCTCTTGAAAAGGATATAACCACGGGTCTTTATACAATACTTTCTCAGCACCTAGTTGAACCCAACTAACACTAGAGTTTACGTATTGTTTCGACTAAACTCACTCTCAAATAACCATGTTAGTTTTTCCCACTATGACAAACGTAAAGCAATATCAGATTGGCATGTTAGATGCTTGAAGCTCTACAGATGTGCTCTCCCAGGTTGCTTCCAATCAGGCAGAAGAAGTTTGACTGATGAATTGAATTTCATGTAACGCACTTATTGCAAGCTATAAATCATTTACTCTCGTGGAGATGGTTAGCTTGAGAAGCTAAAACGACGATTCGATTTTACAACCTGTAGAGACTTTTTCTAGAAGTATTGTAGAGAAGTGGTGTTTTAATCAGCAATGTTGCTTTAATCACTCCCAATATTTACTTTACCATGTCTAATGGTTTAATAAAGTTCAACAGATGATAGATGGAACAGTTTCAAGTTAAAATTAGCAAGAAAGACCAATTCCCATCAAGCAGTGCGTGTCAACATAAAAGATAACAAGGGCACCTCAGTAGCACAAAACATTAGTAGTAGGTGAAGGATAAAAAGGCAAAAGGGCGGAGGCCACAAGCACGATGGCTGTTAAGCAGTATACAAAGAAGAGAAAACCTATAAATAATATGACTCTTATTTTGACAGGTAAATATAACCACATCATGCATACTCTTATCACAGAAATATAAATTCTCCACCAGATAAAAAACCAGCAGTGTTCAATATTTCAAATAAGCATCTACCATGCATAAGTGTTTAAAAAAAGAAAGAAAAAAAAACAACACTTTCAAGAATCTTCTAGCTATTAAGTTCAATGTGCCAAACACTCTAGGCTTCAAAATGAAAAATCATAGGATATTAGGATGATGAAGGATATTTGTTCACCATTGCAAAGGGTTCGTAGAGGATGAACAGAAAAACATCAAAGTAAGAATGCAATTTCTATGTAGAATCAATCCATGGCATCTTTTGAACTATCTCCGGCATATATGAAGCCTATCACAAAGTTTGAAAAACTTGAAGACATCATAGTGATTGGTTAGGAATCATCACTCATATTCAACAAGCACGGGTCATTAATAAAGACAAAACATGATTCTTAATAAGAATCCAAGTGGAAAGGCTCTTACAGATTACTTCTCTAGCTAAGCAACATGAATAACTGGAAGTTCAAGAAGCAATGTATCATCCAATTTTGACGTTATTTAACCTCCGTTTCCTAACTATCTAGTCACCAAAATAGAAGAGACCACTTCATTCATATAAAAAACAACTTATGAAAATACAAACACCGAAAAGTAATCAGCTTCTTAGATTTTGTAAACCAAAATCAATTGGGCTGGTGAATGAACATTACATCCATACACCATGTCAAAGTTGCATTTAGTTTCTCGCCAACATCTAATGAAAACTAGACAGGTGCTTACATAAATCACCTCCATAACAACACAACAATTTTAATTGAGATAACAGAGGCTCCATTAATTATAAAATCTCTCTAACAGTGGAAATAATACCACTAAATTACCTAACAAATTCAAAATTGTAAGATTCACTGTCTTCACCTCCTAACCAACAAGCACTCAATGGCACCAAGCACATCTATACTGCCTTAAAAAGGCAATACCGCATAAAACCTACTCTCAATTGATAGAAATAATATCTACCTACAGTAATCACCTCGACGTCAACACATAACACAATACACTAATCTCACGCCCCCAAATTTCCTATTTAAGCAACTTCAAAGGAAAGAAAAACTTGATTACTATTCTTCTAACAACAAAAAAGATGACAAGACCAAAAGTATGGATCTACAGATAGAGATGTACAAAATATGTAAATCACATTCGTCGAAATGTATATAAAATCAAAAGCAAAGAAAAGGAATAGAATCTTATACCTTGAGATCAAACGGCCGAGCACTTTAGTTCATCCAAAGAACCGCGGAGTAGAAAGAAAATGAAGGGCGGCGACGGATCTGATCGGCTCCCCGGCGTCCGCCCGCTTGGAGCGCTTGATCTTCTCGAGCTGGACCTGCGAGTCGACGAAGATCTGCATCCGCTGGAACTCCAGCCCCTTGGCGAACTCCATCCGCTGCTTCTCCAGCTCCATCATCTGCCGCTGCTTCGCCCCCTCCACCCGTTCGTAGATCTCCGCGAACCTCTCGATCGCCCTCGCCAGCTCCCGGATCCCGTCCCCATCGTCCCGCTCCCTCCCCCTCCTCCGCTTCCCCAACTTGGACCGCGACGAAAGCGACCTCGACGACGATCCGGACTCCTCGTCCTCGTCGTCGTCGGCCGCGGCCGCCGCGGCGGCGGCGGCCGCCTTGCGGAAGAAGGATTCGTCGACGGGGAGGGCGGTGGCGACCGCCGCCGTCGTCGACGGGGACGGCGCGGGGCGCTTCTCGGCGGGGCGAGCGGCGGCGGCGGCGGCGGCAGGAAGGGGGGAGCCCTTGCGGTGGAAAGAGAGAGGGAGGGCGAAGGGAGGAGGAGGAGGAGGGCTTTTTAGGGGCGGCGGAGGCGGCGGGGGGTGTGGAGGAGCCGATGAGGGCGTCGAGGCGGGCGTAGAAGGGCCAGGGGCTATGGAGGGCGCCGGCGGAGGCGGCGATGCGGGCCTTCTCGACCTTGTACTTCTTCTTGAGGGTGTCGATCCGGTTCTTGCACTGCACGTCGGTGCGCGGCGGCCGTCTCCTCCCCACCTCCTCCTCCGCCTCCTCCGCCGGCGGCACCGGCGCCGCGGCGGGAGTTGACGGCGTCGGCGACCTCCTGCCAGTGCTTCTGGCGCAGGTTCCCCCTGTTCAGCTCCAGGTACCGGTCGCCCCACGCCTCCACCAACGCCGACGTCTCCCCCTCGCTCCAGCAATCCTCCCTGTACGGCAGCGCCGGGTTCGGCGGCCCCCTCGTCTCCCTCCCCTCCATCTCCTCCTCCTCCTCCTCCTCCAAACCCTAGTAAGTAATCTCCTCTCTCCCTCTCTCTCTCTCTCTCTCTCTCTCTCTCTCTCCTTTCTACGTTCGTGTTGCTTCGCCCCCCTTTTTTGTGTGTGGGATCGGGGTCTTGGGAATTGGGGGGGGGGGGGGGGATTAGGGTTAGGGTTAGGGTTAGGGCTGTGGGGGGTTGGGGGTGGGGGAAGGGAAAAAGGAGCGGCGGGGGCGCCGGACGTGCGAAAGCGCGTGCGAAGCATGTGGCCGGGGGTACGCGTGCGCCGACGTTGGCGCGTGATGGCGTCAGCGGAGGGGCCGGGGGGGCGAGGGAAAGCGGATCGGAGCATCACCGCCGTTGGATCTGGGGACGGGTTTGACCGGGAAACCGGAGGGAAGAGGCACATATTATTATTTCTTATTATTTTTTATTTTATTATTATTCACCAAAAAAAAAATTATGTCAAAAAAATTAAATAATATATATATATAATATTATTATTATTAAATAATAGATAATAATAGATAGATAATAAATTTCCGTAGCGGGGGTGGGCGAAGGAGGATAAAGACGAGAGCGTGCGTACCGGGGTCCGGAGACGGACGGAATCGGGTGAATTTACGAAATTGCCCTCGCCAGTCGGAGAAGGTGGGGGTGGATGCGGGAAATGAATGAAAATGGAAGGGTAATAAATTGCGACGCGACGTTAGGCTCTCTATCACTTGTCTAGCGAGAATAGCGAGAATACGGAGAAAGAAAATGCATAGAGACCCTTCAACTATAGACTTATTCACAGCTAACCCCTCATCAAATTTAACCATTTTAATTAGTTTCCATCGTATAAAATTAGAAAAACTAATGTCTACTGAATAGTGTGACCATAAATTTTGAAAAATGCTAGGTGTACACTCCAAAATAGTGTACATCTTACAACCCTATTTATTTTTGGGTAGGGTGTAATTTACCAGTCACATAATGTGACTGGTGAGCAGATTTTCAACGAAGGACGGATGGATTGTAAGTTTTGCGGTGTACATCTAGTATTACTCATAAATTTTAGGCTAAATTATAAAAAAAAATTCTGTAATAACTCATTTTTTTATTTTTTTCCTTGACATTTAAAAACCTACATTTTGTCCCCTTGTAAAATTAAAAAATGTGCACTTCACCACCTACCGTTAGGGTTCCGTTATAAAATATTTTTTTATGCCGAAAATACCCCACAGTCCTCTTCCCTGTTGCTTCGCCTCCCTCCGGCTTTCTACCTCGCTGCCGCCTAGCTGTCGCGCTGCCTCGCCGTCTTTCACCGCCTCACCCTCGCCCACATCCCCTTCGCCCTCCTCAGCAGCCTCGCCTTCGCTCCCGTTGCCTTGCGTACTTCTCTATCAACACCCACCTTAATTTTTTCTACTGTCACCGCGCCAAAATCGAGGGGCGGCGAGGGTGCAGGTGGAGAAGGGGAGCAGGTGGAGAAGGAAATGGAGATAAATCGCGGCCGATTGAGGTGGAAATCGCGGCCGATCGAAGAAGCGGCTGAAGAGGATGAGAAAGAAAATGAAAATGATGAGGGGCAAAATGGTTATTTTACACACCGTAACCCTTTTGTGAATATTTTTTATTTTACAGGAGGGTAAAGTATAGGTTTTTAAATGTCAGAGGGAGAAAGTAAAAAAGTGAATTATTACAAAGAAATTTTCTGTAATTTAGCCTAAATTTTAACAAATTTGAAGAGACGCATGATTAGAACGAAAATTAAATGTTGATAGATCGAGTGAGGGCATGTTCCTTTCGCTGAAAGTGTACATAGACGAAGTTGTTTTCCGTTGTGAATGCTTATTTTGGTTAGCCAATTTATTATAAATTAAATTTATTTGTAACTTCATTTCTCATAAAGTTGTAATTAATTTTGTGCTGGGCGATGGCTAAGAGAGTTAAGCGTACTAGGACGAGAATAATCCTAAGATGGATGACTCTCTGAAAAGTTTGGGCGTCACAGTTGGTATCAAACTGAATACCAGCCAAAAATGTGAGAGCTAAATGTTATGTGGGACAAAGTGCTACGCCAACGGATTTGATGGGAGCCACCTCTTAAATCCGTAGGAGTCACCTTTTAAATTTCGCATTGTCTGGTAATTTTGGTTTATGTCTGTAATTTGGTTTGGATCAGACGAGGACATGGAGAGTTTGTAACGCCCCAATTGTCCCACATCGGATAAAAAAATAATTCTAATTACAATATATATGAGGCCTACATGCTAGTAATAATAACTGAGTTAACCTACACGCTAATAATAATAATTAGACTTAAGCATCTTAGGCCGGTGGTTTGAGCCCAACGAGTTATTGTTGCCACCGGATCGGGTCATTATAATTGGTATCAGAGCCGGTTCACTAGCCGCAAGGCCTGATGACAAGACTAGCGAGATGAGTCTCACATTACCTGATGATTTTGAACTGTATGTGTGATTGGAAATACAAATTTTATGAATTAAATAAAATAGTAATGAAATCTTAATAGATAGGACTAAGGCTTTAGTTTGAATATACCGTATGCGGAACGTAATATTATGTACGAAAACAAACAAAATATTTTTTTTATCGTAATTTTTTACCGCATATAACGTAATCTCCTGATAATTCCAAACGAAGTCTAAATACATCTCACCGCACATAACATAATCTTCCCACAATTCCAAGTAAAGTCTAAATGCATTAAGGCATTTATACTCCATCAGAAAGAAAAAAAAAAAAAAAAAAAAAAAACTCCTTTTCACATTTCTGTCAATTTGTTTCCAAAAATCTAGTTTTTTTAAAAAAATTTGTGGAATTTCATAAAAAAAATTCGTGTTTTAATTTTTTGAATATTTTTTTAGAAAAACAAAAAGACTAGAACTATAAGAAAGTTTTTAAAAATATTTTTTCTCAATTTTTTTTATATATTTTTTTGAAGAACCAAATCATTTTTAAAATATTTCGGCTAGATTATAAAAAACTCTTTTATAAATATTGACTTTTTCACTTTCACTCTCTCAGTTTCAAAAATCTATATTTTATTTTTTAAAATTTAAAAAATATATTAAAAAAAAAGGTGTTAATTGAGAATACAAAATGGTCAAATTATTTTTATTTTTTAAAAAATAATTTTTTAATATATATTTATTATTTTAAAAAGTATTTTTGATATAAATTATAAAAAATAAACGAAATAATAATGAAACTGAGAGAGAGAGAGAGAAAGGTTAAAGGGTAACTTTCAAATACCCCCTCGTGGTTTCCCATTTTTTCATATTAGTATCTTGTGGTTTAAAATATATCTGTGTTTTCGCACTTTCTCACTTTAGTACCCCGTGATTTAAAATATATTAAGTTAGTACTCTATGATTTTATTTTTTTCTTTTTATTATCTATTTTACTAATGTTTTTCGTTAAATCAATGACAAAGTTAAAATTAAAGGGTACTAAAGTGAATATTCGATAAACTTAGGTAAGATATTTGATTCCTTTTGTATATAATTTAACGAAATATTAACGGAGGAAAAAAAATCAGTAATAAAGTTAAAACTAAATATACTAAAAAAAATATTTAATAAATTTAGATAGTATCAACTATTTTGTATATAATTTAACAAAATATTAACAGAGGAGTCTGACACGAAAAGAGATAAATAAAACCACGATATATTAAATTGATGCACCTTAAACTATACGATACTAAATTAATACACTTTAAATTCTTGACTAAAGTAAAAAAAAATGTAAAACTATAAAGGTGGTATTTGAAGTTTTTTCTAATTTTAAATATTAAAAAGAGAAAAAATAAATTTAAAAAAAATTAATAAGAAAAAAAATATTTATAAAATTTTTTTTTGTAATTTAACAAAATGTATTTTAGCTTGGTGAAACAAAAAGACGTGAGAGGGGCAGAGTTGGAAAAGCGGGAGAGAGATCCTCGGTAATCTCGCTATCAGGGGGAGAGAGAGAGAGAGAGAGAGAGAGAGAGAGGTGAGCTGCCCGCCGCTGGATTGTGATGGGGGGGGCGGGCGGGCAGCGAGGACCAGCGGTCGGTCGTCGCTTTTGGTTTTTGGCGTACGTCTGCGGGCGAAGGAGCGCCGAATAAATAAGGGGGGAAGACAGCGAGGAAAAGGCGCACACAAGAAAATTTGTTACCGGCAGCGGTCGTTTACGTGCACATTTCACACACCACATAAAATATTTCTAAATGCGCGCGCGCGCGCACACACGTAGGGATGTCAATGGGTACGAATATCCAAAAAATTATCCGAATCCGAACAGGACCGGTATATCCGAGCTAAACGGATATGAATTTGGTACGGATTTTAAAAAAAAAAATCCGACGATATGACGGATATGGATTTTCAGATACCCGATTCGAATCCGAACCCGAATCCGAAAAAATTATATATACATTATTTATTTATTTATGTAAAATATAAAATATATAAAATATTATAGTAAAATATTTAATTATGTTTATTTATATAGCATGAATGTATTTTGATTGTATTTTATTGTGTTTTAAAATTTTGATTTTACTATAATATATTTTAAAATATGATAAAAAAATTCATTATTTTGGGTTTGGGTTTTCGGGTTCGAGTTTTCGGGTTCGGGTTTCGATTTTTTGGTCAGGTCCGGATATGGGTATGGATTTTTAAAACCCGTCGGGTTGGGGTTCGAGTTCGGGTATTAACTTCGGGTTCGGGTTCGGGTTTTTAAAAACCCGATCCAAACCCGATTCGTTGACATCCCTACACGCACACAAAAAAATCTAAACTAATAATTGCTTTCTCTTATACTAGGACTAGGACTTCGTTTGAAATTACGGAAAGATTGCGCTACCTATGGTGAAAAAATACTGATACCATCTGTGACGTCCTACTGATATCATCTGTGACATCCCAACTTCCTAGGGGTCACCCATCTAGAACTACTCCCGTCCTAACACGTTTAACTCTCTTAAGCTCTTGGGCCTTGCCACAACCCAAAATGCAATATTAATTTGTTTTCGTATGTAATATTGCGGTGAAAAAGTACGTTGAAAAAAATATCATATTTATTTTCGTACGTAATATTGCGTTCCGTATATCTCGATGAGTCGGTTACAAGCGGACCCACCAGAGAATGCAGAAGCATATCTCTATATGCTTTTTTCACAACTCTATTTTATCTAATAGTTTCAATACCAAACTACGCCTAGATTTCACTATCTTAATTCTTATTCGCAGATATAAATTTACGATTTATTAAATATTAATTTTTTATTTAAAAAATTATAGATAAAATAGGTGAGTATTCGTTAAATTATGGATATTTTGAGCAACACGCTGATGGATAGATACCCGCATATATAATATATATTTTAAAAAATTAAGAAAATAAAAAAAAAATTAATACTCCTTTTGTTTAATCCATCGGCAGAAACCCAACACTAGTTTTTTCTTTTGTTCAAAATTTTAAAAATATTTAATTTAAATCGGACAAAATATTCTTATTAATTTTTAAACAAATTCTTCAAATACCCTTAAATCTTTGTTTAGGGAAGCCAATGGATACGAGTACCTAAAATTTTATTTTAAATCCGAATTCGATCGGAGTGAGTTTACTCGATGCTAAACAGATAGGCATAAAAAACAAAAACTTGATAGATTTGAATTCGAATATGGATTTTGTCTTGACGTTACCCGAACTTGAACCTGAGAATTGATTTTACCTTATAATATTTGATGCTAAATTTTATTTAGCTTGTAATTTAAAAATTGAGATTTTAAAAGTAATATGTTTTTGAAATATGATAATGGGAAATAATTGTTTCGGATTCGGAGTTTTGGGTTTGGGTTCGGATTAGGGTTTCATATTTTTGGTCATACTTGGGTTTGACTACGAATTTTCAAAATCTATTAAATTCAAATTCAAATTTTAATTTAGGGTTTAAGGTTTAGGGTTAGGAGGGCCAGCTTAGCACTCTAATTGTTAATAAATATCTGCAAAAATTTTTCACTCCCTAACATTTTTCGACACTTATATCTTTAGTTTCAATATAATGCGATATATAAGAAATCAATTTTTAATATTTATAAAACTTTACAGACATTCATTTTAAATTTTTTTTTATCATATTTAAAAATTTAGATCTTAATTTTAGGTCTTTTAGATTTAAATTTTACCCATCGTGTAAGAAATATGTAACATACACACATATAATACATATAATTTAGGATCAATTTATGTCCTCTACAAACTAGGAACTTCATAAATACCCCTCAAAGTATAAAATATCATCACTGTCCTTCTATATACAATAGGTTTAGTGTTTATGCTTTATTTGAAATTGCGGAAAGATTGCATTACGTGCGGTGAAAAAGTACGTTGGAAAAATATTTTATTTATTTTCGTACGTAATATTACGTTTCGCATATCGCGATGAATCAATTACAATATATTTTCTGTGGTCCTATCGTACAACGCAGAAATATAACCATATATGTTTTTTTTTTTTTTTCAACTCTATTTTATCTAATAGCATTAAATAGCTCTCAATACTAAACTAAACCTTAGGTTATGACTATAAAGTTTAGGGAAATATTTGTTATAGATTTCTATGTTTAGAGGAGTAATTATTTAAGTGTTTTTAAAAGAATATTGATAATATTTTAGATCTTGAAAGAACATCAATTATATTTTAGAATTTTAGAAGATTATATTTGAAATTGCCCCAATACCCTAATCTCTATTTCATATATGGAGTTGAGCTAGAATACTATCGGTAGCAAATAGGCTTCGTTGCCACCCATTTGTTTTCGATGATGGAACCTTCAAATCGACGATCGACACCGTTGAACATGATCTATACCACTTGAAGTGTTTAGAAACCAAATTTCATACATTTTCGATATCGTTCTCTTATCCATCGAGTAGACACAATAATGAACGGCTGAAAATGAATATTCTTTAAAAAATGATGATAGGAGTCTTGTAATCAAGTCAAGAGTATAAATCTTATTTTAAATAGTTTAAAAAATTTTCTAACAAAAATTCAAATGATTTGGATATCTTTACGTCGTTAAACGAGAAAATGTCTCGACCATTAAAATTACAAAATTTGAAATCCTTTGATCATTAGGCAAATGATGTCGAAAAGATTTGAAATTTGATTTCTAAACACTTCAAGTGGTATCGATCATATTCAACGATGCCGATCGTCGATTTGGAGGCTCTATTATAAAAAAACAAATAGATGATAACAGAACCCGTTTGTTATCGATAGTATTCTAGCTCAACTCTTCGTATATAAACATATATAAAAAAGTTATACTTTTGCCGTGCTCTAATTATTTTAAGGTAAAAATAAATAAACCTTATCTAAACTATTAAAAATTTGATTTGACTATCCACATTGCAGTTTGTTCTATTTGAATCAATCAATGAGAGTTTAACTTCATAATTTGAATGTATTATTTATCTTACAGATTTTATTAATATATTTCATGTAATTAACTGTCACCCCCCGGGGTCTTTTAATAAGTAAAAACACAGCGGAAATTTTTTTTTTATAAATCTTGATCCCCACAAGGACATGACAGACCTGCCACAAATACAGAGACCACCGTACACACTTACGTAGTCTCCCCGTATTTGCACGGCATCGCACAAGTATAAGGAGTCTTTTACAATCATACAACCACAACAAAGGGTACAGATAAAGAATTTAACTTACATCCATACACAAATTACACCATTCACCACAGGTTACATTCACAAGTATATAATCACAAATCCACATCTATCAGTTGAAATGTTCCCTACTCGGGAACTGGTTTTGAAACCCTAAGTTATAAAATCCCTTTTGAAAATCTTTTACAAACTGTTTCCCACACGGAAACCCTTTCTTTGAAAGCACTACCACGAGGGGTAGAAATCCTGTTCCTTTGAAATGCTACCACGAAGGTTAGGAGACAGTTTAATTCACAAAACATGAGTTCTTTCATAAACTTCCAAAAACCATTATAAGTCTCAATCCACCACTAAAGTGAAGCTAGAACTGAATCATAATGTACTCTAAGTAATAAAACGAGAAAGGTAAGGAAGTAACCGATACGGGTAGGAGCTACACGCGCACTAGACTCGCTCCTCACCGCCGTCCCACTATGACTGTAACGTCACTGAAGAAGAAGAAGGCGAGGGTGAGAACATGTAAACATGTCTCCCCTCCCCGGTGGATACCTCGCGGAGATAGACACAAGAGGAGATAATAGTAGTAGTACAGCAGCTATGATAAACAAGTAAAAAGAGAGAGATATATAGATATGAAACAACAGCTACTGTAAGTATGCATCGAAACGCTAAGAAAAGTAAAGTACCCAATCCATAACCGCCAATGTTGGTCCGTTGCACCTCGTGCAATGCCCCCCGTCTTTCCAAACTCGCATTCTACCCATATCAACCCGTGGTTGCCTATGGGCTCACGGGTTGGGCAAAGTCCCGTAGATCCCCAAACCACTTTTCCAAAAGAACACCCTCTTGCGTGGCGGACCGCCGGTGTTCGTGAACCGCACTCGAGTCCCGGGCGATCGATGCCGTTATGCTCAAAAACCATACGTCGAATCGGTCGACAATCCCGTCCCTAAAGGAACATCGACCCCTTTGGGTCATTAAGTAAACTCGCCGACCACGTAGGTCACAGAAGCACTGAAACAAACCGACCGAACAGGTCACTGTAAAACTGAAACAAGCCGACCAAATAGGTCACTGAAAACTGTAAGAAAGTACCAGAATTGACCAATCAGGTCAACTAGGATGGAACAACTCAACATCCTCTCAACTGTAGGCGAGTACTACTCAAGGAAACACAAGAACTGACCACTCAGGTCAACTAGGATGGAACAACTCAACATCCTCTCAACTGTATGCAAGTACTACTAAAGGAAACACGAGAACTGACCACTCAGGTCACTGATGTCATAGGCTGACAAGAAGCAAACTACTCTACTCCTACACATGGTACTAAGCATGGAAACACTGAATAGAGTAAAACTGTAAGAAACAGGTGCAAGATATATCTAGGATAAACAATAAGCAGTAAGGGTGGAAGGAACGTCACCAGCGTGCACCACTGAACGGACAACGAGTCGAAGTGCCCACCTGTAAGACTGTGGAAGAATCTGTCGATCGTGGAAGTAAAGCGACCGGACCTACGAGAGGTCCACCGGGTTAGTATCTAACCCACTAACACAAAAGACTAATAGCACAACTCACAACTAATCCCACGAGATTGGTTTTTCCGAAACCAATTACCGTAACTCGCCTAAGTCCCGTAAACCACACCGGACTCCGCCGGACCCACGAATCGTCCCGAATACACCGACTCGTGTCACGAGTCTTCCGCTGCCATAAAACACTCCCATTTGGATGTTTTGGCAAAGAAACACAAGATAACACTACAATACAATTATCGTCGGATAATTGTACGAATACGGTTCCCGAAAGTGTCTATTTCGACACGGAACCAACCGTCGCTCACCCGTCATTTCTAAACCCTCGAAATGACGCGGGTGACCAGCCAACAAGGCTCAGCGACATCGTAAATAACCTCTAAGAGTTGTCGGAAGAAATCCGAACCGTAAACACATTTTCGTCGGCGAATTTTGCCGAAAAACGCTCCGAAAATCACTTCTGATTTTTCGTAAAGTCCTGGGGCCTTAGACGATCAGTCCAGAGGTTACCCGCAACATTCCTACGCTGTCTACAGCGACCACGAAATTCTAAATTGCATAAAAGTCCCTGAAGCTCCATAAAATCGCATTATTTCATGCGATTTAGGGCTATGGGTCGTGCACGCAAACCAAAGGCACCATAAATTTTGAAATCGCACTCGTCGTAAGTCTTCGACATACGTCGAAGACCGTGCTCGCCTTTCGAGCATTGTCGGGCATCGTAGTGCGCGCACAAGCGACATCAAATTCAGTAAACAGCGCGCACAGCGCGTAAAGTACGTTCGTCCCGCTAAACGGTGCATCAAAACTCAGAACGGAGGTGAGCATCGTGTTCAGCACGAAAAACCCTCGACCGTGCTCACCTCGCGAGGTCAAAAAGATCCATCGTAGCCTCGGGAACTGTGCCCAAACCCTAGAACTAAGTGCTGGAATAGTAAATCCTTCACAGGGAATGAGGGGGAGCTAGGGCTCG
This sequence comes from Aechmea fasciata, assembly GCA_025177825.1. NCBI lineage: Eukaryota > Viridiplantae > Streptophyta > Magnoliopsida > Poales > Bromeliaceae > Aechmea > Aechmea fasciata. The sequence goes on from CM045936.1 coordinate 3,719,137, forward strand.
GTCGCCGTGGTAAGGCGCGCGGCGGAGAGGAGGGAGCCTCGGGTTCTGGGGTCAGGAAGTATCGATCGCCGCGGCGGAAGGCGGCCGGTGGTGTGGCGGCGGCGTTCGAGCCGGCACTACTCTCGAGTTGGAGCTCTCCGGCGATGGCGTGGTCGCCGGGAAGCTCGGGTCGGCGGATCCCGCCGAGGAGGTCGAGGAAGACGGTGCTCCCTCCGGAGGCGTGGCGCGGCCGGAAGCCGAGGGGCTCGGCCACTACCCGCACAGCGCCGGCGCCGCCGGAGTCCCGAGCGGCCGGCGGCGGGCGGTGACGGCGGAGAGGCGCGCCGAGGTCGCCGATGATCACCGGGGCCGAGGAAGGGCGGAGCAAGCTCGGCGGAGCGGCGGCAAGGCGCGGAACCCGAGCCTTAGCCCGCTCGGTGCGGGCGGCCGCAGGCGGCGGTTGGGAGGCTCGGGCGGCGTCGGCGATGCACGGGGACGGCCGGGAGAGGTGCGCGGCGGCGCCCGACGTCGGAGGAGGTCGATGCAACCAAAGGCGGCGGCGGTAACGCGAGGACGCCGAGGGCGCTCGGCTCGCCCGGTGATCGAGATCACCCGCAGAGCAGGGTGGCTCCGGCGGCGGCCCGACACGGGGCGGCGCGACGCGCGCCGACGATCCTCCTCGGTCCGGGCAACTCACCAGAGGAGTTTGAAGCCTTCCTGTTCCCTCTCAGGATCAAGTGAAGGTGGTGTTGGCCGAGGGAGAGGAAGGATGTGACACCCCAATAGTCCCACATCAGATGGAAAAGAGATTGTCATTAGGTTTATAATAGACTTAGACACTAGTAATAATAACTAGGCTTAAGCATTTTGGGCCGGTGATTGCGCCCAACGAGTTATTGTTGCTAGTGGGCTGGGTCGTTACATTTGGTATCAGAGCTGGTTCACCAGCTGGACATGTGTGGCGAGTCTCGACTGAGCCAGGGTCTGGATTGACGGGCTAGCGAGACGAGTCTCACATAGCTTGGTGATCTTGGGCTGTGTGTGTGATTGGATCGACGTGACGTCGTGGCCTTAATCTGGAGTCTGTGACACCCCAATAGTCCCACATCAGCTGGAAAAGAGATTGTCATTAGGTTTATAATAGACTTAGACACTAGTAATAATAACTAGGCTTAAGAACAGTGGTGGTTGAGTCGTTACAAAGGAGGAGATGGGTGAGGGCTTGGGGGGCTCTCCGTGGCGGAGGAGCTTGCCGGAGGACGGGGTTGCGCACTCGGGAAAGCAGAGGGAGGGCAGGAGGCGGCTGTGGGCTAGGGAGGCGAAGGGGTGGCTTAGGGTTAGGGTTTTAGTGGAAGTAAACCCTAGAACCACAAATATACTCATAGGGTCATTTTGCACCATAGTCCACAACAGGCCTCAAATTATAATTTAGCCCCTGCCAGTAAGTGATTTATGCGCATAGGACCCTCCATGTTCGAACCCTCGCATTTCGGCACATAAAATATAGCGACATTTCGCATTTCGCCGTTATGCGAATTTAACCTCTTCGCGTTCTTTTCGCGATTCCCGGAGATCCGTCCGTCAGATTCACGATCGGATCGCGCCAGCGCGTTCAGCGCGTCGAGAACATCGAATCTGGCCTTTTACTTCGTTTGATTTGGTCTCGGATTCGCGAAGTATCCATTCCCTCTCAACAATCCGATTATTACGCATCGACCACTTTGCGATCATCTTGTAATATCCGACGATCCGTCCGGCGGATTTCTGATCGGATTGCGCCAGCGCGTTCAGCACGATGGAGACATCGAATCTAGCATTTTATTTCATTCGATTTGGTCTCCGATCCGACGAACCCAACTCTCCATCAATTCCCGTAATAAACCAACATATTAACAGATAACCCTTCTATATGTAAAATCGTACGGGACCCTTTTTCTCGACAACCGTGCATCTAATTCGATTCCGCTGCCAACGGTTCCAAAGATATCCGAGCCGTGCTCGAAACGAGCTATTGGAAGCCTATGTTCGGAGTCCGGTACGCTCCAGGACCCTTCTTTACTCTGCGATTTCTCGAAAATCCGGAGTTACTATTCACTTAAGTCGAATCTTACGGGTCGCGTAACTTTTCCGTTTTAGCTCGCTCAAATTTGACGTGTGCCCTTATAATACAATTACGCACACAATCACCGTCTCCAAATATTTTATTTCTTGTTCTGAAAAAATGCCAGTTATTACATTAACATAATTATAAATCCGTAATTAATTAGCTTATATTTTAAAAATCAAAATATAGTTGATTGATTCAAATTAAAAAAATTGAAAGATGGGATAATAAATTTAAAATTTCGAAATGTTGGATATATAGCAGAATCCTGATGGTCTTGTAGTTTAGATAAGTTCTATACATTTTTTTTATCTTATATGTATATCTATACTACTTATAAAAGCGTGAGTTTTTAAATTTTTTTTTTTCCAAAAATCCCTCTTTTATTTTTACTAATATTTTTATTTAAAGTAATTTTCAAATAATCATTTCAAATAACTATTCAAATAATAATTTATTCTCTAATATAGATCTTAAGATTTTATCATTGGATCTCATCCAACGAGTAAAAATAAAAATATTTTTCATTTTTATTGACAAAAATATCCGTTATCTTCTATTACGCATTTTTTAAATATTTCATTCTTATCCGCCAATCATATAAAATTAAATTTATTTCCTATCTAACGTAATACCGGCCAACGACTCCACTAATCACGTAATACATAACATTAAATTTATTTTCTATCCGTTTTCTCAAATATTTTTTTTCTCAAATGTAAATCATTTAATTTTCAAAATTAAAATTTAAATTTATAATACTCGCAAAAATTTAATACTCGCAAATTTGATAATTTGAATTTTAATTCATGATAGTAAATTTTTTTTCTTACATAAAATAGTAAATTTAATTTTGACGAGTATTAAAATTTGGCGCACCATAAAAGCGTTAAATATTGCTAAAAATATTTTAAAACCCCAAATCAAAACTAAATCGTTAATTTTCTATCCACACGTTTTCTTAAGTATTTTTTTTTTCAAACATAATACCTATCAATCACATAGTATTCAAAATTAAACTTTAAGGCATTGTTTGGTAATAGAATAACCAGAGGATAAACCCAATTATCCTGTATATTCTACCAAACACAAAAAAAAAAGACAGGAACAGCTTATACTGGTCAAAGCGGGTTATTCCAAGAAAATCTGGAATAACCCGTTAAGATTCATTCCCCCCCCCCCCTGGAATTAGATTTTGTCCCAAGGGCAGGGATGGGAAATTTGCCTCGTTTGTATCGCTCTTTACTGCTTGCACCTGCCCCATCTTCGTCTTCATCCTTTTCTCGAGAATCTGCATCGTCTTCCTGCTGTAATTTCTCTTTGCTTCTTCCTCGCACCTATCTATACCCCTCTCCCTACACTTCTTCTCTTTCCCAGGTAAACATTTCTTTCTTTTTTATTTTTTACTACCTCGCGTCATCTTCTTCACTGCACCAAAAACCCTATTTATCGTCTTCTTCACTGCCCCAAAAATCCCATTTATTGGAGTGGTTTGCTTTTACTCCTGAAGCAATATCTCCTACGTATCTATTGTTTTCAAAAGCTCGGTTCCCTGCGTAGATCGACCATTAATTAAGGCAATCTCTCTTGGCTGCACAACAGCAAGATATCTTCTCCGATCTTGTTGTTAGTTCGAGTTGTCGAGTCGTCTCCATTAACTACACTTATTTCCTCTTACCTAACATAGTAAGTCTTGACTTCTTCCCTATAAATAGTATGCACGAGGGTGAGATGCATACCCCTCAAAAATTCTGTGGTTGAGGAAACTCTACCCTTCACTGTGCTCATCTGATTAGTTAATCATATTTGCGATCCTTGATCTTACAAAGGTGGGTTTTTTTTAACTAGTTTGATGTAACTTGTGGCCTAACTTTGATAATGCTGGGCCTTGAATGGGAATGAGAAGTATCCGATTAAAAAGCAATGAAGCATGTTTGAATTCAGATGTATTGTGGTTTGGAGGCATATGGGATCAGTCCTATGCAGCTACCAATTCAATACATAGGACGATTCATTCATGCTGAGTGATTGCTCCATTTATATTTATGTGTTGATTCCTATTATTATTTTATTTCAATTGGAAAGTTTCAATTTAAGTGTATTAATTATGGCCGAAAATTCATCTACTCTTACATCTTGCTTTTCTCTTGGTTTCTACTAGATTCGTCTTAATACTTTGTTTCATATTCATTTTTTACAACTATTATGCTGAAAAGTTCATAATAGTTTATTTTAAATAATTAGATTTTTAGGTAAACCATCAGTTTTTTCTTAATTTCTGTAATCTAATGTGCCTACTTTAAATAATAGTAAAAAATATTGTTGAAAGACAAGGTTGTTGTTTTATATACTTTTGCATGCTATTTATATTATGTTTCTTAGTCTTCCTATTGCATTTTATTTAGGCTCTCTGGATAGGACATCATTTGTATGGGTCTATCAAATTGCAATAATATAGGTTCGTAAATAGCAGGACAAAAATAAAGATATGCTGCCATCAATTCTACACAGTTAAAAAATTGGAATAATCATGTTCTATATATAGCCAAACACTAGGAATTATCACTATCTGTTGATGAACATGTACTCAATGCATATGATCTTGGAGGTATTGTGAAATGGTGGTGCTTTCTCTGTTGCCTTGTTGGATGCCTTATTTGACATAAAATGAGGCGATGATGCATGGGTAAGAAACTAGAATTTGATGGTTGGGTGGCAAGTTTTTAGCATTGCAGCCACCAAGATCATCATTATCCTCTTTCTTCTAAGCCATGTTAACTTACTATAAGTTGTACTTCATGACGACTTGTTAATATATTTATTTATGTATATGTTGATCAACTTCAGATGCTACCTCAAAATAGACAAGTACATCAATTTGTAAGACAAAACATAAATGTTATTGATGTCACCTCAACTGATAGCCAAAGCTTCCAAAGCCATGGTCAGGAAATCTCGAAACCCAGAGTACGCTCTGGAAATTGGACAGAGGTCATGGATTCGGCAATGTTGAACTTGATGACAGAAGAACATGTTCTTGGAAATTTCGTCAATGGAAGTTTTACTCCGCTTGCTTGGGGAAGAATAATTCATGATTTCAACCTACGAACAAAAGCAAACTTTGTTAAAAGCCATTTACAAAATCGATTAAAAGTGTTGAAGCGACAATTCGTCATGTATCAAACATTAGCTAATAAGAGTGGATGGGGTTGGGATTATGATCGCAACATTCCAACAGCCGGCGACCCAAGTGATTGGGATGTAGTGGTAGCGGTATGTTGTTGAACCAATTATCTTGAATTTTTTTTTAATATAATTATAGTTTTCTCACTTGACCATTGTGTTTTATATTGTTATAGGAAAATTCGGCTTATGCTAAGTGTAGGGACAAACCGTTCCCTGCATATAAGGACATTGAGTTCTTATCTGGAAAGACCACTGCTACGGGTAGGCATGGATTTACGACTGGAATGCAAAGTGAGGATGTTCGTAGCACGTCATCATCATCCCCGGGTACAACCGCCATTTTAGAGCAAATCAGAAAATCCATGGCCGGTCCTTCAGGACATGGGCAAACTTCTGGTGGCAACCAATTACCCATGGCAATGTCGCCACAAAATGAAGATGGCATCAATGATGCAACTTCATATTCTCCCACTCCAACCCCAGTTAAGAGTGGAAATCCGCACGTTACTAGTACTTCTGCTCATACTTCTTCTGGTAAGAGACGTCGTTCTTCACCTCCGTCACGTAAGACTACACCGACACCAACCCGTCAGGGAAAATTGAAGACAACTCTGATGGTATGCAAGAGTTGGTTGAGCTTGGCAAAAAAAGACTGAACATAGCTGAGCGATTCCTACAGCGTGAGATTGATGCTTGTCCAAAACTTCACTCCATAGAGGAGTGTATGGTAAGACTAAATAACATTCCCGGTCTATCTCTTGAAGCTATCATCGCTGCATGTGAAGCTCTCAAGGATGAGCGCAATAGGTCAATTTTCATGTCTATGAGTGGAGATATTTTGTATATGTGGATTGACCGTCAAGTGGTCATGCACAGGCTGGCCGCTGGAAACAAGCCCGATGCACCCTCCTTCCCTCCTAACTAGATAAATATCTTTAATCTGCCACATGGTTTTTGCGGCCTTGCACACAAACTTGATATATTTTGGGGTTTCTATGTGGTTAGCAAGGCCTATATGAACTACGTTCGTACTGTTTCGCCCTTTTTTGTATCTGAACTACTATATTGATGGTCTTACCCTTTCCTATATTATGGCTATTTCTAATCTATGTAGAATTGATAGCAGCTTATTTTATCTTTTATCGTACTATTTATGGTCAATGTAGTTGGAAGGCCAAATGTATGGAACGATGTTCCTTCACTCTTTAAAATAGTAATGTCCTGCTGTTTAAAAACAAATTACTGCTATTTTAAATTAATTAGAACCGATGGGGCTTATAATACTGTAGTTTTTGCATTGATTAAGGATTAATGGCAGCATATTCTTCCTCTGTAATTTTGCTTATGAATGTATAATATAGTTATGAACCTATATTCATGCAGTTTATCTTTGTTAATGAACCTATATTCATGCAGTTTTTGTTCTGCTTTAAATGAACCTATATTCATGCAGTTTATCTTTATTAATGAATTGATGGCAGCATAGAGTCTTTTTTCCTGCACTATACGCACCTATATTATTGCACTTTGAAAACTAAGAATGATAGATGACATCAATAGACTTTGATGATTGCATTTTCTTAACCATATGAAACTGATAGCAGCACATTTTTTTATTCTAAACCTTTTTACATCTGAGCCATCTGAAATTGAAATTGCCACTTCATAATTCAGCATTTTTAGATTGTGTAAATTAACATGCATATTAGAATGTTCATTCTTTCTAAAAATTGCTTTTTTTAGAAGTTTGATTGTAGTGATGAGTCAGTTAATCAATCGCCGAGTTTTTAGATCTCCAACTGTGGCGAATCTCATGGCATTCTTAGATGAAGAGGAAGATTATTGGGAGGAGGTGCAACTTATGTTTATCAACAAAGGTGTCTTTCAGTTTCAAAATACCTTGTATAAGAGACCATGTCGCACTAGACCGTTCACTGGTCACCAACTAATTATGGACATATTACGGGGACATCCTGATAGAGGGTATCAACATTTTCGAATGTCGAACACTGTTTTTATGAGACTTCGAGATGAATTGGTCGGGAAGGGGTTGATACAAGGTACTCGAAATCTTACTACCGACGAGCAACTTGGCATATTTTTGTTTGGTATAGGCCATGGTGTGACGAACAGAGTTTTGGCTGAAACATTTCAGCACTCAGGGGAGACTGTTAGTAGATATTTTAATAATGTGTTAAATGGTGTAGTCGAGCTTAGGCACGAATATATCCAGTTGCCAAGAAGTAATGTGGGAGTGCACCCAAAAATTAGAGACAACCCTTTGTTTCATCCATTTAAGGTGATTTGAATATGATCTTTTGCAATATTTGTTAATTAGTTATAATATTTTTCACTTATTTGATATCTTCATTATTAATTGCAGAATGCAATTGGTGCTATAGATGGGACGCATATACCGGTAGTCGTAAGAAAGAATAAGCAACCACGATATCGTTGTCGTAAAGGATATACATCGCAAAATATGATGGCTGCGTGCTCGTTTGACCACCAATTCTTATTCGTCTGTACTGGGTGGGAGGGATCGGCAGCTGATATGAGGGTGCTACGTTGGTGTTGTGAAAGTGGGGGTTTCATAGTTCCTGAAGGTAAAGTAATTTTTTAATTTCATCAGTTTCCATTGTGATATTTTAAATTAATAGTCCGTTTTTTTATAGGAAAATTTTACTTGGTGGATTCTGGTTATGCAAACACTGATCGATTCCTCGCACCTTTAGAGGAGAGCGCTACCACCTAAGCCAATTTGGTGGCAATGCAAGGGCGCGCAGACATCGAGGACCTCGAGATTTATACAATCATAGGCATGCCCAACTTAGAAATGTTGTTGAGAAAGCTTTCGGCATCTTGAAGAAACGATTCAAGGTGCTTCGCCAAGCAACTCCTTTTCCGTACAAGGTACAATGTCGCATAGCCTTAGCATGCTGTGTGATCCACAACTTCATCAAGAGGCACCAAGGAAGCGATAGATATTTTAATATGCAACTGGAGCCAAATCCACATGACGACCAAGACGAGGATCCTACACGTATGGTTGGCATAGATGAATCACGACGAGGCGACGCCCTTCGTACTATGATGACAGAGCAATTATGGAATAATAGATAGGATGGAATATCTTGGACTATATAATTTTAATATTTCACTTTATTAGAGGACATTTCCGTTCACATATTAGTATTTGACTTTGATAGTTAATATGAAGCTAGAAACTATTGTTTACCTCTGTTAGTTTTTTTCTGAATGAACTTGTGTTGTTTATTATGCTTACATAATTTGTATGATCTTCTGTCTGAATGAACTTGTGTTGTTTATTATGCTTACATAATTTGTATGATCATCTGTCTGAATGAACTTGTGTTGTTGATTATGCTTACATAATTTGTATTAGCCATTAGGAGGTTAACCTATATATTGATGATAATTATCAATCAATAACGATGTGGAGTTTTTCTGCTATTTATGGCCCTACAACATTGTAGTTTTGAAACCACGTACGTACAATTAATTGGGGGCAACTAATCCCTCTTATGCAATTTGTGGACCTATATTAATGTAATTTTATTACTTGTTCAATTTATAACAACAAATTTATTGTATTATAACCTTCATTACTAATTTAGCGTTAATGTAGTATCGAGACGACATGAATTTTTGACAGTATATCTCTCCTAATCCAATGTTTAAACCTATATTTCATAAATTATTATTATTATTTTTAATTAATAAATTAATTATGTAGTATTGGACCATCTATTAGTTAGTTTTGCCATTCTGCTGTCATACTTATTTAATTTAGCACTCCATTTTTTATTTTTTTTTATTATATTTAATAATTTAATAATGTTCAAATTGTATGAGAATTATTATAAGTTATATTGTGTAGTGCCTATATATATTCAATATTTTCTACATTAGAGTAACATAAAGGGTAAACTTGGAATTTTCAAAAATTTCAATTTACTTTTCTTCTTATTCTTTCTATTCTCTAGAAAATAACCAAACAACATTTTAATTATTCCAGAGAATAAGAAAGTGTCAAACCAAACAAAAATTTTCTTTTATTCCTCTATATTCTAGAATATATTAGAATTTCAAGAATATAAATATTTATCCCTCTAAATATTATTCCATTACCAAACATAGCCTAAATTTATAATACCCGCCAAAATTTAATATCCGTGAATTTGATAATTTAAATTTTAATTCATAATAGTAAATTATTTTTCTTTTAATATTCTTTTATAATGTTTTAATATAATTTTTTCACATCTTCGCTATAATTTTATTTTTTATGTTTATCATTTTATTTTGATAATGATTAAATACTATGCATCGAATCTATAATATTTATTTGTAAAAATTTTATTTTTTTGATATTTTTGCAACGTGCATTGCACGTGCACTTAACTAGTATCTGTAAAATTTTATGCTTCACTTGTACTCTAATTATTTTAAGGCTAAAATATAAAAAATCTCTTTATAATATTTATTTTTTTACTTTTCTTTTCAGACTTTCAAAAAATTATATATTATCCTCTTAAAATTTAAACGGTTGAACTTAGCCCTCTTTCGCCAAGGTTCTATTACTGTCCCATCTATTTTTTATAATTTATATTAAAAATATTTTTAAAAATAATAAAATATATTAATAATTTATTTTTTTAGAACAAATAAAAATAATTTCATCATTTTATCCTCTCTATTAATATTATAATCTTCTAAAAGTATTTTTAAATTTTTTTAAAAATAAAATATAAAATAGCAAAACAAGCTTCTTTTTACTTTTTTTTTTTAATTTTAACCCCGTTTGAAGCACTTAATACCCATATTATTATAATATAATACCCTCTCTGCTCTCCCTCTTTCGTGCCGCACGATCTGGCAGAAATCCCGAGAATCGCGCTGCCACGCACCGCCCGTGCACGCGCTCGCCGGCAATCCCATCCAGACGTCCCATCACCGTCTCCATCATCGCCGTCCATCATCGCCAGCAATCCCCAGCAGATCCCGCAGATCTCGTCTCGTCTCGTCTCGGGCCAAGAATTTCACCGGCAGCAGGCAGTATAAACTTTGGGTGCTAACAAGATGGAACGTCCATAGAGCAAGTAGTAAAGGCTTAAAAATTAATATTCAAGATCCAAATACGAATTTTAATTTATTCATATTTTTTTTCTAAGTTTATTTCTAAATTTCACCTGCAGCATGCAGGATAAAATTTTAGTGGGAAGATCAACCGTTCCTAAAACAAGTGGCAAATGACTTAATGGTTGATATTCAAAATTCAAGTTCGAATTCTAATTTATTCACATTTTCAGCTAAGTTTATTTCTAAATTTCACCTGTAGCAGATAGGATAAAATTTCAGTGGGAAGACTGATCGTTCCTAGAGCAAGTGGCAAAGGGCTTAATGGTCGGTATTCGAGACCCAAGTTCGAATCCTAATTGATTCATATTTCCAGCTAAGTTTATTTTTAAATTTCACTTGCAGTAGGCATGATAAAATTTCAGTGGGAAGACCGACCGTCTCTAGAGCAAGTGGCAAAGGGCTTAATGGTCGGTATTCGAGACCCAAGTTCAAATACTAATTGATTAATATTTCTAGCTAAGTTTATTTTTAAATTTCACCTGCAGCAGACAGGATAAAATTTCAGTGGGGAGACCGACCGGCCGCAAACTATTTGATGGTTGATATCTGAGACCTAAATTCGAATTTTAGTTAATTCATATTTTCAGCTAAGTTTATTTCTAAAACGAATAAATGATCTATCTATCTCTCAAACAAAAAAAAAAAATTCAGTGGGAACGGAGTGTCCCAAAACATTTTATCCGTGGCGTAAGATTTACTGCTATATATATTAATTTTAGGGTTAATTTTATACAAATTTTTATAAACATGATAAATCATAAATATATTTTTATAAAATTTAATTTTTATATATTATTTCTGTAAAAAAAATAATATTTTCAAATATTAGAATCCGTTAGAATAATTTAGTTAATTATATATTTAAATATTGAACTAGACTAATATACTATTAATAGTACAAGTCATTGGTGTTACAAAGTTTTTGGTCATTGAATTAAAAGATGTGCGGTTAGGATGATGTGGGTCCCCTAAGGTTGAGTGGGTAGTTGGTTGAATAGTATGATCTAATGAGTGAAAATAATCAAAATGATAGATTTAACGACGTAAAACTTGGTAGCACAAAGTACTTCGTCCTATTAATAGCACAGTAGCTGAACTCTTAAATATTTAACTTTTGTTAATTTTTGACATTTTCACTCATATTATATTATACTATTATGACTTTTGGAGAGATATATTTGTTATGTCAAAATTAAAAATATAAACAGTTATTTGACAATAGCAAACCGAATGGACATATTTGAAAATATAAGAATTTTTGTAGAGACAAAATATCAAAGTTAAACTTTGTGAGACCCCGATAGTCCTATATATGAGATATAATAGGCTAAACTCTTAACCCTACAAGCATTTTGGGTGGTGGCAAGGCCAAGAGGTTAAGAGAGTTAAGCGTGCTAGGACGGGAGTAGTCCTAGGATGGGTGACCCCCTGGGAAGTTGGGGCGTCACAGATGGTATCAGAGCCAATTACCAGCCGGAAGTGTGAGATGAGTCTCGGCTGAGCTAGGGTCTGGATGACGGGCTAGCGAGACGAGTCTCACATCGCCTGGTACTTGTGAGTCTGAGCCTGACGAGGACGTCAGGGCTTAAAGGTGGGGAGATTGTGAGACCCCAGATAGTCCTATATATGAGATATAATAGGGCTAAACTCTTAACCCGGCTTAAGCATTTTGGGTGGTGGCAAGGCCCAAGAGGTTAAGAGAGTTAAGCGTGCTAGGACGGGAGTAGTCCTAGGATGGGTGACCCCTGGGAAGTTGGGGCGTCACAAACTTTGTAGAGATATATTTGTCACTCATTATGTTTGTAAGTAATTTTTAATACTAAAATTTTAAAGTTTTTTATAACTCTAAAGAGAAGGATTATCATTCTTTGATAGAAATAGAAATAATATGTTTTTTTTTTTTTTTTATTGCTATCCGCTTCGTTAATTTCATTTAGAAATAAACTTAGCTGGGAATATGAATCAACTAGGATTCGAACTTGGGTCTCGAGTACCAACCATCAAATTCTTTGCCACTTACTCTAGAAACGGTCGGTAGTTGGAAAGTTTCTCACTCAATTTTTACAGTTTGAATGTTCTTGTCGATATGATTAGAAAAGAATAATATTTATATTTAAGAACTTGGACGAGATCGAGTCCTGTTTTTCAATAAAGAGTTATGCCTACAACAGTTATTCAAAAAGAAAGAATAATGAATTAGTCATGGTCTCGTAAAACAAGAGAAATAACAAAGAGAAGAATATTGTTGTGATCATGAGTCACAAAATCTTTGCACTTTATTTGTGTGTTAAGTTTAAACTAGCAAAGTGTTTGGGCCTATGAATAGGTGGGCCTCTTTACGAATGGGCCGGACGGGCCGAGTTGGGCCAAAATTAGATATATTTAATTATAAACTCATCTTGTGGTTAATCTACACTTTGTACCCTTAAAAAATAAAAAATGTTCACAGGAGAGTACAGTGTTGACTGTGATGACTAAATGACCAAATTATTCCTCATCCTCTTCGTTTCTTCCCTAATTTTGCTCAATCGCAGCCTCTCCTCCTCTGTCTTATGCTCGTCCCTCGATTCCAACAGCGACTCTGTTTCCTCTGCATGCTCTCCCGCTCCTCTAGCACCTTTGCCGCCCCTCTATTTTAGCAACCGCAGGGAGGATATCGAGGTGGACGTGGACGGAAAGGTGGGCGAGGGCGAGAGCGAGGTAGCGGAGAAGGGTGAGGGCATGTGAGTGGGCATGGATGGAGGTGGTGGAGGAGGTCGAGGCGGTGTTGCTAAAGACGTCAGTGAGGAGGCGCATATGAGATGAAAATTTCAAGAGTATTTTGGGTATAAAAAATATATAATAATAGAATATAAATAGAACCCTAATGGAACGCTGACTGCGGAGCCAAAGTGAATATTTTTTAATTTTTAAGCGGGCAAAATATATATTTTCAAATGTTAAAGGGAGAAAGTAAAAAAGCGAGTATTGACAAAATAATTTTTTATAATTCAGCCAAATAATAATAATAATAATAATAATAATAATAATATGAGCCAAAATATGAGCCTTATGATAGGAATTCTAGAGGTGTGCATGAAACATTAGTTAATTCCTTTTGCATCATTTTCAATTACGAGACATTCAAAATAGCAATTGACATCATTAAAGTAGATCTAAATTATCAGAGCTTTTTATATTTCGAATTTCATGATTTTTCGATATTATTTATCTTAATATTCAAATGGTCTTAAAATTGATTATTTTTAATGGCTTAGATAAGATGAATTTGAGACCATTTTATCACCTAACAAATGATATTAAAATAATTACAAAATTTGTAGGAATTTTAGATAGCCTAGGTCATATTTAAGGTGTTGATATATAGTTTGGCCAAATGTTTCTCTCCCAGAAACAACAAGAAAGTAAACAACCCTGTTTATTTTTTGAAGCATTTTAGCTCTGCCATACCCAGAATTTTTACATGCATACAGAATAAATAGATTGCTTGATGGATAATTTAGAAAATTCGAGAATTACAGTGTCACAGTCTTATAATTCGAATAAAAAATTACAACTATTTAAAAATTAAAGGACTAAAGTGTTGCACGTCGTACACTACAACAAAATATGTTTTAGACGATACTTTTTAGACGACGCTTTCTTCTAGCGTCTTTAATATTTAGCATTTGCCGACACTATAATTAAACGTCGCCAATAAACATATTTTTGTCAAATATTTATATATATTTTTCGACGCTATATTAAAACATATTTTTGTCAAATAAACATGTTTATTTAACGACTCTTTAACCGACGCTTTTATAAGCGTCGGGATTATTTTTGTCGACGCTTTAAAGCGTCGCTAATTATTATTTAAAGTGTTCTTAAATGCAAGATTTTTTGTAGTGGTAGTTTGAGGACCAAAAGTTTAATTTACCTTTTATTTGATTCATGCTTTAATATATGGAAACGGATAGAAGCACAACACTTCTATTACAATGCCCAATGTAGGTTGGAAAAAGCTAGAAAGAGATTTTGTCTAATAGGGGAAGAGGAGAAAATCTACAATATAACCCTACAATGTGCGAATGATATGCTACTTTTCTTTGACGGCACTAGTTCGTTTGCTGCGACAGTTAAACACATCCTTGACACTTTTTCTGACAACTCCGGTCTCAAGATTAATTACCAGAAAAGCACCATCATCCCGATCAACTTGACGACCAACCAGGTTTCATATCTGGCAGATTTATTCGGTTGCTCCGCCCATGGCTTTCCTTTCCTTTACTTAGGTCTGCCGCTGTAACCATTGAAACTACGCAAGGTTGACTACGTCCCTTTAGTTGAAAAATTGGATAATCGCCTGGCCGCATGGAAGGGCCTCCTACTGTCAAGAGGTGGTCGTCTAGTTCTGCTCAACTCAACTCTCTCGAGCATTCCGACTTTCTTCTGTTCCGTTTTTGCTTTGCCCTCCTGGGTTTTTAAAGCTGCTGATAAAATCCGTCGAGGCTTCTTTTGGAGAGGCAAACAACTCCATAATGGCTTTCACTGTCTAGTCAAATAGGAGGAGTTGTGCCGACCGAAGCGAAATGGAGGAATCGGAATTCGTAACTTACAACGGATGAATACCGCCTTATTGATGAAGACACTCTGGAACTTTTTTAATTCTCCATCTCTACCTTGGGTACAACTCCTCGGTCAGAAACACTATAGGCGCATGGTTCTTTCGCTGGGTTCTCCGAGTCTTAAGGGTTGCTACCCTATTTGGCAAGACATGCTCAAAGCAGCTGCGCCCTTCCTCACATCCGTTGATTTTCAACTGGGTAATGGTTTGCTGATTCCATTCTGGAGCGCTCGCTGGTGTGGGGATCAATCCCCACGTTATTGTTTCCCTAAACTCTACGCCGCTGCCTACCACAAACATCTCTCGATCTCCAGCTAGGGATGTAATGTGGGTCGTGCCGGGCCGGCACGGCCCACATTTTTCGGGCTGAAACGGGCCAGGGCCAGCCCGGCACGGCCCGGCCCCAAAATCGGGCCGTGCCGTGCCGGGCCAAAGTTCTTGGAACCCGACCCAGCACGGTCCCCCGGCCGGGACTGCACGGGCCGTGCCAGGCCGGGCCGGGCTTCGGGCCAGCTCTTTTTTATTTTATTTAAAAATATTTAATTTTTTTAAAAAATAAAAATAAAAAATTAATTTTTTTAAAAATAACATATCAGTAAAAAAAATTAAAATTTTAAAATATATTTATAAAAATATTTAAATTTTATATTTTTTGGACCAAAATACCCTCCCAACAGTTAAAAAAATTGACTGTTGGGAGGGTATTTTGGTCCAAGCCCAACTCCTTATGATGTACCCTTTTGGGAGTTCCAAAGCCACAGCCCAACATTGGGAGTTGGGTGGTGCTCCCAAGTTGGGCACGGCTCGAGAGGGCCTAGCCACACAGGCCGGGCCGGGCCGTGCCGTGCCGTGCCGGGCCTGGATACCCTCTGAGCCCGGCACGGCCCAGGCCTATGTCGTGCCGGGCCATCGGGCCGCAGGAGTAAGGCCCAGCACGGCCCGATTTAACTGGCCGGGTCGGGCCGGCACGGCACGCTACAGTACTCGTGCCGTGCCTAGCCCGGCCCACTCTCGTGCCGGGCTGGGCGGGCCGCAGGCCACCCAGCCCGTTTGACACCCCTATCTCCAGCTGGTATGACCGCTTTGCCACTCGGCCTAATCTCAGATTTATTGCCCCACTCGTTTTTCAGGAACATGTTGAGCTTCAGCATCTCACCGCTTTGATTATCTCTACCTCGCCGCTCCTGGACAACTCCAATAACTCCCCCTCCTGGCGCTGGTCTGTCTCCGGTATTTTCTCGGTCTGGAGTGTTTACAATTTCTTGACCTACGACGGTGTTAACAACTCCAAAATTCCTTTCCTCTGGAAGCTTAAGATTCCGATCAGGATTAAACTCTTCTTGTGGCTTGCCGCTCGCAATAAAGCTCTCACCGCTGACTTTCTTGTCTCTAGGGGTTGGCACGGACCTTCCATTTGGGTCCTCTGTAGCTGTGATGCAGAGACACTTCAACACTTACTTTTTCGATGCTCCTATGCAAATTCCCTCTGGAACTGGTTGCTACGACCCTCCGTCCGTGATCTTTTATTGCGGCACGACCCGAGCGGGGAGTTAGGGGATCGCTGGATCAAAGCACGAGGCTTTTTGTTTGGCCGTGAAAAGGCCTCTTTCGATGTGGTCTTCTCTGCTTGTTGCTGGGAACTTTGGAATGAACGTAACCGGCGGATCTTCGATAATCATTCCAAGACACATGACGCCTTGGGTCAGAGCATTCTTTCTACGATTGGTCTATGAGATTTGGCGTTGGGCGCGCGGAGGGATTAGATCTACTTCCTCTTTATCGAATGATGGTGCTCTCGCTGGTGGCGCGGATGGCGCAGGCGATCGTTGTCTATGCTAGTGCTCTTGTTGGTGCTCTTGCTAGTGGCACGAGTTTTTGTTTCTCTTCCTTTTGTGCTCGTTCTATACTGTACTGACTACGATTCGGTAACACCCTCTGAAATAGGGTATACCCATGTTTAATAAAAAAAAAAAAACATTTACACAACATTATTTATTCTCGATTAATTATATTTTTAAAAATTTAAAATACATAATAAAAATATTTTTTTGATAAAATTATAATGAGATGAATAAATCCTAGAAAAGCTTTTGGATTTGTCGTAACAGGTAACCAATGATCTCAAAAGCATGTGCCTGTACTAAGGGCGCACCGATCGCAGTTAAGGGCTCAACTACGGCACTCCGGGCTTCGACCTAACTCAATCCGTCTATATGTTGGGTCTATTGTTGGACTTCTTGCCGTTAGGCCTCTTGTAGACCACACCTCTACTCAATTTATTAGGCCTATCAAACTTAACTTAGTAATCTCCTAAATTAATTATTATGGGACAAAAAATTGAATATATTTTAGCTCAATAATAAATAACCACATAAGTGACCGTAATATAAAATATAAATGTTGCATTCCATAATTTTTCCTGGTACATGGGACACGTGAAATGTGTACCGATCTCGCCTTCTCTATTAATTAATAGGCCGTGACAATATACAATTTCAAACCTCTTTAAGCCATCAAAAAATAATAATTAATGTGCGCGCTTATGTGTTTAAGTGTTTTTTTTTTTTTTGAGAGAGAGATGATATCACGTTATCCTCTTCGTTTATTTCATTCAGAAATAAATTTACCTGAAAATGTGAATCAATTAGGATTCGAATTTGGGTCTCGGGTATCAATCACTAAACCCTTTGCCACTTGCTCTAGGGACGGACGGTCGGTGCTTATGTGTTTAAGTTAAACCCTTAATTTTTGTTTGTTTGGTCCAGGTCGACCTGATCCGTGAATATTTATCTAGAGCTTTGAGATTAATTTTTTAATTAGACTCGGGTTTGGGCTCTCTCCTAATTCGAGTCGACTTGGAATTGGATTAGTTTAGGAAATCAAATCTAGCTAATTATTTAATTAGCATACGGCCCAACAACACAAACCTCGGGAGACCTCTTGAGGCATCTCGTGGACTAGTGTACGGCAGCAAATGGAGAAGATAGAGGTTCCACAGCCTGCATGTGGCGTCAGGTTCGAGGTCGACGGCGATGCGGCGGTTCTTAACTAAAATTGTCTGAGCAGTTCTGATCCTTCGAAGCAATTAAGGGCATATAGAATTTGGTCGGCAGTTTCTATATTTCTTGTGAAACAATCGTTGTACTCCAAAAATTTAAACCGTTAGAGAACGATGTTTAAATATTTTTATATTTAACACTCCTCCTCACGTCTGGACTCGAGATTTCTTGGTCGGCCCATGACGTGGGCTTGAATTAGTAATTGTCTGAGCGGTTCTGATCCTTCGAAGCAAGGGCATATAGAATTTGGTCGGCAGTTTCTATATTTCTTGTGAAACAACCGTTGTACTCTAAAAGTTTAAGCTGTCAGAGAACGGTGTTTAAACATTTGTATATTTAACACTCCCCCGCCCTCATGTCTGGACTCGAAACTTCTTGGTCGGCCCATGACGTGGGCTTGAATTAGTAATTGTCTGAGCGGTTCTGATCCTTCGAAGCAAGGGCATATAGAATTTGGTCGGCAGTTTCTATATTTCTCGTGAAACAACCGTTCTACTCTAAAAAGCTTAAGCCGTAATTAGAGAACGGTATTTAAACATTTTTTATATTTAAAACTCTCCCTCACGTCTGGGCTCAAGACTTCTTGGTCGGTCCATGACATGGGCTTAAATTAAATGGGAGAAGATTAATATGCTAGGAGCCTGGCGTGACTTGAACTCAGGGCCTCCTGTTCTGATACCATTTGAAACAACCGTTGTACTCTAAAAACTTAAGCTGTTAAAGAACAGTGTTTAAACATTATTATATTTAACATTTATCTAATTTGGCCTTCTTAGTTATTATGATTATGAGTTTTCTGTTAGAACAAGAAAAAGATCATGAAGTTTATCATAAGATTCTTGATCTTGATTCGAAAAGATATAAGTCGTAAGTTTGTTACTCTTAGGCTTAGTTTGGTATTGAGGCCTATCTAACGTTATTAGATAAAATGGAGTTGTAGAAAAAGCATATAGGGATATGCTTCTGCGTTCTCCGGTGGAAACGCAGAAAATATATTGTAACCGACTCATCGCGATATGCGGAACGCAATATTAAACGAGTATTTTCCCAACGTACTTTCTAACCGCACGTAACGCAGTCTCCCCGCAATACCAAACGTAGCCTTACTCTCGCTGTGCACGTAGGTGTAAATTTTGGCACTTTTTTTTTTTTTTTCTTTTCTGTATTTTTTCTCTCGCCGTTCGATTTCTTTGTTCTTGTACATTAATTAGTATTGATAGCGCATGGTGGACGATCCATCAAATTTTCAACAACTATGCATATCGCTCGTTCAGAGTTGATGCCGCAGAGAATTATGTCATAGGCATTTGGATACTAGTGATTTTATTTTTTATTTATGTACGTCGTTAGGATGATCTATAGTTGAACCTAGTTAGATTAGAAAAAGTATTTAATCTATTGAATCTATTGAAGTTAAATTAATTAGGATTTAAATATTAATTAATTAAAGTAGAAAATATAATTAGACTAAGATTTGAATAGCTATTGATGTAATAGGGTGGAAAAAAAAAGTCTTCTGGAATTTATAGGAGAAGATATTATAAGCATGAAAGTGATTCAGAAAGATAGTTTATATTGAAGCTATTTTATATAAAATTATATTTATATATAATTCTTCTTTTGGTCGGGTTTTGCTGAAGAAACAGATTTATGATAAAATTTCTTTTTTGAGAGCTAGACAGCACGTTATCCGTTTCGTTTTTTTCATTTAGAAATAAACTTAGCTAGAAATGTGAATCAACTAGGATTCGAACTCGGGTCTCGGGTACCAACCATCAAGCCCTTTACCACTTGTTCTAGGTACGGTCGGTATTTATGATAAAAATTTGATTTGATAATTCGCTTACAAAATCCCAACGATAGTGTAACGATCCAGCCCACTAGCAACAATAACTCGTTGGGCCCAACCACTACCAAAATGCTGCCCGCTTATTATTACTGTCTAAGTCTCATATAAACCCAACGACAACTCCATTCCCATCCGACGCGTTATTCATAGATTAGATACTAAAGCGAGTACCGGATCTATAACAGTTGATATCAAAGTGAATTGTAAATTCTCAAAATTTAGTATTAAAGCAAGTTATCAACTTATCAGATTGCCAACACATGAACCATTTGATTGCTAAAGTTCAACTTTGCCACACAGGCTGCAGGACAGTGCCAATTAATCTTGTTCTTCTCTCCTTAATTTGGTTGGGAAACAAAATATATAAATGCAGTGCATGGTAGCTAGCTCTTTAATAGCCATTAGGTAACAATTGTGGTGACCACATAAAACACCACATTGACTTTCTCTCTCACCTGAGTTAGCTTAATTCTTGATTTGTTCCATGGAGATTGCCCAAATTTAACTGATTTAGGCTTTGTACGGAAAAAAAAATTGCGTTACGTGTGACGAGAAAAAATGACAAAAAATATTTTTTTTATTTCTGTATGTATTATAGGATCTGTATATCGCAATCAATTGATATGATACATTTTTTGTTGTTATTTTTGCTCTAGTTCCGTTTTGCCTGCTATTATTAAATGAATCGCAATACCAAATGAGACCTTATTAGGAATTTATAAGTATATATATATTAGACAAATTGGTTAGGATCTAATATCTTCTTATTAGGAATTTATAAGTATATATATATTAGACAAATTGGTTAGGATCTAATATCTTCTTCACATCAATAAACAAAAGAAAAAAAGGTTTTATATAAGTATCTAAAGACAATTAAAGGTTGTTGTGGTACCTAATAGCCTTTTTTTTATTTTTTTATTTACAATATAGGATTAGAAGAGGAGTGTTAGGAGTGCTAGGATTACTACTAGGAATATTTTTAGCAATTAATGGATTACAATATATATATATTTTATTTTTTTATCTTTACATTTAGGGCATGTTCGGTTCGTACATTTTGGATCCAGAATGGGAATCGGTTTGATCAAATCCGACTAATTTTATTTGGTTCACTGGAATCGGTTTGGAACTTCCATTCCAAATCGGAATGGGAATGATCCATTAGTTTACAAATTGATTCCGCTCCTGGATTGAAATTTCAATCCCAAGCCCACACTTATCTCTTCGTAGGCCCAATCCAAAATTTATTTACTTTATCCATCCTTTTTCTTCTCTTTTCTCTTTTCTTAGCATTAAAAAAAACGTGATATATTATTTTTATTATAGTTTTATTCAAAAAAATTATGCATTTTTTTGTTGTAATTTTTTGCATATAATTTTTTAAAATAAATTAAAAAAAATTTTCATAGCTCTAACTTGGGAGTTGTATTAATTTTTGTTTATATAAATTTTAGATAGTTTTATAAAATTATATTTGAAAGTAAAATTAGTATATATTATTCTATTATTTTTTACTTTGTATCAACCAAAGAGTAAAATAGGAATAATTCATTCCGATTTCCAATCCAAAAATGAACCAAACGTCTTGGGGGAGTGAAGCAATCCGATTACCATTCCAATCCATTCCCATTCCATTATCGATTCCAATTTCACTCTTGAACCAAACAAGCCCTTATAGTCACTAAGATTATAAATTTGCTAATTTTATAAATATTTAAAAAATAAATTAATGGCAAATAAAAACTAAAATAATTATGGTCTACCAGTTAATAAAATCATTATTATTATTTTTCTAGATCTACTTTATTCGTTCTCAGTGGTTGATGAGTGTGGTTGAAGGAGATTCTCTGGCCATGTTTGTTTTGGTGTAAGTGGAGTAATGGAACTTAAGTTACATCCCTTCTGTTATTTGTTTTGGTATAAGTGAAAAATATAATGTAACTCAAGTTACGTTAGACCTTTACTTTACTTACTCTCGACTTCCTCCTCTAAAGTGTCGAACTCGACTTCCACCACACTCAACCTCCTCTAAAAAATTTATTAAACAAGAAACATAAACTCTACTTTCTTTATAATGGATTAGAATTATCTTATTTATAATAAATTAGGATTACCTTTAAATAATAAAAAAAATTTAATTATATAATAGGTTAAAATTTATTGTGGTGAATATACCACTATATTTAGGAGACAACGGGATCCACTTACTTACATCAAAACAAACAACGGAACTAAAAAAACTAATTTTACCAGCACTAAATTATATCAAAACAAACAGAAGAAGTAATTGAATTTAACTTTGGTATGCGAGTTACGTCAAAACAAACAATGAAAAATAATCACACTTCGTAGAAACTCAAACACTATCGCACTTGACTTACGTTTGATTTACAGATTCGTCAATCCAAACGCCCCCTAAATTGAGCTTACTTTTCTTTTTTTTTTTTTCTTTTTTTTTTTATCAAAAAGGGTGTTTGTTTTAACCATTAGACACTTCTTTATTTGTTTTATGAAAGTGAGGTGAAACAAGGAAACTTACCAGTTTTTGTCACCCATTAATTGTTTACCCATTAAATTTGAGTACAAATCTTACAACATCATCATTCAATGACCGCCTTTTTAATTAAGATCCTATTTGGTTGTATGTAATTGTAACTATATTATAACTGTAATTGCATACAAATTCAAATCTATCGTTTGATTTTACAGCAAGTTGGAACAACACGAAGAAGCTCAAATACAGCAAGTTGGAGAAAGTAACATTAAACAAAGATAAGCTCACCTCCTTAATAATCTTCTAAAAAGAAAAAAAAAAAAAACTTTTGGGGGGTATAGATATTAAAATTCTATAAATGCACTTGTTAACATATACAACCAAACAAAATACTTATAAGTGCTACTCGTTCTATTACATTTAACTAAACAAATATATGTAATTATAGCTGTTGCATTTGTATTTATATATATTTTGAATTGTACAACAGAATTACACCCAACCAAATAGTCTCCAAGTACAAAAAAGTATGATAATCTTACTTTCCTTTTTCTAAATCAAGCACGCAAATGCTAATCTAAATCTTCCATACACATAACACTTATCATAAGATTTATATTACTTTGTGTAATAAACGCATAACACTTCACATTAATTTTTACTATTACTATGCCACATAGACTGATTGAAGAGTTAATAGAAGAGGTAAAAAAAAGAAAAAAGAAAAACATAATTATGTGCTATAAAATGGTAGATACAGGAACTTAACTAGAACTTCTTAGAACAGAAGAGACTAATTAAGGACTGACCATGTTATTATATTATCCAAAAAAAATAATTCAATAGAAAAAATAAAGATAAAAAACTAAAATTAAAATAATTTTGAAATTTAAAATTTTAATTTCTAAAGTTCAAGGACTAAAGGAAAACATTTGCAGAAGTTCAGGGCCTAGCAGAGTTATTTTATAAGATATTGGAGATTAATGAGTTTTTGTATAACCTGAAAGTAAATTCACATAAAAAATTAAAATCCAAGTCATACCTGAACATGACCGGATATAAAAATTCAAAATTCAAAATTCAAAACTCAAATTTGAATACAAACTTACTCCAAATGAAATAGAAATAAAAAATCCGTACCCAAAACCGAATAACGGAACCCAACTATTTAATATGCTAAATAATTAAATTAAATTACTATTATACAAAAGTTACTAAATAAAATCTAAAATCTTATATTATATATCTGTAAATTAGTTTTTATGAGGGTACGACAAAAATAAAAATATTTTATTTATAATCATATAAAAGTTTAGGCATACGTATCCAGAGTAGGTCTTGTATCCTATTAGGAATACGGAGGCCTCCGTACTTCTAAGTCGTTTTCGATGATGGAGCTTCCGAGTCGACGATTGGCTTCGTTAGACTTGATCTAGCGTATTTGAACTATCTAGAAAATATTTTTTGTGATTTTTCGGTATTATTTTTCTAGCGATCGAAGGGGTTCAAAATCAACAATTTTTAATGATTGATATATACCGTTTGTAAGTTTAACGTATTCAAATCGATGAAATTTTGATAGAAAATTTTTTATACTATTTACAGCAAGATCAATATGTTTGATCGAAAATTTTAATGCTATATCATGTGACACCCCAATAGTCCCACATCGGATGGAAATGGGGTTGTCATTGGGTTTATAAGGAGACTTAGACACTAGTAATAATAACTGGGTTTAAGCATTTTGGGCCGGTGGTTGGGCCCAAAGAGTTATGTTGCTGGGCGATGCAGTCGTTATATTTGGTATCGTGAGGCGGTTCACCATAGACATGTAGTCTCAGGCCGCGTGCGGATGACGGGCCAATGCGAGACAAGTCTCACATAGTGGTGATCGTGGTGTGTTACGTGATTGGACGATTTATGACGTCAGGGACAATGGGGTTATCATTGGGTTTATAAGGAGACTTAGACACTAGTAACTGGGCTTAAGCATTTTGGGCCGATGGCGAGTTATTATTACTAGTGGGCTGGGTCGTTACATATCATCACTTTTTGTAAGATTTTTATTTTCATGTGCTCCTAATAACACAAAAGACTTACTTTACGTATTCATTATAAAATATATCGTAGAAAAATAAAATAATTTTTTGTACACTTTGTTTAATTTATTATAAGTTTTATATAAAAATTACATTTGTGTTTGTCAAATCATATATTTTATTCAATTAAATATAGATATATAGAAATTTGGATATGAATATGAAATTTTAGTTGCACCGTTGATAGTTTTAGTTCATATTTATATGTGCATGTTAGTCGTGTATATTACCATTCAAATAATATCTACATACATTTCCGATCCATATTTGAACCTAAAGAAATATTCGATCGCATCCAAATCTATTTTTAGTGACTATAGTAATAAAAATTTAACTTTCCAAACATATTTTGTATCCAAATTCGTATAAAAAAAAAATAAAAAAAAGTCGGATATGGTTTTAGCAAATATCCGTCCATATCCAATATGTTTTCACCGCTGCTAAATATAGTAATCTTGCCCATCCGCGTTAGGTTGGATTTTTTTTTCATTAATAGACTTAAAAAATATTAAATTATAAAAATAGTTATTTAGAAAATTATTTAAAATTAGTTTTGTACCGTAAATTATTCACCGCTTTTAAATTATTGTGACGCCCCAACTTTTCAGGGGGTCACCCATCCTAGGACTACTCCCGTACTAGCACGCTTAATTCTCTTAACCTTTTGGGCCTTGCCACCACCCAAAATGCTTAAGCCGGATTAAGAGTTTTAGCCCTATTATATCTCATATATAGGACCACCTTTAAGCCCTGACGTCCTCGTCAGGCTCAGACTCACAAGTACCAGGCGATGTAAGACTCGTCTCGCTAGCCCGTCATCCGCACTCCCGCCACCCGAGACTCATCTCACACTTCCTAGGTAATTGGCTCTGATACCATCTGTGACGCCCCAACTTTCCAGGGAGTCACCCATCCTAGGACTACTCCCGTCCTAGCACGCTTAATTCTCTTAACCTCTTGGGCCTTGCCACCATCCAAAATGCTTAAGCCGGGTTAAAAATTTTAGCCCTATTATATTTCATATATAGAACTATTTGGGGTCTCACAATTATCCTTTTATTTAATATTATATACATTTTTAGGGCTCGAATGTAAAAAATATATAAATTTAGTAACAATATTGCTTTTCCTAAAATTAATAAATTATTCTAATTTTACAGTAAAACTTTTGAATGTAGATATTTTATATTTATAAAATTCTGTAGGATTAGTCACCCAGAAATCTGGTTGGGTAGGATTCCATTATAGCAGTCCAAGGTCAACAGTCCACTCAACTGAAAACATACAAAGCTTCAGGTAAAAGCCCACTTTCAGGCACCTCATCCATAAGCTTATTTTATTTTCTTTCGATATTTTTTTTATTGCTATTATTTTATTAAGAGCACTGCTTAGGGGTGTCAACCAGCTAAACACGAGCGAGCTGAAACCGGCTCGTATTCAGCTCCTCGAGTTGGCTCATAAAAGTATTGAGTTGAAAAATTCAGCTTGTATTCGGGTCGCTTATTAATGAGCTGAACACGAGCTGACTCACGAACAACAAGTTAAAATGTTAGAAATGATATATATAAGATATACGTTTTTGAGATCTTATCGATTAGATTTTGATCTAATGGTTGAAACTTTACACATGAATGAACTTTTTTATAATTGAGTGGTTTTATATTTAGGTTGGACTAAAAATCAAAAATAAAAATTTGTATTATTTATATATATAAATATAAAATATATGTATTTGAGTTGTTATTGAGCTCATGTTCGGCTCATTTATTAAATGAGCTGAAAAATTTAGTTCATATTCAAATTTCGTTACTAAGGTTGATTGAGCTCACTTTGAAATTTAACAACACGAGCTAGCTCGCGAATAACAAGCTGGATTGCCGCCCCTAGCACTGCTAGCACAGGTAACTTTTATTTTGGTGCTAAAACTTTTCGACATTTATCATCAGGTATTTTTTAGAACTGCAAAACTATAGGCACCTAATTGATAAAATTAAAATATAAGATCTAATATCAATGTTTGATGAAAATATGCCATATAAATATAGTGATGTGGTGGATATAGATAATATTTTGTCTTAATAACGCTAAAGTGCGAAAAAAAAATTATTCTTATATTTTAGAAAATTTTCAGAGAGCTACGGCGTTAATAGAGAGATTGAAATAACTAAACTGTCCTTATTTGTTCTAAGAAAAAGTTATTTTTAATATAATTTCACTTAATTTAAGAATATTTTGATATATTAAGTTATAAATTTTAAAAAATAGACATAACAATGATGTAATGTTAATAACAGTATGGAGCTAAATGCATAACTTAAAATTTTAAGAAAATAAAATATAGATTTTTGAAGACGAGAAAAAAAAAAGAAGTTAAAAACAAATGTTTATAAAAGTTTTTCTATATTTTAGCCTAATAAGAAATATGAATAAGAGCTATTTAAATAATTTCAAATTTTAGAGTTTTAAATGCCAAACTTAAGATCCTATTTGGATCTGCCAAATCCTATATAAATTTGTTTTTATTAAATAAGTATCTGATTCGTTCATTAAACTATTTTTTAAAATAAAATAAATTATTTTGCTAGTAAGAATATATTATGTTACTAAACTATGAATGCTAATACCGTTTAAAGAGTAAATTTAAAGAGGAATGCTTCGATATATCATAAATATTAAAATTTAATCTCTTAATTAGTAAAGGGTATAGTTGGATTTTTCATGAAGTAACCAATTGAACAGGTTACCGATTTGAATTAGTTAATATAACAATATTGGAAAAAAATTAGTACTATATACTAAATTTATCAGCATCATTTAAATATTAAATATCTTATTTATTTTGATAATTTACTAAATTAGATGATATTCAATTTGTTAAGTATCTAGTTCAAAAAAATATTGAATTTAAAATTAATTCTTGAAAGTGGTATTGTAATGTAATATTTTAATTTTGAAATTTATATTAAACTTTTAAATTTGAATCTAAATTGAACTTTTAATCTTAAAGGCATATTTTAATTTTTGATTTAAATTGAAATTTTGAATTAGAACAAAAAGTTTTATTTTAGATCTGTGTTTTATATTTTAAAAAATTGAATTTGATTTATAAAGTTTTAAATGTTGTTTTGAATTTAAAATTTACAGTTTGGTTATAATTTAAAATTTAACTATTGTTGTAGGTATTTAAGAGAATCACGATATTTTTAGTTGGATAAAATTAGTTTTGTAGACCAAAATACTTTTTAAAATATGTATCTGGTGAATGGTACCTATGCCTCAATAGCAGGTTCTGCTAGAGTTATATTAAAAATAAATGGCCAAAATTTATATAATGTATT
Organism: Aechmea fasciata; assembly: GCA_025177825.1. Lineage (NCBI taxonomy): Eukaryota > Viridiplantae > Streptophyta > Magnoliopsida > Poales > Bromeliaceae > Aechmea > Aechmea fasciata. Next base: position 3,747,017 of record CM045936.1, read on the forward strand.
GGAAAATTACTCAAATTTAAATTATTAACTACCGATCATAATAAATTATTATTGAATATTTTATTTCTTCTTTTAAATAAATTCCGAAAGTTTAACAATCAAATACTAAATCAGTGAAAGTATAGGGACTTATGGTGAAATTTGCACTTTGAAGCTGCATGGAAACCGAAGTCTCCGTGTAACAGTGATATATCACGGGTACACGGAAAAAAGATGCTCATTTTGATGTAACACACGCGCACACACTCTCACACCGCCGACGTATAGATCCCTCCACTTTCTCTCTCTCTTAAATTCCTAGAGAGAGAGAGACGAAGCTCGCTTCGTTCCTAAACAATCCCCACTAACCCCGATCGCATCCACAAAAATCGATCAAAAGCCGATCTTTTGCTGCATCTTTACCCGATCTCACGCGAGATATCGTTGATTCCACCTTTTTTATTATTATTTTTTTTTTCCGCATGCGATTTGCTTGGTTTGGTTGATCTGGGTTCGATTTAGGGTTCGGAGTCCGACGGGGACGATGCTGGGGAGCCTGATGGAGGACAAGCGCCTCGATTTCGACGCCCCGCTCCTCTCCGTCCGCCACTTCTCCGGCGGCGGCGCGGCGGCGCCGCCACCCGCGGCGGATGAGTTGGCGGCGGCGGCGGCTTCGAACGGCGTGCGGAGATCGCCGCTTCCGACGTACATGTCGGAGTTGAAATCGGGGCCGGTGCGGAACCCCGGCGTCGTCCCCTTCGTGTGGGAGCAGCGCCCGGGCCAGCCCAAGGACCGGCCCGGCGCGGCGGCAGCGGCAGCGGCCGCGGCCGCCGCGCGGCCACCGGCGGCTCCGCGGCCCCCGCCCGCGAAGCTCGGGAGCAGCGTCCGCACTCGTCGGCACCCGCCTCCCACGCCTCCGACGCCGCCTCCCGATGCTGAGGCGGCGATGGCTTCTCCCGAGCCGGTGGGGAGTAGCGCGCACAAGGTGTTCGACGAAATGACCGATCAACCACCACCGCCACCGGAACAGCCGATAATTGAGTCAAACAATTGCACTCTTCACGCCGATAGTAAGAAAGATGGTGATGGTGATAGTGGTGGTGATGATGACGATGACGATGATGTGTTCTCGGATGCGCGCGACACGTTATCGCGAACCGAGTCGTTCTTCATGAACTGCAGCATGAGTGGCCTGAGTGGCATGCCCCACTCTTCTTCCGATCCTCCTCGCGAGGGCTTTGTGAAGGACCCGCTTGCACGCGATTTCATGATGGAGAGGTTCCTGCCTGCCGCCCAAGCCGTGGCGTCGGGATCTCCGCAGTACACTTTTCGTAAAGCAGCTAACCCCAAGCAGCCAGAGAGGGTTGTGACCAGAGATCACCGGCGGAGGCCGCCGGTTCCCCTTCCCTTCCAGCATACGCCTAATTATAATAGTAACCTGCAGTATTCGCGGCCACCGTTGCCGCCAGAAGGAGAGGAGAGCTATGAGAATGATGAGGAAGAGGAGGAAGATGACGATTATGATGCGCGGCATTTTCCTTCCAGCGGTTGTGGGTTTCTTCCGAAATTCTGTCTGAAGAGCTCGCTTTGTCTTCTAAATCCAGTTCCCGCATTGAAAGTCCGTGGCCGACCGCCGCCCCCACCACATGCTAGAAGGAGTGCCGGCCCATCGATCAGGAGCTCACATAATGCTACTCTCAGCCAAACTGGAGATGAGGTAATTGGAAGCTTCTACCCTTTTTCAGGACCTTAGTTCTGAAATGAATTCATTAACCTTTTAACACTTTTGATTTAACTGCCTGAAGTTCCATGATTTCTTATTATAGGAAACATTGTCAAATTTTGATGGAACTTTTAGCTGTTTCTGTCAAGAAAATAGAGTATTCTATCAAGTGACAGAAAATTTCATTAGATTATAGGGGCAATTGCTTATATATTCCTGAAAAGTTCCCGATTTTCCGATTTACCCCTCTTAGAAGGCTAATATTGAAAATACCCCTCCTACGTTCCAACCTATTTCTAATATACCCTTAGAGTTAAAATCTGTTAAGTAACTCTGTTATCTCTGTAAAATTACTATTTTGCCCTTTTCAAATACACTCTTCTACCATCACTGTCTTTCTTATTTGCCCTTAAAGTCAAGGGCACAAAAGTATTTCGACTTTTGGTTTTTTCCAATATACCCCTCTACCGTCACCAACCTTTCTTATTTGCTCTTAAGTTAAGGGCAAAATTGGTATTTTAATTTTTTTTAACTGTGGTAGATATTTAACTCACGTTTAACTCAGATTAACTTAACAGGAAATAACTGCGGGGGTATTTTGCAATAACGGTGGAACGTATGAGGGGCATTTTAGAAAGAAAAAAAAAATAGGGGTAGATCGGATATTTTCAGACGCATGAGGGGTATATAGGCAATTATCCCTAGATTATATTAGTTACATACTATGCCATAGAAAAATCTAACGCCATGTTTGGATGTCAGTATAAGTTATCCAGTGATATTGAGTATTTTTTATTATGATTGGAAGTCAGAAGTATGGTCAAATGTCTAGAATGGAATAACATATTCAGCATTCAAGTCATTTTCAGAATAAAGATAAATCAGCTCGTAGGTGAAATATGCATTCCTACCAAATCATAGATGCCAAGGCCGTGCCTTTTAAGGAGCAAAAGTTAACTTCCTACCTTCCCCTTACAAAGAAAATCTTTGTACTGAATAAATGATAGGTGGATAATTTTTTCCGACATCCAAACGAGGCCTTAAAACAATCACTGGTTATGACAGAGATGCTTAATGTAGTCTAAGGAAGGAAATTCAAAATGTTAAGAGCTCAAGTAACCATTTCAAAATGTACTATAGTTTTGGTAAGGTTTGCATGTTTTTAGCTTTTCTCTTTTGAATTATTGTTATTGATTCAAACTTTGTTGCTTTGTTCCATATGCATAGCATTCATGGGAAGCTGTTTATAAGCACAAATTGAGGCAGAAGTATCAATCTCAAGGTGAGGATGGAAGGAGTAAGTTGACTAACGATTCGAACCAGCTTACTTACTGGAGTGATTCCCAAACAGCAGATGGGTCTTCTCCATTTCATAGGTCAACTGGAGAAGGTTCTCCCTTACGGAATGAGGCTCGTGAATCACCATTTCATGAGGGGAAAGGTTTGCTTGGAGTACCAAATCGAGACCGGAAGAGTAGTAAGGGCGATCGCTCTGATTTAGGCGAGAAAGATGGTGAGGACTGTTGGGATACGACACCACAGAATAGCAGTCAGCAGGGGTCAGGCTCAGGCTCGATGAGCCCTGCAGCAGAGAAAGGTGTTGAGGTTGACGGTGTTGAGGTTGACTCTGTGGATGTACCTGATGCAGATCCAAAGGTGAGGATGGAATCAGGGGAGAAGGATTTTGAGATTGAGGAAGTAAGTCGAATGATAAAAGAAAGTTCTATTACAGAGGCTCGTAACAGGGATGAACGTGGCTTACCGACTACCTTGGCAGTGTCAGACCCTGGAGAGATAAATGGCCGCGAAACTTTTAAGTGCAATAAAATTAGTGATGGTCCATTCCAGTCTAAAGGAGAAGATCTCATCAAAAAGAACTTTAAACTCGTGCGATCCGTTCTTCCGCTTCCGTTGCCCAAATCACCTTCGGAGTCCTGGCTTTCTCGCACCTTGCCTTCTGTTTCATCAAAGAAACCACCTGCACAGTCAGTTTTCGGTATTCAAGTCCAACAAAAGAAACAAGCTTTGCGTGCAATGACTAATCAGCCACCAAAACCACAGCACCGCCAGACACGCTTTGCAGAAGTACTAGAATTTTCACTTGAATGTACTTGTGATTTGTTTTCATGCATCTCATTATAGGTTCATAATTTCCATTTTTGTTTTTTCTTTTAGGTGCTTGCAAAGCCTACATCCCCGAACTCCGAGTTTTGACATGTTAACAAGTGAGCGAACAGATTATAGTTCATCCAGTTTGTGATACCCAGAAAAAAGAAAAAGAATGTATAGGTAATGATAATTTTGTTTCCTCTTATTGTCCCTTTTATGTGGCTTCCCCTATTATTGCGAAACTGCATTTGGTAGGTGGGAACCATTGTCTATATCCTGTTGGCATTGCCAATTCCTCATGCCAATGATATTACATCTTCTAAGCTGTATGTTGTTCGAAATATAGTCATTCAGTAACAATAAGTTTGATGCAAATATCAATGATTGTTAAAATCTGATATTACACATTTGTGTTATTAGTGTATTTAAATTATATGTTGCAGTTTTGATGTTTTTATCATAAAGAGTAGTCAGTTGCAACTGCAAATAAAATACCATGTTGAAACATTGTTCTTCTTGGTGGTTTCATATCTTTCTACAATTCATAGTAAATAACGGTGGACACCTACAACATATTAGTAGTTCTGTGCTGTTGGCTGACTGTTTTAGGTTTACTTTTCATATGCTTACTTGCATGAAGATTGCCACTTTTATTACAAAACTGACTTCACAAAGATTTCAGTCACCATCAGAATTGGCTGGGGTGTTTTTTTTTTATGTAATTTCATTTTTTTCTGATTTACATGGTATGTTCTGCAGATAATCTATTTTTCTTAATTCTAATTTGTTGGACATCTCTGGTTTGTCCTACATCTTTATGGGACGTAATCTTTTGCATTGTTATCCCTCTCTTCCATCGTCGTTGCTCTCTTTTCTTATCCTTTACATCTTTCCTTCTCGTACTTTAACACCTTGTATGCACTATCTTCATCCGGTAATTAGTCATCGCTATTTTACCTAATTGCAGGACATAATTAGGTTTTTCTATATCACTGTGGGATCCAAATAACTAGCTTCCTTTTCTCCCTCTCTCCCTCTTCACTCTTTTTTTTATCCATCCTTTATCATCTTATTCTAACAATATTCTCATATGGTAGAATTAGTCATCATTATCATGCTATGGTTAGAGAGTTTTGAGGATGGCAACATAAGCTGTTACAAGAGATACATTCTTCAAAAATATGCTGAATTAGATAGATGACACTTAATAGTGTATTAGCATATGCTACTTCCTCAGTTATGTAGACACACCCAGTTTGCAGGTTTCTCCGAGCCATCGATCTAAAACAGTAAGCAAGTCATTCCTGTCTAATACATTTGGTTATGTGAGGAAGACTCAATTGATAATATGATCCTATTGAAAAGTTTTATGCCTACCAATTCGCAGAAAAAAGCAGGCATCCATTGGACAATCCTAATGATATGCTGTTAACACAATTTCTTATGTTGTAATATCATGAGGGAACTTGATGAATGTGGTGAAATCTGGGTTAGGTCCAAGAATTCTGCATGCTTGGAAGCAAGATGGTCTTCAGACACAACAATCTTAGTTGTTGTTTCTCAGGAAATTCAGGTACATTATTGATATCTCTATTACAGAAAACTCTGCCAAGTTCCTTATCTCAGGAGTATAGTGAATAGTTTAGGGAGAGTAAACAGACTGACTAACTGAGGAAAAGTGACATACAGGAGAAGGAGATTTGAGATTGCTGCATAAGATGTTTTCACATTTTATGATGGATAAATTAAAAACAATTTCCTTATAAATACTCTCTTTCTTATTTTTCCTCCATAACTTTTAAAATCTATATTTTATCTTCTCAATATTTCAAGTTGTTGCATTTAGCCCCCCTTTGTCAGAGTTCTATTACTATTCCGGCAATTTCTTATAATTTATATTGAAAACGCTCTTTAAAACGATAAAAATATATTAAATTTTTTTTTTTTTTTTATAGAATAAGTAAGGGTAATTTGGTCATTTGCCCTCTCCATTAATGCTGTACCCCTCTGAAAATATTTCTAAAATTTTAAGGAAATAAAATGTAGATTTTTGAAAGCTAAAGAAGAAAAGTGAAAAAGCGAATATTTCTTTTGTAATTTAGCCTTTTATGATTCTCACGTTCGGAACTAAGTACCTGTTTGGTTAGGGGATAACGAACACTAGGATAATTTTTTTTTATCTCTGAAATAGTTTACTATTTTGAAATAGTTAGGAATACAGGTAAAATTATGTTTGGTTTGTAATATTGCTATTTATAAAAATAATTGAAATTGTGTTTGGTTAATTTTATAAAATAGAAAAAGAAAGAGAGAAAAAAAAAGTGATTGTTGAATTTGATATAAAATATAATTTAATAAAAGGAATTTGTTATAAAAATAATTTATTGAAAAAATAATTTATTAGAGATTATAATTTAATAAAAATAATTTTTTGTAAAGATAATTATTTTTTCAAATTCTAGTTAAACTTAAATTTAATAAAAATAATCTATTATAATATTTAAGTATAATTAATTACTATAATAATTGATTATAATATTTAAATATAAATAATATATATTAATATAGTACAATTCATGATTTTACAATAAAAATAATTTATTTTATAAATTTAAGATATTATGTCCATATAATTTAGTTCTAATTTAATTTATAATCTTAATAAAGCTTGAACTTAAACCTTGAAATTGTTTATCCCAAACTATTTCGGAATATCTATCAAAACACTCAGTTTGGTGGAATAGCAGGAAGAACTTTTGTACATAGTTAGTTACTTCGGATTCGGCAAAAAGTCGGTACGGATATAATACGCATAAAATTTATTTTCTAATTTTTAAATTCGTTGAAAAATTCGGCCTAAAAAACGGATTCGGTATAAAATATAAAATATAAGATAATTTATATTTAAAAATAAAAATTATTAGTTTTTTATTCATATTTTTAATAATTCGGGAATAATTTGCGAATTATTCGCGAATAATTCGGCTGGCCTAAAAATTCACGAATAATTCGGATTCTTTGAGAAAAATTTGTAAACGGACCGTTTGATTCGGATTTTCAATAATTCGCGAATAATTCGCGAATTAACTAACTAGGCTTTTGAAGTCCCTACTTTATCCCCGAACAGTGTAAAATATCCGGGTGTCCTTTTGTCCGCAATTATTTCTTGTTTTACATCTGTTAGATGTGAGTCGAAATTGATAATCGACTTCAGTTCGGAACTTTCGACTCGCCGACAGTTTTGCAGTGTGACAATTTGAAAATAAGTTTGTGAATGAAAAATGAATGTTTGTGGTGGGTAGCGGATCGGCCCGAGCCCGTAGAGGCAACAGATCGTGGTTGGCTGTATTTCGAACATTATATTTTCTTTTTTGATAGTGAAGTTCTTTCTTTCCTTGCTCGAGGTTTTTTTTCCGTGAAGAATTTTTCATGTAAATCTGTCTGTTTTTTTTTTTTTTTTTATGATTTGTCTATTTCGTATTCGTCATTTTCGTTTCCGTTTGTGCACTTTCGGTAACAACATCCTTTAGTCCTCACCTGGAGACAAGTTGATCTCTATCATTTCCCTGATACCGCACCAGTTCTCAGATTCTTCAGCGGTTATCATTTGAATCTTAATTTCTGGCACACTTCCAATCATTCTCCTCCCAGTTTTGCTGAATCTTTCGTTCGGAATGATCTTCAGTACAATCTATATATGCGTCCCTTCTATTGTCTTGTCTTATGCCGAAGCACCCTTCTTCGAAGCTCTACTCCAGATTCTCTTCAAAATCGTGATGTTGAAGTTGCGTGTCGACGCCATTGATTCGCTTAACTCTATGTAAGTAGTACTCTTTTCAGTGATAAAGTTTTGGCAGTGTTTCTGTGTGGCATGCATAAATTTTCTCTTTTTGAATGGTAACTGGTCGCTTTGTTGAATTATCATGCATCTCTTGTGAGCATCAACTTTTGTTGTCATTGTTTCTACTAAGTTTTAATTAATTGGTTCCCTATGTATTCTCGTGATGTTTTCTCTGTTTGTTCTCTCTTTTTTTTTCCCTTGCAAATCCGATGAGTACTTTTCCTTTTGAATTCTCTAGTTTCTTCCTAGCCTTTTTTTTTAATTTTTTTTTTTTGTTATTTGCAGGAATGAGAAACCATTGCCTCGAATTATTATATGTAGTAAATTACGTTTTTGGTCCTCAAATTATCAGGTGGGTACGCCTTGTTATATTTTTCTGACCAAAAATTTTTAAATTGTTGAAATTCATTTTTACAATTTAATTTAGTAGATTGAGTGTTGAGGTGACACTGACGTATTAATGATGTGATACTTTGGTTATTGTCATATTATCAATCACATTCTGAACGTCTATTTAGTCACTTGCCTTTAAAAGCCTATGTTTACTTGTTTAGATTTTTTTGAATGCCGAGATGTATATATTTAGATATATTCGAGTTCTTTATTTTTCTCATACAAATGCTAATTACTGAGACAATTTGGGCTCAAATAGCTGATAATAATAATATATATATATATATATATATATATATATATATATATATATATATATATATATATATATAGAGTCCTATGCTATCAATAGTAAGACTCGGTGCTACCAAGTTTTCCACCGTTAGATCAACCCCTTTGATGATTTTCACTGTTAGATCATACTATTCAACCAACCACCCACTTAACACTATTAGTAGCATACTATGCTACTAATAGCACCAAGTCATTGGTCTTTACCAAGTTTTAGTAGTTGGATTGAGAGATGTGTGGTTAGGATGATATGGGCCTAGTGTTAAGTGGGTGGTTGGTTGAATAGTATGTATGAACTAGGCTCTATCTACTAATAGCACCAAGTCATTGGTGCTATCATTTTTAGTAGTTGGATTGAGAGATGTGTGGTTAGGATGATGTGGCCTTACAGGGTTAAGTGGGTGGTTGGTTGAATAGTATGATCTAACGGTGAAAATCATCAATATAGAGTCATTGCTATGCTATCAAATCAATAGCACGAAGCACTCGGTGCTATCAAGTTTTTCACCGTTAGATCCACCCCTTTAATGATTTTCACCCGTTAGATCATACTATTCAACCAACTACCCACTTAACCCTAGGGGGCCTACATCATCCTAACCGCACATCTTTCAATCCAACGGTCAAAAACTTGGTAGCACCAATGACTTGGTGCTATTAATAGCATACTAGTCTAGTTCTCTCTCTCTCTCTCTCTCTCTCTCTCTCTCTCTCTCTCTCTCTCTATATATATATATATATATGAGTTGAGATATAATGCTATCGATAAAGAAACCCAAGGCACTTTTGCCACTATTTGTTTTCGATAATGGTGCTTCTAAATTGATGATCGGCACCATTGAATATGATTTATACCATTTGAAGTATTTAGATATCAAATTCTATACATTTTCGATATTGTTCTCTTATCCATCGAGTGGACATAAAAATGAACGGCTGAAAATAAATATTCTTAAAAAAATGATGATAGGGGTCTTGTAATCAAAATCAAGAGTATAGATATTGTTTTAAATAGTTGAAAGAATTTTCTAACAAAAATTCAATTGATTTGGATATCTTTACGCCGTTAAACGAGAAAACGCCTCATATCGACCATTAAAATTACAAATTTTGAAACCCTTTGATCATTAGGAAAATGATATCGAAAAGAATTGAAATTTAATTTCTAAATATTTCATGTGGTATAGATCATGTTCAACGGTGCCGATCTTCGATTTGAAAACAAATGGGTGGCAAAAGTGCCGGTTTCCTATCGATAGCATTCTAGCTTATCTCTCTCTCTCTCTCTCTCTCTCTCTCTCTCTCTCTCTCTCTCTATATATATATATATATATATATATATATATATATATAGTCCAGCTGCTATGTTATCAATAGCACGAAGCACTCGGTGCTACCAAGTTTTCAGCCGTTAGATCCACCACTTTGATGATTTTTATCCGTTAGATCATACTATTCAACCAACTACTCAATTAACCCTAGGGGGCTCGCATCATCCTAACCACACATCTCTCAATCCAACGGTCAAAAATTTGGTAGCACTAATGACTTGGTGCTATTAATAGCATATCAAGTTCTCTCTCTCTCTCTCTCTCTCTCTCTCTCTCTCTCTCTCTCTCTCTCTATATCTATCTATATATATATATAGTTGACCTAAAATATTATCGGTAGCAAACCGGCTCCGTTGTCATACATTTGTTTTCGATGATGGAGCCTCCAAATCGATGATAGGCACCGTTGAATATAATTATACCACTTGAAGTATCTAGAAATCAAATTTCATACTTTTTCGATATTGCTCTCTTATTCATCAAGTGGGCGTAATAATGAACGGCTGAAAATGAATATCCTCTAATAGGAATTTTGTAATCAAGATCAAGAGTATAGATCTTGTTCTAAATAGTTTAAAAAATTTTCTAACCAAAATTCAATTGATTTGGATAGTTTTACACCGTTAAACGAGAAAACGTCTCATATCTACCATTAAAATTATAAAATTTCAAACCCTTTGAGCATTAGGTCAATAATGTCGAAATGATTTGAAATTTCGTTTCTAGATACTTCAAGTGGTATAGATCATATTCAACAGTGCTGATCGTCAGTTTATAGGCTCTATCATCAAAACAAATGGGTGGCAACGTAGGTTTGCTACCTATAGCATTTCACTCTACTATATATATATATATATATATATATATATATATATATATATATATATATATATATAGTAGAGCTAGAATACATTTAGAAGCACCAACTCAATGGTGCTTCTAAGTTTCTAGCTCTTGGATCTATACCTCAATTACTAATACTCCTTAGATCAAACAAGATTCTACCTACCATCACCTATCATCATCATCTCAACCCTACAACTCTCCATTCAAGGGCTAAAAACTCAAAAGTACAAACCTATTGGTACTTTTGAGAATATTCTAGCTCTACTCTCTCTCTCTCTCTCTCTCTCTCTCTCTCTCTTGTATATATATATATATATATATATATATATATATATATATATATATATATATATATATATATATATATATATATATATGGAGTTCGGCTACTATATTATTATGAGTACGATCACCCTCGTACTCATAAGTTGTTTTCGATGATAGAGTTTGTGAATCGACGATGTACACCGTTAAACGTTATCTAAAACATTTAAAACGTCTAAAAATCAAATTTTATAATTTTTCGACATCATTTACCTTACGATTAAAAGGTTACAAAATTGACAATTTTTAATGGCCGTTATAAGATACTTGCTAGCTTAACGGTATAAAAGAATTAGAATTTATTGAACTTTTGATAGAAAATTCTATTCACTACGTAGATAAAAATCAATAACTTCGATCTTAAATTGAAGGATTGGATTAGCCATTTTTAGGTCATCGTTCGATTTTGACCGTTCATTTTATGCTCATTGATGAACTTTATTATGATTTCGAAAATTTACGAAAATTATTTTTTAGAAGTTTCAAATACTGTAGATCGTATTTAACGGAGTGGATCGTCGATTCGGAAGCTCTATAATCAAAAACAACTTATGAGTACGAAGCTCCATTACTCGTAAGAGTACAGTAGTCCTGTTCTCTCTCAATCTCTCTCTCTCTCTCTATATATGATAATGGACTCATTACGATGTCCACAGTATGTAATTATATAGGAAAATAAACAAAAATCTATAGTCTGTTTAATTTTAACCATGTATAATTTATTTATTTATTTTTAATCCTAAATAAAGCTTTAATAAGTGTTAAAAAGCCAAGGCCTTAAATAAGTCTTTCTCAATAAAATTATTTTATCTTTGTTCAGTTTACTGGACAGTAGCTTATTTTCCAATTTTCCACACACCATTACCACATACTTCTTCTGTGTGTAGTCAAAGATCCCATTTCGGATTTTTTCTTATTATTACTCCCAGCAGTCAAAGATTAAGAGATATTTTTATATGCATTTATTATTGTTTTTTTGAGAAAAAATTCACTACTACAAAATATATTTTAGACGATACTTTTTAAACGACGCTTCCTTTCAGCGTCTTTAATATTTAGCATTTACCGACACTATGATTAAACGTCGCCAATAAATATATTTTTATTAAATATTTATATAAATTTTCCGACGCTATATTAAAACGTCGGTATATTTATCCCGACATATTTATTTAACGACTCTTTACACGACGCTTTTACAAGCGTCGGGATTATTTTTACCGACGCTTTAAGGCGCCGCTAAATATCATTTAAAGTGTCCTTAAATACAAATTTTTTTTTTAGTAATTGTGTGCATACATTTTTTATGTTGAGAGGAGTAAAATAAAAATAAATAATATCTAATATACCTTTCAAAATTTTAAAATATTTTACTTATTCTTGGACGACGAAAACACCCTTGTTGCTTTAAAAACATTTCCTCATTTTTTTTTTTTTTTCTTTTAGAGTTTACGAATGAGATTGAACTTTAGAAAAATATTTCGAGTATTGAGGGGATAAATTTAAAAATCTTTAATAGTAGTAGTAAAAGGTATATAAAGAAACGCCGCTTTAATATTAGAGGCTTTAATTGACCGTCCCCAACGCAAGTGCCAAGAAATTTGGTAGTTGGTATCTGAGATATCAAATTCGAAGACTAGTTGCTTCACATTTCACCTAAGTTTATTTCTAAAAAAATAAACGAAGCAGGTAACATATTACCTTTTCGTCTAAAGAAAAATATTAGAGGCTTTAGCTTGCTTATTCCGGTAATTAAACCCCAAATTTCATTAGTAAACCCTAAAAGAGTTTGGAGATATATCTAAAGAGATTTTTGAAAATCGATAAAGATATTTTGGTCGGTCAGGAGTATATTAGATAGTTTTGAATTTTTGAAAGATATATTAGATGTTAAATTACGTACTCAACAACATCAACGAGATGCCGGCCGTTGATCCCCAACGTAAGTGGTAAAAGGACTTATGGTGATATTCGAGTCCCCAAATTCGAATCCTAATTGATTCACATTTTCAACAACTAAATTTATTTCTAAATAAAATAAATAAAACAAGTAATATATGTTACTTTTCTCTCAACCAACAAAATGAGCATAACAATTAAAAAAATAAAAAAAAATAAAAAAAAAAGGAAAAGAAGGAGAAGAAGAAGAAGAAGAATCTGAGCCCATTATTTGGTCTCCATATTCTTCTTCTTCATCATCATCATTATACTGCTACTAACATGGCGGCTATTCTTTTTTTTTTTTTATTTAAATCCGGTCAAAGTCGCCAGGTTGAACTTGACCACGACCCAAACTTTTGAACACTTCCTCCTCCTCTGCTCATAAAATACTATCCCCCTCCTCCAACCCCCCCAAAAAAAAAAAAAAAAAAACCCTACACACACACACATATATATATATAATAATAATAATAATAATAATAATAATAATAACTAACCAAAACATTACAACTAACTAGAGCGAAAGGAGAGAGGGAATTAAGAAGAAAGAAAAGGGTCGTCGTCGTCGTCGTTCGTCGTTCGTCGTTCGTCGTCGTCTCCTCGCAGCTGCAGGTATGATGGGGAGAAAGAAAGAAGTTGTACCGAGGAGGGGTGATGGAGAAGAGAGTAAGACAGCTGCTCATCAGGGAGCCGTTGCAGCTGCAGAAGTCGGCGGCTACACTGAAACCATCTCCGACTTCATTTCCCAGTCTGGTAAGAGAAATTCTTCTTGTATATATATATAGTCCTTTTTCCAAGGGGTTTTAGATTATTGCACAGTCCTTTTTCCAAGGGGTTTTAGATTATTGCACCCCCATTTTAATTAGAATTCGCAAAAATCTAAATAATTTTTAATAACAACAACAAAAAAAAATTTGGGGGGAGGATAAGTAGATAATTAATAGTCGTTGGATATATAAACTGGGTGTACCAGTACTCAGTAGCATCGCAGGTCGGTCTAGTGCATATATGGAATAATATCTAATGTGCGCTTCAAAATTTTAAAAATATCTAATATCTATCTGGTTGATTAAAATACCCTTATTTGTTTTTAATTTTTTGTTTCAAACATTCTCAAATTTCTAGGATTTACTAATAGGATTCAAAATTTAGAAGGGTATTTTAGTAATTTTAGGGTAAATTTAAAAAATTTTGATCAGTAGTGAGGGATAAAAAAAGCAAAAGTCCCATATCTATATATATATATATACATGCTCTCTTTATTGGCCTTACTGTGAGTTGTAGTGGTACTCTATATATTTCTATGGGAAAAAGTATTGTAGAGAGTTTTTTTTTTTTTTTAAAAAAAATGATAGACACTGTATGGAACTTACCTCAAATTATAACTATTTTGATTAGATTGTCAAAGTTTTAGAAGTTTTTGATCACTTGGTATTTTAAAAGTTTTAAAAGTTTTAGAACTGCCTTGCTTATATTTTAAGCAGGTTAAGAAAAATGCATAGCAGATGTGTATCCCAAAAAGGAATGTATATCTTATTCAATGCATAGCAGATGTGTATCCCACTTGCTCTAAGGAACCAACAGTCCCTAGAGCAAGTGGCAAAGGGCTTGGTGGTTGGTACCCGAGGTCCCAAGTTCGAATCCTAGTTGGTTCATATTTCTAGCTAAGTTTATTTCTAAATGAAATAAACGAAGCGGGTAGCGTGCTACCTATCTCTCAAAAAAAAACTTTAGGTTTAAGAACTCTTTTTAGATTTTTTGTATTAAAAAGAAAAAGTTTTGACTCTTGCATTTGAAAAGTGTAATATGTATACACCAAATGGAGTGTACAGATAGCATTGTTCGTAGGTCAATTAGAGTTTCGCATGTAGTTCATGTGGTTATATTTTTATTAGAGCAAGCGGTGAACTCAAAATTTAAATCATTTTTTTTAAGGTTAAGTGGTTGGATCAAAATGGGTTTATTGTCGAGGTGACTTTCATGCAGTTTACTAGTTTTCTTTTTTTTTTGATAGTTTTTCTCTTTAGCAAATATAGAAGTTGTAAAACTGAAGTTTTGTTCTCGAAATTTAGAATCTTAGAATCTTAATAATAACAGTTCTAGACTTTATTGGTTTTCTGAAAGCTTTATTAGCCATGGCTAAAAGTAGACACAGTAAAAATAAACACCAAACAAACTGTTTGGTTCTTCAAATCAGTATGGAAAAAAAAATTTCAAGAAATTTTTTTTTTTTTTTTTTTTTGGAAAATCCCTTTTCCAATTTTTCGCAGATTCGGTTTCAAGACAAAACTATTTTTTTTAGAAAGTTTTTTTTTTTTCAAATTTCATGAAAAATCAGCCTTTTTGTTTTTCTAAAAAAAATTATCCGGAAATGAAAACACTAATTTGCCATGAAATTTGAAAAAAAAAAAAAAAAGCTTTCCAAAAAAGTAGTTTTTTTTAAAACCAAACGGACGAAAAACTAGAAAAGCAAATTTTCATGAAAAACTTTTTTCTTGTGTGAAACAATCGTTGTACTCTAAAAGCTTAAGCTGTTAGAGAATGGTGTTTAAATATTTTTATATTCAACATCTCGGAAATTTTTTTTTCATGTTTTTCTAAGAAACCAAACAACCCCTTATTAAAGTCCGATAAACAGATAATCTAAAAACTAAGAGCAATGAAACACTGCAGATGAGGCTTCAAGGAAGAGACTGGAGAGCATGAACAGGAGGCTGAGGGAGTTGGAGCTGCAAATGGAAGCTATCGAGGCTGAGATTACTAAAGCTAGTAGCTTGTAAGGGACTTAGAAAAAGTTTCAGCCCAGTTCAAGTCTCTGGTCCAACTTCGCTAAGTGGGCAACCAAAGAGGCATTGTTTAGGAAGCAAAGCTTTTATGGGAGATGGAGCATTTTGAAACCCAAAGATTATGAGCAACTACTCTTACTAAGTTCACTTTGCGTTAATGTAGGCAGTTTTCTCTATATCCTGGAGGGCTCGAGATACAGAGAGTTGTGCTTGTAATCCACCTTTTCTAAGTAATAGAGTATTTAGTTTTTTTTTCGCACAATTTTTGTCTCTTTTCTTTCTTTTTTATACTTAGTTGTAGGACGCGGAGATATAAACTAGCAAACAGAGAGCAAAACTTGCCCTATCTTCATCGAGGAAGCGGGCGCCACATGCACAGGCTTTGCGAGCAAAATTCTTAAGTCCGGTGATAAACTGTTGCTAATACATAATTATGAGCTTAATTAATTTACTCAAGATTAGTTGACTACTGGATCTTTTTTTTTCTTCTTCTTCTTTTTTTTTTTTGTAAAAAAATGTATGCACCCTTAACCAATATTTATACTGTTTTTACTCTTGTTGCACTGTTTCTTCTCTTATTACACTATTTCTTCTCTTTGTTGAACTCTTTAAAAGAAGAATCAGTGTAACAAAAGAAAAAACAGTGCAACAAGAGAAAACATAGTATAAATATCTCTTAAAGTCTACAATTTACATCTCAAAGAATGCAACAAGAGGAGCAACAATATAAATATCTCTCAAAGAGTATAAATTTCATTTAAAGAGTGTAATTATAATCTTAAAAGATACAGTTTACATCTCAAAGAGTGCAAAAAGAGGAGAAACGGTGTAAATATCTTTTAAAGAGTATAATTTTTGTTTAAAGATTATAATTTTTATCTTAAAGGGTGTAGTTTATATTTTAAGTAGTGCAACTTATCTCCATAATAGTGCAACATTCTTTAAAACAGTATAATTTTATTTTAACAGTGCAATTTCATCTTCATCTTTCTTTTTTTATAAATATTTTTTATTTTTTATTCTTCTTTCTTCTATAACTTTTTTGGTCACCCCACTCTACCAATGGCTATGGTGCCGGCGACGACGCCACTAAGGACCCCCCGCTCCGAGGTTGCGGCGCCACAGTGACCTCCGTGGCGTCGGCGAGAATGCGTCGTCGGAGGAGGAGGCAGAGGAGGAAGGAGAGGGAGAGGACAATAAGGGCGGGGAAGGGTGAGAGAGGCGTCGTCGTCGGAGAAGGTGAAGGAGGGTCAAAAAGGGAGAAAAAAAAAGAGTTGCCGCGCGGCCTCGACGAGGTTGAAAGCGAGGAAGGTGGGGGGAGGAGAGAGGCGTCGTCGTCGTCGAAACTGACAAAATCCTGCGGTGCGCGGGTAAGGGCGAGGGCGAGGGCGAGGGGATGAGGGTGACAGGTGAAGCGGGCCGTTTTCGCCTCCCGTGCCTTCTTCGACGAGAGAAAAAAAAATTAACAAGAGAAAAAAAAAAGAGGAGAGAAAAAAAGTAAGAAGGTATTTGATCAGTTTGTTGAAAATTCGTACTGAATCTACAAAATCGAAAAAGACGACTCAGTTTTGCAAAAGCTCAAAATTTGTGAATTTTTTTATGCAAATTGGCCATCTTTCAATGCTAAAATTAAAAACATAATGCTACCTATAAACTCAATAGTTAGTATAGATTTTAAAGTCTCTCTGTCCAAAAACCTATTTTTCATACTATTTTTATGACGTGTTTAATTTTTTAATACTAAAAATTTGAAATAATTGTTTAAATTATTGGATGAAATCGATTTAGATGTATGCTACTTTTAAGTTCTACAAATAACATTTGCATTTGTTCTATTGAAAATGATGAGGGATAAAATATTTTTTTTTTTTTTTTTTTTTTTTTTTTTTTTTTGGAAGATAGCTTGTATTGCCTGTTAGCATATCAGGGACCATCAACCCTTTTCCCCTACTCCCTTCGTCTTCCTTTCTCTCCATCTCATAACCTACCACCTTTGATTCCTTTGATTCCTTGTCTAATAAGAACTCCTCCATACATTGCTTTTCCACTCTTGTTATGGAAGAGGATTTATTGGCAAAATTTCGTGGGCTTTTGTCTACGCCACCAACGGTGAAGGTAACACTCCGGTCGGAGGACGCTACAGCGGACCCTTTTTTCCGGCATTGCTTTGTGGCGAAACTTTTTGCAAATGTTCATCCGCCATTGAGGGGGCTCCTTAGTGTCCTTCGTCGGGTTTGGTCCTTCGTCAAGTCTTTTGATATTCGAGAGGCTAAGACTTGCACATTCTTCATCAGTTTTGGATCGGAGGCGGACCTTATGGCTGTTTGGAATGCTTCCCCATGGTGCTATAATGGATCTATCCTAGTGTTGGAGCGATTCCGAATGTTTACTCAGTTAGAGAAATACAAGTTGCATTATACACCAATGTGGGTGCAGTTTCATGGACTGCCTCCGGATTTGCTTCTACCTAATATCGCTCTCAAATTGGCAGAGGAGCTTGGTGAGGTGCTACCTGTAATTCTGAACTCCCGCTTAGTTCGGCCTAATTATATTCGGGCTCGTGTACTCATCGATCTTCGTCAACCATTGAAAGATAAGTTGGTCGCTCACATCACTGACATCGAGCCTTTTAATCTAAAGATTGCATATGAACGTTTGCCTCGGTTTTGCATCTTTTGCGGATTAATTGGTCATGATATGGAACATTGTAGAGTCCGTGAATCAATGATAGACCTCATACCTCTTGACACATCTGTGTCGGATCGAGCAGGACTTATTGATTTTCTTCGCCCTCGTTATCCAACATCCATCTCGGCTGCGGCAATGGTAGGGCCATTGCCTATTACGGTCAGTGCATCAGATGGAGACATCAAGCAAAATGTTAGTATTCCTATGGAGATTACCTTCCCGAAGGACAGGATTTTGAAATCTGTTTCCAAGAATACAAACTCAGTTTTGGAAAGTGCCTTAGAGACAAGATACTTTCCTGATAATGATGGTGTGGGTGACCGAGAAATCAGGTGGGAGAATCAATTGCTCCAATCATGCAATAAGATTCCGATAAACACTACCAATGAAGCAAGCATAACTGCCTTAAATATCTCCTGCACTGCTAACAAATATGGGCCAATCAACAACCTCACCAATTTTTCCTACAATGTACCAGGTGGAAAACACAATGCACCTTGGACCAAATGCACTAACTACGACTGAGCCCAATCAGGTGACTTTGTCGAACCAGGATATAATCCAGATTACCGAACATAGTGGCTCTATTTTTAACGTCCCGATTCATGTTATGAGCAACTTTGACGCACGGGTACCCGACCCGATTCCTGATTTGCCTGGACGTTTGAAGAAGGTCAATCGATTTGCGGCTAATAAGACTAGTTTTAAAAGACGCGATCATACCAGCTTGGTGATAACTGAACCTGTTTGCGTGGAGGCCTTGCAACAACTTGCTTTCTCTAATAACGAAACGGTGACGGCGTTGGATAACGCGCTGTCACTCGATCAATGAGGATCATCGAGTGGAACTATAGGGGGCTCGGAGGCGCCCCTACAGTTCGATATGTCGCCTCCATGACGACGGTCACTTCGCCTTCGAGTTTCTTCTTATCTGAAACGAAGTGTTCCCGTCGGCGAGCCAATGATGTTCCCTTTCCACCGAAGCTGCGAAATAAATTTTTTGTCCCTGCGAATGGTCGTTCTGGGGGCTTAGCACTTCTTTGGTCTGATGAGATTCATATTAAAATTTTTGCTTCATCTGCCGCTTTCATTCTTGCCACTGTGGATGTTGGTAACTCCCCTCCTTGGCTTTTTGTCGGAGTCTATATCAACCCATCTCTGCTACAAGTTGCTAGTGTGTGGAATTCACTCCTTGACCTTATTAAGCAAGCAAGCCTCCCAACTATGCTCATTGGAGATTTTAACTGTATAATTGACCCGCAGGATAAATTAGGAGGTAACTCTTCTTCATCTCTATCCAACACTCCGCTGCGCCGGTTCATCCAAGCAGGAGGGTTTTTTGAGGTCAAGCCAGTCGGGCCGGGTTATACCTGGACTAATAAACAAAAACCTCCATTCATGATCCTTGAGCGACTTGATAGAGTGCTCGTAGACCCTCAATGGTCAAATATTTTTCCTGCAGCCCGTTTAGTACTTCTGCCTACAGTTGTCAGTGACCATAGCCCTCTACTCCTCTCATTGCAGGTATCGAATGCCCGCAGAAAAAAGCAATTTCGATTCGAAAATTGGTGGTTGCTTTAGGAGGACTTCAAGCTAGTGGTTCGGCGGAGTTGGACTTCTGACTCGGGTGTTTCCATGCCGCGACGACTCCGTCGACTCTCTTTTGATTTGAGTCGTTGGGCAGGAGCGCACCGTCTTAATTTGCGAGCCCAATTTGTTGGATAGTACGTTTCAACAACTTACTAAGCTGCAAAGGCTTCCACTTAGCGATCCGGCTAGGAAGAATGAGGGTTCACTTACAGCGATGTACGAGGATCTTTTGTACAAGCAAGAACTATTTTGGGCACAAAGAGCTAAAGATAATTGGATCGGGTTCGAAGATCGAAATACTACGTATTTTCATGCAAAGGCTTCACAGAGAAAGAAGAGGAATACCATTACCATGCGAAAGAACAATTCGGGATTCGTGCTCACAGATCAATCTGAAATTCGGGAGCATATTACCCAGCACTTTAATCATTGCTATTCTTTACCACATTTTTGTGATACCTCTGCTTCAAAATGGAGTACTTTTGACCGCTTTCTCCCTACTATCTCCTCAACTAATGCAGAACAATTAATAGTGCCTCCTCAACTCTCCGAGTTGCAGTATGCGCTATTTAGTATGAAGCTTGATAAATCACCGGACCTAGATGAGTTTTCTCCACGTTTTTTCCAAACCCATTGGGATCTGGTACACACTGACCTATTTTCATTAGTGCAGGCTTTCTTCAATGAAAGGGATGTCCCCACAAGCATTAATAAAACATCCATTGTTCTTATTCCAAAGAAAGATCACCCCGAGCATGTTACTGATTTCAAGCCGATTAGTTTATGCAACGTCACATACAAATGTCTGGCGAAGATCCTTGTTAACCGACTAAAGGCGATCCTTCCTGATCTCATAGCTCCGGAGCAATCTGCTTTCGTCCCAGGTAGAAGCATTACTGATAATTATTTACTCACCTAGGAAGTCTTACATACATTTAAACTAATGCATCATAAATCGGGGGCCGTGGCTATTAAAATTGACCTAGCTAAGGCTTACGATCGGCTAAGCTGGGACTTTCTTCTCAAAGTGCTCCATAAATACGGATTTCCTGAAAGATTTTGTAAGTGGGTTAATTGGTGCATTTCCACTGTTGATTATTCAGTTTTAATTAATGGTGAGGATTCTAGCTGGTTCAAAGTTCAAACCGACTAGAGGCCTACGGCAAGGATGTCCACTCTCTCCTTACTTATTCATATTAGCCATCAATGCTTTATCTGCAATGTTCAAGGCAGCCACTGTGGAAAATTCGTTAGAAGGGATTCGCTTTGGAACTGGGGGATCGATTCTAACTCACGTTCTCTACGCCGACGATCTATTTGTTTTCTCAAAAGCAACCAACAATGATATTCGTGCCCTTAAGATGCTTCTTCTTAATTTTTGTGAATTATCTAGGGAAGAGATTAACTATTACAAATCGGTAATTATTTTCAATCGACGCATGAGCGAGGTACAACGAGATGCTATTCGACAGGAGCTAAATATAAATGATGCACCCTTGCAAGGCAAGTATCTAGGGAACCCCCTTTTTCTTGAAAGAAGCCTTACTAATACATTCGAGTTTGTTATTACTCGCCTGCAAAAGAGATTAACAGGTTGGAAAGCTAAAAGTTTCTCCCATGCTGGAAAACTAACTCTCATCCAATCTGTTTTACTTGCTATACCACGCTTTTATCTCAGTTTTATTATTCTCCCGGCCAAGTTCATTCACAAGATTGAAAGTGTTATTAGAGACTTTTGGTGGGGGTTTGATGACTCTAATAGGCATTTATACCTGCGGGCGTGGTCAAAACTCACGAGAGATCGGAAAGATGGAGGATTAGGAATCCCTTCCCTGGCAGTACTCAACAAAGCGCTTGTTACTAAATTGTTCTGGAGTTTCTTACACCGTCCTAACTCCCTGTGGGCGAAAGCTATCAAACACAAATACCTAGTGCAGGATTTTTGGACAGTAATAGCTAGATCGAATGCCTCTCCGATTTGGAAATCTATGCTGAGTATGAGACATGTGTTGGCTTAAATGGGCCAGCATCCTGCCCTGTGGCGGGAGGCCATGTGGGCCAAGTCATGTTCAAACTGGCGTGAGGCTAGGTTGGGCCGAGTCATGTTCGAAGTGGCGTGAGGCCAGGTGGGCCGAGTCACAATCGAGATCCGTGGGCGCTGTTTCTGTACGCTTTAAGTGAATTGGTTGCATATTTTTAATAGCTCGAGCTTTTGGGATTAATGGTTAGCGCCAACGATCCGACAAGTGGTATCAGAGCCAGAGGTCACGGGTTCGATTCCCGCATGCTGCAAATATGTGCAGGTGCTGGAGGGGGAATTGTTGGCTTAAATGGGCCAGCATCCTGTGGCGGGAGGCCATGTGGGCCAAGTCATGTTCAAACTGGCGTGAGGCTAGGTTGGGCCGAGTCATGTTCGAAGTGGCGTGAGGCCAGGTGGGCCGAGTCACAATCGAGACCCGTGGGCGCTGTTTCTGTACGCTTTAAGTGAATTGGTTGCATATTTCTAATAGCTCGAGCTTTTGGGATTAATGGTTAGCGCCAACGATCCGACAACATGTTCTACACGGGGCATTTGAACAAATGGGGGAGCATACTCGGTGGAAGGCTACATCTACAGGACGTTTCACCCTAAGCTCGGCGATTTCGTATCTGAACCGACAGCTATCTTCAAGTTTGAATCATGGGATTAGTGCAAGAATACAAGGTATCTGTTTTAAAATTTGGAAGCTCAAGGAAGTTATGCCGCGGGTTAAACTATTCATTTGGCGTGCTGTTGTGGATGCTCTTCCAGTGGGCATCAAGCTTGCGGAGCGTATACCTTATTTCGGAGACTCTTGCCCACTATGCCTGGAGCAACCTGAGACGAGGGATCATTTGTTCTTTCATTGTCCATTAAGTCAGCAAGTGTGGTTTGCCTCGCAGGTTGGTTTGCGCACTGCACAGTCTTCACTAACTTTCATAGAGTGGTTGGATGCTCTCATTAACAATGAACGATTTTATGAGATTTGGGCATACTGCATGCATGTGTTGTGGTCCATTTGGAAGGCACGAAATGATTATATTTTTCAGCACAAGAAATTTTCGTGTTCGGAAGTTTTGAGGAATGCGAGGATATGGACGAAGGTCTATAGCAAAGCTCACCTTCAGCCTCTCCATATTCCTGATCCAGTGACTATCAATTCTTTTTCACAACCAAATACCATTTGTTGGGCGGATGGTGCTTGGAAGGAAAATCGCTCGGGTGGAATTAGATATTTAGTCGTAGAAGGGGATGTGGATATTTATTGTTGCGCAGCACCTTCCATCGATTCAGAAACTGCTCTTGCTGCAGAGATACAAGCTTGTACTGAGGTGGTCAGTGGCTTATAAAAAATCGGCCTAACATCAAGTGCTCAATTTACACAGATTCGACTACTATCATTCGTTCCTGTTTGTTTAAGGACCAGCACATCCTGTTTTCACTACAAGAATTAGAGCGCATTGCTTCGCTTCGACGTCTTTTGAAGTCCAATAATAATATTCTTATAGGGTGGTCTTCTAGATATAGTTCTTTTTCACAACGTGTTGATAAACTAGCTAAATGGGGCCTTGGTTCCGAGGTAGCTTCTAATTGGTCTTCTTTCGCAGAGTTTGAGAAGTCTGTAACTGTTTATCCTATGGAATAAATGCCTTATGGTGTTCTTTTCAAAAAAATAAATAAATAAATAAATAAATTTTGGCTGAAAACACTCACAAATTTTTGGGCCCACCCGAAGAAGAGGAAAAAAGTAATACAAAATTATCGTTAAATAACAAGTTTTTGCCTCTCCAATATTAACATGCTGGGATTCAACAATTTTTATAAACCAAACACATGAAGTACAAAACTTTAGTTTTCATGCAATTAGCTTTTCGCTAACAAATGATAAAATTAGAAAAAAAAAACCAGTTATGCACTTATTTATATAGTGGACGAGAAATAATTTATTTGTAAACTCTAGTTCAACGAACATTAGGTTGAAGTAGACTTTCGAATGAACTAGAGTTCAAATAAATATTACATTTTTTTTTTTCGCTATTTGTTTGTATAGTTATAGAACTAAAGTACCTCTGGTTTTACTTATTATTATTATTATTATTATTCTTTTGTAATTGAATTCAGTTCGAAGTGGGCCGAAGCCAATTATGATATTTTGCAGAATTTGAGTTTCAATCGAAAATGATGTTACGATATTTAAAATTTTTTGTTTCAACCGAAGCCAATTATGGTATTTAAATTTTTTTTTTCTAAATTTACTAATGCAATTGAATTTTTTTAAAAATATTAAAAATATTAAAAATAAATTTAAAAATTTTGATAATAATAATAATAATAATAATAATAATAATAATAAAGGGGATATAAGCAAAATTCACTTTTGATAAGATTGGTTTGCGTGCCTCCCAAGAAGTCGAAGAGGGAGAAAAATTTGAGCCGATATTCTCTTCCGCCCACTCCTTCTAATTAATTAAACGGTTAATTATATATAGATCCCTCCAAACATAGCGAATTATAAATATATCTCTATAAAATTTAACTTTTATATATTATTTCGGTAACAGTCTTAAGAGATTGCGTTACGTGCGGTGAGAAAGTACGTTGGGAAAATCTGCTGTTTGTTTATACGTAATATTGCATTAATATCGCGATGATTCGATTACGATATATTTTCTACGGTCGCTGGAAGCAGACGTATCTCTACATGCTTTTTGCTCAAATCTATTTTATCTAAAATCGATAGATAAATCTTAATACCAAACTAAGCCTTAATATTTTTAAATATGTTCTATGGTTGAAATCTTTTGGAAAAATTTAGTTAATCATAGATTAAATACTAAATTTTAATTAATTTATAAAATAACTTAATATTTCTAATTTTTTTATATTATACTGTTGTGACTTTTGAAGGAACATATTTGTGATGATAAAATTAAAAATATAAATAATTTTTTAATAATAATCAATCAAAAAAATATATTTAAAAATATTAATGTTTTTGTAAGAACAGTATATAAAAATTAAACTTTATACAGATAGATTTATAATTTATTATATTTGCAGGGACACAAATGCATTTAACTCCTAATTAATTAAATAATTAAAACACCCGATTTTTTCTTATCCTTTTAATTTTAGGTGGCTCGACCTCTCTCTCTCTCTCTCTCTCTCTCTCCTCCGTGTCTTTCTCCTCTTCCTCCTCTAGAAACCCTAACCCTAACCCTAGCTCCGTCCTCGAGAAGCTCTCTCGCTCTCTCGCTCTCTCTCCCATGGCGGGGGTCGGCCCATTCACGCAGGACTGGGAGCCGGTGGTGGTCCGCAAGAAGGCGCCCACCGCCGCCGCCAAGAAGGACGAGAAGGCCGTCAACGCAGCCCGCCGCAGCGGAGCCGAGATCGAGACCATGAAGAAGTGTACGACCCCTTCGTCTCTTCTCCCTCTCTCCCTCTCTCTCTCTCTCTACAACGTTTGGCCGAACCCTAGCTTCGTGGAAGGATCGCGATCGCATCGATGATAGGGTTCTTATATTATCTTTTTTTTTTGCAATATCGTTTTAGATTTGTACGAGTAATTTGTATTGACTGTGTGAAATATTCGTTATTCTCTAAAATGGTTACGATGCTACGATCCGTAATTGTGTGAAATTATTTTCTCTCGTGTTTAAATTGAAGCTTGAGGAGCGAAAATGAGAGAAACTGAGAGAAAATGACCTTCCATAACATCTTGTTTCTTTTCTTTCCTGAATCTATTCATCCTAACAACACAGCAGCAACCCAAAAAAAAAAAAAAAATCTGTTCTTTTCTCTTCTTTTTGTTTTTTTATTTAATTTTTCCTCTCCTCTTCTCTCCTTCCAAACGAAGCACAAATGAGACTTGAGAGCTTGGGCAGATTTGATCTCACGACCGTATGCTCAGATGCCGTGTGAAATGACTGCTATTTTGTGAGGCCCTGTTTGGATGTCTGTATAAGGTATAAGATAAGAATTTTATAGGATGATTGTAAGTAGAAAATTTGATTTTTTTACTTCTTGAAAGGTTTTCCTATCAATGATTTGGTAGGATAGTATATTTCATCTAGGAGATGATTTATCTTATTATGAAAAAAATGACTTGAAACTTTGAAGTGCGAATATGATATTCTATTTTAAACATTTGACCACACTTCTCATCGCTCATATGTACAAATTTTTTGAGTAAATCAAGAGGATATACCGAACTAAATAGTCATCCATCCAAACGGGGTCCAACAAGTATGTTGTAGAGCTGGTGTTACAAATGATGTATGTATAGCGAGTTTGCAATCATTGACGGCTGAGTTAACTTGGATCTCTAATTTTGAAGATGTACTAATGATGGTGCTGTGTAGGTCGTAAGATTGCAAAGTTGGTACCATGCGCATCGAATAGCATAGGCAATTACTAAGAGCTAGCATGCTATGCCGATCGACTTTATAAGCGTGTCGGTGCTATAATGTCAAAAAAAAATTTGTGGTAAATGCTAATTTTCTCATTATTGCTGAATCTTAGATGAATTCTTGGTTCTTTAACTTGAACAAGAGTTGTTACTTAAACTAGGTTGCAGGTTGTTTTCAATTTGTTCTTGTAATTTTGAATTCATGCTCACGAAAGATACTTTATATGGATGCTCGGTTTAAGTAAGGTATGTCGGAAAGAGTGCTGTTTATGCTATTTGGTTGATTTAGGAAGTGTGTAAATAGTATTGGATGCCTTTGGGGTCTTCTTGGTTTTCTTTTTCTACATATGGGTAGAGATATTTGTGAAACCTTTAATGTTACAAAATCTAAGTAAACCGAGACCGACAATAGTGAAAGACGTAATACACTTAGGCTTATGAGAGGTATTCTAAGTGTATGACATTGATGACAGCGAATATAGAATGGGGATCTGTTTGTTTTTTATGTTGTTGAATTACTAATGTTCAACAAACAAGAAGGAGAATCATTGCTTCTGAGGTATGGTGGGATAACATCTAGCCAATGAGTTCTACGTGCATTAAATTTAAGGCAATTTTTTTTGTGTTGATTCCTATTGTTTGCCAGTCTTCTTTCTTGTTTTATAACTAATGTTTTAGTGAGATGTACAATGCGTTCTTATATGTCACCGTGCCAAGCTTTTTATTTTTTTTATTTTTCGCTGTAACTCTGTTTCAGATAAAATGATTATGCTGACCTTTCTTGTTTGGCATGTCATATCCTTGTATATGATATGGGATTAAGTTTGATCCGGCGAAGTCATATATAAATTACTTTTCTTTTTTGTTTTTGCAGCTAACGCTGGTACAAACAAAGCTGCTTCTAGCAGCACATCTTTAAACACAAGGAAGCTTGATGAGGAAACAGAGAATCTTTCTCGTGAGTGATATTATTTTTTAGGCTCTTTTTAATGTAGTTGTCTATGGTTTTTGTCTGTATGTTATTTCATCCTTAGGATTTCTGAATTTCAAAGTGCTAGTTCATTTAATATTTACTTAGATGCAGTTTTGAACTTTGAACTAAACAATATTATCACTTGAGAGGCAGAAAAGGAAATTCAGCATTCGACGTGCTGCCACTATCTTAGTTCTATTCTATCTCGATGGGAAGAAGGAGAAGTGAAGGAAGGGAAGTTCCATCATGCCCTAAGAAAAGGGTCCTTTTGAGCTATTAGGCACTCTGATATCGACTTGCAACTACATTTTTCTGACCAACTTTGCTTTGATTTACTGCATTTTTGCACTATTAGTAATGGTTAGTATTTAAAAAATTGGAGAGCTTCTGAAGACTGAAGCATATCTATTTTTGTATTAGTTCCACAACTGCTGAGAGCTGCACTGTTTATTTTCCAAAAAATTTTGAAAATCTGTATGCATGTTTCAGTTAGATTTCTCTATTTCCTGTGTGTAAGCTCAATTACACAGCATCGAAAATCAGGGATTGACTTGAGTAAGAAAAAAGTAACCATGTACAAAGAACTTTTGGACTATCTGGAAAATTTCATGGTTTAGATATTTCTGAAAGAAATTAAGGTACTGGTAAGTGGAAGCAATGTAATTTGAGTTGTAACTATGGAATGAGAAAATCAGGATTAAAAGGACTTGGATAGAACCTGTGATAAAGGTGGTTTTGCCCTTGGAAATATTTGGGACCAAACCACAAACAAAACTTAGAAAAGGTCATGTAGCCAGCATTAAACAAATGGGCTCCAATATTTTTTTCGTTGTCTTCATCCAGAATTATTAGACAGTTGGTGTGAATCTATATATCCACGATGTAGAGTTTCCATTTTGCTGAAAATTACCTGCTTTTAATTAACTTTAATAAATTGTGCTTTTCCTTTACTCACTATTATTTTGTTTGTGATAGACTTATTTCACCCTTCTGTCTGATACTATGTGACTTCTTGCTTTCCTTGAGCATTAATTGTAGCCTTTTCTTAGTAAAGACGGTTGAAAAAAATAGATGCCTAGCCATTTCGGTGAATCTGATCGGTCTCTATAATTTTCTGAATGAACGATTTTGTAGTCTCAGTAGTTTCTAATTTATTCTCATAATTTTCCCGTTTATTGAGGAGTGCTCGGATGCAGACATGTCATCAAATCATGCTTTTTTTGTTTTCACGCAATAATTGTTGACATTTAACTCTAGTCTTGCTTCGAGTGTATTAGATGAACGAGTGTCGACCGACCTAAAGAAGAACATCATGCAAGCTCGACTGGACAAGAAGTTAACCCAGGCTCAACTTGCACAGGTATCATCACCTCTTTCAGTTAATGTGTACTTGTTTTCCCATAAGAGATTACATTCTTATCCCTTTTTTTTTTTCGGCGCATTTTTTGTTTTCGTGTTTGGTGTAACAGATGATCAATGAGAAGCCGCAAATCATTCAGGAGTACGAATCCGGCAAAGCCATTCCGAACCAGCAGTTAATTTCCAAACTGGAAAGGGTTCTTGGCGTGAAGCTGCGAGGCAAAAAGTGATATACCAAACTCTTGCAAGAACCCCCTTTCTCCGTCTGAAATCTGGAATAAGAAAGTTTCGCGTGTCCCGCGTCACCTGTGTTTGTTTTTGTGCAGTTCATGTTAATGCATGTGTGAGAAAGTCTTGTGCCGAGAGTTGTGGCTGACTTAACACAAATCTTTGGGCTTAATCTAATGATGATATCCACTTTATAATCTTGCTCGTCTTTGATTTCTCCGATCTGATTTAGTAATCTGTATGATTTTATCTTCCCCTTTCCACGGGATTCTTCATTTTTCTTCCAACAATTTTAGAACAATCACAATTTGCTCAAGGAGGCAGGCATGTCTTTCTATACACTCTTTTGAGCTTTTCTTTGGTTTGTCTTGTCCGCCATGCATTTCTGCTGAGGCAAAAAGTTGGAAAATGAGAACTCTAATTCGAGTTTTTATCTTTCTTCTAGGTTGGGAAAATGTGACTTACATGTTAGTGATTCTTCGAATAACACTGCAAGCAATACTTGCCATCGTTTTGAGCTTCACATTGTTCTTTTCTAGCCTTTTGAATATTCTCTCTCATTCTCTCTCTCATCGTTTGATTCTTCTTCTCTTTACTACAGTTCTTACAACTTTTAAGTTCAGTTGGAATACTATCCGTAGCAAACGGATTTCGTTATCATTCATTTGTTTTCGATAATGGAGCCTCTAAATCGACAATCAGCATCGTTGAATATAATCTATATCACTTGAAGTATTTAAAAATTGAATTGCATATTTTTTTAATATTATTCTCTTATCCATCGAGTGGATGTAAAACTGAACAGTAAAAAAAAAAAAATTCTCTAAAATACATGATGATAGAAATTTTATAATCAAGATCGAGAGTATAAATTTTGTTCTAAATAGTTTAAAGATTTTCTAACCAAAATTTAATTAATTTGGATAGTTTTATATCATTAAACGAAAAAAAAAAAGCCTCATATTTACCGTTAAAATTATAAATTTTAAAACCTTTGATCATTAGGTAATAATTAATGATGTCAAAAAATTTAAAATTAAATTTTTAAATATTTCAAGTGGTGTAGATTATATTCAACGATACTGATCGTTGATTCGAAGGCTCTATCATCGAAAATAAATGGACGACAACGAAGCCCGTTTTGCTACTAATAAAATTCCAGCTCAACGCGTTAAAGCTCATCTGTAAAACTACCCCAAAAAGCAGCACTCATTTGACCCTTAAACCTCTCATCTTCTTAGCTAGCTACTTCCCAATCATCTCTCTCACAATGACATGGCTTATCAAAAAGGAAAACTATAAATTTATGCTTTTGCCAGATCGGCAAAAACTCTTCGATCAAAGGGAGCTCCCAGATCGAGCGCTCCTCCTCACTGATTCAGCGAGGAGGAACCAATTTGGCTTGCCGAATCGGCAAAGAGAGCATTGACTCCCAAAAAATTGCAATACACCCCACCAATTCTCTTCCAAGATCATCATCTAATCATTCACATCCTTGGCTTAGCAACATCTACAACGTAAAAGCCATGAAACCAAGATTTCCGATCTAAAAGCCCCCATGTTACTGTGATTTTTCTTTAAATAGCCATAACTTTTCGACGTCGCCTTTTAAATTACTTCAATTTCTGGAGGCCGACGACAAACGCAGGATATAATCTTGCTTTTGAAGCGAAGAACTTTGATTACACAATCAAATTGCTACATTAATTATACAGTAAGCTGCATCTTGTTCAGTTAAAAGGAGGTAGAAAGGGGGAAAAAAAGGAAAATGAGGATCACCTACAAATCCTTTGCACAAGAAGATGCCACAACAACAGAAAGAAATATAAATATCCAAAAGGTGGAGTGTTGATATTAACAAAGTAGATTTTACTATCGACAGAAAGATACGGCGATTCTAATGACCATTCATTGATGGAATTTGACTAGAATCTTATTATGTATCTCCTGTCTCTAGTAAGAGCAGCGCTGTTAATATCTGTAACCCCGACAGAGACTGAGCGAGCAATTACTATTCACAAGCAAGCTTTGTACCGAAGCTAGTGAGGCAGATCGCGAATGCTTGAAAGGCCGAGAGCGGATGCCGGTAATCCATGGTGAACGTGTCATCCCCGACCTTCCCAAACTGCAGCAGCACCGTCTCCTCATCCCCCACCGCTGCCACCAGCTGGAAATTCTTCACGGATGCGACTGTAACGCGGCCGTGGAAGTTAAGGCACCAGCACTGCAGGTGCTCGTGCCACCTAGGCGCCTTGTTCCTCAGCACGGTGGGACCTGCAAAGGTTAACGACTTCGATTTGAAAGGATCTTCTTCTTCTCCTTCTTCTAGGGTTTCTTGAGAGGAAGCATGCTCCAGAGCGCAATGCATTCTTCTTGGTCCTCGGGATTTAAGAAGATTGAGTTTGTACGAGACCTGGCCGACTTCAAAGTAGCCGCCGGGAGGGAGCTGCGGACTGATCCGCTTGCTCCCAAACCAGCGGCGGGATTGGCTGCTGCATAATGATGCCTTAAAATCATTATGGGGAGGCCGAGTGTCGTATATTGCGAACTTTGTACCCAAGAAATCAGATCTGCGAGGGATGTCATTGTCGAGATTAATGGAAATGTGCGAGATATTCCGGTAGAGTGCAGTAATTCTTAATAAGGAAAAATTATGCTAAGGATAGCAAGCTTATAATTATCATCCTACCGACTAAATTGAAATGTTTCTAAAACTAATGTTGAAACCTTTGGTGATGTCTCAAAATCATCAGTTAATTACATCTCCCAGTAAAATTTTACGAGCATTAATAAATATAGTGCATTTTATGAATTTTAACCTACCATGTTAAAAGATGATAAATTAAAAAAGAGTAGCATTACCTTTTAAGGGCGGTGAGATTCAGGTAACTTTAATGATTATCGCCCCATTGGGAAATCAATAATTATATACAAAAAAAATTCAATTAATGTTGCTGTGGAACAATTTGTGCAACAAAACTCTAAACTTAGAAAGTAAGATCCGTACATTTTGTATAATGTGCATCAATGTTGCTTCACAGAGAGGAATTAACAATCGATAAAACATTTGTCAAAACCATGTAATAATTGGAAAAAGTGAGTTATTGCTTTCAAATTTCTTTCCAAGAGAAATGGAAACAGAAGATTACAAAAAAAGGAATATAGAATAATAGAAGCAGATTTAAATAGACCTATACGATGGTGCAGTACAAACCCTTCTTATCAAACTGTCTGGTCATGCTAATATTGGTCAACACCAAGTTTCAATACTACCTCTCTAAGAGTTAAAGAGTGTTCTGACAGATCATACCAGGTTCTTAATTCAATTTGGACCAAACAGATTTGTCCTATCCTCAAACTAGCATCAGTCTGCTTACGGCAAAATAGGCCTTAATGTGTTAAAACGTAGATTGCAATATACATCCATTTTAGCAAGCTATAAAGAAAAAAAACCAACAACTGGAATTTCCAAAAGAACATATAAATGTTGAAGAGTTTAATGATAATAATGTCTAATTGGAAAAACTGAATATCTTCCCCTGACCTCAGTTTTCCCATATATGCATTGCTTCCTTGGGACAGGTCATCAGCATCAAGAGAGATAATATACTCTGTATGAGCGCCATGTCTAAACCTTCGAGCTGCCAGTAGAAACTTCCCTTTATCAATGAGTGCTGCAAAAGTAAAAACGCAACACAAGTTAAACAACTGTAGGTGCTGACGAACACTACAGCCAAGATGAAGAAGAAAATCCACGAATGAATGGATGATGAATAAAAGGCAGATTGCTGGAATAAGTGTCAGATAGAAACAGATGCAAGAAAACAGTATCGTACAGATTAAACATTTGAGCTGCAGGAGAAAAC
This sequence comes from Aechmea fasciata, assembly GCA_025177825.1. Lineage (NCBI taxonomy): Eukaryota > Viridiplantae > Streptophyta > Magnoliopsida > Poales > Bromeliaceae > Aechmea > Aechmea fasciata. Next base: position 3,779,713 of record CM045936.1, read on the forward strand.
TCAGTAACAAATCAAACAGGAATAATACTTGATAGTTGATACTATCTGGTATCACGAATAACATGATATCAAGAGATACAGCTTCCAAGAATCACATAGGGAATTAAAAGCTACCAATTGTGCAGAATTTCATAACTCAGGTTCAAAACAAAAAGAGTGCACAGGCTGAAATCCTCCGAATCAGGTTGATAGTAATGCAGAAAGAATCCTCCAAATTGTGTTTTGAATAACTTGAAGTCATCCTTTCAGTTGGTTTCCTTATTTGAAAACTAAAGAGGGAGTAGACAAAATAGAGGATCTGAAATATAACAGACTCACTAGATAGATGCCTCAGACTTTCTTCAGTTAAATGTGCAAACAGACACAAGTATGGAAGACCAGGCACCATGTTTAAGTTTCAAACCAATATTCACAAGCTTGGGTTTGCACAATATTTAACACATCTTAATTACATTAGCAATTTAGCATGCAATTACGATAATGCCAGTTAGGTTTCAGATTTTTATATTTTATTCCACTATAAAGGCAGGTATCCAAATCAATATTTCTAGCGTCAAAAATGATAAGAAACATACAGAAGACACAAGTCATCACAGCATATTCTTCTCATTGGAGGTTTCCGATATCTCTATTTTCACTTATAACGTATTATAATTATTAACATACCTATTATTATGACAAATAAATGGACAAACTTATACAATAATAGATTAGTTATAGTTGCGCTTGAGATCATGGCTATTTCGTGCCACTGCATTGTCGTCGGCAGGTAGCAATGCTGCTGTTTCACTAGTTGGTTTTGGTATCGCCTGCTAGTAAAGGTTATTTTGTGATCTAAAAAACTCTTAATGGTTATAACATAGCTTAAAGGACTCTGGAGAGGAACCCAAGCTCCTTTCTATACAACAGATCAAATGAATCCCCACCTTGAGTCACTTCAGTATGGAGTATCACAGATTCACAGTCACACTGAGATTTGATTGGCCATCAAAAAATCCAATTGAATTTGCTTTACCTTTCTATTACAATCTATGTACGCTCCGAGAGTTTCACTATACTAAATGTCCTTTGCAAAGTTGATAGATGTACAATATCACTTTGTTATATATGTTTCATCATCAGGACATAAAGAACTCTTTAATCAGAAAAGGCAGTAGCAGATGTTTAATTATTAGTAATTAAAATCTATTTGCACAGATAAAGAGAATAATGAGGGTTTTTGGTGCCATAAAGAAAATAAACAAAATCAAGGAGATCGTCAATCAAAGCAACCTGCTAAAGAAAAAGGGAAGGACATGAAGACGGTCACGAATTCACAACACAAAAGGAAAAAAAAAACTCGAGATTATCTACTTGTGCTGTCCTAATCCCAAAACCCGAACCCCCAAAAAAAAAACAATCAAGATTGTCTACTTGTGTTGTCCTTCACTTCTCATTAGACAAGGAAACAATTGGTCTATCCCTATTATTGGATTGTCAATTTGCATGTTTGAAAATAGGCTGTGTGAAACCAGAGGATATAGTACCTAAACGCCTCAAAGGTCACAAAAGCGACTATGAAGAGAACAGCCAAAGTGAAGATATTGAAAGTATAGCAATTGTTGTTGTGGACGGCGGTCCGGAAAGCTCAATGGCTGATTGGGCAGTCAGACCAACTCAGACCAATTAGGAAACGACAAAACATCAATAGATCGACTTGTGCCAAGCCATTTAACAGAACAGGAACTTCCACATATAAATTTCATATTTCTGTCGTTTCTCATGATACAATATTTGATATCTCAGTTGCACACGTTGGATCAAACCCCTTATCACATTCCACCTCGTCATCCCCACATTTATCCAATAACCGTGAAACATATATGCAATAAAGTGATGCACTATTCTATTTTAGGATAAGATAGCTAAGGCAAAACCTTTTGAAATATCATAGCAAAGAGTGTAGGGAATGTTGCCAACCCCGAAATAGAGTACAAATATGTGAAAGAACTTAATGTAAGTTGTGCTTGAGTACTAGTTTTCCAGGTCTACATGCTGTTCCACTAAACCAGAAGTAAAAAGTAAAATCAAGCAGATTGCAAAAGCAGCTGATGATAAAGGACCCTACAACAGCTCACTGCAAATTAACACTACATGAATACTTCTCATGTCCCACTAAATTGAATACATATAAGAAAAATTGACTAATCAAAATGAAATTACCTTATCTGCAGCTTTAATTTGCCACAAAGACTAAAAATATAGCAAGAAATAAACAAGGGGTTCACATATTAATCATAAAAAACTTACTCTGCGTCAAGCCGAGATACAGATAGAACGTCGAGTTCCTCTTGTTCCTCTTGATAAAGCATTGTATAGGGAAATCCCTCGGCCCCGGCTGTTTCAACAAACAAACCACATTCACATGCAATCAACATCACGAGAATCAAAACCCCCATCAAAATTACCCTAATTTTCACAAATAGACTCGCTAAAAACCTAAAAATTTATGAAGAGCAGCAGCATCATCGAAACTATTCTTATCTTAAAAAACAACACTGGAGATGGTATCCACAACGTTTCGACCAGATCCACACCCAAAACCCTAAACTGGTTGAGAGAGAGAGAGAGAGATTCATCTCTTACCTGCTTGAGAGAGGAAGGGAAAGTGATCTTCCCGCACTCCGCCGGGGGACGGACGACGCCCTTGGCGACCTCGCGCCACCGACGACACACGCAGGCGCACGAGACCACGTCCTTGCGCGGCGGCCACCGCTCCGCGCCCGCCTCCACCCTCCTCACGATCTCCGCCAACAGCTCCGGGATCATCCGCGACCACCGCCCCTCGTCCTCCGCCGCCTCCTCCGCCACCGCCGCCGCCTCCGCCGGAGATATCCTGGGCTCGCCGGCGAGGCCGCCGGAGAAGGAGGAGAAGGGCCACGACGACGAGCTCCGCCGCGAGAGGATCGCCATGCGACGGGACATCGCCCCGATCTCGCAATCCCCCCCTCCTCTCTCTCTCTCTCTCTCTCTCTCTCTCTCTCGTCGTCTTTTCTCTCGTGGGAGGGAGCTCGCTCTCTCTCTCTCTCTCTCTCTCTCCCTTGTTTTTCCTTTTGTTTATTAATTTCTCTTTTTCAAAAATAAAAATAGTATTTTAATTGTTTTGGGCAAATTGCATTTTAGTCCCTAAACCGTTTCCGTTTTCAACCTTTGGTCCTTGAACTAGCAAATTGAACGTTTACTCCAATACTTTTTGAAGTATTTTATTTTAGCCCTTATTCACTTTTATTTATTTATTTATTTGCTGCTATTGTTTGGTTAGCTTGTAAATGTATTCTGACTAAAAAATAAATAAAAATTTATTAAAAAAATTTAAAAGCAAACAAATAAAACTTTTTAATTTTTAATTCTTATTACCTAGTGCGTTAATTCTCTTTTCTTTCCTAATCAGAAATAATTTTTTTCTACATCCTACGGAGGAAAAAAATTGTATTAAACATACGCCACTCAACTCTTCCTTATTATCGTACGGTACCAGCTGTGCTTTGAGATTCGGATTCAGTGCTTTGAGATTCGGATTAAATGCTATTGAGCCGTAGTACTGAAGCCGACATCTTACTTAAATACGTATAATATTACCTTCTTTCCGTATTCCGTATATTTGTACATTCATACCAAATATTTTTTTATCAGTTATTGATTCAATTTTATGCTTCAAATTTTTTGCTTTTTTAATGTAAGAACTAGATTGAAACATATTTTCGCATAGATGGATTGTTTGAAATGCTTATGTAAGGTGCGTTTGTTTAGTAATTAAAAAAAAACTTTTACTTATTTATCCTTTATTACTACTTAAATTTTTTAAATTTATCCTGAAATTATCAGATTTTTTTTTAAAAATCCTATATCATTAGTGAACATCAGGAAATATGGGACATTTGAGGAAATTATTTAAAATCAACAAGGATGTTTTGGTTCTCCAGAAATAAATAAGATATTTTTAAAATTTTAAAAGATGTATTATATATTATTTCTAAAAAAAAAAAAAAGTAAACTTCAAATGCCTCCTCATAGTTTTGCTCGTATTTTCTATGCCACCCAGTGATTTTTTTTTGTTTTTTTTAGGAATAGTGTATGTTCACCGCTTCATTCATTGCAGAAATGAAATGATGCAGAAATGGAGAATGTGGGGCTTAGAAAAAAGAAAGACAACAAGGAGAACGAGAAAGAGAAAGAAAACTAGAACATTAAAACGTTAGCAGAGAAGACGCGAGAGTCAGGCATGGTCACAAAGAACCCAGGCGAATCAGAGGTGCTCGGACCAGTCACGTAACAAGAGCTCTAGCCTTACTGAAGACTGTATAGCATTGTGTAACTTTTCCCGAAAAATGGTGTGGTTCCTCTCCGTCCAAACGACTCACCAAGATCCTGCTAGGCAGGTTAGTCCTTTATTTCGCGACGCTGCATCGATGATTTTGGCGGTTTCGGTCCAAAGATCATGGACGTCCCCGCTGGTGTCTGACTGGATGACTCCGCCCGCTGAGGAAAGTAAAAGGAAACTGATGAAGACACAGTTGGAGAAAAGCTGGTCGCAGTTTTCCATGGGATAGGCGCAGAAACATAATGTTGGTCCACTATCAATCCACGAATCAGAAGTCTGTCAGCAGTGGGTAATCTTTTGCGTAGCAATAGCCAAGTGAAATTTTTGATTTTGGTTGGGATTTTCAGTCGCCAGATATAGATATTGGTGGGGTCTCTGTGACCCGAGTCGGTGATGAAGTTGTAGACCGATTTTACAGAAAATTGTTGATTCGCGTTCCACCTCCATTTTAGTGTGTCAGGTGAGTTTTGTGGGCTATTGCATATGAGGTGGTCTTTGAATTGGGCTAATTGTCTACGACTATCACTGGAGGTTGAGTCGGAGAAGCCCCTACAAAGGTAGCACCATCTCCATCCACGAGCGCTCCAGCATTGTGAGACTCTGACATTCTTGTTCCTGGTTTGGGCGAACAGGTTTGGGAACACAGTGCTAAGGGGCGCTTCTCCAATCCAAATATCAGTCCAGAGCCTGATGTTCCTCCCGTCGCCCAGATCGTGAGATATACTGCATCTGAAGACATCCCGATATCGTAGTACTCCTTTCCACTACTGAGAGTGCGGTACAAAACTTGTACCTTCATGTAACGGGCTACGTCTCGTGTAGTAGAGGTTTTTAACTAGATTGCACCACGACAGTTGTGGTTGAGTGAAGAAATGCCACCACCATTTGCTGAGCAGTGCTGCATTCATGGATTCCAGATCTAAAAGTCCAAGTCCCCTTTCCTTTTTGCTTTTATAGATAGATTTCCAATTGACGAGACATGCTCCTCTGGATAAAATAGAACACCCTTTCCAGAAAAATGCTCTTCGTAGGGCTTCGATCCTTAGTAGAACCCATTTGGGCGCTTTGAATATAGATAGGTAGAATAGAGTTAAGTTGGTAAGGACCGAGTTAACAAGGGTTAGTCTTCCACCATAGGACAGCAATTTTGCTTTCCATCCATCGATTCTGGTGTGTACGCGGTTGATAATCAGGTCCCAGTCGCTTCTGCGAAGTTGTTTGGTGTAGAGAGGTAAGCCTAGGTAGTGGAACGGGAAGAGGCCTACTTTGCATCCAATGATGTTGGCGAGTCTGTTTGCTTTTAGTGGATGCTGACGCAAGTAGTACAACTCCGATTTGGAGTTGTTGATTTTGAGGCCAGATGCCCATTCAAAGATTTTCAGGATAAACAGTAGGTTCTGTAAAATTTGAGAGTTTGAAATAAAATCTCTCAATGTTTTTCATTTATTTTTATGATTGAGTACAATGTATATATGCTCATATTAGTCAATATGTACAAGGAGCAAAATAAGATAAAAATCCTAACTTTCCTCAACTACACCTAACAAATCCCTTTATTTTCTCTATTCCCAATCTCTAATACTCCCCCTCAAGTTGGCGCGTGGATGTCAATCACGCCCAATTTGCCAAGTAAGAATCGGAACCGGTCCCGTCCAAGGGCCTTTGTAAAGATATCGACCAACCGGAGTTTGGTTGGTACGTAAGCCGTGACGATGTCGCCAAGTTTAAGGTGATCTCGTATGAAATGACAATCTAGTTCGATGTGCTTCGTTCACTCATGAAAGACGGGATTATCGGCGATATGGAGTGCAGCCTGATTATCACAAAAGAGCTGCATAGGCTGAGCATGATTGATTCTGAGAGACCGCAAAAGGCTACGCAACCATAATAGTTCACTGGTGGCAGCTGCCATAGACCTGTACTCTACTTCTGCTGATGACCTAGACACAATGGTCTGCTTCTTGGTCTTCCACGAGATAGGACAACCACCAAGCATGACAAAATATCCGGTGACGGAGCGCCGCGTCATTGGGCAACCAGCCCAATCCGAGTCACAATAGGCAGTCAATTGCAAAAATGTTGGCACACTAAGTAAGATTCCCTGTCCCGGATTTTGCTTGAGGTATCGAAGGACTCGCATCGCTGCATCCCAGTGTAACGTGCGGGGGTTTTGCATGAACTAAGATAGGATATGAACTGAGTAGCAGAGTTCCGGTCGTGTGATGGTCAAATAAATTAAACGACCCACCAGGCGTCGATATTGTCCTGGATCTAATATGGGATCACCAGAGTCTATCGATAAACGATGCTGTTGTTCCATAGGGAACAGTGATGGCCTAGCTCCGAGCATGCCACATTCAGTTAATATATCCAATGTATATTTGCGCTGTGACAAAAATAATCCTGATGGGCTACGAGCGATCTCAATGCCGAGAAAATATTTCAGAGGGCCGAGATCCTTGATATGAAACCGGGTGGCCAAATAAGTTTTGAAACTTTGACATTGACTTGAATCATTGCATGCTAATATTAAGTCATCTACATAAACCAAAATGACCATGAAAGTGGTATTCTTACTATATGTGAATAAGGAATGGTCGGCCTTTGACTGAATGAACCCATAATCATGCAGGGCAGAAGTGAGCTTCGCAAACCAATTTCTAGGAGCTTGGCGAAGACCATAGAGTGACTTTCGAAGACGGCAAGCTTTGCCACTCCCCGTGACATGAAACCCCGATGGAATACTCATGTATACTTCCTCTTCGAGGTCACCATGTAGAAATGCATTATGTACGTCCATTTGATGAAGTTCCCACTTTTTAAAAATAGAAACAGCCAGAAGGCAGCGTACACTCACCAATTTAGCAACTGGTGCGAATGTCTCATGAAAGTCGAGTCCCTCGATCTGAGCGAACCCCTTTGCGATGAGACGAGCCTTCGGCCCTACGCTTCACCTTGTATACCCATTTGCAACCGATGGGTTTCTTATTTGGTGGTAGAGCTTCCACGGTCCACGTACCGTTGTCTTCGAGAGCCTTTATCTCTTGGGCCATAGCATCTCGCCATCTAGGATCTTTCATCGCCTGAGAGTAATTTCTAGGCTCGATATCTTCATCAAGTGTAGCTACAAATGCTTTATAAGATTGAGATAAGTTATCATGACAAATAAAATTTTCTATAGGATGGACTGTACCTGAAGTCGCCGTGGAGCGGAGTGGCATGCAGGGGGGGTCTTTAGGTTCGATGGCATGGCACACATAGTCTCGTAAGTGAGTTGGTATTTTGCGCAACCTTCTAGGTCGTGTGGTTTGGATTTCTGTCAAATCCAACCCTCCATAGGCTTCAGGTTCACTCCCCCTGTCCGGTGTAATTTCTTCGTGGCTGAGCTCCTGCATTTCTTGGTTTGGTTCGAACTGCGATTGCAAGCTATTGGGCTCCTCACCGAGTTCATTTGTACTGGACCCAACTGGAGGAACTGGGCATGGCTGAGCTACCGGCCCGTCTATAGAGATCGGGTTGACTGCATCGGCTTCCTCAAATACTAATGGCACAACCAGTTGACTTTAATTGTCGGCCTCAAATCCTGCGAATTTTTCTTCATTGAAAACTACATCTCTTGAAACAAATACTTCTTGTGTGTCAAGGTCATATAGTTTCCATCCTTTTTGAGCCTGGGGATAACCAATAAAAATACACTTTCGAGCCCTTTCATGAAATTTATCATGGACCCGCGGCTTCCAATAAGCAAAACATATAGATCCAAAAATCCGAATATGATCATAATTCGGTTTTTGCCCAAATAACACCTCGTAGGGTGTCTGCCCGGATAACAGTCGTGTCGGTGTGTAATTGATGAGATAAACGGCAGTTAAAACACACTCGCCCCAAAACTTAATAGGTAGTCCCGCTTCGAAACGCAAGGCTCTCGCTACATTTAGTATATGCCGGTGCTTATGTTCCACTCTCCCATTTTGTTGAGGAGTGTAGATGCATGAAGTTTGGTGTATTATCCCCATATCAGAATAAAACTGTCGTATTAGACCTGAAACAAATTCCCGACCATTATCTGATCTAATTACTTTAATTATGCGCTCAAACTGAGTTTTTACCATATTATAGAACTTTATTAACAATCCGCAAATTTCAGATTTTTCTTTCATTAAAAATGCCCAAGTCCCTCGGCTGTGATCATCAACTATGGTTAGAAAATATCTCGCACCTGATAAAGAAGCCGTATTATAAGGTCCCCATAAATCGCAATGGATCAAATCAAAACAACCAATAGCTTTATTTTCACTAACATCAAATGGTGCTCTAGTTTGTTTCGAGCGCAAACATATGTCTGCAAGGATCACTGAAAGACTTATTAACTGAAATATCAGGAATTAAATTCAAAACATAGCTCGAGGGATGGCCTAGTCGTCGATGCCATAAACCATTGCTCTCCGCCTTAGTTACAAAGACACGTGCGACACCGGTGCCACGCGCTGAGATGATAGACCACCTCCCCGCAATTCACCCACTCCAATCGGCTTCTTCGAGGTGAGGTCCCGTACAAGACAAAATCGGGAAAAACTGTCACCAAACGGTTTAGATCTGCGGTCAACTTTCCAAGCGAAATTAAATTGCACATAAAGCCAGGAACGTAAAGAACATTTCGTAAAATTAAATTCGGGCCCAATTTCACTCGTCCCGTCATCTTAGCCTGAACCGTCCTCCCATTTGGGAGTTGTATGGGGTACGACTCTTCTACTCTTTTGGGTTGATCAAGATATTCTAGTCGTCCAGTCATATGCATTGAGGCTCCTGTGTCCAATATCCAGTCCACGGTGTCTTTGTGAGTGAAATTCTTACCCGACATTTGTTCAGTCGATTTCCTTTGATCATTCAAGAGCGCTAAAAGTTGTTGATATTGTTCGTTTGTGAAGCTTGGGGTCATTTGGGTTGAACTTTGGAGCGGATCTGTAGCTTGGGCTGAATGGGCAGTCACGACTGGACGAGTTGTCCACTGTTGTGACGATCTACCGCAATCTCGTACTCCTCCTGCGTCGCGTCCACCTCTCCTTCCTCGAGATCCATGTCTTGGTTCCCACCTTTCTGGGTAACCATTTAGTTCCCAGCAACTCTCTCGATCATGTCCAATTTTTTAACAATGGTCACATTTCAATCTATGACCTTGAGTCGGTTTCGCGCTCCCTTTTCCGCTGCTATTTGCGAAGAAGGCCGCCGCATCGACCCGATCATCTCTTCCATTGGCCACCATTCGTTGACGCTCTTCTTGCGTGACCATTGAGTATGCTTTTCTCAAGGTCGGCAGAGGATCAGAGTTGAGTATTTGCGAACGAACAGTGCCAAAAATCTCGGCATTGAGGCCCATGAGAAACTGGTAGAGTTTCTCTATTTCCTTCTTCTTAATGTAATCCCGGGCTGCCGCGCACGTGCAAGCTGGCGTTCCAGAATAATCATCGAGTTCGTCCCATAGAGTTTTCAACTTTGTATAATAACTCGCCACCGATAGACCTTCTTGTCGGAGAAGGCTAAGCTCGGTTTTGAGTTGGAAAACTCTTGGGGCGTTCCCTTGAGAGAAGCGGTCCTTCAAGTCATCCCACATAGCTTTTGCATCTTCGGCATAAGCAACGCTCCCTTGTAATGATTTGTCAAGAGAATTAAAAATCCAAGCAATGACCATAGAATTGCGAATCGTCCAATGGCTTGCCTCCGGTGCACTAGTGTCTGGCTTCTTCAATGTCCCGTCAACGAACCCGAGCTTGTTCTTTGCCTGCAGTGCATTCTTCATTGCTCTTGCCCATGTTGAATAGTTGCCCCCAGTAAGAGAGCAGGAAACCAATGGAGTCCCTGGATTATCCGAGGAACTCAGCTTGTATGATGGTGATATCTCTACGGTCTTCTTCTCATCGGCCATGGTGAGTGGTGGAAATCATGAATTGGAAAAGCTACTAGGGTTTCGTTGTATCAGGATCGATGCTCTGATACCATGTAAAATTTGAGAGTTTGAAATAAAATCTCTCAATGTTTTTCATTTATTTTTATGATTGAGTACAATGTATATATGCTCATATTAGTCAATATGTACAAGGAGCAAAATAAGATAAAAATCCTAACTTTCCTCAACTACACCTAACAAATCCCTTTATTTTCTCTATTCCCAATCTCTAATAGGTTCTTCAAGTATTTTTTCCTAGGCTCGCAGAAGAAGAGAGTGTCATCTGCATATTGAATTAGCACCGTCTTGGTATCGGCCGACGGTCCTATGCCTTGGAGCAGGTAGTTGTCCCTAGCGGCTTCGGTGAGCCTGGCCAGGCAGTCAACGACCAACAGAAAAGGTACGGGGAGAGAGGGTCACCATGTCTGAGCCCTTTTCGTGCTTTGAACCACGAGGTAGGGGTATCGTTTACCAGAATGGCAATTTTTGCGTTATAGACATATTGTTTAATCCAAGTCCACCACTTATCGTTGAATCCTAACCATTGCAAGACACGTTCGAGGAAAGACCAACTGACATTGTCAAAGGCCTTTTGGAAGTCCGCTTTGAGACATGCGCAATCGTTACCAGAGGTCGAGCACTAGTTGACTAGTTTGCTGGCCGTGGCGAAGGAGTCGGTGAGCAATCGATCCTTTAGGAAGGCTGGTTGCATTGAGGTTATAATTGATAGCAGGGTAGGCGCTAGTGTGACACCCCAACTTCCCAGGGGGTCACCCATCTTAGGACTACTCCCGTCCTAGCACGCTTAACTCTCTTAACCTCTTGGGCCTTGCCACCACCAAAAATGCTTAAGCCGGGTTAAGAGTTTAGCCATATTATATCTCATATATAGGACTATCTGGGGTCTCACAATCTCCCCTCCTTTAAGCCCTGACGTCCTCGTCAGGCTCAGACTCACAAGTACCAGGCGATGTGAGACTCGTCTCGCTAGCCCGTCATCCAGACCCTGGCTCAGTCGAGACTCATCTCATACTTCCGGCTGGTAATTGTTTCTGATACCATCTGTGACACCCCAACTTCCCAGGGGGTCACCCATCCTAGGACTACTCCCGTCCTAGCACGCTTAAACTCTCTTAACCTCTTGGGCCTTGCCACCACCCAAAATGCTTAAGCCGGGTTAAGAGTTTAGCCATATTATATCTCATATATAGGACTATCTGGGGTCTCACAGCTAGTCTATTGGCTAGAACTTTGGAGATGATTTTTTGCAATCCATTGATGAGGCTAATCGGTTGAAAGTCGGTTGCTCTGCGCGCTACTTCTTTTTTTGGGATGAGGCACACAAAGGAGAAATCAATAGGGCCAGAGAAAAGTCTATCATTTTGTAGGTTGATGAAAACATTGTAGATATCCTCTTTGGTTGTTTCCCAGAAAGTTTGGAAGAAGGTTAGGGAAAACCCATCCGGACCAGGGGCTTTGTCTGCGGCTAGTTGAAAGGTGGCGGTCTTGATTTCGCCGATCGTGAAGTTCGTCGTCAGGGAGTCTGGGTTGAGTAGCCTGTTAGAGCGATAAAGGCTGCTCCAGTCTCCCAGGAGCGGAAGATTATCATCTAATTGTCCGAACTGACGTTTAAAGGTTTGGAAGAAGTATGCTCTCTTCTGCGTTTCGTTCGCGAATAACCGGCCGTCGTCGTCTTCGACTTCTTGAATGGTGTTATTTCTTTTCCGGCAATTAGCGACTGCATGAAAAAATTTGGTATTTTCGTCGCCCTCCTTAAGCCAGGTTTGTTTCGCTCTAGTCTTCGAGAGGATTTCCTCCTTCTGAAGGACGGAGAGGAGCTTGGACTTAAGGTGTTCTCGTAGATCCTGTTGAGGAAAAAGCTCAAAATCATTATTGTTATTATTTAATTTATTTTTGTTAATTTAATTTAACCGATATTTTTGCGGACGTTTTGAACGACGTGCGCACCGGCTCTCCGCGGAATCCTCTCCTCACACGTCCATCGCGCGGACGTTTCGAGAGAACGTTGGACCTCCAACGTTCTACAGCTTCAAGCATGTGTATTTATATTGTGCTTTTGTAGCCTCGGGAGGTGTGACAACAGAGAGAATGCTAAAGATATTTTGACTACGAAAATAGTCTTCTCAAAGTTGATTTTAATTTTGTTTTAATTAATTTCATCCACTCCTTTTAATCGTTTTATCACTGGGTGTTGAAAGAAGCTTCGTCAACCTCCTCCGCGTTCGTGTCCGTAGGAAGAGGAATTCCGGTCGTATCTTGGGGCGGTGTTTTCGGTTAATCCGGCACAAAGGACGGAAATACGCCTTAGGACAGTGCCTCGCACGCTTCCGGAGCTTACAATATTGGATTTCTTTTCACCGACTTATTTGGATTTCAGCGATTACCTGTAAGTTGAATTATTTATTGTTTGTCAGAAAAATTAGTTAGATTTTAGTCACGATCGGATTTTTGTTTGTTGCGGATATTTTTCCCCAACAGATCCAATTTGGACTGAGGCAAGTTGAGCTGCTCCTCGAGTAGGTCGATCTACTGAAGTTCATTTTGAATTGCTCTTTTAGCGTTTGAGATATTGTGAAAGTTCGTCTTGCACCATTCTTTAATCCTGGTTCTGCAATGTCTGAGCTTGGTGGTGATTGTGAGGATGGCCGAGTTCTTAGGCGGGACTTCATTCCACCAGTGTCATGTTTGAGTGAAAATCGTCTTTTGTGAGCCAGACTTTTTCGAACTGGAACCTTCGCGGTGCGCTAAGAGTGCCGGTAGTTAGAAGGATCAGGCAGTGGTCAGAAGTTATCCTGGGGAGGGCCTTGACCTTGTAGTTGGGATAGGATCTATCCCATTCAGTGGAGATGAGAAATCTGTCAAGCTTAGCCATGGAGGGCTGTTGTTGCATGTTCGACCAAGTGAAGCTTTGATTGGAAAGCGGTAGGTCAATCATCGCAAGATGATTGATGAGATCAGCAAACATGGTCATGGCCTTGTAGCTCCAAGGATTGCCTTTTCTCTCTGATTGGTTTTTGGTAAAGTTGAAGTCGCCACAGATAATCCAGTTGGAAGAACAAATGTGATTTAGGTCGATAAGCTCAGAGCAAAAAGCATCCTTCCCATTCTAGCAAGGTGGTCCATAAACATTGGTTAGGTAGAAGCTTTTCCCACTTCCTAGGTGAGTAAGGAGGAGAGTAAGTGAGTGTTGTCTGATTAGAGCTTCGGAGCACGAAAAGATTTTAGAATTCCAACACGTGATAATGCCACTAGAAGCTCCGATAGTTGGAACAAAGTGACATCTGTCGATAGAAGAGCCACAACAGGAGCGAAGAACGGACCGTGACACGATATCGATTTTGGACTCTTGGAAATAGACAACCGAGCGAGAATAAGCAGAAACAACCGACCTAATACAGCGACGCTTCACGAGGTTGTTCGGACCTCGAACATTCCAAGACAAAATATTAAACATAAGGACAGACCAGACCCCCAAACACCAAGGCACTGAGACAGACACAACCTAGACGTTTGCTCTGATGAAGTTGCGAAGGCCCGCAGCTTCAGCATCAGAGAGGATGACCCCACAGAGAGCTGCCTTTTTCTTGATTTTCCTGTTGCTCCAGTTGCGCAGTGCGGATTCAAGTCCAGCAGTCCCACACTCAAGAAGGCGAGCTTTCCTGCGAATTGCTCTGCCTAAAACAGAATCCAATGTCTGGTTAGATCTCGTGCCTGCAGCAATGGGCCCGTAATTGTAGTCCGTACGTCCGAAATCTTTTTTAAAAAAATTTCACTTCACCTCCACTTATTTTCACTTGTTCATCCTATTATTTAAAAAGGAAGGTACACTTTGGTATCATAGGGTTCGGCACATTTTTAACTTTGCCATCCTGTTATTTTTTTTAATTTTTTATTTTTTTGCCCTATTTCATATAGTATTTTTTGGTTAAACAAAAATTCAATCACAAAATAAAAAAATAAAAAAAGCTAAACCACGGGGTAATTTGAAGTTTACCCAAAAAAATTTCTTAAAATGTACTTCTTATTATTTCAATTTTTTAATTAAATATTATTTCTCAGTTAGTTATATATATCGCAAGCTAATCAGTTATTCAGTTATAATAATAAGAAAAAGTCTCTCTACCACTATATTAAATTATATAGAATTAATATCTAAAAAAAAAAAAGTGATACTGATACTAAACAAGGCTGAACAATTTCAAATTAAAATTGAAATAGTACAATTGTTTTTTCATTTGTTAATATTTTTGTCACGCCCCGAGCCCGCCAATTTGGTCGGATTCGGGCGCGCCGACAGACCGCCGAACGGACAGAGTTTTTCCTGTACGTTCAAGGCGTCGCAATCAATACCATTACAAGGAGGTTCCAAACAGGAACAGATATCACAATCAGATTGTATAAGGAAGTATCGAAAACACAAAAGCAGCTACTTGCTATTACAACCATTCGTCTCAAATTAACTCTTACATTTAACTTGAAGACTTTAAACTTCCTATTACAATTTAGATATTATAAATTTATTACACTTGTTCTCCCTTGCTATACCCCTAAGCTCTATTAACTGGGGTACTTCTATCTCTGGTCTCCTGGTAAGGCGCTATCTATGGAGCTACGCCCTTGCCTCGCGCTGCTACTGCACCGCTCACGTGTGTACTGTACCCCCAAAACCACAACACGGGGGTGAGAACTATTGACCATAGTTCTCGTGGGTACGGTCACCCAAGAGAACAGCTCGACCAATAGGTCCAAGGAGGCACTGCAGATATGTTAGTCCAAAAATATATATAGATATATAATTTGCAACTAACATAAAAATCTGCCTCACAATATGCAATATGCAAAATTACCCTTTAGCTCTTAGCTTTTCTTTACTTTACTGTTATTCTTTACTTTAGCCTTTTCATTCATACTTAGCTATTTACAAGCTTAGCTATTACTAGCACTATCCATTAGCTATTTACAACTTTAGCTAGTCTTTACAGTCTTTACCTTTTGGCACTTATGCTACTTAGCAATTCATTTCTAAGGTCACTCTACCTCAGCTCACTAAGCCACCCGACTCGGTCTTGAGTCAATCCCATTGCGGATAATCCGCCCGCTGTCTAGCCCGAGGTGTTGGACGTCTCGCAACTACCCCAGCTGTCAACAGCCTGCCGCCCTCTGTGACTCAGCCTCTAAGCGGCAAAATCGTCGCACACGCTGAACCCGGCTCGAGTCACCTGACACAACCATTCTGGTGGCGAACACGGCGTACTTATCCAACGAGGACTAAAGTCATGACCTAACCATCTGGCGGCGAACTAATCGCACCTCACCCAACAATGGTTCGAGTCACTCCTCGGCCTCCTGGCGGCGCACGTATCGTACTTACCCAGCAACTGTATTAGTCACACTCACGGCGATCTGATCCTCAACCGGTTCAACCGGTTGAACTCAACTTGGCTCCCTCACCCGGCGGCAAAATCGTCGCACAAACACCACGTCGGTGGTATAGCCCTTGACGGCGAAATCGTCGCACACGCCCGACACCAACTTAGGTGTCCAAATCTCGGGATTCCATGAATCCGTTCCGCTTAGCTTGAGGGTTAGCTAGGCCCTCAAGAGACGACCCTCTAGGTCCATTGTCTTTACCTCCGAGGTCCACTTGACATTAGGGTTCATTCCTTGTCACATAATCTAGGTTATCTAACACTAGGTTCCATGTCACTCTAACTCGACCTATACTTACTAACACTAGGTCCATTAACATCCTTGTTAACCTATGTCCTTTACATAGGTTATATGCCACACTCCTAGGTTCATTGACTCTAGGTTTACTATAACCTATGTTCATTAACAATACTAGGTTAGATGTCATTCTCTTAGGTCCACTTGACTCTAGGTTTGCTACAACTTATGTTCTTTACACTAGAGTAGATGCCACTCGATCTATATGTGTATTAGTCCATGACTCACATTCTTACTTAGCATTCCCTTACTTAGCATTCTTATTCTTGGCATTCATATACTTAACATTGTTATGTTAACCATTCCATTTACATGCGCATAATTATATCTAGCATGTACTCATTATGCTAAGCATGCATTTATTCATACATTTCATTTAGCATCTAATTCATATATCAACTTAACATGCATCTCATGTATTTGCAACTAGACTCTAGTTCATGCATTTATCTAGCATTTAACTCATGCATTCTCTTAGCATTTTATACATGGCATTCATATACTTAGCTAATCATTAAGTTAGCTATTCTCTACCTTTATTAGCTACTTATTAAAGTTAGCTATTCACTTTACATCACTGACATGCATTTTCTACTTATGCATTATTGAACATGCATCAACATGGAAATTATGTCTCTTAGACATACAGGTGACCTAGTCGCTTTGGTAAACACAACCCACCTTTAAATATTTTTGTGGAGTCGCCCAACAAATTTCACGACCAACCGATGCCTACTCGAAAACCTGTTACGTTAAAAATCGACCAAATCAGGCCAATTTACATAGTAACCCATAGATAGGCTTTTCGTTAAATTTAACAGAGTTGCCCCACGCGTCGGGGATACTCCCAATTAGATTTCTACAAGGTCAATTTGACCCTAAAACCTCTATAGTCAAAAGCCCCAAATTTGGGTGCTCTATCAAGCCCTATGTGAAACCCTAGGTTTTGATCTCTTAAACAAGCAAAAGAGAGCTTGTTGTTCCTCTAGAAACTCATCTAAGATCATTTACACTCATTTCTAGGGCATGTATTGATACCCTAGTGATCCACCATGAGAGCTCATGAAGCTTCTATGGATTTTCATGGAGCTTCATGCTCTACCATGTCTCTAACATGAGAGAAACTCAAAAACCCTAGGTTTCATGTAAGGAAATCCAAACCCTAACCTAGATTCCCAAGAAAACCATACCTTGGCCCAAGCTATCCCAATATCCACCTTGTAGGAGAGCTCTAGTTCCACCAAAACCATCAAAACCACCTTCTCTAAGCTTCTCCTTCTTCTCTTCCAAACTCTAGGGTGAGATCTCTAGAGAGAGAAAGAGGGAAATGTGAGGGAGAGATGTTGGGAGTGTTTGGCTGTGAAGAGAGGGGTGTTGGAGAGCCTATAGTGTTGTAACAATTGCATTTAGGCCCACAAAACTCTTTATTTTCGAAGCAAAATCGCTATCGCCCATTCGTACTGCACAAGACCCCTTTGTACCGTATAACCGCTCAGAGGCAAACCCGAGAGTCGTCTCTGCCGTAGCTCTTGTACCGGTATAGCTTCGCTTGTACCGGTATAAGCACCAAAAATTTTTCCAACCCGAGAGCCTTCCCCCCTCGGTCAGAGTTGCTATACCGGTACAGCAACCATGCTTGTACCGGTACAGCAGCTCCAGACTTATATTTTTCGTATCGTTTCGACTCTACTTCACGCCGAACAATGTCAAAACCCTTCTAACCCTTTTAGATCCTCTTTTAACCCTTCCAAGATACTTGGAATGGTAATTGAAACTTGTCCAATTATTTCGTTCCCGCACTTTAGCCAATTTGGTTAAAGTTCGGGTTGTTACAATTTTTGATTAAAAAAAGTGTAGTTTGGGGAAGCAAATGGGGACAGAAATGTAAATTTTGTGGGCTGCCCCCATTCCTATCCCAGCTACCATCCCTATCTGCTGAGTTTCTAGATGTTTCATCTTTTTCTTATTTAGGCTAAAATATAGAAAAAATTTTTATATAATATCTTTTTTTTTTATTTTTTTTTTTTTAATTTTTGAAAATTTATAGTTTGTTCTCTCAAAATTTTAAGTTGATGTATTTAGCTTCTTCCTCCGTCAGGGTTTTATTACTATTCCGTCCATTTTTATAATTTATACTGATTTTTTAAAAATAATATTAAAAATTATTTTTTTATTTAATTTTAAAGAATATTAAAATTTGGCGCGCCATAGAAGCGTTAAATATTGCTAAAAAATATTTTAAGACCCCAAATCAAAACTAAATCGATAATTTTCCACCACGCGTTTTCTCAAGTATATTTTTTTTCAAACGTAATACCTACCAATCACATAATATTCAAAATTAAACTTTAAATTTATAATACCCGCCAAAATTTAATACCCGCGAATTTGGTAATTTGAATTTTAATTTATAATAGTAAATTTTTTTTTACATAAGATAGTTGATTTAATTTTAGCAAGTATTAAAATTTGGCGTGCCATAAAAATATTAAATATTGCTAAAAATATTTAATGCCCCAAAATCAAAACTAAATTGTTAATTAAATATAATTTTAAATATTTTTAGCAAAATATTTAATATTTAAGTAATGCGTCATAAAAGCGTAGAATATTTATAAAAAAAATTAATACTAGTCCAATTAAAACTAAATCGTTAATTAAATATAATTTTAATTTTTTTTGCAAAATATTTAATGTTTAGATAATACCCATCAAAATATTTTCCATATTTTTCAAATATAGAGTATATGTTAATATCTCGCATATAATATCTAAACTATCCAATCATATCTTATCATAATATTTTTCACATAATATATATATCATATTTTTTTGTTAGCATATCTTTTTTTAGTATTTTCTCATTTTTCACCTATACATTTTATTTTTTTTAATGATAGCATTTTTCATTTTTATCAATATTTTTTTCAAATATTTTTTAATAATATCTTTTCTCATTTCTAACAACGGTACATCGTCATCGTCCTACTCACCATCAGTGCCGGTTCCGGTATATTGTCATTGCCGGTATATTGTCGTGTTTACCATTTTCGCTATAATTAAAGAGCTATTTTAATAACATCTGAAAATTTTTCTTTTCTTTTAATATTCTTTTATACTGTTTTAGTATATCTTTTTCATATTTTCGCTATAATTTTATTTTAGTAATATTTAAATACTATATATCAAATCTATAATATTTATTTGTAAAAATTTTAATTTTTTGGTATTTGCACGTAACTAGTTTATTTAAAAAGGCTACTTCATCCTTATTCGCTTCTTCATTTTCATAAAATTTGTAATTAAAGATATTCTTCAAAAAGAATTAAAGTAGATCCAACAATCTGTCATAAAATTAAAAAAGCAATAGATATTGACCTTTATCATCCCTATTGGGCGCCACTACAATCATGATAAAGACAAAATAGTTATTACACTAAAATATGATTTGTGTTAAATATATAATTTTGGGCTCATTTCTCACTAAATCAATCTTTTGGATAACATAGTACCAGAGCCAATTCTAAATTTTTTCATTTCGTGAGATCGTCGGTTCATAATATGGTATCAAAGACAATTCTAACCTACTTCATTCTGTGAGATTGTAGGTTCAAAATATAATATCAGAACTAATTCTAAACTCTTTTATTTTGTATGGTTGTGGGTTCAATTCTCACATTTGACGTTTAAATTTTCATAATTGTATAATAGGTCAAATTTTCATAATTGTAAAGTTGTAAGGCTATGATGCTTGTAAAAGCACCAAGCATATGGTGCTTGTGAATTTTTTACCGTTAGATCTATACGACTTTGATCATTTTCATCCGTTAGATTATACTATTCAACCAACCACTCACTTAACCCAAGGGGTCCCACATCATCCTAATCTATTAATCCAAGGGCTAAAAAAGTACAAGCACCAATGATTTGATACTTTTAAAAACATAGGAGCTAAATTCTCTCTCTCTCTCTCTCTCTCTCTCTCTCTATATATATATATATATATATATATATATATATTATACTATCAGAACTTCAGAAGTATAGAGGAGTTGATGCTTTTGACTTTTTGATTCTTGGATCAAGAATTGTACGATTAGCATAATTATGGTCCTCTTTAGGGTTGAGTAGTATTTTTAGGTTTGAGCGCGTCACCACAAGATAATAGTATCAATTTAAAGATTAGAAATGATCAGAAGTGTTGATCTAAGGGCCAAAAAGTCGGAAGCACCAGATCCTCTATACTTTCGATAGCATGATAACTCTACTTTTCATATATATATATATATATATATATAGAGTCCTACTATTATATTATTATGAGTACGATCGACATCGTACTCATAAGTTGTTTTCGATGATAGAGCTTCCGTATCGACGATCCACACCGTTAAACGTTATTTACCGTATTTAAAACTTCTAGAAATAAAATTTTATAATTTTTCGACATCATTTACCTTGCGATCAAGATGTCACAAATTTGACAATTTTTAACGGCAGGTATGGAATACTTGCTAGTTTGACGGTGTAAAAGAATTGGAATTTGTTGAAGTTTTGATAGAAAATTCTATTCACTATATAGATAAAGATCAATAACTCCGATCTTGAATTGAAGGATCTGATCATCCTTTTTTAGGACGTCGTTCAATTTTGATCGTTCATTTTATGCCAACTTGATGGACTTTATTATGATTTCGAAAAATTATGAAATTTATTTTCTACAAGTTTTAAATACTCTAGATCAAGTGGATCGTCGATTCAAGCTCCATCATCGAAAACAACTTATGAGTAGTAGGTCTTCACTACTCATAATAGTATAGTAGCCATGGCCTATATATATATATATATATATAGAATTAGGTTGGAATACCATTAGTAGTAAAACGCCTTTTTTACTACCAAGTTTTTAACCCTCGGATGAAAAATTGTAGGTCGATGATATTCTAGCTGGGTCACGTGTTTCACCCCCTAGTAATGGTTTTCGTCCCACCCAAGTATGATTTAATCCAACTGTAAATAACGATGCTAATCGATCCAAAGTGTTAAAAATCGTAGCAACAATCTTAGATTACATTACTAAGAAATTAATTAACTATATATATATATATATATATATATATATATATATATATATATATATATATATATATATATATATATATATATATATATATATATATATATATATATATATATATATATATATAGAGTTGAACTAGAATACTATCGGTAGTAAAACGGTCGTTATATATATATAGAGTAGGGCTACTATGCTATTATGAGTAGTAGAGCCCTACTACTCATAAGTTGTTTTCGATGAGAGAGCTTCCGAATCGACGATCCACACCGATAAATATGATCTACAGGATTTGAAACTGGTAGAAAATAAATTTCGTAATTTTTCGAAATCATAATAAAATCCATCAAATGGGCATATTTATAGCTAAGTTTATTTCTAAATGAAATAAACGAAGCGGGTAACGTGCTATATATTTCTCAAAAAAAAAAAAAAAAAAAAAAAAAAAAAAAAGGGAGTAGGGGAAACTACGCTAAGGAGTAAACGAGCCGAACACGAGTTGGCTCGTTAAAGTATCAGTGGTCGAAAAATTCGGCTCGTGTTCGGCTCGTTTGTTAACAAGCGAATACGAGAGCTCATAAGTTTGCTAACGAACAATAAGTTAAAAGAATTAGATTAGATATATATAAAATTAAATTTATGAAGTTTTATCCATTAAAATTTGATCAAACAGTTGAAACTTTATATATAAATAATTTTTTTTTATAATTGAGCTCCACTTTATTATATTTTAATTTTGCTAAAAATAAAATAATAAAAAAAATATATTATTATATATATAATTATTTTTTTATATATAAAAATATAAATTACTGGGATGGTATATGAAGTTTACCCAAATTTTAAACAACAAATATTTCGTTTTCCTCGGTGTCTAGTGTCGGATTCAAATCACATTTCAAAAGTGAATATAATTAACAATTGTGCTATAAGCCTATAAGGGAGCTCCCTATATACTTCAATTAAATAAGACTAAAATAATATATATTTTAGGAAAAGCTTTAAAAATTCCCCGTGGTTTTGTACTTTTTTTTATTTAGTACCCTGTAGTTTAAAATGTATCATATTAGTATCCTGTGGTTTCGCACTTTCTCACTTTTATACCATGTGGTTTAAAGTGTATCAAGTTAGTATTCTGTGGTTTTATTTTTGTATCAAGTTAGTATTCTGTGGTTTTATTTTTGTATCAAGTTAGTACCATATGGTTTTCAAACCATAGAGTATTAAAGTGAGAAAGTACGAAACCACATGGTACTAAGGTGAGAAAATGCAAAACCACATAGAACTAACTTGATACACTTTAAATCACAGGATACTAAAGTGAAAAAGTGCAAAACCACATAGTACTAACTTGATACGCGTTAAACTATAGAATACTAAAATGAAAAAAAGTGAAACTATAAGGGAGGTATTTGAAGTTTTTCCTATATATTAGTTGGCTTAGTTTCCACATTTGTAGTGCCTCTAAAGTCACTTAATGATGTGTGAATAAGTTAAGTTTTTCCACAAACATTAATCTCAGTGATGTCACCTTCCCTCCCCTAATTCCTAAATTTCTCCAATTCAAAACTTGTAGCCTTTATTTATGCTGGGACCCATTAATTGTTTAGAATATCTGCCCAAGTCAAAACATCCTTGGTTCAAACATTTGTTTTTGTTAAATTATATTAAAAAAAAAAAAACTTTTGGCACATCTCCATCATAAAATAATGGGTAAATTTCAATCTAATGTTTGCGGTTTAGCGCGTTTTTATTTAATCATTCTGTAGTTCATAGAACTGTAACTAGCTGTTGTATTATTTTTATTTTGGGTCAATTGCTTATATATTCTTGAAAAGTTCCCGATTTTTCGATTTATTCCTCTTAGAAGGCTAATATTGAAAATACCCCTCCTACGTTCCAACATATTTCTAATATACCCTTAGAGTTAAAATCTGTTAAGTAACTCTGTTATCTCTGTAAAATTACTATTTTGCCCTTTTCAAATATACCCTTCTACCATCACTGTCTTTCTTATTTGCCCTTATAGTCAAGGGCACAAAAGTATTTCGACTTTTGGTTTTTTCCAATATACCCCTCTACTGTCACCAACCTTTCTTATTTGCCCTTAAGTTAAGGGCAAAATTGGTATTTTAATTTTTTTAACTGTGGTAGATATTTAACTCACGTTTAACTCAGATTAACTTAACAGGAGATAACTGCGGGGGTATTTTGCAATAACGGTGGAACGTATGAGGGGCATTTTAGAAAGAAAAAAAAAGTAGGGATAGATCGGATATTTTCATACGCATGAGGGGTATATAGGCAATTATCCCTTTTATTTTTGTTTCAATATAAGATCAACCGTTAAACAAATGGTGAAGCGATATTTTTTGCCAAATCATATAATGGTAAAATAAAGATTACAGAACGATAAAAATGATATAGTTTATTATCTTGCGATTATTGAATAAATGACCCATTACTATCTTATATAACAGTACTGTTTTACAGCGAAACAAAATAAAGCAAAGAGATAGTTAAGTACATCTTTCTGAACCACAATATAACAAAGTGAAAAAGCACTAAATTAAACTACAGGAGGACAAATTAAAGTTTATTCTAAAATAATTGCATCAATATTAAACTTACTTCAAATTTTTAAAATGGTTAGGAAATTGGACCCAAATTTTAAATAAAATGAGATAATGGATGATGTTGGTGGTATTTAGTAAATAAAATCACATAACATAAATAACTTGTCCAATTAATTGTAACATTAGTATCACTAGCTAAAAAGAGATAGATATGGCTTGTTTAATTAGTTTTAGCTCTAGTTCTTTAAATTGAAACTTAGTAGTAAGTTCAATTCGAGTCTAAATGCTACATCAACATGTTCCTGCGTAAGTTTTTGTATTATAATTCAATTGGTATTTTAAATTTTTGGACATATTTGATACAACCGAGCTATTTAAGTTCTATGCCATTGGATGCAGTTTAATTTTACCAAGACATTTTATAGGATGTCAATGAATCTTCATGTAAAGATTCACCCACAAATCAACAAACAACATGAAGGAATGTTTGTGTTGGTCACAATTATTCTTGGCTCTTAAGCCAAGTTTCGCGAGAGTAAAATAGTATCAGTTGCACTGTCGATCACGACAATCTTGAGAAGATCAATCAGCGAACCTTTCGATGAAAGATAACTTCAAACGCATTTGGGCAGAAGTTTTGTTTTCAAGAAACTGAGCTCATGCCCACATAACATGTTCCTACTTCCTATATAGGAGGCAATACCGAACTCCTGTGATATATAATTGGCTTTTCTATTGTGAAATCGGCCCGTTTTTGCTTCTACTTTTAGCAACAATGATCTCCGGTGAAACATTCGGTAAACAAAGATGTTTGGTACTTGCACCACAGTGGGAATTGTAAAATAAGATTCTAAGGTTCTAAAGCATAAGCTCTCATCTGGAACATGATTGAACAATCTTATCCTCACATGTTCCTACATAGGAGGCAACACCGACCCCCTGTGACACACAATTGGCCTTTCTATTATGAAATTGGCTAGCCCACCTTTTGCTTCTACTTTCAACAACAGTCATCTCCAGTGAAATATTCGGTACGCAAAAAGGTCTAGTACTTACGCTATAGTGGGAATCGTAAAAAGAGACTCCAAGGTTCAAAAGCAATTGATTTGATGGAAAGATAAGCCGCTGGCTCTTTCCATTGTACAAGCAAGATTGGTTGGATTAGCCTAGCCCACTTGTCAACAATTTGTATCTATTTTTTATGATATTATGCACGGATCAGATATATCATAACTAATTCCTCAGAAGATTCTTCCACAACAGACTCTAATAAATGAGATTTAGAGTGTTTACAGAATCTTCTTCTGTCCGAAGAAATGATTCATCAAAATAATGAGTCGCCCTTTCCATTGATATGGACACATCTGAGATTCGTATGCCGAAAGACCCAACCGACAATATCTAACAAGCACTTAAAAATTTTTAGAGCAAAAGAGGTACACAAGAAAAGATAAGAGCTTTCACTTCAAAATTGTCTAATTAACTATTTTACAACTTAATTGGAACACCACCACTGAGAAATCAGTAAAAAGGTTCCAAAAATCAATCAAATTAGGAGAATGTAGATGTTATACAAAGCCATAAAACTGAGAGATCTATTGACTGCTAAATTTGGCATGCATCTTCAACCAGTATAAGTGAGTAGGACAAAACAAATGCATACCAACCTGAACAGTGTTGACCTGTACTCTGAAATCTTTATTAACTTACCATCTAATCTTACATATTGAAAAATTTTGAAAATATTTCATCAAATTCTGGCAGAATTTGACAGTTCTCATCAAAAACTGCAGTAAGTGTTACATCAAATAGCGAAACATTCTAACAGATTATAGAAATAATCGTTTAAAGAAGTGGAAACACTATCAAATTGTGATCGAGACGTACTAAATCAAGCATATTATAAGATTAGGCGCGGAGATCCAAAGCATTCAAATTTAGAAACATGTTTCAAAAGGCAACATAGCTCAGGAAAGGTCCCACACATTTCTACTCAAAATAAATCAAGCAATGCGCAATGTACCTAACAAAAACGGATGATTACAGCACTCAGGAAAGATATTTCATACAATTCATATTAGCTGGCGCACAAGGACCAAATTCAAAGCATTATAAATGCTGGGTACGTAGAACACCTAAGAGGATACGTCACAAAGCATTTATTAGTACTATTTCTATATAGAGCAAACAAGAAAATAGAAAATTACTACTGAATTAACGATGATAATAATATCACATCTCTTACATTTCTCCAAGTTTTAGTTGGATCAACGATTCAAAAAACACTTCACGAGCTAAATGAAACCAAGTCGAGTTCATGTTCAGATGGTGTGTGCAACTCAATCAAGCATAAGATACGAAAAATCATTCTCAAGTGTTCAATGAAAAGGCATGCTGATGACCTCTAGATCATTAATGAGGATAAAGAGAAGAACGAGTTTCAGAAACTTACCAGCTTGGTGCACTCAATTGGCTTACATATAACAAGCTCATACTCCTTAGCTTATAAAATCAAATTACCACAGTTTTGTAATTATCCATACCCAACTTATGTTTTGCTTTAAACTTCTAATAGTCTGCTTGAAGCTTCAAATTTAAACTCATCTTCTCAAAGATCATGATTATAATAGGCCGTGATGCCTATTTAAATTACACAGGAAATCAAATTTTTCTGATAGCAGTTAAAGGCTATGAGTTCTAACATTTATGTTCTAATGCTTGTCAACGACATTCTTGAGCTAGTTCTCTAAAGCAAGATAGTTGCTAGTTGCTAGTTTACACTGGAGTTTCCTCCTCTCACTGTATAAATATCCACTTTTGCAAATTTGCCTTCTAATGCTTCTCACAAAATTCGCAACCTAGTATGCTTTTAGGAACTAAATTACTTCAAATAAACACAGCACAGCACATTTCTAATCCACATCCTTCTTTCTAACAAGCTTCAGAACATTAAAGACAGATAACTCCGTCTTGATGAGACAATCAAGAATATTTCTCAGCTCACATACGATGTTCCTTGTAATAATCAACTTCAGAAAGAAAACTACAAAGCAAATAATCTCTACAGCTATGAATCAATGATGCACTACTGCATAAAAATCTGACCTTCTAGCTAATGCTCCTTAATATTTTCCTAAGCATCATTATGGCACTATAATAAAGAGAAATGACCGGTAAATGTCATAGGATGCTTCTTGGGAAGTACATCCTACCAAGCTCCACATTAATCCTTGTATATCAATCCCAACTTTGAGGCTTAAGGCCATGCATCTTACAACTTATCTTCAAGATCTAAATGTGTAGAATGTAGATGTTGCTCTAAACAAAAGAGTTTAACAGTTCATTATATAAAGGACCTAATATAAGAATCAAAATCTCCGAGTTTGAATGTTGAAAGACTATAAGAAAGAAATAGAAATAAAGCTATTTATTGTTAGTCATATTCAGCTAATTGAACAAAACAGAATTTCACATCTTTTAACCCCTTCAAACCTACAGATTTTCAACATTTCAAGATCCAAGATGATGCATGCAATTTTATTCCAAAACTCTTTCGTGTGACAGTTAGATATCTGATGCTCATGAATAGCAAGACAATTTAATAGAAAAGGTTATCGTTACTAGCCATGTACATCACAAAGCAAAATATATGCCTCTGTTCAACAAAGCTGCTTCTTCGCACGCTTCGAATCAATACCCACTAACCTGACCCACAATGTTCCTAAACAAAAAGCCGGGCTTAAATGCATCATCTCAATCATCTGCAATGACAATGTTAGCATCACCGCACATTGCTGAATTTCGCCTTTTATAGTACCGATAGAGTTTTACTAAATGACATGGAGGAATCTATGAATGAGAAGCTGTGTCTGAACCCTCACTGCCGAGGATAGAAACTAAGAACCTCACTCTAGGTAACAAGCTATATTAAAAGTACAAAAAGAAGCACCAGAAAATCTACATAAATGGCCTGATTTCTGAAGTTTGCGCTCAATTCTCAATCAATTGTATTCATCTTAACATATATGATGCTAAAGGAATAATAAGCTATCTAGGATTCTCTAAGTCAAAGCACTAACCATCTAATAGTTGATTTCAAAGAATGTCCTTCATTATATAAATATGTCCAGTTTGTTAAAGTAATCATCATAGGAAAATTTGATCATGACTTTTTAAAAGGCCCACGGAACTACTGAAAATGCATCAGAACAATTATTTTTATAATGCTTGTAAACCTCGGTGTTTTTAATCTCCAATGATCAATCAGATTCTTCATGAGCATAGTTGGCTTTTCTGTAGTTTGTCGTCATGCCCTCCACAATAATCTTCATTTATCATATCACCACAGTTTTGAGACATGTTGTCATGCGCCGCCACCTAAACACCTGGCAAGCATGCAGTCCCGTCTGGTCACTCCACAACACTACCATCTAGGCATCTACAACTATAAAATCATAATTACAACAAACTTGGCTACAATATGATTCAAAAGGTAGAAACCAACCACTATTACAATATTTATTTCAGACAGTTATCACATAACTATCTTAGAAGATGAGCAGTAACCTACGTTATCTATCTTTTGGTCACTTTAGTATCACATAACACTTTACTTATCATATATCTATCTTAGAGGACAAGCAATAAGCTACCTTATCTATCCTTTGGTCACTTTAGATATGTTTATTATTTTGCTACCTGTGCCTTGAAAAAAACATAATACTAGAGATTCTTGACTGCAGTTAATATAAGTAGTTACACCATGTTATTTCCTGGAAGACATGTTCAAGTAACTAAAATTCCTCGGTTATATTACTATAAAAGTAAAGCGACTTTTTGTAAGTTGGAACAACTTCATTTGAAAAGCAGAATTGTCTACAAAGCTGCAAACAGATCTTTGGATTTCCTAAAGTAGAAGTTCCAAACTAAGTGTCAACTTCTAAGCTTAAAGAGGAAGCTATCAGGGATTTCTATTCAAAATGTTCATGAAACTATCTGAACAGCTCTACTTAAAATAATACTTCGACAAAAGAAGCACTAATTGGGTCCAACAGTCCCTTCAATAGTACAGTAAGTAAAATCACGTAATTTGAATCATCTGAATTTCAAGAAAGTTTGGGTCCAGGTGTCAACTTAGAGGTGTACGCATTCCACTGAGGCCCCTATGTGGGTTAATTTGGGCCATCCAGGCAATATGAGACCTGTGACATCACCATTCAACACAGCCAAAGTTCCTATATTCTTGATTTGAAATGTTTATGCCCAATCATCTTCTCATTTTATACCACATGGTCCACATCTGCCAAAGGAAAGGTTTAAACACCTTCAACTGAGTATATTCCTTTATTCTGAAATTACATTATTTTCAATATGTATATTCATCACACACATACGACAAGATAAGGTCGACATTACAATTTAAACAAAACCAAGTTTTAACCCTTCAGACAGAAAATTAAAAAAGTACGTTAGTTATACACCGATATCCTACCAAGAAAGTTTTTCAATCTACTGGTTACTGCATCAACACAAATTAGGGATTGAGTGATCCTATGTGCATATCTATGTTTTCAGCTAAAACTTCATTGAGCGCTTTTTTTTCTTTTCTTTTCTTTTTTTTCTGAAGAGAAGCATGAAAATTCATTGCTTTTTAAATGGATGCAACTGCAGCACCAATTGTCAGGGCATTCTGAAAGAGCTGGATTACCTGTAAAGGAATGGGAACAGAAATAAGGGGGAAAAAATGCAGTTAAGCAATTCGGACGAGTGCGAAGTTGAGATTCTTAAAGTTTCTGAAGTGGGTCTATGTGCCATGCAGATGTTTATTGCTAACATTGCAAAGGACAATTAGACAAATGCAGCACATGCAGATTCGACACACAAGAAATGACCTAATAGAGTAGAATAACAAACAAATAAGTTTCAGCAAGTAAGAATGATAAACTAGCTAGCTCCTCTATTCTTGTCCAACTCAAGATTTCCGAATTGAGGGGGAGAAAAAAAAGAAGAAGAAGAAAGAGATGTTAAATCTCTTTTCGATATCGTCTGTCGTTTCCAGATTCCTGAATGGTCCAAGCAAAAGTCATCTTCAGAAAGTGTTTCCGTGATTTACCTAAACAAGCATAACGCAGCGAACTCCATTTTTTGACACAATGCAGACATTCCACAGAATTAAATTATTATGTTCTCAAAAACACATTGTAATTACATGTTTCCACAAACTGCATAATCAGTCGATAACAAGACGAGTAGTGTGTCACGCATTCCAATCGGTTCCACGACAATAGATACCACTTCTGGAGTGATTACTCTGAAATCCAAATATCATTTTATAATAAATGAATTACAACGTCACGCTAATTCTCAATATTTATACATAGATGCTAGAAACTACTGGAAATACAGCAAGCAGAAGATCACATACAAAACTTTCTTTTAGGAATTAAAGCAACCGAATTAGATTTTTTGTTGTTGTTGTTGTTGTTGTTGTTGTGGGATAGAACAACACATGCAAATTTCTTTCATACCTCTTCTACTCAGTATCAG
This sequence comes from Aechmea fasciata, assembly GCA_025177825.1. Taxonomy (NCBI): domain Eukaryota; kingdom Viridiplantae; phylum Streptophyta; class Magnoliopsida; order Poales; family Bromeliaceae; genus Aechmea; species Aechmea fasciata. The sequence goes on from CM045936.1 coordinate 3,809,964, forward strand.
AAGAAATGTTCAGAATCGGCGACGCCGGCTGGTACACGAGGCTCATCAGCCCCGGCTTCAGCTCTCTGTTGCAGAACTCCTCGTACTCGTCCCCATCCCCGGCCTTCTTCTTCACCTCCACCACGACGAGCGACGGCGTGAGCTCGAATATCTCGACCGCGATGGTCAGCGGGCCCTTCTCCCCCTCCCTGGTCCCCTCCAGGCTCACCCGGCAGTCCTTCTTCCGCACCGCGAAGCTCACGACCTTGGCGATCTCCTCCAATTTCGATATGATGCTCTCGACGGGCTCCCTGGAGACGAACCGCGCCTCCTCCCCTCTCTCCTCGAAGAGCCCCGAGAGGTCGAACCCCCGGGAGAAGGAGATGATGTCGAAGGCGTTGAGGCTGGCGGGGCGGGGGAGCCCGATCGGGCGGGCGCCGCCGCCTCGGCCGCGGAGGCGGCGGCCGTCGCCGGGCAGGGCTGCGGGGCAGGAGGCGACGGAGGAGTCGGACTCGTTCCCGGACTCGGAGCCGGCGGCGTCGTCCTCGCCGCCGCCGCCTTCGTCGTCGTCGTCGGCGTCGGCGTCGGCGTCGGAGGAGGAGGGGGGCTGGGGCTGCGGCGGGGGCGGGGGTTCGCCGTCGCTGAGGGCTTCGAGGGGGAGGAAGCGGTCGTCCTCGATGTAGAAGCGGACGGGGCGGAAGCCCTTCTTGAACCAGCGGTTGTCGAGGATGTGGGGGACGGAGATGCGGGCGTCCGGGTTGGTGTCGAGGAGGCGGGCGAGGAGGCGGGAGAGGTCGGGGGAGAACCAGCGGGGGCAGCGGAACTCGCCGCGGTAGATCTTGCGGTACATGGCCATGACGTTCTGGTCGTGGAAGGGGAGGTAGCCGGCCATGAGGACGAAGAGGATGACGCCGCAGGACCAGATGTCGACGCGGGCGCCGTCGTAGCCGCGGCGGGCGAGGACCTCGGGGGCGACGTAGGCCGGGGTGCCGCAGAAGGTGTGGAGGAGGCCATCGTGGCGGAGCTGGTCGGAGACGGCGCTGAGGCCGAAGTCGGAGACCTTGAGGTCGCCGCGCTCGTCGACGAGCAGGTTCTCCGGCTTGAGGTCGCGGTGGAAGACGCCGCGCGCGTGGCAGAACCCCACGGCCCCCACCAGCTGCTGGAAGTAGCGCCGCGCCGTGTCCTCCCGCAGCCGCCCCTTCGCCACCTTCGCGAACAGCTCGCCGCCGCGCACGTACTCCATCACGAAGTAGATCTTCGTCTTCGTCGCCATCACCTCGAAGAGCCGCACCACGTTCGGGTGCCGCACCCTCCGCAGGATCGCGATCTCCCTCTTGATGTGCGCCACCATCCCCCCCTTCATCACCCGCTCCTTGTCCAGCACCTTGATCGCCACGCTCTCCCCCGTCTCCGCGTGCCTCGCGTGGTACACCTTCGCGAACGTCCCGTGCCCCAGGAGCTTCCCCACCTCGTACCGCCCCAGCAACAGCCCCCGCCCCTCCTTCTTCCCCCTCCGCTCCCCCCCCGCCTCCGCCTCCGCCTCCGCCACCGCCATCGCCATCGACCTTGGCGGATCCATATATATATCCAGATGATCGATCGATCACCCAATCACTATTAGGGTTTCCTCAGGAGGAAGACGAAGGATTCCCACATAGAACTCCTCCTCCTCCTCCTCCTCCTCCTCCTCCTCCGCGAGCTCCGGTAACGGAAAACGGGAAACGTCAAACGGAAAGGTATGGAACGTTTTCGTAACGCTCTCTCTCCCTGTGTTAGTAAAATATATATGTTTGTTGTCGTTACACGAAAGAGCAATAATGCAATGATTGGAAAAGCGGTGAGAAGCCCCTTTCTCTTCTTTCTTCGCCATTTTGCAAAGAGCCCCTTCTAATTCCAACTTTTTAAGCACTCGGTCCCTCCCTATTTCTTACCTTTTTAGACTTAAAAATGGATTTTTAGTTAAATAAATCAAATTCATAGTTAAAAATTAAAAAAAAAGTAAATAAAAAGACCTTTTTTTTTTCCTAGTTAATAGATAATTTCTTTTTCATTTAATAGCTAAATAAATAATATATATAGTTATTTGTTAATTACTTTTATTTTTAAAAATTATTTAAATTATTAAATTTAATAAAATTACTGATGAATTTGATCTTGGTCCCGCTTCTCAGAAAAATAAAATAAAATAAAATTGAGAAGACGTTTTCAGAATCGAATTTAGGTGAGGGGTCTTTATAATATCTTTACTTATATTTAATATAATTTTAGACTTAACTTAGATATATTCGCACCAAAATAAAATAAAAATTTGAAGGTCGTTGGAAATTAAGAATCGCCAAATAGTACAAAGCAAAGATAAAAAAAAAATAATGGGGACGTAGACATGTGAAAATATATTTTTTAATTATTTGGTGGATCTATATAGGTTAGTACATTTTTATTATTTAAAAAAAATTGATTTTTTTTTATCAATGCTTTCTTTAAATTTTATTTTCATACTTCAAGTTTTTTTTCTAGTTAATTAATAAATTTTTATTTTTAAATTTTTTAATTGAAAATTATTAAATTTAATAAAATTACTAATGATTTTGATCTCAATTGCAAAATTTAAAAAGTTGAAGTGGATGCCAATCCCAGAAAAAAAAAAACAAAAAAAAAAAAAAAATTGGAGCCTATTTTAAAAAAACTTTCATTTTTCGAAGATTATTTATACATCTTTACCTAAATTTAATATAATTTTAGACTTAACTAAGTATACTTGCTCCAAAAAAAAAATAAAAAATAAAATATCTAAAAATTTGAACCAAGAGCCATCTAACACTACTGAACCAAAAAAAAAAAAAAAAAAAAATTGAAATGTAAACATACAAAATTGTAATTTTTTGTTTTTCAGTAAAACTACAAAATTTATATCTTAATAAATATGCTACAATATGCATAATATAAGAATATTTTTTGGCCAATTTGCATAAAAAAATCACTTATTTTGGGCTTTTGTAAACCGGGCCATATTTTTCGTTTTTGCAGATTCAGTCCACTTTTTCAGCAAACTGACCAAAATACCCGTATACCTTTTTCTCTCTCCTCTTTTTTTTTTCTCGTTCTTTTTCTTTCTCTTCTCAGAGAGCGGCGAAAATAGAAGCGGAGACGGAGGTTCAGGCGAAGGCGGCTTGCTTCGATTTTGTCCGGCACATCCTTACTCTCGCTCGCACAACCCCCCGCCTTCCTCGTCTCTAACACTGCCGAGGCAATGTTGCGACTTTTTTTTTCCTCTCTGACCCTTCTCCACCGCCTCCGACGACGACGACTATCTCACCATTTCCATCTCCCGCATGCTTCACATCTTCCGCCGCCTCCGACGACGACACTTCTCTGCCGACATCGGCGCCGCGGAGAATTTTCTTTTTTTTTCTCTCCGACTCTCATCCACTGTCTCCGACGACGACGTCTCTCTCGCCCTTCTCGTCCTCCCCTTCTCACTCCTCCTCTGTCGTCTCCGACGACGACGCATCTTCGCTGATGCCGATGCCGACGCCGTGAAGGTCACTGCGGCACTGCAGCCTTGAAGCGGGGGTTCCTTAGCGGCGTCGTCGCCGGCGCTACGGCTGTTGGCAGAGAGGGGTGACAAAAAAAAACTATAAAAGAAGCAAGAAAAAAAAATATAAAGATAAAAAATTATAGAAAAAGAAGGATGAAGATGAAATTGCATCGTTAACTGCAAAAAAAAATTATAAGTTGCATTACTTAAGATGTAAACTGTAGCTTTAAGATGAAAATTACACTCTTTAAACGAAAATTATACTCTTTGAAAGATATTTATACTATTTCTCCTCTTATTGCACTCTTTGAGATGTAAACTGCACTCCTTTAAAAATTATTTATACTGTTTCTTCTCTTATTGCACTGTTTCTCCTATTGTTGCACTGTTTCTCTTATTGTTGCACTATTTCTCCTCTTAAAGGGTACAGTGTAAGATAAAAATAGTATAACAAGAGAAGAAATAATGCAACAAGAGCAGAAACAGTGTAACAAGAGGAGAAACAGTATAAATACCTCTTGAAGGGGTACAGTTTATATCTCAAATAGTGCAAGAAGAGAAACAGTGTAAATATCTCTCAAATAGTGTAACTTTTGTTTAAAAAGTATAATTTTCATCTTAATGAATATTCTTTACATCTGAAAGAGTGCAATATGAAAAAAAAAAATAGTGTAAATATCTCCCAAAGAGTGTAATTTTAATCTTAAACCTGCAGTTTGAATCTTAAATAATGCAATTTATAAATTTTTTTGCAGTTAACGATGCAACTTCATCTTCATCCTTCTTCTCTATAATTTTTTATCTTTTTTTTTTTTTTTTTGTTTCTTCTATAATTTTTTTTGTCATCCCTTTCTGCCAACGGCGACGGCGCCGGCGGCGACGCCGTTAAGAACTCCTGTTTCGAGGCTGCAACGCCACAGTGACCTCCACAGCGTCGGCGTCGGCGCCGGCGAAGATGCATTGTCATCGGAGGCGACAAAGGAGGAGGGAGAGGGAGAGGACGAGAAGGACGGGGAAGGGCGAGAGAGGCGTCGTCATCAGAGACGGTGGAGGAGAGTAGGAGAGGGACAAAAAAAAAAAATGAGTCGCGGCGCCGTCTCGGCGGGGTCGGAGGCGAGGAAGGTGGGGGGTGTGCCAGCGAGGCCTCCGCTTCTGTCTTCGCCGCTCTCTGTGAAGAGAAAGAAAAAAGAACGAGAGAAAAAAAAAGAGGAGAGAGAAAAAAATATAAGAGTATTTTGATCAGTTTGCTGAAAAAACGGACCGAATCTGCAAAAACGAAAAAGGTGGTCCGATTTTGCAAAAGCTCAAAATAAGTAAATTTTTTATGCAAATTGGCCATATTTTTTCATGGATTTGTCCAAATGGACGGTGAACGAGCATCGAATCTAAATAAAAAATAGTGGAAGGGGTTATTTTGAAATATTTTATAGTTGAGGGGGTCCCCATGCATTATATTCTCCAATACAAGTTGAACAAGTATTTTCTTTTTTGCATTTAGCTTCTCAAAAAAAAAATTTATTTACAAAAAATCCTATCAAAATTATTTATATAGAACGTTATGTAAAATATTTTAAATAAACACCATGGTTTATTCATTCACCGTGTGTAGAACATAGTAATTTATTTATTATGTTTACTTAAATAGTGTGACATATTTTTTTAAAAAAATATGTAAACATGTTTATATTTCTTTCTTATTCTACTAGAAGTTTACGTTAGGACCACAATGAGCCAAACATGAGTTAGCTGGGACCGACTCGTATTTGCTTATTTTTTAAATAAGTCAAACACAAGTTTGCAGGGATTGATTCGTGTTTGTTTATTTATTAAACAAGTCGAACGCAAATTGCCTTGTTAAAATATTGAGTTGAAAAATTCAGCTCATGTTCGGCTTGTTTATTAACGAGCCAAACACGAGCTTACTCGCGAACAACAAATTAGATGGTAAGCCTTACTACTGGATGAAAAGTTGAAAGAAAATAAAAAAAATTATAATCTTAATCTAAAAATTGAAATCTACAAAATATTAGATCTTTTTATATTTGGATTGACTTAAAATCCAAAAAGTAAAAAATTATGAGTCCAACTTGTGCGCTTTTAGAAGCACTGAGGTCTCTATACCATCGAGTCGTTTTCGATGTTGAAACTTCCAAATCGACGATAAGCTATGCAAGACTTGATTTTCAAGTATGTGAAATAATTAAAAAATAAATTTTGTAATTTGTAATATCATTCATCCAGTAATTAAAAGGGCTCAAAATCAACGGCTGAAAATAAAAAACTGAAAAAAGTAATAATACGACACTAAAAGCCTAAAACCATATATCAAAAAATTTTTATCTTTGTTTTATATACTATGAAAAATTTTCCATCATAATTTTACGTAATTTGAATATATTTTTACACAGTTAAACTTGCAAAAGGCTCACCTAAATAATTAAAATTATTGACTTTGGACCCCTCCAATCACTATATAAATAGTATTAAAAAATTACGAAATTTATTTTTATAACTAATTAAGCCAATCATTAATTCGGAGATTCCAACATTAAAAACAACTTAATAGTATGGAGAATATCTTGCTTTTAAAAGCACAAAAACCTAGCTCAAAATTTATTATATTTATAATTTTAATAGGACGATTTATAAAAATAAATATTCTTGAGAGGTCTAAAATGCAAAAAAAAAAAAAAAAAAAAAAAAAAAAAAAAAAAAGGAAAAGAAAAAATTCTAGCCTTCGTTCCCGGCTCCATTGCATCCTCTCGAGGTGTAGAAAAGTTGGAGCGCCAACATCCAATACAATTTAATAGCATGGAGACCACCTTACTTCTAAAAGTACAAAAATCTAGCTCAAAATTTATTATATTTATAATTTTTAATGCGACGGCTTATAAAATAAATACTCTTAAGAGGCCTAAAATTTTTTTTAAACAAAGAAAAAAATTATGAAGCGACTATTCATTCGAGGCTCGGTTGCATCCCCTTGAGACGTATAAAAGTTGGAGCGCCAGCATCGAAAATAATTTGATAGTACGGATGCCACTTTATTTTTAAAAGTACAAAAGTCTAGCACAAAATTAAATTTTATAATTTTGGACGATTTATAAAGTAACTATTTGAGAAAACTTCAAATACCTCCTCTGTGGTTTTACTTTTTCTTACTTTAGTACCATCTGATTTAAAATGTATCAAATTAGTACCATGTGGTTTTGTACTTTTTTACTTTAGTAACATGTGGTTTAAAGTATATCAAGTTAGTACCATATGGTTTCGCACTTTCTCACTTTAGTATCTGTGGTTTCACACTTTCTCACTTTAGTATTCTATAATTTAAAAACCACATGATACTAATTTGATACAAAAATAAAACCACAGTGTACTACTTTAAAACAAAAATAAAATAATAAAGTACTAACTTGATACATTTTAACGACAGGGTACTAAAATGAGAAAGTGCGAAACTATATATATAGTACTAATTTGATGGAAAATGCTAGGTGTACACCCTAAAAGGAGTGTACATCTTACAACCCACCCATCCTAGGGTGGAAATTGACTCACCAGTCACATGATGTGACTGGTGAATTACACCCCACCCAAGGATGGATGGAGTTGTAAGATGTACACTCCTAATTTGATACACTTTTAATTATAAGGTACTAAAATAAAAAAGTACGAAACTACATGGAGATTTTTGAAGTTTTTCCTAAATATTTTAAGAGGACTAAAGTGTAAAAAAAAAAAAAAAAATCTGAAGCGAGCGCGAGCCTTCGTTGGAGGCTCCGCTGCGTGCCTGCGTCCCCATGGAGGCGTAGACTGACTATTAAGTTGGAACGGCGCGGGGGGGGAAGGAGGGGCTACGAATGGGCCCACGCGTCGCGGGTGGGGACACGTGGCGAGAGGTGAGTGGGCCCGAGGCTATTGGTACAGCTGGGTTGGGGGGGGGGGGGGTTTCTGGTACTATTCGGAGAGGTGGCTGCCGGTGCGGACGCAGCTGCGCTGGTCGGCAGCCGTTGAGAAGGAAAGATCGAAGATCCCGCGCGCCGTACGTCACTGCTGCCTTTGGTCAAATCATCAAAATAAATAAATAAATAAATAAATAAAAGAACGGGGCAAGTGCTGTAGGCTGTAGCAGAGGTTTTGTCTGTAGTGATGTCCGTGTGTACGGACCAGGTTTCTTACAATGCTATACCAACATATAATTTTGAATAATATAGATATAAATATAAAAAATTTACTAACCGTTCGTAAAACAAATAGCAAAGCCTCTGTTTGGTTGGGGGTTAAGGAGTTATTCCACCCCTTAACCTCCATTTTATTTTCAAACACTACCAAAAAGAGGTGGGGTTAGCAAACTCCACCTGAAAAAGTTATTCCGGCTTAGCTAATCTCATCTAACCCAACCAAACTCCAACCAAACACTATTTTTCTATTCATAATAACTCACTATCCTTCTTATCCCACCTATTTCAACCAAACACTATTTTTCACTATCTTCGACTAGCTTCAACTTCTAACCAAACAAAAAAATACTTTAACCCCACCTTAACCCCAAACTTAACACTATTCCTGGATTAACTAGTTTTTTTTTAACCCCGAACCAAACGGGGAGAGTTTGGGAGTAGTAGTTAGGTTCCGGTTTCTGAAATGCAACCCCGAATTCGACACCCCTTGATATCCCTAAAATTGTTTGGTTGGAAGAACAACTGCTGTGGTGGAAATATTTTTCTGCACCTCGGGTGTGAAGAGTGTGTTTGTTTTTATCAAAAGTGGGGAGAGGTGGATGGTTTTTTGACTATTGATGCCTACTCTTGTTGTTTTATTGAAACTCAAACTCTTTAAAATACCGTAATTGACTTCGTTTACATGTCAAAATGAATTACAAAAATAAAGAGTGAGAAAAAAAAAAAAAAAATACTACTTGTCAAACAAACAACAAAATTAGAAAAACTTTAGGACTTGTTTGCTTCACTTATTTTGGACTATATAATTGGAATGAGATTTAGTGATTCCAATAGTTGTTATTTGTTTTACAGGAAACGAATACGATTCTCATTCTATTCTGAAACGGGAATGACTCAATTCATTTAGGGCCCGATTCGACTTCGAATTCCGTATTGGTCCATTCCAAAGTAAATCACTCTCAAAACTATCTCTCATATCCACCTCGCTCTCCTCTCCCTTCGTCGCTCTCCTTTCTCTTAACCAAATCTTCTCTCAAAACCATAGATGTTCATTACATTTTCCATTCTAATTATAAACCAAATATTTTTGGATGATTCACACACTATTTTTCATTCCAATACAATCCAATTTTATAAACCAAACACGCCATTAATTATAGCGATACATAAATAAAAGTAGAAAAGAAAGTGGTTAATGAGTGTGAATCCTTAATTGCAATGTATTTCTTATATATTGTAAAAGATAAAGTGGTTCTCAATTGTATTTTTGTTTATTTTACTATAATTTTATGTTAAAATTGCATTTATATTTATTAAAATATTAAAATTTGTTGAATAAAACATAGGTATGCAAAATTGAACATGGGTGTGAACCTTTAATTGCATTGTATATCATATTCCCGCTAATTTTAATTTATATTTATATATATAGAGTTGAGCTGAAATACTATTAGTAACAAACAGACTCCGTTGCCATCCATTTGTTTTCGATAATGGAGCCTCCAAATCGACGATCGGCACTGTTAAACATGATCACACCACTTGAATTATCTAAAAACCAAATTCAAATCTTTTCGACTTTCTGAGCCTAATGATCACTGAAAATAACATATGAGTATAAAAGGACTTATACTCTTAAGAGTATAGTAGCCGAACTATCTCAATATATATTATATTTTAATTATATTTATATATAATCTATATTCATAAATGAACTGGGAGCCCAAAAGTTGTATGACCACCTCCTCCTCACCCTGGTGGGCCCAACTTTTTTTCTCTTTCCCCCCTCCCTCTCTCTCTCTCTCTCTCTCTCTCTCTCTCTCTCTCACACACACACACACACACAACCCAGGGGGGGCCTTCACAAAAATTATTCTCATAAATAACCCTACCAAATTTATAATTATAATTTTAGCTTTATCCCTGCCACGCAAGCGCCATATGAGCAAGAGAATATGTTGAATAGGTAAACTATTCATCGTGTAATGATTTACTATGTTTGAGGAAAAAGGAGGGGAAGAAAAATATATGTATTGAAAAAAATATAAGTATGGAACACGGTGAACCATTCACCGTGTTTGGTTCACCGTGTTCAATTGAATGCCCCACCCCATCTGCGTGACGCTGATGTAGCGCATGCGTGGTAGGGATAGTATAGTGTCCCTGATGTTTGGCTGCCTATGTGATTTCAGCATCTGTGGCCTGTTGACACGTCTGGTAGGTGACCAGACAAGTCGGAGTCGTTTTAACGCGAATTGGACGCAAAACGGAATCGACGCAATGAGAGAGTGGAGTTTTAATACTGAAATCTATAAAGTGCAGGATTTTAGTGTTGAGTACCAGTACCTGGGAGGAGTACCGGTACCCCAGTGGGATTACAGAACTAGATGCTATCGGCTTTGCGTAGTTTGATGCTGAGTACCGGTACTTGTTCGGTGAGTACCGGTACTGGGACTTAGTACCAGCACTGTATCGGGCGAGTACCGATACCCAGTGCGCGAGAGACCGTGTAGTGTGCCGAGTATCGGTACCCAAATTGAGTACCGATACTCAGGTGGCATAATTGAGTTAGTAAGAGATAATTTGGTCCTTTTGAGTGTCGCTAAAACCAAACCGACCCCCAACCTTTTCTTTTTGTGCATGTAGCTTGGAGAACACAAGTTGTGCTTCTCCCTCTCCCTCTCTAGCTTCTTCCCCCTTCTTGTTGGGAATTTGAGGATTAAGCTGAGGTTTCTTCAAGTTCGCCTTGGAGGCTCGCACGCGTGCCGTGGTTGAGCTCGGTTGAGGCCGTGGGAAGTTGGGTTAGCGCGAGGTCCTTCTTTCGATTTTTCGTCGTTGTTAGAAGAGCATTTTGAGGTAGCTTGATATTTATCAAAATTGTCAGATTTCCTTCTATGTTGTTAGCATGTAGTTTTATTTTGATTTTCATGTTAATAGCTCAAATTCAAGATTTTGCATGTTTGATGAAAACTGAGTTTTGGAGCATCATCTAGTGATTTAGACAAATTTTATATGCTGAACTTGGAATTGACTTAGGAGCAACTTAACTAGTTAAACCTACACTGCCATTTTTCGAAATGTTACCAGAACTAGCTTCGAGAGCTGTGATTCTTTCGTATCACCGCTGTTAGTGCGAGGTGAATACCCATATTAGTGTAGGTTGAGATTACACTCATGCTGAGCAGCCGAGTAGATTTTTACAGTAGAGTTAGACTGTTTTGGGCTATCGGGTGCCGTCGGGACGGACGATGAACCCAGATTTCTGTATTTTGCATCAGATTGTGTCAAGAGCACGCGAACTTTAGTTGTTAGACCAGTTTGACCCATTTGCATTGACTATAACCTGTGAGAGCCTGGTTAAGCTCGACAGAGACATGCTTGCATATTCGGTTGGGTTGCGCTCACAAATACCGCTTCGGAGTGAGACTTTGACTTGCATGGACCAACCCTATTTTTTAATAATCGATATAAAGAAATTAAAATTTCATACGGCGTAAAAAAAAGTTGTACACCGACTTGGAGCATTGGTGGGGCCCACCCACTTTCTCCACTCCCCCCTCTCTCCCATTACCTTTTCTTTTCTTTTTTTTGTCTGTCTACACAACGTCTAAAAATTCTAGCATGAACAAAAAAAAAAACTATTTTTTAATAATTCATATGATAAAATTAAAATCTAACCTAATAACTGCAATCTATAATATATAAAAAGTTAATACAAAACTTAATTACTAAACTTCTACTTTTATAATAAAATTTTATAAATACAATATAAAAAATAGTTATGCATCTGGTCGATTTATTTTTTATAAATAGGCAGCTGTTGTGCACCTTTTATTTTTTGGTAGTGCGTTCTCTTACTATTTTAATTATGTAATACTTTATATAATTTTAATTTTATTTAATGTTATAAAATTTATAAAATGAATGTGCTTCGTATAAAGTTAGTGTGAAATATTGCATTTGATTTGTTACATATTTTAAAAAAATAAATATTCTGAAAAATAGCTGAAATATTATCTCTCCGCAGTATCGCGCAGGCCCTCAGCTAGTTTAGATTATTGGGCCATATAAATTTGCTGGTCCACAAGACTAAACCAGCAAAATATACATATTTATTTTGTATGTTGAACTATTAGACATATTCTTTTAACAAATTCTAGATAATGTTTTATAAAATCTAAACTATAAATTTTACGATGTTAACAATTTCAAGCGGCTCTTTTATGACTCGATCTCGCTCGACTCAAAGTTAGGTTCGCTCGAGCTCGGCTCAAATTAATTCAACTAAGCTTGACCTTAAATTTAGGCTCGAAATTAATTTCAAGTCGAACTTGAGCTGAGATCAGCTTGCTCGAGCTCGGCTCGTTTTCAATGCTTGCCATACAAGATTGTTTGAGCTGGCTGTTGGGACCAATGGAAAGATGGTTTGTGTCTTTAAAACTCAAAAGACCCTCCCACATATGGGAATGGTCCAAAAAAGATGAAATGGACAGTGTACTTTGTGTGCCCACCAATTTTAGCCCCTCAAACCATATCTAAGAGGGCACTTATCTTAGCTTGGGGGAAACCCCTTGATTAGATACAAAATCAAGGCATTAGAAAACTAACACGCATGTCCACTTCCAAGAAATTAACTAGGGAAAACAATAAAAAAAAAAGAAAAGAAAAAAAAAGAAAACCGCGCTTTGCGTGCGTAAGTTAAGAATGGTTCGTGTGATTGAAAATAGGAATAATTGCCTGTATACCTTTCAAAACTTTGAAAAATATTTCATTTATTTTTTTTTTTCTTCTTTCTGATATATTTCTCATATGTTCTTCCATTATTCCAAAATACTACTGTAGTTACCACCTGTTAAGTTAATTAAGATTAAACATTTAAGACAAATAAGAAATATTGGTGATGGTAGAAGAGTATATTTGAAAAGACCAAAATCAAAATATTTTTTGTACTCCTAACTTAGACTTAGTTTGGTATTGAGATCTATCTAATACTATTAGATAAAATGGAGTCGTTCTGCGATGGGACCGCAGAAAATATATTGTAACCGGCTAACAACAATATGCGAAACACAATATTACTGTGACGCCCCAACTTTCCAAGAGGTCACCCATCCTAGGACTACTCCCGTCCTAGCACGCTTAACTCTCTTAACCTCTTGGGTCTTACCACCACCCAAAATGCTTAAGCCGGGTTAAGAATTTAGCCCTATTATATCTTATATATAGGGCTAACTGGGGTCTCACAATTACGTACAGAAACATCATCGTTTCTCACCGCTCAGAAAGTTCGAAACTTTTTAGGAGTGTATAAGCAATTGTCCCTTGAAAATATTACTTGTCGCAATTTGGATCGGGTATAAAGGGGGATAAGGGGTTACCAAACCAAATTTTTGGGGGTGGGAACAACCACCCTTGGTAGGAACAACTTATTCCCACCTCCCCGCTAGAGAGAGAGAGATTTATTTTAATTTTAAATTTAATTTTTAAAATTTATAATTTTAAAATTTAAATTTTTAATTTAAAATTTTAAATTTTAAATTTGATATTTTTAAATTTTAAATTTTAAATTTTAAATTTTTTATTTTAAATTTTTTATTTTTAAATTTGCTATTTTATATCTATAAAATTTGAATTTGGTCATAAATTTAAATTTTAATATTTAAAATTAAAATTTTCAATTTTCAATTTCAAAATTTAAAATTTAAAAGTTAAAATTTTCAATTTTCAATTTAAAATTATAAGTTTAAAATTAAAAAATTTAAATTCAATTATAGACTACATTAATATTATTATTTTTTATTTATAACTAACAACTATTCCTCTTATTCTCAATAACTATCAAAACACAATTTTTCTAGTTCAAACTTATTCTCACATTTTTATTCAAATAAAAAAATATTTTTATTCTTACAAAAATTTATATTTGTACCTATCCCCAGTATAACTAGTTCCTATTAATTTTCGAACCAAATGAAGCCTTAAAAAGGTTTCAGAGTAAATGCCTGCACTGTAAATATATCCTATTCTTATTTGCAAGAGAAAGTTAAAACAATAAAAAAAAATAATAATAAAGAGCATGAATGATTAAAGAGTAACCTTCCTATTAAACACGTCATTTTAGACTAATCTTTTTTCGTCATTTTTTTTTATTCTGCGTGAATCTTAAAATAGCGTGGAGTGATATGTAATAGTAGGACAGATGCAAGATATATAATTTTGAGAGTAGAGGAAGAGGATGTAAAAAAGAGAGAGGGACACGTAAGACACTAAGGAGCCGTTTAGTTTGATGTAATTATAAATACGGTGTGATTAGAAATATATGCAATTAAAAATAGGCCAATTTGAATAAAAAATTCACTTATTTTGGGCTTTTGCAAAAGCCTCATTTTTCGTTTTTTGCATTAAATTCCCGCTTTTTCAAAGAAACCGACCAAAATAATCTTGTACCTTTTTCTCTCTTTTTTTTTGTCGTTTTTTCAGATTCTATTTTTTTTTTTAAAACAGTGCAAATTTTTTTTAAAAAAGTGTAATTTTATTCTGAGAGTGCAATTCTTATCATCTTCTTCATTCTTCTATATTTTTTAATCTTTTCTGTAGAAAAAAATAAATTTTTTTTTATTATTCTTATTTTTCTATAATTTTTTTTTTGTCACCACCTCTCCCACCCTTGCTTTCTATCGCAACTACCACGACGTCGTCAGAGGTGATCTCGCCGCCTCCGACGACGTCTCGGCGTTCCGATGCGTGGTGGCGGCGCGGCCTCCGCAAGATCGAAGGATTCGGGCCGAGGTAGGGGAGGCGGGTTCGTTGCGGGCGACGTCGCCGGAGTGGGCGAGGGCGACGTCGCCGGGACGGTGGCGTTTCCGCCTCCGCCTGCGGGAAGAGAAAAAAAAAGAACGACAAAAGAAAAGAAGAGAGAAAAAGGTACAATGGTATTTTGGTCGGTTCTTTGAAAAAGCGGACCGAATCGCAAAACGAAAAAGGTGGCGGTTTTGCAAAAGCTCAAAATAAGTGAATTTTTTATGCAAATTAGCCTTAAAAATACTACTGTTGTAACTTTATGCATCTGTTTGGCTTGATGTAGTAGAAAAATACGTTATTATAAATAATTTGTTTGGTTGCATGCATTTGAGAAATAATTTTTAAAATTTTATCATATATATATATATATATATATATATATATATATATATATATATATATATATATATATATATATATATATATATATATATATATATATATATATATATATATATATATATATATATATATAATGGTGAGATTATCTCTAATGTAAAAAAGAATGATATTTTTTTTAAAAAAAAATGCATGTGTATTTTTTTTATATTTAACTTATTTTGATATTTTAAGTTGTGTTGAAAAATCTTTCTAATCTTTTATTAAAATATTCATTAAAAACAATTCGAAAGTTTAATCTTAGTTTTAGAAAAATTTCGAGAAAGAAAGACCTATGAATTGAGGTGTGCAGAGTACTGTTCTATAAGCAAAATTGTTTCTCTACATGCGAGGCTTCCCGGTAATTACTTCGAGCTATATAACGACCACGTTCCACTCCATCGCCACGCTTTCAAGGTGGCACGAGACGAACCCAACAAGTTTCAGATCCAGCAAAATATGAGAAAGCTCGGCGAAAATTAGCGCAAAAGATCAATGTCGAGAAAATAGGAAAAGACGAGGTAGAGGATAGGATTTGCTCTTAGCTATGCCCAGATCAAGGTTAAATTCATGCAATCTCGTCCAATATATATATATCCAAGACAAGGATTTTGATTCGAAAGTCCGAACATTGTACGAGATACGCATGGATCGTGCGCGCCGGCCCGCTACCTACCAGCCCGGCTCGTGCCGTGTGTGCGTGTATTTAGTCGAGGACATAACTCTCATTTTCTCCCAAACAATTAGCTTGATAATGAAGCAATATATAAATAATAATAACACACCTTTAGTTTTTGAGACTAAACCTTAAATATGAAATCCTTAGTTAAGCTCCCAAGGCCCATTAAGTATTAGACTACCCAAAGGCCTAACAAGTTTTAAATCACCAAAAACCCAATAAAAACTAACAAGTTGAACCACCATAAATTATTCTCCAGAAGTTAAAATTACTTATCAAATTAAGAATGATGCTTTTAACATTGTTCAAACATATGTTACATCATTTAGCAAGAAAGTTATAATATTTTATAGTTTAATATATGTGTCAAATATATAATATTTTTACTAGATAGTATAATATATATATTCCAAAAGTGCATTTTTTAAGTAAATAGTGCAATATTTGGTCATTCACCAATTTTTGTTTTCTTTTATTGCCCCCATCACCTCATCATCGTCAGCCAGGCTCACCAATCCACTCCCAAATTAACCTGCTTTTGGAGTATTCTCGACCAGCGATCATCGCCTTCATCCTTCATTATTTTCCTCTCCATCTCCGGCGATTTTTCGAGCAGTGCCACCCTTATATTTACTGCGGCAACCTTGCTGAAAAACGCTGAGATCGACCACAGCCACAAAAAAGTCAAGTTTCCTTACCGTCTTTTCCCTTGTGCGCGAGGTAGGGGAAGTACTCAGCGACAACGTGGAGGCAGTAGAGGAGGACCGAGAGGAAGCAGAAGGAGAAAGAAAGCAAGGAGAGAGATAATATGAGTATTTTGAGCCCCTTCGATCACTAGGTAAATAATATCGAAAAATTACAAAATTTATTTTCTAGGTACTTTAAATACTCTAGATCAACTCTAACGGAGCGGATCGTCGATTCAAAAATCCCAACATCGAAAACAACATGGAAGCACGGAGGGCTCCGTACTTCCAGAAGCATACCAGCCCACTCTATAAAAACGTTTTACTATTAATAGTATTCCAGCCTAATACAATATATATATATATATATATATATATATATATATATATATATGCTGGGGCTACTATACTTATATGAGTATAGAGTCTTTTGTACTCATAAGTTTTCGGAATAATTTCATAGATGCCCTTCCACAGATTATTAATTTCATTAATACCCTTCTAAAATCAAAAATATCATGAATGCTCTCCAATATATCAAAAATTATCATAAATACCCTTTGCTAGTTAAGTTCCGTTAAAGTCCCTTTAAAATAGAGTTATATTTTTAAAATACTATTTTTACCCTTTATCTCTCATCAATAGTAGAAATACTAATAGATATTTAAGGATATTTCTGTAAACCTAAATTTAATTATTTAATATATTAAATATTAAATTAAATTATTAATATATATTAATTATTACAAAATATATAAAAAATTTATTTTATGTATAATATGTTTTAATATGATTTTGGTTTTGTTTTCGGCTTCGAATTTCGGTTAAGGTTTGGTTTATATATAAACCAAAACCATAAATGAGTTTGAATATAATGTGATTTTACTTTTTTTGTAACTTTAACTAAAACTATCCGTACTCAGCATCGATTAAGCTCCACTTCAATCAAAATCGAGTTCAGATGAAATTGTGTATCTATGTCAATTCACATTCCTAATCAGTAATAGTAATTTTGAAATAAAAGATAGATTTAATTTTTTTTCCCTATTTAATAAAAAATAAATCAAATAACAATATACATTCATTTTTTTGTCGGCTAAAAAAAAAGAGAGTTTTGTTCCTAGGCTAAAATATATTATATTTTATTTTTTTAATGTATTTAATGGAGAAAATTATTAAGAATACTTTTGGTTAAAAAATTTTTTAAGCTTCCAATATTAAAAAAAGATAGAAAAAATTCTCAACTTTTATTTTTATTTAAATTTTTATACATAGTTATTTATTTGCCAAATTTTAAATAGAGCCACTAGATTTGGTAAACTCATCAAAAAACTTGATAAAATTCTCATTTTTCATACACTAAAATTAGTTAGTTTTTTAAAAAAACTAAAATTTAATGGGCTGTCAACTAAAATAATAAAAGTTGAGGGAGCAGTTTCAAAATTGCATATAGTTGAGAGGGTCTACATACATTTTTTTACTTAAGGCATAGTTGAGGGCAAATAGGTCATTTTAAAAGTTAACCCATCTTTAACCTTTTAATAACTATAATAAAGCTAACACAACTGACGGTAGGGGTATTGGTGATAATTTTCAGTGTTTATAGGGGCATATGTGATATTTTAAACTTTATAGGGGCATATATGATATTTTAAACTTTGGGAGGGGTATCTATGAAATTGCCCCTAAGTTTTCAGCCGTACAGATTAAAAAATAAATGGTTAGGATGAGAGTGGTTACGGTTAGGTTGATAGTGGGCCCCCTAGGGTTGAGTTGGTGGTTGGTTGAATAGTATAATCTAACAGGTGAAATTGATTAAAAGGTGGATCTAATGGCAAAAAACTTATAAGTACAAGAGACTCTATACTCATAAGAGTATAGTAGCCGGACCTTTTATATATATATATATATATATATATATATATATATATATATATATATATATATATATATAGGGTAAAATATTATATTATTATGAGTACGATCGCCCTCGTACTCATAAGTCGTTTTTGATGAAAGAGCTTCCGAATCGACGATCCATACCGTTAAATGTTATTTACAGCATCTAAAACTTCTAGAAATCAAATTTTATAATTTTTCGACATCATTTACCTTACGATCAAGAAATCACAAATTTGACAATTTTTAATGGCCGGTATGGAATACTTGCTAGTTTAAGGGTGTAAAAGAATCGAAATTTGTTGAATTTTTGATAGAAAATTCTATTCACTACCTAGATAAAGATCAATAACTCCGATCTTGAATTGACGGATCCGATCATCTTTTTTAGGACGTCGTTCGATTTTGACCATTCATATAAGCCCACTTGATGGACTTTATTATGATTTCAAAAATTTACGAAATTTATTTTATAGAAGTTTCAAATACTCTAGATCATATTTAACGGAGTGGATCGTTCATTTCATGATTTTTGGCATCACTAACTGAATGATCAAAGAGTCACAAAATCTATAATTTTAATGGCCGATATAGTGTGTTTGCTCGTTTAACGGTATCGAAGAGTTCAAATCAACTTAATTTTTGTTATAAAATTCTTTAAACTATTTAAAATAAGATCTAGACTCTAGATCTCAAATATAAAAATTGTATCATCACTTTTTGAAAGATATTCATTTTCAGCCGTTCATTTTTTTGTTCACTTGATTGACAAGAGAACAATATCGAAAATATGTGAAATTTGATTTACAGATAGTTTAAATAGGTTAGATCATGTTTAACGGTGCCGATCATCAATTTGAAAGCTCTATCATCGAAAATAAATCAGTAGTAAACCGAGCTGTTTACTACCGATAGTATTCTAGCAAAATTCTCTCTCTCAATCTCTCTCTCTCTTCTCTCTCTCTTCTCTCTCTCTATATATATCCCTATAAAGAAACAGTGACCCATTTTTGTAAAATCACAAAACCAGCAAATTTTCTATACAAGAAAAATCGTAATTAATTTATTTAAATCACAAGGGTGATAAAAAAAAAAGAATTTAATTCACGCAAACAAAAAATTCTCGCTTTGCTTCATAAACAGATTTTAGCTCATCCGATTTTAGATCTTGAAAATTAAAAATTAATTCTACAATTAGAATCAGATTTTGGAAACGAGATCGTCAAATATTGTCACACCCTAATAATTTCGGATAAGAATGAGAATGTGATTGGATATATAAGAGACTTAGACACTAGTAATAATAACTGGGCTTAATTATTTTGGACTAATGGTTTGGGCCTAACAAGTTATTATTGCTAGCGGGTCGGGTCGTTACATTTAGTATCAGAACCAGTTCACCAGCCGAAAATGTGTAGTGAATTTCGGCTGAGCGAGGGTTTGAAAGATAAGGTGATAGGCTATGCCCGAGTCTGAATAATAAGGTGACCGACTATGTCAGGATCTGGATGACAAGGTTAGCAAGACGAGTCTGACATCGCTTGGTGATCTTGAGTTGTATGTGTGAATGGACTGACGAGTACGTTAGAGCCTTAACGGGAGGAGGGCTTAAGCATTTTGAGATAGTGGCCTAACGAGTTATTATTGATAACGGATCGGATCATTACAAATATTTTATTCAGCCAAAAATTACATTTAAATCTAAAATTATCTTTCTAAAGTTATATCAAACCTCCACTTTTTCTTGAAGTTGATAGAGATCGAGAGAGAGGTGCCAAAAACACTCCAATTAAATGCTTTTTGACTCCAAAAAGCAACTCCAAACATTTACGCACATTATATATATATATAGTGGCTTGTGCATACCATCATGCTTTGAAATGAAATTAATGGTGAAAAAGAAACAGCTCGATTTGATTAGCTGAGTATTAATTTGATACATTACATGTCATGGGCCATGCTTAATCATAAGAAATTCAATTGCTCACTCTATATATATCTAATTATTGGACATGGAGATGGATGGTTACATGAATTCACATCATAATTAAAACACTGTCCTTTTCTTTGAATTGTCGTCCTTCTCATTACTTCGAAGCAATTTGCTCCATGATTGAATACACAAATTTTTTTTCTTTTTTTTGATGAAACAGGGGTATACCCTATTTGTACATAGGTGTGGTTACAGACGCGCCGATTGTCGATTATCGATTATCGGCTAGTAAAAGGACAGTAAGTTGTAAGACAAACCCATCAACAGACAATACAACACATATTGCAATCATTGTGGACCCAAAAAATCATTCCCGTCCTCCTGTGAACGCTGATGTCCATAGTTTTACCAAGCTATGTACTCTAATTGTCGTCTCGTCCGTTCCAGTAGGTCGGTCTTCGAATATCCATCTGTTTCGTTCTTTCCATATTTCCCAACATGCTGCAGTAAAACAGAGATCAAACCATTTCTTTTGCCTCCCTCGGACACAGCACCTTGCCTGATTCCATCGAGTAGGTAGATCTCCTCGGCTTGTAGTAATGAAGGCATGAGCTGTTGGAATTGCTTGCAGGAGCTGCGCCCAAACCGCCGTCGCATAGTTGCATGTGAAAAGGATGTGATCAAGATTTTTCCCATTTCTAGAGCATTGTGAGCAAATCGAAGGACCGTGCCAGCTTTTGATAGCTAACGTATTGTAGGTTAAGATTCTGTTTGTCGCCACAAGCCAAATGAAGACTTTAACTCTGAGGGGGATCTTGATCTTCCAAATTAAAGAGGTTCTGCAAGCATTAATGCCATCAAAAGTAAGAAAAGAGTATGCGCGGCGAACCTGGAATGCACTATCGTCGTTCCAACGCCAAATTGTAGAGTCCCGGTTCTGGGTTAATGAGATATTCCGGATTAGGATTTTCAGTCGCGGTAGCTCCTCTAGTTGGTCGGCTTGCATCCGAGATTGATGGAACCCCAAATTACCCTTGTGAGCGAAGCGCCGAATCCAGGTAAAGACCGAGAAGTGTTTTTGTCTCGCGATGGTATAGAGATTATGAAATTGATTTCTAAGAGTGAATTCGCCTGCCCATCTAGCATTCCAAAAGGATGTACCTTTCCCGTCGCCTAATGAAAAGGAAATAGATGCATGAAAAGGCGCTATAGTGCTGAGGATTCCTCTCCACATTGGACAGCACCTAGTTGGAGTGTTATCGCCAGTTGCCGGCTATCTGTACCTGTAGTGCTTTTGCGTGAGTAGTCTGACCCAAGGTAGGTGCGGAGAATTGTAAAAGTTCCAAAAGCCCTTCATTAGGAGTGCCGAGTTCATAGCTTGTAGCTTTCGGATGCCTAGTCCGCCCCACTGTTTTGGGCGGCAAACTTGATCCCAGTTAACCAGGCAATGGAAGACATTAAGAAGTTTTCTCCCCCTCCAAAAGAAATCGCGGCGGATCCTATCGATGGATTTCACGACCCAGACCGGCAATCAAAAAACCGAGCAGAAGTAGGACGGGATACTCGAGAGCACCGAATTAAGTAGCACTAACTGGCCTCCGCGAGAAAGATTCAGCCCTTTCCAGCTCGCCAGACGGTTGTCGATCTTCTCTATTAATGGCAAATAGTCTGATCTGCGGAGTCTGTTTGGAGAGAGAGGTAGGCCCAAGTAGGTAAGTGGGAAACCTTTAACCGCGTAGCCGAAGGAGGAAGTTAATAGGCGTAAGTGAGCTCTTGTCGTAGTTGATCCGAAGACCAGAGCAAGCCACGAAGTCGTCGAGAATCAGCTTTGTAGCCGCCGCAGACCTTGGGGAGCCATCTAGAAAGATGAGTAAGTCATCCGCAAATTGAAGCGCTTGAATTCTGACATTTCTGATTCCTTGGTCTTGGAGCAAATCGGACGAAGCCGCCCTATGGAACATTTTGAATAGAACGTCAACACAAAGGATGAAAACGAGAGGGGGTAGCGGATCTCCTTGCCGGAGGCCCCGCTTACAAGTGAAGCCGTTACCCGGAACACCATTGAGTATCACCGAGGTGTTGGCCGAATTTAGAAGTGCCTGAATCCAGTTTATCCAAATTGGCGCGAACCCCCTTGGTCTGAGAAGGTCGACCAAGAAGCCCCAGTTGATGTGGTCGAATGCTCGTTCGAAATCTATCTTTAATAAGGCTGCTTTCTGTTTAGAGGTGTAAAGATGGTGAACAAGGACATGGGCGGTGCTGAAATTTTCGAAGAGGCTACGACCCTTGATAAACGCTGTTTGGTACGGGTTAATTAGCTCCGCCGTGATTGTTTGTAACCGCGATGCGAGCACTTTGGAGATGAGTTTACCCATGCTATGGACTAGGCTTATTGGGCGAAAGTCTTTTGCTAGTAGAGCCTCTGTCTTCTTAGGGATGAGGGAAAGCCAGCTGGTGTTGATGTCGTCCAGCTTCGCCGTCCCATTGTGAAAGCTAGTGAAGACCGACAAAATATCGTTCTTAAGTAGGTTCCAAAATCTTTGGTAGAATAACATCGGCATCCCATCGGGTCTAGGTGCCTTTTCCGGGCCACTAGAGAACACGGCCTTTCTCACCTCTGTAGCTGTGAATTCGTCCTGAAGGCAAGAGAGATCGGGGTTGACACCTCTGTACAACTCCTGAAGATTGTTGCTTGTGGCAGTTCCCGGGTTTGTACCCGGCTGATTAGAGAAGAAGTTGAATAGGTGATCAGCTATAGGTTCATGCGAGGAAAGCAAGGTGTCGCCGTTCGAGATGCGGGATATGAAGTTAGAGTTCCTATGACCGCTGGCCTTGAGGTGGAAAAATCTAGTGTTTGCATCTCCTACTTTAGGGTTTAGGGTTTAGGGTTTAGGGTTTAAAAAAAGAAAGAGACGATTATTTAGTATACTTCTGAAAAGTTTTTGAATATCTTATTTACCTCGTCTACAAGCTAATATTAAAAATACTATTTTGACATTTCAAAGTTCTTTCAAATATACCTAGATTCTATTAGTTAATGGTTAGAAATAGCCGTTATTTTTGTCGTTATTTTTGTCAGATTATTATTTTGCGCTTTCAAATATGCCCTTCTGTCGTCATCCACTTTTCTTATTTGCTGTTAAATTAGGAGCAAAAGAGCTAGTCTGATTTTTTATCCTTTCAAATATATTTTTCTACCAATACCAACTTTCTTATTTGTCCTTAAATTAAGCCAAAAGAGATATTTTAATTTTTCAACTCCGGTAGAAATATCATGTGGGTTTAATTTGAGATGACTTAACCGGATTTGTTTTTTGAATAATAGGGAAATATACAAGTGGATATATTTAAAACAAAAAAAAGTACGAATATATAAGATATTTAACAAATTTTGAGGTACAAATAGTGTGATGTAAAAATGCATATATGTGAATGCTTATAATAGCAGTAGTTGTTTATGTTTTGATACATTCTTATATAATCTTTGCTTGAATATTGTTCCTAGTTGGAATCTCGTGTATTGTATTGATTGCGACGCCTTGTACGTACAGGAAAAGTTCTGTCCGCGGTACAGGAGAATCTCTATCCGTTCGGCGGCTGTTGACGGCCCGAACTCGACCAAATAGGCGTAGTCGCGAGCTCTGACACAGATAATTATTCCAAAAAATGCTATTTATATATCAAAAAGTGGATCTACATCTTACACATTTATTCAAAAAATTTGCTCACTCTGTTTAGATTTTTAATATCAAAAAATAATAAAATTAGTGGGAATATACTGGTCTCTAAATGGTTTGATTTAGACTGTTTGAACTTTACAAGAATCAAATTTTGTAATTTACAGTATTATTTATCTAATGATCAAATGGTCTCCACATTTGCAAACTCGCTACGAGGCGCATGATAGTTTGGTTTTCAACCTTTATTTCGTTATAATTTCTCACTTAAAGTTTCTGAATTATTGCATTCAAATCCCACGATCTAATTCAATTGACTAAATATTAATAAATTATTAATTAGGAATGATGTAATATATTAATATTACTTTATCATTAATCACAATACTTTCAAAATACTTTGTGGGACTTAATTTGAATGTAATAATTCTGAAAGTTCCAGTCATAAATCACAATAAATTAAAATTCGAGCACTAAAGCGTCACGCGCCTCATAGTTTGAGGGCTAAAAGTGTAATTTACCCTTAAAAACTAGCTGCTTATGAAAAATATTTGCTTGAGAAGCTGCATTCAATTTGCATACTCTTGACTAGTTTGGTATTGTAATAGCTCAAAACACCCTCCGTTTGGTTGGGGGTTAAGGGGTGGAATAACCCCTTAACCCACCCCCATATTATTTTCAAACACCCTCAAAAATAGGTGGAGTTAACTCAAATGGGTTATCCCGGCTTAGCTAATCCCACCAAACCCCACCAAACCCCAACCAAATACTATTTTCTATTCATAATAACCCAATATCCTTCTTATCCCACCCACTCCAACCAAACACTATTTTTCACTATTCTGGACTAACTCCAACCCCCAACCAAACACAAAAATACTCTAAGCCCACATTAACCCTGAACTTAACACTATTCATGAAATAACTAGTTTTTCCTTAACCCCGAACAAAACGGTAGAGGGTGCCTTTAAAGCTGTAAAATTGTGATTTCAGCCCCCACAAGAGAATTGAAGGGGGAATAATTGGAAACACTTTAGAACTTTTAGACACCTTGAAATATAAAAATAAATGCTATTAAAAACATAATATTGAACTATGCTTAATACAAAATCTCCATAGATTGACCGCTTGGTATCTAGGGCTTGCTAATGCTATTAGGCAAAACAAAAAGAAAAGGCATACAAAGATATGCTTCTTCGTTTTTCTGTGGCTCTGCACAAAATATATCATAATTGAATCATTACATAATGCAGAACGCTGTATTACATATAAAAACAAATGTAAAAATGTATAAAATTTATCTCAACTATCTTCCATATTAATCAGACTACCTGACCATTAGAAATTTTGATTTTGCTACCTAACATTTTAATTTATTTGATTTGAGCCGGTTGTTGACCATTTAATTTTAAATTTTGAATTGTTATTTATTTTTATGAATTTAGTTAATATATTTTATACAATTTGTGTAACTATAGATTCATTAAATTAAACAATTAGCTTAAATTTTAAGCCATCAAATTACTCAAATCAAATAAATTAAAAGGTGAGATACTAAAATCAAAATTTGATAGGTTGGATAGTCGAATTAAAAATGGTCTATAGTTCAGGTAAGTTTTATATATTTTTAGCAAAGATAAATAGTGTTTTTTTTTTTTCATCATACCACAATCTTTCACCAATTTCAAATAGTCTAAACAAAAAAAATCTCGAAGCTCCAAAATCAACGATGCCATATTAGGAAACTCTCGATCTGCTGTCGCGTATTAATTTTACTTTCATTCAAGAATATGTTAGGTGTTTTTTAATACTAAAAGAAGAATTTTTTAAACCATAAAAAAATAATTATAATATTTGGATAAATACAAAACTAATAGATGACAGCGGATCGGGGTTGACCAAGAAGCTACAGCAAAAGCCAATAACGCCGTATTGGAAGACCCAATGACACCGTATTGGATTACCCAACGACGCCATATTGGAAAACCCTCGATCCACTGTCACATGTTAATTTTACTTTCGTCCAAGACTCTATTAAGCATTTTTTAATCCTAAAATCAAAAAAAAGAAAAAAACTATATAGAGAATGATAATAATTTTTGGACAGAAACAAAACTAACACATGACATCGAATCGGGTCTGACTAGGAGTGGCAATCCAACTCGCTGTTCGTGAGCCGGCTCGTGTTCGGCTCGAAATGACCTCGAAATCGGCTCGCTCGTTTAGTAACGAGCGAACACGGTGAATTTTTTCGTTTAATAAACGAGCCGAACACGAGCTAGGGTCATCGCTCGTGTTCGGCTCGATAACTCGAATACATATATTTTATATTTATATAATTTATTTAATTTATATTTTTATATATAAAATAAATAATTATATATAATGTATATTTTTATTATTTAATTTTTAGCAAAATAAAAATATAAGTGCGAGCTTAATTATAAAAAGACTCATTTGTATATAAAGTTTTAACTATTAGATCAAGGTAAGATTTTATAAATTTATTTTTTTAATATATTTAATCTATTTTTTATTTATTTATTGATCGTTAGGCGAATTTCGTGGTAATTCATAAACAAGCCCATTAACAATGGGAATTTTAGGCTAAATCTGCCTAATAATGGCCTAGTGCCCGACAGTAAACCACAAACTTCGCTCGTGTTCGGCTCGTTTACACCCCTAGGTCTGACCAAGAAGCTACAGTAAAAGCACATGGAAGAAGCTGGAAATGGGGAAATATTCCCATCCCACATTTCCCGGGCTTTTTACCAACCTCAAATGGTCTCATAACAGAAAACGGTCCAAATAAAGGCCCCCCTTCCATAAGCTCACCTTTTCTTTCTCCTCCTCTCTCAACATGCACCCCACATTCCCCCTCCCCTAGAATTTTTCCATATAAAAATAGGAAAAATAAATAAATTAGGTGTAAATAAAATAAAAATTTAGAGAGAGAAAGAGAGAAGAGTCACTCAAATAGCACCACCCAATAGTACAACTGCAGCAAGTTTCATTTTGGTCCTCGGACTGTCGAATTCGGCAATTTATGGTCCCTGAACATTTTTAAAGACTTTCATTTTTGCCCTTGTTTATATTTGCTATTAGAGGATAAGTTATTACCTATATCTAATGCATCTATAGATTTATGTACCATGAACTTATCAATTATTGATTTATGTAATTATTTTCTGTACGTAGAAATCGGGTTTTTCAATTGGAAATATGGGACGAAAAAAGAAAAGATAAATTCACGATGTATGCACGAGTACGTAGTTGAACTAGGTGCAAATAATAACTATTTAATATAACCTTATTAAAGGTTCGGGGATTCCGAATGTTGAAATTAGAAGTTCGAGGACTAGAATGAAATTTGATCTAGGAACTAGTGGTGCAATTTACCCCCCCAAAAAAAATTGTCTTTGTTCCCAAAATAAACACACACCTTTGCATGGCTTTTTTGGTCTATAGAGAAGGGCCCTTGTTTTGGTTCTTTCTCATTTAGAAGCACTTCCCCCTCTCCCCCCCTCCCCCCCCCCCCCCCCCCCCCTCTCCCTTGCCTCATTGGAGAGGTGAGGTTTCCCCTCCTCAACCAACACTACATTCCTTTCCATTTCCTTGCACTACATCAAAATTCGCTTCAACATGCCTCGCCCCGCGTTTCTCGACTCAAGCTGAGGCGATTTACCGCGTGTGATGGTTCGGTTCCTGAAGAGAGGTTTCAGTCTAGAGAGGTTCTTTCGCTGCGGAGTGATGATCGAGCAGTTGGCGGGAAGGTCTCGGAGCGTGATTCTGGAGAGCCAGGGATCGTTGGAGGCCGCAGACGACAGGGTTAGCTCGAGGAGCGAGGGGCCGACGGGACCGAGCAGGTCTTCGGAGGCCCAGAAGGTCGGCTTGCCGCTCTCTCGGTCCTCCGAGAAAGGGCCCAAGTCGCGGTTGGGCAAGGAGGGCGGCGGCAACAGCCAACCTTCAGGTAAGGAATGGCGAATTCGATGACATAGTGATGACCTTTCAATTGTTATATATGATGAGGCTTCGCGTAGTTCCACTTTGGTCTCGAACCTTTAGATTGTTGTAGTCTTATCAATTCGGTTCTGTTCATCCATCAAATCAATAACCGACTTTCGCAATTTTCATATGCCAATTATGTGAGTGTTTCTATCCAAGTTAACCAAAAAAAAGTTTCAGTTAAAAAGGCTTCTTTGTTTTATTACCCTTTCTTAGATATGGAGTTGATGAAGGAGAGGTTCGCGAAGCTGCTTCTCGGCGAAGACATGTCGGGCTCGGGCAAAGGAGTATCTTCAGCTTTGGCTCTCTCCAATGCCATCACCAATCTTGCAGGCATATTAACCTATTTCACATTTGGGATAATTAGTACATGATGATTATATTAACTTGCAATAACTGTGTCCTATATTATTGCAGAAG
This sequence comes from Aechmea fasciata, assembly GCA_025177825.1. Lineage (NCBI taxonomy): Eukaryota > Viridiplantae > Streptophyta > Magnoliopsida > Poales > Bromeliaceae > Aechmea > Aechmea fasciata. Next base: position 3,838,143 of record CM045936.1, read on the forward strand.
CATACACATCTTAATAATGTTGTGCCATCATTAGTTGTCAAATCTAAATTATTGTTTCTGAGGAAACATGATTTACCTTATATTTATATTCAAGAATGAAATGATTTAAGAAGCGGCGATTGGTTTCAGCAACAGAAGTGCCTGACAACTCTGACAAAAATAAATGCAAATCATTTATGTCGAGGAACGCGTCCTTACAGAATCCGTCTGACCGTCCGACAGAAGAAAATGTCCTTATTAACTTGTTATTGTATTTCTCTGACACTCTTTCTCGCACCCTGCCTTTCATATCTTTCGAATAATAATAGACTTGCGACATCTTTACACTATCCAGTGTATCGCATTTCCACACAACTACTTTTCCAAATCCATAACCTTAACCTTCATACAGAGTTTCTTTGATTTTGATTCATTTCACATGATGATCATATATTCTACGATAATTTGACTAATGTTATGGTTCCTCGTTTTCTTTTTTCTTTTCTTTCTTTTCTTCTGTAATTGTTTCAGCTTCTGTCTTTGGGGAGCGCTGGCGATTAGAACCGATGGCAGCTGACAGGAAAGCAAGGTGGAGGAGAGAGATAGACTGGCTTTTATCAGTCACCGACCATATCGTAGAGTTTGTTCCGTCCCAACAAGTATCAAAGGATGGAACTAACATGGAGGTCACACTAGCAATCTGATTATAATTCTATGCAATTCAATAAACTTATTTCTGGACACTCACCTCAGCTATCATCATCTTTCACTTCTGCAGATTATGGTAACTCAGCAACGACGAGATCTTCTCATGAACATCCCTGCCTTGCGCAAGCTCGACGCAATGCTAATAGTAAGAAAGATTCAGAACTTCTAGTCACCCGAAAACTAATGTGCTAATATGTTCTTCTTCTCTCTGTTGGATAGGAATACCTCGACAATTTTAAAGACCGCCAAGAGTTTACGTACGTGTCGAGAGATGCGAATGAGTCTGAGAAGGGTGGCGCGAAAAGGAAGGACGATAAGTGGTGGCTTCCGACGGTGAAAGTCCCTCCAAATGGCCTATCCGAAGTGTCGAGAAAATGGCTTCAGTATCAAAAGGAGCTTGTGAACCAAGTTCTCAAAGCAGCTATGGCTATAAATGCTAATGTTCTTATGGAGATGGAGATTCCAGAAGCCTACATTGAATCCCTTCCCAAGGTTTGGTTCGATCGCACTTAAACTTACTGTTCATGCAGAGCTTTTCTAAGATTTCGCAAAAAATTTATTAACTTGATTGATATGCTTACGGTACTTGAACTGCTAGTGCTATATACATTGAATTTGGTTTGTTCTTTACTTTTTATGGGGCTTGATGTTCTATCCTTGTACTCTGTTATTGGCTCTGTTTGGCCTGGCTGCAGACTCTGCAAATGTATTGTTTGAGCAGAGCTGCTCGAAGCGACACGTAGAGGTCGTTTATTGAAATCCCTCCAATGATTTCTTGCTTTTGCCGAAGCAAAAGATTCAGATTGGAGCTTCTGCTTTGGGCCTCTAAGCTCATTTCAGCTTTTGGTCATAGCAAAAGCTTCGGATTTTTACTTCAAAATGAAAAGATGTTTGCTATTCGAGCAGTCATGCCAGAAAAGCACTTATGGTACTACGAAAGACAATTCACTTACCTGGCTAATTTTAATGCCCAAGATTCTAATAGCGAGTTAGATGTTGGAAACTTTTGATTATTCGTTAAAATGCAGTCTTAAAGTACTGGCCAAATTTCACAATCTGATACTGATGTCTTTTTTCTGTTCATATAAACAGGCATTCCTCTTTGTTGATTTGTTTCTATGTAGTGGTAGCTTAATAGTCTTTGGCTCCTTTCACATTTTATATCTTCTATTGAAGTGTGTTGCTTCTTAATTCATGTTATAGAATGGGAGGGAAAGCCTTGGAGATTCAATCTATAAGAGCATAACAGTTGATTGTTTCGATCCCGACGAGTTCCTATCATCTCTAGACTTATCAACGGAACACAAAATCCTCGACCTCAAAAATCGGATTGAAGCATCCATTTTCATTTGGAGGAGGAAGATGCATCATAAAGACGCCAAGTCCACATGGGGGGCGGGTGTCAGCATGGAGAAAAGGGAACAATTCGAAGAGAGAGCCGAGACCATTTTACTCATTATCAAGCATCGATTTCCTGGTATTCCTCAATCGGGTCTAGACATAAGCAAGATCCAATACAACAAGGTAAGAGATAGAATTTCACTTCATCAATTATGCTTTACTATCTGTTTGGATAAACGGCACCAATGATCCCCAACCTTTCAATGATTTCAATTGGATCGCTAATTGTTGCATTCAATTCCAATCTTATTTCTTTTCACTGGATTCTTCTATTAAGTTGAACACAGAGACCTGCATAATTGCCAAATGCGGAATCCAAAATGTTGCTTATGCGCCACTTAGATGAGAATTATGTTGATATTAATGTCACAAGAGTGAGATTTAAACAAAATGTAATGGTTAAGGATGCAATTGTAACTATAAAAAGATTGTGGACAAATCTGGAACTATGCTAAAAGGCTGAAGAACAATGGTGCAATTTACCCTCAGTTTTCTTGGCACAGATTAATCTTACCATGTTGAATTCTTCAGGATGTTGGATACTCAATTTTGGAGAGCTACTCGAGGATTCTAGAAAGCCTAGCATACAACGTAATGTCCCGGATCGACGACGTTTTCTATGCCGATTCCCTCGCCCGGGACCCAAATGTGTCAAAGAGAAGGCCTTCGTTAACAGATTCAGAGCCAGTTAAAGGAACGGTGAGGACCCTCGATCCCAAAGAAGAAATCGAGAAGCTGAATAAAATGGAAGCACCCGCTTCGATGACGCTGTCGGATTTCATGGGTTGGCACGTGGATCAAGATACTGAGGAAAAGAAGAAGGATTCAAATAACTTGGAGGACACGTTAAATGTCGATGCTATCAAGTTAAAGAAGCCCCCGAACATTGTGACTAACAAGAAATTTTCTTATATAGAGAAGCTTCAGAACTTGGGAGGTTTGAGAAGCCCAACGGCGCGACACTAGAAGTCCTAGGATTAAAGAGAGAGAGAGAGAGGCATTATCTTCTGAGGGATAAAACAACTAAGGTCTATTTGTTGTTTTCAAGGGCTGTTGTTGTTGGTTTTCATTCATTTGGGTGCTATTTAGGTTAAAAATGTTCCCCCTTTGTGTACTCTTCGAGTTATAACCTCACGGTAATATGTAAGTTTACAACGCTATTGAGATTCCCGATGCTCTGTCCAGAAACAAAAGAAATTCTCCAAGACAATTCAGTTGTGTGGTTGGCATGATGCGTTATTTCTTTTCCTCGAAATACTTTGCGAAATAAAACTTCAAATTATCTTTCAGTAGCATCAATAATGATCAAGGACTTCTTAGCCTTGTCCAACAATCATCTTTTGGAACATAACAGTACGATCTTGGAATCCCATGTAACCATCTTAAACAACTCCACGATCGATTGATCATTGAATGGCTAATAATGTTGAATGAGTAGCATTGTAATTCAATAATAAGTTGATTCTATTTCCAAGTAGCCTCCGATAAAAAGAGTAGTTTCAGGCTCATTTTTTTGTAGAAGCATGTAGAACCTCGCTTCTACAGGGTATGAACTAAACCTTAGTAATGAAATGAAATATTAAGCTAACTCACACTGAAATCAAACATGGATATGTATCATGCCTAGAGAACAACTTATGTAAGACCAATTAAGGCATCAAAAGAACTTCATAGGAGTGCTTTTTCCTTGTCTTTTTGTTTTTTCTTTCGTCATTGAATGACGGAATAACTCCTGGTTTCTCTGAAATAGGATAATCATAACCATCAATTTTATGCCCTCTCCACAAGGATTACCAGGTCACATAAAGCATATCGAAGATTTAAGATTTCATTTATTGGCACCATTTTTTCATTGTATCAACAACAATCAGGCAAAGGACTACTAACCATAAGCACTAGTAATATTTCATTTAGTGATTATAGCAAACTTACACACTTCATATTAGTTTTCGACTCAATATAACACAAGGGTAACTTTTGTAAGTTTAGGAGAACGTGTTAATCTTAAATGGAGGAATCTCCAGATTTCTTCTTGGTAGTAGAAATGAACTTCTTCTGGACTTAAAGATGCCAAAAGAGAAAAATAGCAGTATATGACATGCTATCCGAAAAAGAACTACTCAAATTCATCTAATGGTAATTCCTACATTGAAATAGGTGTAATGTATCATCAAAAGCAGAGAAGAAAAATTTTCAGAAGCAAATATTCTCCCTACAGCAAGCACAAATGGAATTTTAGATAAATAGGCAGGAAGATCCGGTCTTACTTACAGAGAAGTTCGAACAGGTACTATATCGACAACATAAATGAGTAGTGAAAGAGATGAGGTAGCAGTACAAGGAGTTTATATCTTGTCGCGTGGGCCTTTCTGAGGCGGCAGTTGTGGGCCTTTCTTGATCGGCAGGATGTCTCCCGAGGCTGTTGAGCTCACGTAGGCAAGGAGGGAGCCACCGCCCAATATCAAGAACTTGAGCAGCAAGCCTCTCTTGGCGAACGGGGCACCGAATGTCTCGAAGAACTTACTCTGCATTCAATAATCCAAAAATCACTGATGTCAATTGGTGACGAGCTTGTTATAAATCATCCTATGTTTCTCTTAGCAAGATCTTCTGTGAAATCCATGTATTATTTTCCAATTTCTACAAGTATTTTACGGAAGTTATTACACTTAACAGTGTTGCTTGCAAATTTCATTAAGTGCATAAATAGATTAGTAAGTACATGAACATACAGGGATATATACGTATCTAACAATTGAGTATATGACAATCATGTGGCCGATGGCAATAATAAGCCATGAAATTCTTATACGCTCAGTTTCTGCCATATTTCGACTACGAGTCCTAGCATGTAATATAAAGATTCTGAACAGCAACCACCGAGAGGTGAAGTGGTAGGTACTGGTGTTTTTTTATTATTCTGCATTACATGTTCTATCGCTTCTCTTTTACTTGAAAGTAATAACAGAAAATTTTCATTGATTTACACATGAAGCAGCGATTAAGCACTTAAGAAATAAAATGTCCACTTATTTCAAAATAGTAAATGAAGTATAAAAATTGAGTTCTACGGAACCACCATTTTGCTCTAAAAGCTCAGTTCATACTCAAGACTCACCCTAACTCACCCTGATGCAAGGACCGATTTCGACCACAGAATCAACTCGGTGGCCTCCGTCCCTGATTCGATGTGAAATTACGGTTTTTCTCTAAAATCTTGAGCTATTAGAAAACTGTGCTTTGAATACGTTGGCTGATTATGGTTGATTATGGCCGCAAGGCCATTATGCGAATTTTCTATTGAAGAAAGGAACCAAAATCATACTAGAATTGTTTCTCTAACAACTTGAGTTGCTAAAGATTCGTGTTTTAATGTATTATATACTCGAAAAGCACGTTTTCTTTGAAACAACTTTAGTATGATAGAACTGTCGCATGAATTTCCATATTTCTACCCTCTTTCAACAAGAAATCTTTAGAGAGTAACAAAAAAATTGGTTGTCACATAGACAAACACGAGACATGGGACACGACACGACGCAGATACGACAACTCAACAGCTTCAAAATAATTAAGACATGGACACGGTATGGACACCGCTAATGAAATATAATATTATTAATATAAGAATACATATTTATTATATCTAAAATATTAATTTGTGCTAACATACTGCTATATTTTGTTATACAAATGAAAATAAAACTTTCATCAATAGTTCGTATATTTTAAGAAAGATAATTCTCCGCCATACATAATTTATTTATATCATCCAAAAAATGTTTGTATTCATTCATCAAAAAGCCCAAAATGTTTATCATGTTATATTATATATGCATGAAACTTTTACTTTAATTTTTTTAATGAGAAGCGCTATGAACGTGCGTCCATAGCACGTCCGCGTTAGACACGAGTCCAACACGGGCACGCGTGTGTCAGACGAGGAAGTCTACTATCTAGCAGCTACACCACATCATCTTTGTCCAGCCAATCATATCTCTCCTTTTGAGATAAAAATACAACAAAAATATTTTTCAAAGACTCCCCTGTTAAGGCCCGACGTCCTAACGTCCTCGTCAGCCATAAACACACTCACAGTCCAAGATCATCCGGCGATGTGAGACTCGTCTCGCTAGCCTTGTCATCCAGACCCTAGCCCTGGCTCAGCCGAGACCCGTCATACATTTTCAGCAGGTTATTGGCTCTGATACCAAATATAACGACCCAGCCCACTAACAATAATAATTCGTTGGGCCCAACTACCGGCCCAAAATACTTAAGTTCAGTTATTATTACTGGTGTCTAAATCGTTTATATATCCAATCACATCTCCATTCCTATTCGATGTGAGAGTATTGGGGTGTGATATGACTGGCACATTTTAGACCCTTTCTGTGTCCGACACGGACATGCGAGGCTTAAAATTGCATCGGTGATCCATAGGTAACAAACAGTGATGGGGCGAGGGAAGAGCCGAGGCACCTGAAGCGGGTTGTAGGGCGAGGGCGCGTCGGAGCCGTACAGGTCCCACTGGCCGGTGGTGTTGCCGAGGTCCTCGAGATCGAAGTAAACGCTCTTCTCGCCGTACTTAGCCACCACAGCCCCGCCGCGCGACCTGCCATATTCAAACCACACAGCCGCGCCAGGGCATGGTTAGAAGCCGAACGTGACCCGCACCCTTCATTGGGGCATAAAATCAAACACCTTATTGTCAATTACCTCACGCCAGACCGCCGCGGAGCGCGGCAAAGGGAGGGCCTGACGGCGAGCCTGGCGCCGCCGAGGGAGCTGCCGGCGAGGCCGTTGACGGCCACCGGCTGGACGGCGGCGACGGCTGCAAGAGAAGCCATTTTTTTGTGGGGAGGGATAAGACGATAATGAATTGATCTCACTCTCTCTCTCTCCGCCTCTCTTTTGACGTAGGGGAGTTAATTAGTTAGCGTAGGGAGTGTTGAAGTGGATTTGAACGTGGATTGTGGAGGAGATTTCGCGGGTCAATGGGAATGATGAGGGATCCTCAGAGAGAGTGACACGTGGCAGATTCAGGATTGGGTTATCCTGATCTTCTTGGCAGTGGCCAAAGTATGGGAATGGGTGGTGGACCAGGTACACCACGTCAGCAATAGATTTTCTTTTTTCTTTTTTCTTTCTTTTTTTAATTTGCTCGCAGTTTCCCTTCCTAAACCTAACCTCTTTTGGTAAAAATGTATTACCTACCATCTTATCTTTCAATTTATTTGATTTGAGATAGTCACATATATTTAAATTTTAATTTTAAATTTTGAATATATCGTTTATATTTATATAGATTTAATTAGTACATTTTTCATAACTATAAATTTATTAAAATAACTAACTATCTTAAATTTTAAAGTCAAAATACCGTTGGCTAATTCAAATCAAATAAATTTAAGGGTTGGATAGTAAAATAAAAAATTCGAAAGCTTGAGTAGCTAAATAAAAATAATCTATAATTGTAATGACATGACCCAGTAACAATAATAACTCATTGGACTCAAATCACCGGTCCAAATTGTCTAAATTCAGTTATTATTATTAATATATCCATCACTTATGAAACCATCACACTCTCCCGCATTATTCGATATGAAACTAGTAGAATATGACATACTCTCCTAGTTCTCTAGTTTAGGTCGTGACGTTCTTGTTAGCCCGACTCAATCATACACATAGTTCTAAATTTACCAAGCGATGTAAGATATATCTCACACTTCCAACTGCTTATCAAGCTCTGATATCAAATATAACAATCCGACTCACTAATAATAATAGCCCGTTGAGTCCCAACTAATAGCCCAAAATGTTTAAATTCACTTATTATTAGTAGTGTGTCCGTCACTTATAAGTCCACTTATAAGTCCATCACATTCTTTTACATTATGTTAGAACAAATTTCGCAACGAAAATCTGATTGCAATTAAAATCTAACTAATTTGTTATACCAATAAATAAATCGACTTACCGATAAACGCTAAATTCCAAATAAAATATAATTGATTCGGAAGCATGCCAGGCACTGCCCTAAGGCGTATTCCCGTCCTTACGTGCAAGATTAATCGGAAACAACACCCCAAGATAGGACCGGAATTCCTCCTTCTACGAGCACGATCGCGGAAGAGGTTGACGGAGATTCTTTCAACACTCGGTGATAAAATAATGGAATAAAATAAAATTAACAATTCTCTCAAAAAAATACTTTATACTATAAAATTAACAATTCTCTCAAAAAAATACTTTATACTGTAGTTGTTTTACCTCACATATATATTCCCCAGTACTGTAGAGAGGTAGTTATATAGAGGTATAAAGCATTGTAACTGTTGAAGCCCAACGTTCCAATGCCCAACGTTCCAATGTACGAGCACTAATTAAGGTCTTAATTAGCACGATCCCAACGTTGGAGCCGCCGCAATCAATTGCGGCCGTTTCACTAATTAAATAAACTAGCAAGTGACCCATGCGATGTATGGGACTGTTGTTATCAATTTTTAGTTATAATTTTTGTGTAATTTATTGTCAAGTCATATTAAAACTTCTCATGAAACTACTTTATATATATATATATGGGTTAAATGCATACAGGTCCCTGCAAACATAGCCAATTGCGGATATATCCCTCCAAACGCGAAACTAGGTGAGTTGTCCCTACAAAAGTTCGAAGTTATGCGGATATGTCCCTGCAGTTAACATCCGTTAGTGAACAGTTTGTTTTTTAACGGTAGAGACGTGAAATGACCATTTTACCCTCACAAAAATATCCCTCCAAAAAATTTTCTCTTTCCCTTCTCCTTCTCTTCCTCTTCGGACCTTCGAAGCGGGCGACGGCGACGGCGGCGGCGGCGGCGGCGGCGGCAATGGCGGCGGCGGGGCGAGTTGGGCTCGCCGGCGACGAAGAAGAGAAGAACGCCGAGGCACCAAAGCTCTACCGGAGATCGTCGCCCTCAACGCCGGCGACGAGAAGTGGGAAAAAGAAGAGGAAGAAGGAAGAAGGAAGAAGAAGAAAAAGGAAGAAGAAGAAGGAGAAGGGAGAAGAGGGAAGAGGAAAAGGAGGAGGTTCGCCATCGTCGTCGCCGTCGCCGTCGCCGGATCTCCTCGCGGCGACGAAGAAGAAGGAAGAAGAAGAGAGGAAGATGGAGAAGGGTAAAACGTCAATTTACACTATAATTAACCATGGTTAAGTATTTTAACCGTGGTTAACGAAAATTTTTAACGGATACGGACGGTAGGGATATATCTCGCATAACTTCGGACTTTTGTAGGGACAAGTCACCTAGTTTCGCGTTTGGAGGGATATATCCGCAATTGGCTATGTTTGCGGGGACACGTATGTAAATAACCCTATATATATATATATATATATATATATATATATATATATATATATATATATATATATATATATATATATATATATATATATATATATATATATGCTACTATCCTATTAATAGGATAGGAGCGTCTATCGAGTTTTTAACCTTGGATGAAAAATCGTAGGGTTATGATGATATTAGTCGGTTAGAGTTGAATGGTCACTAGGGTTGAGTGGTCACAGGTTATAATATTTAATCCAATGGTTAGAAATGATGAAAGAGTTGATCCAAAGGCTAAAAAGCGATGGGACAAGTGCTCACTATCCTATTAATAGGATAGTAGCCGCACTCTATATATATATATATTTGGAACACAATAAGCTATACTATTATCAAGTTATATTAGAATTTCTCATAACTGCTTTATATGTATATAACTTCTCATAACTTTTATATACATAACTTCTCATAAGCTACTTTATATATATAACTTCTCATAACTACTTTATATATATAATATTAAAAATTGTGAAATATAAAATATATAATTTAAGGGAAAAAATGTACAATATAAAAAATTTTTGGTACATGTAGTTATGATTTATTCTAATTAGTTAAATTTTAATATAAATAATATAAAATAAAAATTATGATAATATATGATTCAAGAAAAAAAAAGTACAAATTTATTCTAATAATTTACAAAATATTTGTAAAATATAAAATATATATTATTATATATATGATTTAAAATAAAATATAATAAATGTACTGATTTATTTGCGAAATATATATATTTCAATTAAACTATAAGATGCCACGTGGCACATTGGAACTTCCTATGTAAGTGCGCCACGTGGCATCATATGGTTCAATTGGAACCATGCTTCAAAATTATATATATATATATATATATATAATATATATGATGAGAATAAATGATTTAATAATGATTAAAAAAATTAAGTAATAATAATAATGATTAAGAAATTTTGAATTTTCTCTAACAAATTATTCCATATGAGATTATTGGAGTGTCACAGTAATTTTGATAAGTTTTTGTATATTTTTATTTTTTTAATCTGAAAAATTAAAAATACGAATCCTCTTTGGTGAAAAAGAATTTTTTAAAAAAATCCCATATGGTGAGAACGTATGTGGTGAATGGTGATGCAGAGTTGAACCCCACTGGGCTGTGTCCCATTCAGTGAGTGTTACGATGGGTAGATGATATACAGTGTCCATATTTTTTCTGAGCCAAAGCCAATCAAAGAGACCGGTCCTAGAGCAAATGGCAAAAGATCGCTTGATAATTGGTATCTATACGAGATTTTAAATTCGAATTCTAATTGTGTAATATCCCGATGGTTTTTAGGTAAATAATAGGTAAAATAGAGATAGAAACTTGAGATAGAGGTAAGAGAAGAGAAAAGAGAGAGAGATAGAGATAGAGAAATGGGGTAGATTGATAGAGAAAGAGAGGATAAAGATAGAGATTAGAATGGGATCAAGAAGAGATTAGGAGACTTGGGATAGAGATTTAGTAGAGAAGAAGAAGATAAGAGAAAGGGTTTGAAAAAAAAGCTTTGGGGGAGAAATTGGACTCAATACATTTCATTCATGCCCTCTCAATAGCTACATCTACTTCTTATAGACCTCTTTACATTGTGCTAAAAAGTAAATTGCAGAAAGAAAGTGGATTAAGCTGTAAAAGTAATAAAAACAGTAAAAGGGTCTAGCGGGCCTATTTCGACGGAGATATGGGCCTCGGGTGGGCTTGGCGGCCCAAAGTACTATTAGTGAATGGATGCGGGTTAGCGCCTTAGCGGGCGCTTCCTCCGCGTGACCCACAAACCGGCGGATATTGGGTCCGCATTTTGGATCCGCTCTGGAAGGCTGTCGCTCCGACCCGTCAGGTGCTACTTCCATTCTCCCTTCGCCTCGATCCAGATGGACCTTCTCCTCCAACCTCGATCCTTCCATTTCCCCTTCAGCTCCGACGAGGCTCTAGCCCGTCGCCCTGCCGGAGTTCCGCCGGACCACCTCTCGCCAGAGTCCTCCACCAAGCTCGCCTTCCTCAACCTACTGCCGCCCCCTATCTCGCCTATATTTTTGTAAAGTCGCCATTTTTACTACCTTCCTCTGTTAACTACTACTCTTCTACTGCTTCTACCATTTATTCTTCAGGGTCGTTACAAATTGATTCATATTTTTAGTTAAATTTATTTTTAAATGAAATAAACAAAGCAACGATAGTGTGCTAGCTATCTCTTTAAAAATAAAAAAAATAAAAATAAAAATGATGGCATTTTGTACGTCATGTGTGCAACGTGCCTTTTACTCCGCCCTTTTTTTTTTTTTTATCCGCCCTCTTTTTGACATTTCAAAAAGGTGGTGGGTCTGATGCTTTCATGAATTCAGAGGTGGTTTGGGCCGTTGAAATGGTTTGTTGATCGAACCGGGGTTTCTCGCATGGTCTCATTCAAACATTACGACTCTTCTTCATATCCAACACCTTTTTTGTTCTCATTTCGCTGCTATTTTTACTTTCTCCTTTTTCCCTTTTCTCGTAATTTTTTTTTTTCTCTGAACTGCATGTATATAATGAATACGAATTATCTCATCTCTTTTTGTTTTCTTGAGAGAGAATATATAGTTGGACAAAGGAAACGTTTCTCCCCTGCATTCAGTTGTACCCTTTTTTTTCATACTGCGCATGATGAAATAAACTGTGGAAATATCAAGAGCACGAACTTTTTTTTGCAAATAGCCCCCTGATAATTTTTTTTTTTTTTTAAAATTAGTTCTGTCCAAAATTTTTTTGTACCCATAATGCACAAGCGCCACGTCGGTAGCGACGAAGTGGGCTAAATATTTAAGTTGAACATGATGAACCATTCACCATATTCAAACACGGTGAATGGTTCGCCGTGTCCAATGCGTATATTCCGGACTTAGCAATTTTTGGCTAAGTCCGCAGTATTTGTATTGGACACGGTGAATCATTCATCGTGCCCAATACAAATACGCCGGACTTGGCAAAGTTTAGGTATTTGTATTGAACACGGTGAACCATTCACCGTGTCCAATACAAATACTCCGGACTTGGCAAAGTTTAGGTATTTGTATTGGACACGGTGAATATTTCATCGTGTCCAATACAAATATTCCGACTTAGCTATTTTAGCCACGGATATATACATTGGATACGGCGAACCATTCACCGTGTTCACCGTATTCAACTTAAACACCTAGCCCTAGCCCCGCCCGCGTGGCGGGGACGTGGCGCTTGCATGGCAGGAATAAGACCATTTTGCAAATAAATTTTTAACAGAACTAATTAAAAAAAAAACAATTGTCAGGAAGCTATTTGCAAAAAAAAAGTCCCAAAAGCACTTTTGGTGTGTCGGACAAGTTTGATTGTGTCTCATCATTAGGCTTTTGGCTCAAGAGAGCAACAACGACTCATCTCTCTCTCTCTCTCTCTCTCTCTCTCTCTCTCTCTCTCGGGCCATGTGGAGCATTGCGAATCTTGTTATTATCCATTTTAACGGTTGGTGATTTCTAACTGGAAGACACAGTTAATTCTCCACTTTTACTTGGGCATACAAGATGACGAGGCTAAATTACGAATAAGAGGCCTAGATCATGACAAATGCCTTTTTCACTTAAGCACACATATTATGAATAGGAGGCCTGGAACTGTGACTCATTCCCCTAATCACAATTCATCTCAACTACAACAACCTAATCAATCGGTTGAGATTCATAATAACATCTCGGCGACATGGATTACTTGCCCAAACAAGATTAATAATCCCCCCCCAAAACATTCTCCTCCAACATCACAAATGAAAACAATATAGAATAGCAGCACTAAACCAGGTTAGTTAAATCGGTAACTAACAGACTCAAATGTTAAACAGACATTTAACAGAACAAGAAGACCAAATCCATTTTCCAATCCTGTAGGAACAAAGTTCACTAATTCACTCATCCATGTCTCTCACTAATTACTTATTCTATAGAATTGCCAATGCTTTGTTATATTAAAAAAAAAGAAAAAAAGGGAGGGGGAAAAGCTAGAGCAAATTCAGATCTGACTCACACCGAAACTACTGGGGGCCTCTGTAGAGCTTACCAAAGACATGGAGGAGGGCGACAACGGCGATGAACCCAATGCTCATGATGAGGACGGCGTTGGGGGATATCTTGCGCCCTGCGGTCTCATCCGTGTAGAACTGGAGCATCGTGCTGGCACCCCCTGCTCCCCCGCCGGCACCTGTCGTCCTCCGCCTCCGCAGACCTGCTGCGGCAGCCGCGGCGCTTCCCCTAGGTGGTGCTTCCCCATTTGCCACCATCTTGATCGACTCTGCGCATGAAAAATAGGATGAGACATAAACAACAAGCAATACACACATGGACATGATGCACTGTCGGGAGTTATAGAAGTGGGCAAAGATGTGTAAAACCAATAACAACGTATTACTATTCGGCGTAGAATACATATTACCCCGCCCCGGGACAGTTAATGCTTACAAAAAATAACTAAAAACAATATGCTTGGTCATAAATTGGACAAACTTATGTGCCTGTTTAGATGCATGAATATGTTGTTCAGCACGTCGTCGTCTGTTTACACAAAGGAAATGCAGTAATTAGTTGATGGGGAGTATGAAAAACCTGTCTAAAACCCCCTATATAAGTATACGACCTCCAAATATTTTCCGGGGAATGCGACATAAGTCATCTTATAGGCAGGTTTAACCATTTGAATAAGTCATACGTATTAAAATTTCAAAGTAGGTAAAAATAAACTTTCCTTTGCAAGTTTTCTAAGGTAATTACAACATAATAATAATAATAATCATGATTTTTCAAGACAAAGTAATCTAACCAGAAGGATATGCTGAATAACTTATTCAAGCCTTGAAACAGGCAATTGGCCTGCTTGGATGTCCAAATTTGTCATCCTCTAACCTGCCTAGCAAAGTAACATGAAGTACTACAGTATACGCAAAGTTTTTAACCCAGCAATAGCAATGGATGGTCTTCTCTGCATTTTGAGAATTATGTTGGTGGTAACCGGTGTAATTCGAACTGTAAGAAACATAACACTCATGGCAGCTGCATTATTAGTGACTTTTACACAAGAGGCCTACAAATGTGGCTTTTGGCACGTAATTGCAAGGTTTGGTCCTCGATGCCCATAGCAATTGGTGAAGTTTTATATGAAAGGATTTGAACAAAGTCTCAATGCAGTGGAGCTCAGATTAGAATGAAAACATATAACCCAAGCCGAGGCAAAAAAGATCAATCCTCTGCTTATATAGCCAAATGATGATGCATGAATTTTTTTTTTTGGGCAGTTACCAAGTAGAATTATGCTAACATTGTTTTGACGAACCATAAATTGAGATTGATGGTATAAATTACGACAAAAAGAGAAAATTGAAAAAGTAGAAAGAATAAACAGTAATCAGAAAATTTAGCAGAAAATACCATCTTCTCTCTCCGACTCTTTATAAGTATACTATCTTCAACCCATGATTTTGTACAATACATAAGGAAACATATAAGATTCTAGCATGAAGGCTCTAAAACCCTAAGAGATCTAAAGCCACAATGCCAAGTTTTGAAAAGTATGATTTTCTGAAAATCCAGCAACATGCAAATCCATTTGCAGGGTCCAAAAAGAACGGATTAAAGGAAAAACATAATTCTAATGATCTGAACAACGCGATCCAATCACAGGATCGGAGGTAAAGGAATAAGTAAGTCCTAAAAATGAAAGGAACAATTACTTGAAAAAAAAAAAAAAATCAGGATAAATCTCTCTACTCAACCAATTTTAAAGTGTTCCTCGGCAATATAATCGACACATCGCATCAAAATGCCAGGATCTTTCGATCGAGTTCAAATAATGTAAAATCCAACAACAACTGATCCAAAAAGAATCAACGAAACAATCACAAATACCCCAAAAAAAAAGAAAAAAACGATGTATCAACAGATCCAGCGCCGATCTACCGAGGCACACCAGATCTACTACCGACGATAGTTGCTACGAGGCCCTAATTCTCACGAGATTGAGGAGGAGATCCGAGGGGGGAAGGAGAAAGGGTACCAGAAGAAGAAGATGAAGGAAGAAGCGTTGCCCTAGCTCCTCGCTCGAGTTCGAAAGCCTCTCGATTTGCTTTTGGTACAAATAAGGAAGAAGACGAAAACTGACGCACCTCTTGGATCCACTCACAATGTTCGTCGTATCCATGGGCCGGCCCAAAATATTCTAGGCCTAGCCTGTACTTTGCTAACTGGGCTTCACAGTTGGTCCAGCTAAACGGATCATAATAGGCCGGGTCCCTTTACTAGGGTGGGCCAAGGATACCGGAGATTTTTTTTTTTTTTTTTTTTTTTTGAGAGAGAGATAGGTAGCACGCTACCCGCTTCGTTTATTTCTTTTAGGTACCGTTTGGTTCGGGTATAAGCAAGAATTAGCTATTACAGGGATAGGTACAAGTATGAGGATAAGAAAAATAGCGTTTGGATGAAAATTGGGTTGTTCCTGAGGATAAGAAAAATATTAGATAGTTTTATATAAAAAATGGAGGTGTTGGTGGGGATAACCGAGAACTACTATTCTCGGGTAAAAATTAGCGTTTGGATATAAAGGGGGATAAGGGTCTATTCCTATTCCTATCTCCTAACCAAACAAAGCCTTAAGAAATAAACTTAACTAGAAATGTGAATCAACTAGGATTCGAACTCGAGTCTCGGGTACCAACCACCAAGCCCTTTGCCACTTGCTCTAGGGACGGTCGGTGATGACCGGAGAAATTATTCCCTGCATTATGGGTGTGTTTGGTTCGAAGTCGGAATCGAAATCGGAAACGGAATGGAAATAAGCTGAAATCGGAATCGGAATGACTCATTATCTCATTTTGTTTGATTCGCTAATTGAATCGGAATCGAAATAAATCATTCTCATTGTCGGTGTTTGGTTCAAATAGTTATCAGAAACGAAATCAAATTAATATACCAATTTTATCCTTTATAATATATTTTAATTATTTTTAACTATTTTGAATACTCTATTTAAAATATAAATGAGTAATTTATAAAATAATGAATAAAAAGTAAAAAATATATAAAACAAATAAATGCATACAATACGAGATCTCACATTATTTTTATTCAACTAGTTATTATATTTTAAAAAATTATCACAATTGACAAAGGACTTGGCAAAGGGCTTGGTGGTTGATACCCGAGACCCGAGTTCGAATCCTAGTTGATTCACATTTCTAGCTAAGTTTATTTCTTAAAAAAATAAACGAAGCGGTAGCCTATCTCTCAAAAAAAAAAAAATAAAAAAAATAAAAAAAAAAAAAAAAATCATCATTCAAAATTCTATGATTTTGTCCCAACACCTTATTTTATAAGAATTTTTTGTTAATCAAAATCTAGATTTTTTTTTTCCCTCTTGACATAATAGCACCATATGTGATATTAACATCAAATAAAAAAAATTTACTTCTTGGTAACAAGGACAAAAAGAAAGATATGGTCTCACAATCATTAGTGTTCATACGTTTTTTTATTTTTTATTTTTATTTTTTATTTTTTTGGAGAAAGTCCAAATTCATGAGACTTTTGAGAATAAAAAAATAGATAGAGATTTGAGAGAAAAATGGCGAGGAATTCTCACGGGATGAAGATTGGGGAGATGCAAGCCGCGCACGCGAGGAGAGATGAGCGGCGCAGGGAGAGCGAGGGTTTTTTTTTTTTTTTTTTAAGTCGTATGAATGAAGGCTATTTTAGTATAAATTAATTAAGTCGGGATTCAATTTTCAATCCGGGATACGAGGCCGGATTCGTTTCTACCCGAATTAGCCCATTCCCATTCCGGAATGGAAACGAAATCGGAATGAGATTACGACATACCAAACATCTAGAAACAGAATGGATCATTCCGATTCCGGATTAATATTTAGCAAACCAAACACGCCCTATGTGTATCCGTACTAATATGCATCGACCATCGATTTCGTTGATTTACATTGGACGGTAGAGATTTACATGTAAACTGGAGTAGACGGTCGATAGCTTACTGGTGCAAGGAGGTAGATGTGGACATGGTTCAGCGGAAAAACATCCTGTGGAAGGCCCCTTTTTTTTAATAGGTTTCGGCCCACTATATAAGTCCTTGTATTGGCACGCAAATCCCTAGTAGGAGTCGTCTTCTTCCCTCTTCCTCCTTGTCTCATGAAGGAGGAATTAAGTCGTATCTTGGGGTGTTGTTAGGTTAATCCACGTAAGGACGGGGAATACGCGAAGCGATTACTAACACGCTTAGGATCAATTTGTTGATATTCTTTTTCTACAATTATATTTTTGGATTAGCGATTACCGGTAAGTTGATTTTATTTATTTTATCACAAAATTAGTTAGATTTTAAATCACAATCAGATTTATGTGTGAATTTGTTCTAACAATCTAAGGCGTAATTCCCTATCTGATCGTAATTAAAATCTAACGGGTGCTCATCCGTATTAAATTAATTTTTATTTTATATGTATATAATTTATTTTATAACTTAATTGTATGGTTGACATTCAAAATTAATGTAAGTTGGAATTAGCATTTTCAAATTTTAATTGCATATAGTTTATTTGCAATTTTTATTTGTTATTTACTATTATTAAAATACATATATATTACTGTTTTGAGTACAGTAAAACTATTTGTGAGCTTTCATAAAACTTTTTACAGATTTGAAAAAGGTACAGTATATACACTATTAAAGAGGTAAAAGTGTTTGCTACAGTAAATTATCTTTTAAGTGTATTGCCTTCTTAAAGTTTAATTTATAAATATATATTTTTTTAAAAAAAAAATTACTATAGCATTACATTGTACGGTTTAATCAAACAGGCTCCAGTAAAATTAATTTTCACTGTGTATGGATTTTAGAGTTTTGCTACAGCAAATAAAACCCCTGTGATTGATTCGTTGACAGCCCTTAATTTTTCTGGCAATGTTAAAAAAGTGTATCTCTCCCTCATTTTACTTGTGAAGGGTGCTGCTGTGATTGCCAATTGGGGTGACACCTGAACTTACTAATCTTGGCTTTTGATTCTTGATAATATGCAGAAGTTCATTAAAATAGTAGATATATACGAAGTTGTATTGTTAATTCTTAGAACAACATTTTTGCATATATAACTGTTGAAACTACATATTGTGGAATTTTGATGGTCTGCACTTTCGCAGACAAACCGTCACATGTTATATTTACCGATTTTTTTTTTTTTAATTCTTTCTCTACAACACCATTTGCCCAGCGTGTCAAATAGTGTCATATATATTAGATTTTTAAATCTAATTACATATAATTTGCTTGTAATTTTTAGTTGTTTTTACTGTTTTTTAAATATATATATATATATATATATATATATATAGAGTCCGGCTGGTATACTATCGATAGCACCATGCATTTGGTGCTATCAAGTTTTCCGCCGTTAGATCCACCCCTGTAATGATTTTCACCCGTTAGATCAATCTATTCAACCAACCACCCCCTTAACTCTAGGGGGCCCACATCATCCTAACCACACATCTCTCAATCCAATGCAAAAGCTTGTGTATGCATTAACGTATGTTATTAATAGCGTAGTAGCGCAGTGATTCATATATATATATATATATATATATATATATATATATATATATATATATATATATATATATATATATATATATATATATATATATATATATATACACTGTAGCATTACTTTGTTTTCCACAAAGACATTGTACGGATTATTAAAAAAATCTGCTACAGTATAAAACTTTTGTTTTTTTTTTAAAAAAAAAAAGAAAGAAATTTTGCTACAGTAAGATTTTTGGTAAAAATATATATATTTGCTACTGCAATTGTACCGAGTTTTTTTTTAAATATCTGCTACAGTAAATATTTTAATAGTTAAAAAAAAAAAAAATTATTTGAGTAGGATTTGAAACTGCAGTCTGAATGGTGATTTTTTTAAAAAAAGAAAACCCTAACCAGTAAAGCAAAATTTTATTCTTGTCTTTATTATTGGTTTAGCATTACTTATACACTGTTTGCGGCATCAAATAATAATTTGATTGTATTTGTCATTTGCTCGAAAATATTTAATTGATATAAAATTTTTTAAAATTGTTTGGGCCTTTTATTTACCGTTGAAGCGAATTTATTTGACATGATTAAATTTCATGATTTTAAATTTTTGTATATCTCTGAAATTGTGGGGGAGCTCTTTATCATCAGTTTGATAAATTTTGCTATTATAATTGCTCTCGTGATTTCATCTATTTTATCTTAATGTTAGCTTGTAAATGAATTTGTTAAAGTTGGCAGATAAATTATATTGAGACATAAAGTTATTAGATGGTTATTTTATTTGAGTTTTATCAGATCTAACCAGAATATTGCAGATTGCTTGACAAAAGACCTGAACAGGACTAAGATCCTGGAGTCATCGAGGGGGATGTGGATTAGCCCGTAAAGGGCCTTCCTGCAGTGGGAACCCAACCTTTGTGATAGGCGATCCCTTGAAGAAGGTTCAATGTGGTAAAAACAAGCTGTCAGGTTGGCCAAGAGCACTTTCTACAAATTTTATAAAGGAGCTTTAGCTCCAATCCCATCCCTATGGTGAGTAGTGCTCTATGTAGTGGTTTAGGTTGAGCTGAGAGCTCTTAATGGGATCCAAGGCGATAATTTTCGCGAGATGTGACTCTATACACATCCCTGGAGGAAACCACCTATATAAGAGTATCCGTATGTGGCCGCGGCTATGTGAATGAGCTATACATAGAAGCTCTTATGAAAAATCAAGGTACTGTGCATGGCCATTAACGCACGTACCGCGACGGAGAATTCTCAGATCGTGTGTGTGATAGTTGAAGTCAGGGCCACAGGAACGTAGTTCAAGACCTGGTTCACTCTGATTCCTTCTGATGGAAACTATTTATACTAAGTGAGGTTAAGTCTCTTAAAGACACCTTACCGATTGCATAGTATAAACACCCGGTGATTTATTCATTTATTTTGTCTTTAAGTTTAATCCTTATTTTTATGATTTTAAATTTTGTGGGGGATTGTTGATGAAAATTCAAAATCCTACATATTTTTAATTAATTATTTTTATTTCTTATTTTCAATACTTTAATTATATTTTTATTTATCTTTTTTTGTTTTGGTCCGCAAGGTGCGCGGACGTTGCGCACGTCCTCGCCCTGTGCACATTCATGAGACTTAATTCTCGGCAGATGTTTTTCCCTAATTAAGTGAAATGAACGTTGGCCTAATTAAGTGAAATGAATGTTGGACCTAATTAAGGAGATGTGAACGTTGGGTTTCCCAACGTTCAACTTTGCTCCATTATGCTATATCTATATAGTTTCTTCCACTGTTGTAAACAGTGAAGAGAGATATTCGATATACAAACAGTGAATAGAAATATTTTGAGATCTTTTAGTTTAATTCTCTTTTGTAAATCGCCGGGTGTTGAAAGTGTCTTCGTCAACTTTCTTCACGATCGTGCTCGCAGAAGGAGGAATTCCGGTCGTATCTTGGGGTGTTGTTCCCGGTTAATCCAGCACGTAAGGACGGGAATACGCCTTAGGGCAGTGCCTAGCACGCTTCCGGATCAATTTGTTGATATTCTTTTTCTACAATTATATTTTTGGATTTAGCGATTATCGGTAAGTTGATTTTATTTATTTTATCACAAAATTAGTAAGATTTTAAATCACAATCAGATTTATGTGTGAATTTGTTCTAACACCTCCCTCATCGCGCTTTCGCTGCAACAAAACCCTAGCAACCAAATCGACCATGGGTAAGAAGCGCATCTCCTCCGTCCTCTTCGTCTTCTTCTTCCTCTTCTATCTAGGGTTTCTCGTGTGATACCATACTACGGTTTTGTGAATGCGGTTGTTATGGTAAATCTCTCTACCTAATTAGTATCATTCATTATACGCGTGCCTCGCAGGAAAGGTGCACGGATCTCTTGCGCGTGCAGGGAAGGAGAGGGGCCAAACGTCGAAGATGGAGAAGACGAACAGGAGCAGGAAGCCGCAAGGCCGCGCTCGCAAGCGCATGCAATACAACAGCCGATTCATCACCGCAGGTATCTTAATTCTTCTTCCCATTGTAAATTTTATATAAATTTCGAGTGTATCATAACCGATTTGGTCATCGATATGCTTGTGTTATATTAGGTTTACTCAATGCATTTTTTTTTAATGAGTCTTTTGATTTTATTTTGTGTGAAAGAATTTTAGTGATTTGATATGTAAATATAGTTTGTATGATGTGTTATGTATGTAAATTTTGTTCTTCAGTTGTTGGATTTGGAAGGAGGAGAGTGCCTAACTCGGGCGAGAAGTCTAAATAGTTGAAGAAGTAAAGATGGAGATCGTTACACAGCTGGTAGTAGCTGCTAACTATTCTAAACTCGTCTCGGTTCGCCCTTTTATTTTCTAGGGTTTTGTTTTTAGCGTTACTATAGTTTGTTATAGTTGAGTTGACCAGCGATATGAGAGTGCTTTAGGGGACTACAGTTTTGCTGGGATGATAGTACATTGATCCCTTCTTTCAGACATAGTTAGATTCTTCCGTGGATAATATACCTTAGTAGTTTACTGATTTCCCTCAAAAGTTGGTTTGTTTTGGAATTCCTTCATGCTTGATGGATTCTGTTTATGCGACCGCAATATTTGTTTATATTCACTAATAAGTGAAGACCCAAGAATGATGCTCTTGTTCTTTCAAATATTTAATACGACTGGTGAGGATGGCAAGCCATCCAAAAGTTTTTAGTTGGATGCTTTGTGTGGCAAGAGATGTATTGCGTAATTGTGCTTAATGTTAGTTTATATAGTAATAGCCGTTGATTTTTGATGGTTTTTTTTGGTTCTTTCTGGCAGCCTGGGCAAGGGTTGGTTGATCATCTTAGTGCTCCCTTCTGAAGGACACAAGTTTTCATGTGTAAATGGGTTTTTTGGCGGAACAAGGCTGTGGTTGATGTTTTTCATTGTGTTTTCCCTGTTGCTTAATCTTTCCACCATTAGAGCCAATTGCTATGAGATTAGACCATTTTCTCCCTAAATAGGTCGTCTATCAGTGCTTGACTGCTTGAGGATTGAGTTTGCTTCCCAGAGATTTCATGTCTCTAACCCGAGACTAGAATCAACAACTAGCAAACATGGCTTTAAGCGCGTTTGTGCCGCCAGCCCACCTCCCATTTTCATGTTCTTGCTTCTTTCAGTAGCAAACCCTGATGTGGTACCTTTTTTCCTATCGATATTCATTTGGGCCCCTTTATTTTTTGTGAAGTGGTGTGATGGTCAAGTGTAGCTTTTGAATTGTGATATTTGATGGTCACACTTCAAGACAGAAACGGTGGTAAATCTTCACACTACATGAAGTCGTGAATTGTAATGAGGTGAGATATGGTTGTTAAAATTTGATGCCATTTTTTTTTTTCTTTCCCCCTCTGTTTCCAAGAAACTGCATGTTGAAATGCTTAACCCGGGAGGATGGTTTGTTAACTCTTTTCTACTTTTCTTTCTCAAAAGGAAAAGAAAATCTCGTATTAACTTAAGGAGGTGTTTGGTTCGCGCTATGATAGATTAGTCGGAGTAAAAGGATGCCGAAGAATTTGATTCCTACTCATCTTATTACTAAGGATATAGTATTTCGATGTTTGGTTCGCATAGTCATATCATCTGAGATTACCAGAAAGATAGATTAACGTGTTTGGTTCGCGCAGTCATATTATTTGAGATTACCAAAAAGATATATTAATGTGTTTGTTTCATTAGCTAGTAATATTAATAGTAATATAAAATTAGAACTAACCGGTTCAAATAAATTCGACATATATATTGCAAATTAACTACAAGTTTTGCATCATAATATTCAAACAAGTTCAAAGATTATAATATTGAAACAGTAATAGTATCATCACCAATAAAGACAATTGTTCAAAAATAAAAATTTTTAAGCAACATCAAATATCCATAACAAGTCCAAACAAGAAAGCAAATTAACTACAAAATTTGACATATATATTGCAAATTAACTACAAAATTTGCATCATAATATTCAAACAAGCTCAAAGATTATAATATTAAAACAGTAATAGCATCATCATCAATAAAGACAATTGTTCAAAAATAAAAATTTTTAAGCAACATCAAATATCCATAACAAGTCCAAGTAAGAAAGCAACATCTATCGGAAGTAAATAACAAATAAGTTCAACGCTTCATAAACAAGAAAATATAAACAAAATACCAAAGTTTAATATCCTCTAGTCATTGCAAAATATAAAACAACTTCATTTACGTGCAGTTAGAACATACTCAATATATTCCTTTCTAAACTCGACCGGAATTTCGTAAAATCCAGTTAGTTTGGTTGTATCAGATATTAAGATATCGTAAGCAACCATACGATCCTTATCGACGAGTCCCTCAACCTTCAAAAGCTCTTCAAACAACTTTTCCTTTCGAATTGCATCAGTTGCCATAAATTGAAAACAACCAGCTAATTTAGAGATACTTTCGCTAGCATTTCCAAACATGCTCTCAATGGAGCGTAACGTTACATTAAGGGTCTGTTTGTTTGCACGTAAGTGGGGTGGAAATGGGAAGGGGGAAGTAGTTTTCGGTGAAAACTGTCCACTTCCGTTGTTTGGTTCACCGTAATTTTATTACGCCCGTAAGTCCAGTTCACCTAAACTAATGAACTTGACTTCACCCTCCCATGGGGCGAAGTCAAATTCGGTGAACTAAAAAAAGGCAAGAGTGTTAGGGTTACCTCTTCTCCTCCTCTCCTCCCGACCCAAACTCTCACCATTTTCTTTTCCTCTGCTCCCGACCCAACTCACACCATTTTTTCACCCTCAGTAGACCACATAAAAAAAAAATTTCTCCATCATTTTGTTTCTTCAATCCTTTCTTCTCTCTCTAACCATTCATCTTCTTCGATATGAGATCTCGCATTCAATTTCCATCTCCTTCCCTATTGCAGTTGACAAGGTTTGCAAATAAATTTTTTGTCTCTGATTTACTGTAGTTTTTATTTTTTTTTTCTTTACTGCAATTTTTTACATTTTTATTTACTGCGGTTTCATTTTTTTTTTAATTTACTGCTATTTTTATTTTTTTGCTCTGATTATTAAAGATTTAAGATTAGTGTTGTACCAAATCACGTTTTTTTATTTATTTCATTTTCTAATTTTTTGCCCTTTATTTTCGATGATGGTGGCTTTTTTTCTGATGAAAAAATTTTGGGGTGCGGTGGGGTTTGGGTAGGGGTGGGGGATTAGAATATGTCCTTTTTCATCCTCTTGTTTCAATTTCTCTGGGAACTTTCTCTTTCATGATGCTGATTCATGTTCAGATTCTTGTATTGATTCTCCATCAGAAGAAAAGGTGGAAAAAGAACTGATTCTTCTAGCTTTCAATCTGGTTTTGCAATGATGTTGTGAAATGGTTTAACCTTGTATTGTGAAATGGTTTAACTTTGTATACATGATGTTATCATGTAGAGTCAAGCAAAAAATTTGCTTTGTTGTATTCAAATGCACAAACTATGTTTGGATTTGGATTATTAACACACGATGCACACACTGTGTTTGGATTTAGATTATTAACACTAATGCCACGTTTGTTCTTTGATTAATTAACACATGATGAAAATTATATAGTTTCTTTTTAATGTAGAAAATTTTTAGTTTAGTTTATTTGGCACAAATATTAGTAATTTTTTATAATTCTTATTTGAATCTTCTTCAGTTTCAGATGGACAATAGAGATATCCTTTTGAACGTACATCGTTCTAATCAAGTTGGATTTGTTATTATGGTGGTGTGTGTAATATTCTTTTTACGATTACGTGAAAGGGATCGGACATTAAACAGAGAGCCATCTAAATTGAGGGATTTACATAGAAAGGCTCACATGCGTAGAATATTATGCGGAGGAAGAACAAATTGCGTGGATTATGTTCGAATGGGACCTGAGACCTTTTTAACACTTGCTACAATAATGAGAGACAGGGGGTTATTAAGAGATACAATACATGTGACAATTGAAGAGCAATTAGCCCTATTTCTACATACTGTAGGTCACACGACTAAGAATAGGGTATTAAAAATTCAGTTTATTCGTTCAGGAGAGACAGTGAGCCGCTATTTTAATTTAGTACTTCGAGCTATATGTGGCATCAGGAACCAATTTGTTCAACAGGCGAGTTCTACAATTCATCCGGAAATTGCAACAAATCCATATTATTTTCCTTATTTTAAGGTAAGCAAGTAGAATAATATCTAAAAGTACTAATAAAAATTACTTTATTTAAAAAATTATGATTGATTCTAATGCTGTCGTAGGATTGTATCGGTTTATTGGATGGTACCCATGTCCCAGCAAAAGTTCCAGCTAATATAGCTGCTCGATTTCGTGGTCGAAAGGGGTTGACACAAACTGTGTTATCAGTAGTCACCCCAGATTGTAAATTTACTTATGTTTTGGCGGGATGGGAAGGATCTGCAAATGATTATGCAATACTTAAAGACGCCCTTTCCTTACTTCCTCCATCAGGATTACGTGTAATTGAACGTAATATATAAGTAACCATTGTATCAAATTTTACAAATAAAATAATTGTTACTATAAATATAATTGTGGAAATGCAGGAAAATATTATTTGGTTGATGCCGGCTATACTACGATGCATGGTTTTATTTCTCCATATCGATCAGTTCGATATTATCTACATGAACTTGAGCGGCGTACTCCACGAAATTGTAACAAACCACTTCCTCGTAGAATGTGCCGAGTTCCGTCGAAATGAGCGGAACGCGGAGTGAGACAAGTAACACAAGGTTTTTTAGGTGTTTTAAAACCTATGTGTAGTGAAAATAGGACCCACGAGAGCCATTTTGCAAATCTGGAGAAAATCTCAGACTTGGGGCTGTGGGGTCCGGACCTCACAGATGGAGACCGGACCGCACACCCGCAGCAGCCGAAACAGAGGAAATATCGGCTAAGTCCTGAAATTCCAGCCTACGGGATCCGGACTTGAAGTCGAGACCGGACTCCCGAGACCGGTCCCTGAGGTCGAAGACCGGTCTTGGATTGCGCAGAGGCTGAAAATTGGCTAAGTCCCAGAATGACCACCTACGGGATCCGGACTCCATGACCAAGACCGGTCTTGAAGCCCGAAAAATGCCCAGTTTGGGCAGATTGTAAAATTTCGAAATGAAGAGGTTTATTTGCATTGTTACAACACAATATACACTCCAATCCTCTCCATTTCACAGCCACTTCACTTCCAACACTCTCCCTCTCATTTCCCCTCTTTCTCTCTCTAGAAAAGGAGCTCTAGAGCTTGGAGAAGAAGGAGAAGAAGCTTGGAGAAGGTGGGTTGGAGGCTTTGGAGGTTCTAGAAGCTCTCCTACAAGGTGGACATTGGGATAGCTTGGGCCAAGGTGAGGTTTTATGGAAAACTTAGGTTAGGGTTTGGATTTCTTCCATGAAACCTAGGGTTTTTGAGCTACTTGTAGAGCTTCAAGCTCCATGAAAACCCATGGATGCTTTATGTGCTCTCATGGTGGATCATTAGGGTTTCAAGTGGAGGCCCTAGAAATGGTTTAGATGGTCTTAGATGAACTCTAAGAAGATCAACAAGCTTTCCTTTGCTTGTGTAGGAGATCAAAATCTAGGGTTTCACATAGGGCATTGGTAGAGCACCCAAATTTGGGGCTTTTGGACATAGGGGTTCTAGGGTCAAATTGACCTTGTAAAAACCTAATTGGGAGTATTCCCGACGCATGGGACAACTCCGTTTGTTTAAACGAAAAGCCCATCTATGAGCTACTATATAAACTAGCCTGATTAGAGCTCTGTTTAACGCGCAGGTCGCAAGATAGGCCTCGGTTAGCCACGAAACTCAAACCACAACCCATCCATAGTTTTTAAAGGTGGGTAGTGCATTCCAAGGACATTGGACTTCTCTCTATGTCTAAGTGTCATCATTGAGCATGCTATTTATATGTTGAGCATATTGCATAGTAGGGTTATTATATATTATCTTGTAATTTGTGAGTTCAAATGCATGAGGAATATTTATATGATTGTGTAGTGGTAAAGAACAAAGAACCCTATGTATGTATGTTAAAGAACAAGAACTTAGTGTACTTAACAAATGAATGTGATATTGGACATGTACTTGAGAGTGTGACATGATGAGTTTAGAATACTTAGACAACAAGTGTGGCATCATTGACAAGAATAAGAACAAGTAGAGTACTTGACATTAGTAGAGTTTTGAGATTGACATTATGACAAATACAACCTTAGAGTTAAGGGTCATATGAATATAGTCTCCTTGAAGTCAAGGAATGAATTGGACTTGTAATCCTTAAAGTTAAGGATAGATCGTACTCACCATATAGTCCTTGCTCGAGGGCGGTAGCTCCCCCTAGGGCGATGAGCTCCGGAGTTGTCATCACTGGGTTGGAGATTCCTCAGAGGACGATCCCGTCGGGTCGTAGCGAGTATCTCCCCGATAGTAGAGATTTGAGTTTGGTCAAGTTTGTTGAGGGCGAAACCTACGGGTTAGCCAAGAGATTGGGTCAAGGACTTATGATTTTGCATTTATCATGCGCTTTCTGTCGAGCATCTATTGTTTACTTTCAGGCATATTAGCTGCATTTGCTAGTTGGTTACTATCTTACCTTTCTTCTATTATGCCTGAATTAGAACTAGTGGGAAAGTCGGCGTGGTTGGTTGCCGAATCCACTGTGAGCTTTGTTGTAGTTCTCACCCTACTATTTCCACAACGCCGGGACCGAGCGAGCCGGCCGAGGACCGCAGTAAGGGCATCGCGCCCTAGATAGAGACCGCCCGAGTATTTTATTTTGGTAGTTGCATTCCCTTTTATATATCATCTTTTCTATTTGATGATTGTAGATGCTAACCTTAAATGTAATCAAGTTTTATTTTGAGGTATTGTGATGTAAGAAAGAAATGATGCAAAGAATGTAAAGGTTTTAAAGAATTTCAAATTGTAAAATATTTACATGTATGTGGTTTAAAGTAAATCATAGTACTTGTATGATATTCAGTTTTAGTACTTTTACTTTGGCTATTGCTTGTCTTCGTGCAAGCCGTTTTTGTATGCTTCCGCATGTAAAAATTTTATACTCTATCTGTACTTGTTGAGCCTTGGGCGGACAGGGGAGGCTCTGTTCGTTCAGCGTCTGTTTGACGCTCTCGAACCGGCCAAATGGATCGGGCTCGGGGCGTGACAGAAATAAAGAGGAACTTTTCAACCTTCGTAGTGCATCATTACGCTCAAAGATTGAAAGGAATTTTGGAATACTTAAGAATCGATTCAAGATGTTGACAACACAACCTTTTTATCCCTATCGTACACAAGTTGCTATAGTATTGGCTTGTTGTGTCTTGCATAACTATATTCAAACTGTAGACCCGAATGACCTATTTTTCAACGAAGAGGTTGTTCACGTTGATGATGAAAGCAGATACTTCTCTCAATCTCGAACACAAAGAGAACATCGTGAAGAAAGTAGACAATGGGTAGACCTAAGGGATGATATTGCACAGAAAATGTGGGAAGACTTCTGTAGGAATACCCGACGTTCTTCAATTGATTGAAATTGTATTATCGTGTGATGTAATCTTATGCTTCTTAATATATGCTTTTTACATTATCTATTATATTGATGTAAGGGAGTTTGATATGTTTTTAAATCATGTACTTAGTTAATGTAGGGACTACGTACGTAACTTGTGGAGCTTTGATGTATTTCAAAATTTATGTACTTTAATATACTTTATTAACTAGTTGAAGTAAATTGATGGTTCGACTTTGATTATTTTCTTGTTAACAATGTACCGAGTGTTATTTTTTATTTTTTATTAACAATTGAAGTAAACTGTAGATGTTTCATTTCATCCTTATGCTCTATTAGTACTTATATTTGCTAAATCATGCAGATGTTGGAAGGATCCAATGTATGTCAGTCTCAACAACAATCAAATTCCAAATCTCAATATGAGACTCAACTCCCAATTACTTGAGAACCTTTAAAGAAAAAAGGAGCACCTACTAGTAAAAAAGGAACTGAAAACAAGCGATGGAATGT
Organism: Aechmea fasciata; assembly: GCA_025177825.1. Classification (NCBI taxonomy): domain Eukaryota; kingdom Viridiplantae; phylum Streptophyta; class Magnoliopsida; order Poales; family Bromeliaceae; genus Aechmea; species Aechmea fasciata. The sequence continues at coordinate 3,867,802 of CM045936.1, forward strand.
TGCTATCGACGACTTTCTTATTCCTTTCCTTGTAGAGCAAGCAGAAGAGGGGTATAAAGTAGATAAAGGATTTAAAAGGCAAGCCTATGTGGCAGCAGCTAAAGCTGTCAATACCCGCTTTGGCACTGATTTTAATGCTGAAAATGTTGATAATCATATGAGAACGCTAAGAGCAAAGTATGTTGAAATTAAAAAATATCGAGATATTAGCGGGGCAGGTTGGGATGAACAGCAAAAGATGATAATTCTTGAAGGTGAAACATATCAAACTTACATCAAGGTAAGCTTTTGCTACTAAAATGTGGGAAGACTTCTATATACTACTTAAACTTGCATTTAGTTCACTAATTATTTTTTTTATCATGTAGGCGCATCCAAATGCAGCAGATATTTTAAATAGGCCCATTAAACATTATGAAGAGTTAAGAATCATATGTGGTGATGGTCAAGCTATTGGTTATTTTAAGTCATCTCTATTTGATGAGTTTGGTGATAACAATAATGAAGTTTTTTCTCTTGAGCGTGAGAAGAATGATATTGAAGTTGAAGATGAAGTGATTGAAATAGATGGACGTTTCGCTCAAGCTGAAGGTGCTCGACAAGCACCAAACAATGGAGCATCATCATCATATGATAGAGCTCGTTCAAGTGCTAAAAGAGCTCGAGAATATCCTTACCTTGTTGACCTTGTCTCATGTGTTGGAGAGGTGGCAAATGCCCTAAAGTGAACTGCGGCCGTAATGGAAAAAGCAACGACTCATTGGATGGAAGAGCTATTCACAAAGATTAAGGAGATTTCGGGATATAAAAGCGAGATTTATGAGGCTGTTTTCGAATATCTTTGTCAAAGTGAGATGCAAGCAAGAGTGTTTACGACGAAGGATCTTGATATGCGGCGTAGTTGGTTTGAACGCTACGTAACTACACATTTTAGTGATCTTGGTGGATTTCTTTGATATGTCATGCCATCGTTAACTCAACTTTTGTTATCATATTAATATGGTTATGTATTAAACATATATCTATTATCTTTTGGACTTAACCTTTTAACTATGATAGTGCTTATGATGTTATCTGGTATGGATGTAACCATACATTTTGGATGTGATATTATTATTTTTGGTGTGATAATGATATGCACAATATATTTTGTTATTTTGGGTGTGATATTTTGAGCAATGCTAGTTTCATTTCATCCAAATATATTCAATTGTGGAAGTAATTACTATCGTTGTTGATTAGATTGCTCTCTGCCAATGGTTCGTTTTTTTGGTTTTTGTACATAGAGAGAGACCACTTCTGTATTTAAGATGTACTACAGTATAGAAAGGAAGCATGTGCGATTCTGATCCCTAGGGATTCTGATCCCTAGATCCCTTTTTCTACTTTTATGTTGTATGTCTGGACTCAAATTATATTATTTGTTGATGCTAATAAAAAAGGATATTGCTTATGATGTTATTTTGGGTGTGATATTTTGAGCAATGCTAGTTTCATTTCATCCAAATATATTCAATTGTGGAAGTAATTACATTTTTTATTTTGATTGTATGTCTAAAATATGATCAAATTTGGTTAGTTAAATCTTCATATATTATTTGTTTAATTTGTATATTTAGAAAATGATGAAAAATAAATTTGTTAAATGTTAATAATTTTTTAACTTTAGAATTTTATTTGTTGCATTATTATAATTTATATGCAAACAAATAATATAATTTTTTAAAATTTTATTTTATAATTATATTAATTTTTATTTATTATAATTTAATATTCTAAGTTACAAAATAGACAATTATATCACATTGGAGGTAAGCATACCGGGGGTGGAGAGTTACACTTTTTACATCTACTTCCTACCAAACAAACAACAGAACTACACTTACATAGTTAGAAACAAACAGCAGAAGTGAACTAATTTTCACCCCAACTCCACTTCAACCTAAAGTCCACTTCCACCCCAAGTCTACTTACGTTGAAACAAACAGGCCCTAAAAGATTCATTGACCGAGTCATCTGTAGCTGAGGATCTTCTTTTTCTTGTTTTACTTGACTGACCAGCACTCGAATTGGTTGGTCTTAAACCGCTGCTTTCATCTACGATTGCCATATCCTCATCAAGATTTTGGGAAGATGCACTTTGATTGGTTTCTTCACCTTCAATATTTGCGACAATATCTGCAGGCGATTCTGCTGCAATACCGGTTGCTCGATCCTTTTCAAACACTATCGATAACTCCTCAAAATAGGAAAAAGACTTACCTCTCAACCCGATGGCATTCGGATGACTCTACAACAACATTCAAAATGTCAGACTTTTAACTTGAAAAAAAGAGGATGTGTTTATTTTAACATTTTAAAGCTATTGAAATATAAGAACAAAACCAAAAGAAAGGAAAAAAAAATTTCATACCTTAACCCAGTTATCATAAACATTCTTATATATATACATTTTCTTCTCTCTTTAATATAATTTTTATTTTTATTATTTTACTTTTTCCGAATTAATTTCATAGTGATCACGTAGCTGTCTACTTTACAGACAATTGTCTCATACTATAGTAATTGGTCGACTCTCTAGAATCAATCAATTACATGTTTGTTCAAATTCTACAATAATACAAGTGGGCCGAGCCAGACAAAATTCATCTATTATGCTAAACTCGCTTATTTTTTTAGCACAACTGATATTGAATAGTAGCAGTATTAGAAAAGAAGTACTACTGGTAAAATAAATGAGAACTCATTTCACAGTTATCACAACACACATGTATAGAGTAAAGCTCCTGTACATGATAAAAGAACTGATTTTCGTTGCTTCACTAGTGGATCCAACACATTTAAATTATAAGAAAGTAAATATGCAGGTGCTCATAGTAACAAGTTTGCTTGCCTTTGAACTGTTTGTTTCAGAAGATCCTGATGATCCATAATGGAATTGCATACTAACTGAGTTCTTATCCTTCTTCAGAGTAGGGGAAACGGGTTGAGATATGCTCAAGTTCAGATCAAGATCGTTGCCAGCTGCTACATCACAAAAAGACAGATTAATCAGTATGCCCATTCATGATAATAGATTAGCCAGCTGTTACATCAAAAGGGCACAGATTAATCAGTAGGTCAATTCATGATAATAGATTACTTGACGAAAACAACCAACAGAAGGGACTTGAAAGACAAGTAGATGAAGAGAATTCATACAGGAATATTACCTTCACCATCTGCCTCGCTAAGTAGTTCGCCTTCATACGTGTTGGGTTCAAAATTGGTCACAGCTTCTGTGACTTGCATTTATATTTGAGACTTGAGATATCGCCAAATAACTAAAATCGGAATTGACTATGTGCGCAAATTAAAGCGATTTTCTTCACGTTTGTCGCTAAGTATTCCTGTAAACGGAATCTCCTTTTCCATGTAGTTTGATGAGCTGCGACGATTTGTCTTACGGAAAACACAAGAACTAACATCACCGCACCAGCCTCCGCCCTAAGGAGTTGCAGTTGACGAAATCAAAATGAAATATAAGATTAAATCACGCAAAAATCTTATCCAATAGTTCACAACAAAGACAATGATAGCTACAATTTTCAATTTATAAATATTCTCATCTCTAGATTAACTAGCCAACTATTTGCGCCTGATCCATACCCAAGATGTAGGTGGTAACCAGGTAAGCTTCCATCTAAGCATATTGAAACAAAAATCAAAGAATAAAAAAATAAAAATTAAAAGCCTATGTTATTAAACATAGCTTAAACATGACCAAAGTTACCATTACTATTAACTGTTCACTTTAGCTTTACTTTTTGAGGGTTCGATTGAAGCTTGTTATTTCACTATTTTTACAGTAAAATAGTATTCTAGCACTAAATAGTAAAAATTTTAAATCAACCACCCAAAATATTCCCAAAAAGTCACTTAAACACAGCCTGAAATATATTTTGTCATAAGAATTCCAAAGTTCCAGCTAGAAAAATTGATTTGCAGATCATGTTAATAGAATGATTAAATGCTGATTAGTACCAAAGATCGATTTTATGCCAAATTCAACAAAACCACTATTGAATCTATTACAACCCTCAAAATATATGAAATCTGAGAATCCGGTTATTAATCCAAATAAATAGATAACAAATATTAGGGAACGGATCGAAACCTACAGAGTCTTCGGCTTCTGCGCCTCCCGGATCGCCTGCACGAGCGTGGCGGTAGCGAGGGCCTCGACACTTCGATTCCTCAAGCAAATGGCGGAGGAGCAGTCCCTGAAGAGCTCAAAAGCGTGATCCGCGATGTCGTGATTGAGCCCTAGAATGAAGGCGTCGTCGATGATTTGCAGGTAGGCTTCGAGGTTGTTGACGGAGACGAACGGCCTCGAGGGATCGGCGCCGCAACCGCCTCCTCTTCCGCCGCCACCGAGGAGGGCGCGCTCGAGCTCGATGAGGTGGCCAGAGGAGAAGAAGGCGGAGCGGGCGAAGACGGGGGTGTGCTCGAGGGACCAGGTGGAGAAGGCGGTGACGAAGCCGATGGGGAGTAAGGGGTCTTCGTCGTTATCGTCGCCGTCGCCGTTGCCGTGGTGGCCATAGTCGCTGTCACGCCCCGAGCCCGGTCCTTTTGGCCGGTTCGAGCGCGTCAGCAGACGCCGAACGGACAGAGCTTCCCCTGTCCGCCTAAGGCTCTATAACAGTACAGATAGTATATAAACTTTGCACATGCGGAAGCATACAAAAAACGGCTTGCACGAAGACAAGCAATGGCCAAAGTGAAAGTACTAAACTTAAACATACAAGTACTATGATTAATTGCAATCACATACATGCGAATATCTTTACAACATTGAAGTCTTTACATATTTTGCATCATTTCTTTCTTACATCAAATTTACCTCAAAATGAATTTCAATACTTTAAGGTTAAACAACTATAATCATCAAATACAAGAGATGATAATAAAGGGAATGCAACTACCAAAAGCAAATAACTTGGCGGTCCCTATATACGGCGCGATGGCCTTACTGCGATCCTCGGCCGGCTCGCTCGGTCCCGGCCCTGTGGAGATAGTGGAGTGAGAACTACAACGAAGTTCCCAGTGGCTTCGGCAACCAACCACGCCGACTTTCCCACTAGATCTAACTCAGACGTAATAAAAGAAAGGTAAGATAAGTAACCAACTAGCAAATGCAGCTAATATGCCTGAAAATAAACAATAATATGCTCAAAATAAAAGCATGCAAGATCATAAGTTCAATACCCAATCTCTCGGCTAACCCGTGGGTTTCGCCCTCAACAAGACTCAACCAACTCAAATCCCTACTATCGGGGAGATACTCGCTGCGACCCGACGGGACCGTCCTCTGGGGAGATACTCGCTACACCGAGTGATGACAACTCCGGAGCACATCGCCCGAGGGGGAGCTACCGCCCTCAAGCAAGGACCATATGATGAGTACGATCAATCCTTAACTTTAAGGATTCCAAATCTCAATCCATTTCTTGACTTCAAGGAGAACATATTTATATGACCCTTAACTCTAAGATTGTTATCATAATGTCAATTTTAAGACTCTACTAGTGTCATGTACACTACTTGTTCTCGTTCTTGTCAATGACGCCACACTTGTTGTCTAAGTACTCTATACTTATCATTGCTACACTTGTTCTCTATGTTCATGTCTAATGTCAACTAACTTGTCAAGTACACTAGTTTCTCTATATTCTTGTTCTTTAGCATGCATATATATGGTTCTTGTTCTTTATCATACTATCTCATACCATTCTATCTCATGCATTTGAACTCACAAAAGCAATAAGAATTGTATATTAAACCCTACAATGCAACAACGGATTATAACAGTAAAGATATATTTAAAAATATCAAGATTTTTACAGGACCAATATATAAAAATCGAATTTTGTAGAAATATATTTACTATTTATTAAATTTGTAGGAATTATATGAAATTAACTTTTTAAAAGAGTTGCGGTGGACTCGAACCTGAAAGTCCCCGAACGGAGTGTGAGTGGAGGTGGGGTCCACTGGAAGGTTTAGTTGCCCAATCTCAGATCCACCGACCGGATGGGACTCGTCGAAATCGCCAAACCCTCTCTCTCCTCGAACTCGGCGCGCTCCTCCGTGCGCTCCGATCCGATCCGATCCCGCGAGAGCTTTACATATACAGCGCGAATCGCACCTCCTCTTTTCTCTCTCTCTCTCTCTCTCTCTCTCTCTCCTCCATTTCTCACCTCCACCCCATCATCCCCACCCCCGCCAACATCGTCGATCTCGGCGGAGATCGGCGCCAAACCCCTTCCCTCCCAATCCCGAACCCTAGATTCGGGATCTCTCGTAGCCCCTCCTGCGATTCGGATCTCCGCTTCTCCCGATCCCGTTCGTAGATTCCCGAGTTTCCCCGAGGTACGTGGAAGGTTCGGATTCGGTCGCGTTTGCCCTCTTGTTTGTTTCTATGTGTTGGTTGCAATTTGAATAGGATTTCGACGAAGAAAGAGTGATTTAACGCGATCTAGATCATGTTTAACAAAGGAATGCTCGATCCTGGGTTCGCATTCGTGTGTTAATTCCATTGTTATGCTTAATTATACGCAATTTAGGGGGGTACTGTATAGAGAGGGTTGGGTGATAATTGCTGGTTAAATGCCGTGGAGACATTCTTTACCTTCTCATTTTGTGGCAGATCTATGTATACTATGTTGGAATTTTGACTTTGAAACAAAGAGTAGCTCTTTTATCGGCTAGAGGATGGCGTGGTTCGGTAAGGTCTCGTTGGGAGGCCTCCAGGATTTGGCAGGGGCGGTGAATAAGATAAGCGAGAGCGTGAAGAACATCGAGAAGAATTTCGACAGTGCCCTTGGATTGGAGGAGAAACGGGATGGTGAAGAAGGTAATGCTTTGCTTAACTGTTTCATTTTCTCGTATCTTGTAGCTTGTGTTGAATGAATTGACTGTTAATTTCCTGAAGCACATGAAATCAAACTATAACTTGTCTTTAAGGGCGGCTACTGGAAGGCGATGGCAGTCTATCTTGCCGGAAAAGAGTAAATCTTGAATATCTGCAAGATCTGATATGAATGATGGTTTGTTCTTGAAATAGAAATTCTTTGATAGTAGCAAGATTCATATATTTCAAAAGTTTCTTCTTAAAATTTGAATGCTTGAAAATTAGAACTAATTTTGTTCTTTCTTTAGTTAAATTAATTGGCATCTCATTAATGCAAATATAATTATGAGACAAAACAGTCTTTCTTGTGTCATTAAGCTATTTATTCCGTCTGTAGTGACTACTGATAAATGATCCAATCATGTCTTGTTGGACTCTGGATGTTTGGGGGGGGAGGTTGGGATTATTCCGTGTAGGGTTGAGATTATTCCTCATTATATTAGCTGCATGAGTGCTCCTTACCTGAGAAGTTCATGATTTCATATGGGAGTTCGATTTGGATGCATGAACTTATCATCTTAAACAATTTGGATGCACAAGCTAATCAGATTCACTTCTTGTTTCTGCCCTTTGTAACCCGACCCTTTTGCAATTTATTACTAAGAGGTCAAAATTTAATTACTGCCGAACTCTAGAAGTTTTTCCAATGTGTGTGACATTTCTTAAAATTGATGGTTTTATATGTGCCTCTATGCTTTTGTAAATAATTTCACCTTTCCCCTTAATCTAAATAGTAATTTGTCTATTACCACCGCATAGTGATGGCCAATACTCTAGTTCCTATTTGAATATAACTTACTTTCGCAGCTGTATACATAGTGCCAATTACTTATATGATGTTTTTTTTTTCTCTTTTGATCCATCAGCATCAGGATCATGGGCATCATTGCCAGATACAAAAGGGCTTTTTGATCCTGTCATGGCCCTTATGGGCCATAAAGGAGATGAAAGTGCTTCTGAAGTACCAACTGAAATAGCATCTCCAGAACACCCTCCAGCGGCCGAAGAAAGTAATAGATCTTCTGCTGAAGGGCCGTCTATATCTAAAGAAGAAACCGTAATTTCTGCTGAGAAGGAAGAGGAACATCATGAACAGGTTAAAGACATTGGTCCTCAAACTGCTAGTGTCACACCATCGGAGACTGAAGAGCTTAACGAGCACAAAATTGATGATAGAACAACTGATGTACCAGCGCAAACAGATATATCAATAGCCACAACTACGGAGGCAACTGATTCTGTTATACACCAAGAAAAGGAAAAAGAAGAAAATGAAACCAGGGATTTATCCCTGGCAGAAGATTCCAAACAAATGACTGTTGAGCATGCTGAACAAACTGAGAACAGCGTTCTCCATACACCTGACGACGAACATCATGCAAGTGATTCACAAGAGAGCCATGAAAAATTTGAGAAGGAAGATGATCAAGTTTCTGGCGAAGTTTCTCCTGATCACGATGATGGTGCAGATAATAGCCAAGTTAGCTATGGAGTAGAGTCCAAAGAAATTTCAGTTGGATCAAGGTATGATGATGCTAATAAGCAATCTGATAATCATGAGGAATCAATCAGTTCTGAGCAGGATTCAACTTCACTTTCCGAGCCGTTACCACCACCTGCTAATGCATCTAGTGAGTTGGTGGAAGTAAGTTCTCAGGGAAAGGATTCTGAATTAGAGGAGAAGAAATCATCAGTTGTCATAGCAACAAATTTGCTGAGTTCTTCTGATCCTGTTCATGAAATAGAGAAATTAAAAAAAGATATGAGCGTGTTGGAAGCTGCATTGCAAGGTGCTGCCAGACAAGCCCAGGTAACTATTATTTTGTGCACTTTAGGATTGTTTGATGAAGTTGATAGTAATGATTATCCTTTTGAACTGATACTTTCTGTGGTTGCTATACTCCAGTTCTTTGCTTCAGAGTTTAGACCAAATTTTGCCTTGCCGTGACATGAATTACCCGAGTCATGGGTTGGCACAGTACGTGCCACGGCAAGTATGCAGCATCGGTCCCATCTTTCTTTTGCCTTTTCAATCATTTAAGTATATATAGGAGTGTTTGTGTGTGTATTTATCTACGTATTTATGCATGTATTTACGCACTTGTATGATTGTGCCTGCCCACGTTCCATGTAATCAGATGGCAGATTGTTTGCAATTCTACATCAACTATAACAAAGAACTTGGGGAAAAACAATGACAAAATCATGTAACTATTGGGTGCATTTGGTTTTTTTATACTGTCCCTGTTTTTGTTTTTCAACAAGTTCTATGTGATTGATGACACCTAGGAATGAACTTCTACATTCTTGTTATTACTGATTGGATGGGCACTTTGGTTATTTGGAAGGCCATATCATGCAATAAATTGCATTCTAGTATTATTGTCATATGATCAATTGACAATGTGAAAAAGTAGGCCTGATATTGGTTCCTGATTACATAGATTTTGTAATTAAAAATTTATAAATTGATAAAAAAAATAATGCACATAATGTTGTATTGTGTGGCTACTTCACTATGTTATGCTTTCATTTTGTGTATGTTTAAAAATGAATGAGGGTTGCTTTGATTGTAAAGTCCCTATAGGAGAGGGTTATGACGTAGCATAGCTTAATGGGCAACAGTGAATGTAATGGATCATATCTCTTATCCAAGATACAGTCCTAGTAAAACTTCTTGTTACCTGTTTACCTGTTATTTGTTACAGTACCAATTATATCTGGGCAGCCTTTCGCAAAAGCATAAAATTTTTAATTTTTTCTAAAACAGTGTCTCAATCCTTATCAAAATTTGAAAGCTCCCTTTGTTTGGAATGTTTGATTTTATATGGATTGATGTTTTTGCAGGCCAAAGCTGATGACATTGCAAAATTGATGAATGAGAATGAGCAGTTGAAATCTGTAATTGAGGATTTGAAGGTAGTCATGGGCCTCGCGATTTTCTTTTCTTTTTTTTGTTCTACCATATTAATGATCTATCATATTATTGAAACATCGTTGCTCCTCGTCCATGAAAAGTCCAATGTAGCTTTTTAACTCCTGATGGTTGATTGGGAGCAATGACAACAGTTTGGTGAATCTTTCTTCAATGATGCATATTATCAAATTCTTTTGACAATCACTTTATTGCAGAGGAAGTCCATGGATTCTGAAATTGATGCGTTGAAAGAGGAATATCACCTAAGGGTTGCATCTCTTGAAAGGAAGGTACATTTGATCCTCGTTGAAGCTCACTCTCTATCTCCCCCCCCCCCCCTCTCTCTCTCTGTGTCACACACATGACAACACATCAAGCGAATGTAAATAAACTCTGCTTAGTAACGGGACACAGATAAATTATCACTAGATAGTCACAACATAACTATTATGAGTTGAACTTCATTAATGTCACTCAACTTTGGAGTTGGGTGTGGTAACTGCTAACTATTGCACAAGGCTCAGCCCATAGACTGTTGAAAATGAAATTAAGCTTTTTCCTCACCAGTAATCTTATTGTGTTCATTTATGGTATTGTATCTGACCCAGAAAAGAGTTCGTCATATGCTGTTGCGAGCAGGGAGAATATATTTGCTTTCCTGCTAACATGTTGCCTTGCATTTCCTAGGTCTATGCACTGACCAGGGAAAGAGATACATTAAGAAGGGAGCAAAGTAAGAAAAGTGATGCAGCTGCTCTTTTGAAAGAAAAGGATGAGATAATCAATCAAGTCATGGCTGAAGGTACACCTCTAGGAATCTTGCGCATTTATGTTATCTTATTGTCCTTTAGATGTTATTCTGCTGCATCTTTCATACATTCATCACTTCATTGAGTGAGAGGCTGATTTCTAGTATGATGATGCCATAAGATATATAAGGTTTTAATGGCCATAAATTGTCAAAAATTAATAACAGAAATAAATAAAACTGGACAACCACTATTAAAAATATACTTGGTGTTGCTGACAGTATTTGCTAATATGATTTTGGTGTTCTTATACTTTGAACAAGTAGTCTGTTAATAAAATATCATATTGTCGGTTGAATTGTTTAAACTTTGTTATTCAATTTCAGAGGATGTTCATTTTTAATCTGACTTAAGATATGCCATCCTGCGAACTCACTGGGTGCCTTGGGGGGAGCCTTTGGCAAAACCTTGTTCTTCAACAAATAAATTCTTGCTTTTATAGACCTTATCTGAATGAAGGATCTTATTTCTGCAAAAAAAGAAAGAAATGCTAAATGCGTGATGGCGAGTATGCTCTGAGAGTAAACCAAAAGTTGTTAGTTATTTAACCTCAATTTCCTTCTATAACATTAAATTTGAAGGTCAAGCTACAATGACCTTAATCTCTTCGTTGACGTGACAGTAACATATGTAATGATTTACTTGGATCCCATATTAATGGTAAATCTGGTATTGTATTTTGAGCATTTGATGTAACTTCTAGTACTAGATATTTGACAATTATAATTGACTCTGCCAAAAGGTTTGTTTACCTAATAAGAACTACAATGAATATTTCACTAATCTGCTTCACTAGAAAGCTAGTTGTATTAACAGGACATGACATCGTATTTACATTATTGCATGTAATTTGGTGTGTGATCTCTCTATTATTCCACAGCTATGGCTTTTGGATATCTGCATAATTCTTATTATCATTTCTCTGTACTTGTGGAACAGGCGAAGAGCTATCGAAAAAACAAGCTGCACAAGAGGGCACTATAAGGAAACTAAGGGCTCAGGCATGATATATAAACTGTTGATCTTTTCGCTTTTTGTTAATGTTTAAACGCATAGCTTTGTTTCATCAACTTTTGCTACTTTGTTTCACTGAAGTCAGATTCGTGAGCTTGAAGAAGAAAAGCAAAGGCTCAACTCAAGGCTTCAGGTAATTAAACAATCAATCTTCATTATCAGCCATTTAAATCCGTGAAAATTTGCTTCACTAGATTCAGTTCTTTTCACAAACGTATGACATTTTAGGTTCGTTAAATGGACAACATATATCTTCAGCTACATTGTTTTTCCTTATTTAAGAACACATTTCTGATCTACTTGCTGAACGGTAGTTCATCTTTGTTCTATACTCACATAAATGATTATGTAAATATAGATACATCAAAAAGTTATAATAAGAGAAATAATTATTTGTCAGGTAAAATTTGTTATGGGGTGGACGTAGGAATCCTTTTAGGAAGAAGTGTATTATAGAGGAAAAGAGAAAAAAGTGCTTCATCTTTGGTATTTTTTATATAAATTTATTTTTCATGTGCTGCAGTTTGTTACATGCGCTAAATTTGGTCCAAATTACTATTTCTGGTATGAAACATATTTGCGAAAATTTGTCTTTGCAGCAACATACTGAAATCTTATTGGATCTGTTCAATAACACTGCACTCAAAGAGATGCACATCTTATAACTTAGTGCTGCTTTATTTAGGAGCATTGTCTGTACAATTGGAAGGATTGTGTCGGTGTACTCCACCTCTAAGTTAAAAAGAAAAAAAGTAAATTGACGATTGATGCTTAATTGCAAACATGAGGAGGTTGCTACTACAAAATGTGTCTTTCACTTTTCTCTTACTGTGCTCATGAAACCTGTACTACTACACTCTGCCTTTTAGTCTTGTTATCTAATAAATTGTTCATTGCACTTACGGGGATTTTGTGAAACATTCATCAGGCAACTTCTGTATTATAGAACTAACTACAGCTTTTCTGATGGCATTTCTATCCAGAATTCATTAACTTAACAAAAAGTTTACTGCATGTTATCGTGAAGGTTTCTAGATCAAAGATTGTCTTCATTGTATCCACCTTTCCTTTTGTGGGTAGAAATTAGTGAAGAATATTTTCTTTTCTTGTTTAGCCTTGGATGTAATTTTCCCGAACATTTTCTTTTGGCTAGCATTTTACTAATTGCTCCTGAAAATGCTAGGTAGAGGAGACAAAAGTTGAAAGTATTAAGAGAGACAAGGCAGCAACTGAAAAGTTGTTGCAAGAAACCATAGAGAGGAATCAAACAGAACTTGCTGCTCAGAAGGAATTCTACGCCAGTGCACTTAATGCAGCTAAAGAAGCTGAGGCATTAGCAGAGGCACGAGCCAACAATGAAGCCAAAATTGAACTTGAAAGTCGGTTAAGAGAAGCTGGTGAAAAGGAAGCAATGCTTGTTCAGACACTCGAGGAGCTTAGACATACATTGACTAGGAAAGAGCAAGAGGTAGCTGCTGTAGCCAGATATCTCGTTTTTTATGTTATTACAGTATCTTCTTTTGTAGCTTGACTTGTTGAAATGATCATAAGTTATATTGGTATATTTGCCTGGGATGTTCAATCCTTTATTAACATGTCACTACATGAAAATTCACTCTTTTAAGTAACAAGCAGGCCGCCTTTAGGGAGGAAATGCTCAAAAGGGATTTTGATGATCTTCAAAAGCGTTATCAAGTGAGTGTTGCTTTCCAATTATCTGGCAACATCTTTGTACTCTTGTGCTTATATGGTTCATGGATTTAAAAGTTTTCACCTTATCATGGATTGTCCACTCTCCAGGCCAGTGAACTTCGCTATAATGAGTTGAACACACAAGTTCCAGAGTCAACCAGGCCGCTTTTAAGGCAAATTGAAGCAATGCAGGTCATTTTTTTGAAGAGCTCCCGCACCCCCACCCCCACCCCTCTCCCCCGCCCCAAAACAACTTACTGTTCTTTTAGCTTTTCGCATATCATTTACCGTTTACGAATATAAATATAATATTTCTTTATGTAGTTTTTGCATTTTGATGATACCGAATTGCAGCCTATTATAGTAATTTTTAAACTTTACAGGAGACAGCTGCTCGGAGAGCAGAAGCTTGGGCTGGCGTAGAGAGGGTCCTCAATTCTCGCCTCCAGGTTTTCTTCTTCCTTAATTATTTCGGTGTTTGTATATTGTTGTCGATGTTGTTACATAATGATATGTGAGACTAAAACATGAAACTAATGTGTCGTATGGCTTGAAGAATGCATCAATTTTACAACTCTAGAACAAGTGCTGATATCATTGTGAGGGTTGCTTCTAGTTTTCGACAAGTTGTTTGTTTTGTCCATTGTTAAGTACATATTTTGGTACTCTTTGATGACGCTGCTGTGTGGAGGCTCTAACAATATTTAACTTGAATTGACAGGAGGCAGAAGCCAAAGCTGCAGCAGCAGAGGAAAGAGAGCGATCTCTAAATGAGCGTCTATCTCAAAATTTATCTCGAATAACTGTTTTAGAGACCCAGGTTCTTCCTTCTCCATTTGTTTTCTTGCAGGCATATTTGGATTTCAAAGAATTTATTATCTAATTATTGATATTATTCTTATCAGATTACATGTCTTAGAACAGAGCAAACACAGCTGAGCCGGTCTCTTGAAAAGGAACGACAGCGAGCATCTGAAAGTAGGCAAGAATATCTAGCTATAAAAGAGGAAGCTGCAACTCAGGAAGGTAGGGCTAAACAACTTGAACATGAAATTAAGGAGCTCAGGACGCAGCACAAAAAGGAGTTGCAAGAAGCAACAGGGTCAAAAGAACTTCTTGAGAAGGTTGACATCATCTTGCCTCAAAATATAACTTGCCTGTAAATTTAGATATTTTTGTAATGCCGCTTCCACAAATATGATTTCCTCTTTTAGTAGCAATAGCTTCCAGCAGTCTTCCCTTATTGAGCCGTAATTTGGTGTAGGGGTTGTAGTGATGAAAGCACATCATTGACTAACATCTTAAAAGCTCTTCCATAACATGTTTTCTCTTTATGAAGAAGCAGATGGCTGCCATAGGCAGCAATTGATATTCAATGGAGATGTTACTCCTTGTTAGTAATTCATTGACTGGGTTCATTTCTCCTGACACTCAACAATTACTTTTTAATTTTTATATATCCCTACAAAAATTCAGTGATGTGAGGTAAATCAGTTGCTGCTTTTGCTTTTGATCAAAAGTAAATTATGCACCATCTTATCTTATGAGTTTGTTGAACAGTCCTGATTTACTTTTGATGCATAATCAGTTATGAACGTAAGTGTTTCAACATTTACGACATCAACTTTTTGAATAATTATATTTTCAGGAACTTGAGGGGGAAAGAAGTGCTAGAGAAGAATTAGAAAAAGCTGCTTCTCGTGAAGCACCTAAAGTTGTCAATCAAGATCTAACGAGTAATTTCAAGTCCATTTGTTGCAATTTCTTATAGGAATTGAATTTCTTGATCCTTTAGTTGGATTCTTCAGCTCATTTTTCTTTCTTTCTTTCCTTTTTCCTTTGAAGGAAACTACCCCATTAGAAAACTTTCAAGTGCTGGGAGTCTGAATAGCATTGAAGAAAGTTTTTTCTTGCAAGCATCTTTGGATTCGTCTGACGGCTTCCTGTCTGAAAGGAGAATGTCCGGGGAAAGTAATGTTTCCCCATATTTCCTCAAAAGCATGACACCAAATGCTTTCGAAGCTGCACTTCGTCAGAAGGATGGTGAACTGCAATCTTACATGTCACGCCTGGTATGCAACATTATTATTTTTATTTTGAAGGTCATATCAAGTAGAGAAAGATGTGATGTTGCAGTTATCTTCTGGAGAAATGGACAAATTTCTTTGTCTGTAGCTCCTCCGAAAACAATTTGTATATATAGTGAGCTAGAATAGATGGAAAATGGAAATATTGTTTTGTGCAATTCTACTGTATGAAAAGGACCTAGGCTGGTTTGTTTTCCGTCTTATTTGAAACTTGCACACTTATGAGTTATGTCCACGTCACTGTCCTATTCTATGAACCGATTAGAATTTGTGTGATCAGCACACTTGCCCTTGGGACCAATCAAGGTATAGGTTATAGTGTGCATGCTGATGTATAGCCCATCTATTTAAACTGCATTTGTGCGTGGGCAGAGATGTGTAAATACATATTTTTTTTCCTTTCCAAAGAATCATGCTGTCATGCATCTTGTTTGCTTTACACGCTATGGCTAGGCTTTCTTTTTATTCTCATTTTAACATCTTTTCAGGTAATAAGGTCAATCTTTTCATTGTGTGTTTCCTGAGAACTACTGGTATAGTAACTTGGTCAAACTTTTGGCTCTCCTTGGAGAACTAGTTTTATATGATTCATGAATTTTCGTGATTTGTTAAGTTCGTTATGCATTGCCTGATGAAGCTGGTTTTCTGTTTTAGTATTGGCGGTGGTGTTGTTTTTTTGTTCATATTTTTCATTCATTCTTTTCTTTTTTAAAACTTTATCATGTGTTTTTCCCTTGTGATATATAAAGTGTTTGCGAGCTTTTTTTTTTTTTTTTGCCATTGTAAGATTTTCGATGACTGAACCATCAAACTGTAATGGAATAAGGATTCCTTAATTTTAATTTATACTTTATACAGGCCTCATTGGAGTCTATCCGTAACTCACTAGCTGAGGATCTGGTGAAAATGACTGAGAAAGTAATGACCAGCTAACTAAAGTTTTTGAATCTTGATCTGCTGTGCTTTATGATTTTCCGTAATAATCATGAAAAGCTCTTTCATGCCAGTACGAAAAGTTGAAGGTAGAAGCAGCTGTTTTGCCTCGCTTACGGGACGAGCTGGATGCTTTAAGGCGGCGCCACTCTGCAGCACTCGAGCTTATGGGCGAACGTGATGAAGAGGTATCGAGCTCTTTTGCACTGTTATCATAATTTGTTGTTTTGTCAGTTAATCACAGTACCACATACCAAAACTTTGCCCAGAGAACAATCAACTTAATAATAATCCACATTTTATCTAGCCTCTGAAATTGACTAATCAACTTGAGTATCTTCACTGTAAATTTTTTCTTTGGTGATACTGTGACAATTTTCTTGCATGTTGGAGTGATTCCTCCCTCTTCAGTGACATCAAGTTGCATGGGGTGAGGAATCTGTTATCGTAGTGTGGTTTAGAAAGAAATAAGCTTCTTTCTCGGTTTTTATCTGTCTTATTTATTTCATCACCAAGACTCGCACAGTGGCTCCAATCGCCTTGTTTTGTGCTATTCCTTTTTTGTACATGTGATCTGATGCCTGAACTCTGAAGCTGAAAATGTTCAGTTTAATATGTCCTCTTTCCGGATGAAAGGAAAAAAAAACCAAAATATCTCCTTGTACCTTCGCTTGACTTTGCTTTTCTTTTCACAACATTGAATTACAGTTGGAGGAGCTGCGAGCCGATATTGTCGACCTAAAGGAGATGTACAGAGAGCAAGTTAGTTTGCTCGTGAACAAGGTAGAAGAATTTACCCATTAATTCTTTTCCTTCTTTTTTACGAGTTTTTCTGATCTGCGATTATTGATCCTATCTATTTTCTCAAGCAGATGCAGACTTTAAGTTCCTCAGTTTAAACCCACGCAGCTCACGATTTTCCCGACAGAAACTACCAAAATGGTTGAAACAACAAAGCTGTCTCAATCCTGCTTGATTATTTTTTGAGTACAGAACTAGAAGTTGAGCATATTCTTTAAAATTTTTATCGAGTCCAGGAATCTCATAGCCTTCGCTCCGGAGCCCCTTCAACTACTGCCTTTAAAGAAAAATTTTCAAACTGGGGTTCATACTGCACTCTGCAGTGTATACTTGTGCCGGCCGTATTTGTTTGTCGTACGGCAGATCTTGTACGGTAAGTTGATGTACATGTGCCCAAATCTTTGCAAGTTGGATTTACCTTTCTCTTTTCCAGAAAAATCTGTTATAGTGGAATTTCTTTCAGTTTCACGTAGACCTATTCGTGTAAACTATTTGATAAGGCGGTAGTATTTTTGAGTGTAATGTAGGTGCAATGATCTTCAGGCGATCCTGCTATGCCTTTTACCTTCTCGGATTGTCTTTTGTTTTTCTGTAATTTTTTTTTTTGGTTTGTTTGTTTGGTTTTTTTTTCATGGTTAACCAACTTCATGCGTTTCAATGTTTATGCATCGTTGTCCTTTGGACTCGGCATCGCATTTGCAGCAGCTCTACACCTAAAAAGCATTAACAAGGCTCTTGTTTATGTTTAAAAGCTGAAATTGAAGTTAGCTTTACGATCACACAAAGTATCCAGCTTCCAATATATCTACTTAAACAGTACTTCTGTGTAGAATCGTTGGTACTTGGTTTTCATTTTTTTTTTTCAGTTTTTTTTTTTTTTTTTTTTGAGGCTCTCTCAATATATAATTTTCTAGAATTACGAAATTTTTTTGTAAAAATGAATTTAGAGATTTTAGGAAACATAGTAATAACTTGAACAAATTTGATGACTTTAATTAGTTTTTTAGTAAATAAAATTAGGTCACTTAACAGTTATAACTAATAGTCATTAAATTTGATGAAATTCTTTAAATTAATTAAATATAAAAGCTTAAAAAATGTAGAAACTGAGGGGATCTCATTCTTCCAACGCCTGTAGTTGGGGGGGTCTCCACACATTTTTCACCAGACCAATTAGGTTTGATCAAATATAAAAACTTAAATGTTCTTAAGAAAGTGTTTATAGCACCAATAACTTTTATAATAAGGAAACTAAGCTGAAGGATTAGAATTTGTGGTTTCTTTACATTGAGCCCCGTCAATTTTTTTTTTTTAAATTATCCCTCTATATTTATATATTTATATAAAGGGTTTTTTTTTTGAATTTAGCTCCTTAGCAAATTTTTATTTTAAAAATAGTCTTGTCAAAATTTAATTTACAAAAATGGCCCCTGGACCGCCACGTAGACGTCACATCAGCCCACACGGCGGGCACGAGCTAGTGTATTAAGTTGAACAGGGTGAACCATTCACCATGTTCAAACACGGTGAATGGTTCACCGTGTTTCATATACATATCTCTTTTCTTCGCTTTTTCAAAAATCCGAATCCGAAAATCAAATTAAAACTCAAACCCGGATCCAAGCCCGACGAATTTTAAAAATTCATATCCATATCCATATACTACCAAAAATTCAAAATTCGAATCTAAACCCAGCAAATTTTAAAAATCTATACCGTTGGATGAAGATCTAAGAAATAAAAATTATTAAATATTTTATATATTGTATAAATAAATAAAAATAAATTATGTATATATATAATTTATTCGGGTTTGGGTTCGGATAATATTTCGGATATCCATACCCATTGACATTCCTACTCCTTATTCCTCTTTTTAATATTTATATTTATTTATATTATAAAAAAATGCGTACTAAATACGGTGAACCATTCACCGTGTTTAGACACGATACCGTGTTTAACTTAATACACCGCTCCCAGCCCGGCCTCAGGACCATTTCTGTAAATTAAATTTTGACAGAGCTATTTTTAAAATAAAAATTTGTTAGGGGGTTAAATGCAAAAAAAACCCTTATAAAAATGAGCCTCTTCGTGCCACCCGAGTGCTACGTCAAACAGTGGAGGATAACGCGAGCATTTTTATATTAAATATGATGATTTAATTACCGTATTTAAACACGATAATAGAATTACCATCCTTTTTGTGTTTTTAACATATTCTTTTAATTCCCATTATCCATAAATTCAGTGACTACTATTTTTTTTTTTAATTGTGTTTTTTCAGTTTCTATAGTTTCTAAGTTAAAAAATAAAAGTGATATAGCATGATAATTGAGTCACTGTATTTTAAACACAGTAATTAAATTACCGTGTTTAACTTAGCATACCCAACGCGGCAGTTTGTGGCTCGGAGTGGGCCATTTATGCATATAACTCCCTTATAATTTAGATTTTACGACTGGATTTTTTTGTTTTAAATTTTTATTTGAGTATACGACACAGTCCCAGGTTTACTGTTACAGTGTTTATTACTCTGCATACGACGCATCCGTAGTTTTACTCAGTCTCAGTCGGTTGACTTCCAATCGGGTCGGATCCGGCTCGGTTTAATAATAACCCATCCCCGTCGCCGGTGCTATTATAGAGACCCAAACCCGCCCCAGCCCCATTCTCTCTCTCTCTCTCCCACATCGTTCTCCCCCGATCCCCCGATCCTCGCAGCCTCGCCGCCATGGCCGCCACCTCGCTCCCTCCCACCGTCGCCGGTGCCGGCGCCGGAGATGATGACGGTGGCGGCGATGACGACTACGAGGAGTACGTGCCCGTGCACAAGCGCCGCGCCCTCGAGGCCCAGAAGCTCCTCCTCCTCAACCGCAGATCCCTCCTCCCCCCCGCTTCCGCCGCCGCTTCCTCCTCCTCCTCCTCTGCCCCCGTCCCCGTCCCCGTCCCCGTCCCGGCCCCCGTCGACGCCGGCGCCCCCGTCCCTGTCCCCGTCCCTGCAGCGGCTCCTCCCTCCTCGTCCTCGAAGCCGAGCCTCCTCGCCATGGCCTCCCAGCTGAAGCGCGAGGCCCCCGAGATTAGCCCCGCGGAGCAGCTGGTGCTCCAGGAGCGGGAGATGATCGAGCACCTCTCGGACCGCAAGTCGCTCATGTCCGTGCGCGAGCTCGCCAAGGGCATCACCTACTCCGACCCCCTCCCCACCGGCTGGAAGCCCCCGCTCCGCCTCCGCCGCATGTCCCCCGCCCGCGCCGCCGCCCTCCGCCGCCGCTGGCACATCCTCGTCGACGGCGACGACGTCCCCCCGCCCATCCCCTCCTTCCGCGACATGCGCCTCCCCGACCCCGTCCTCCGCAAGCTCCGCGAGAAGGGCATCGTCCGCCCCACCCCCATCCAGGTCCAGGGCCTCCCCGTCGTCCTCTCCGGCCGCGACATGATCGGCATCGCCTTCACCGGCTCCGGCAAGACCCTCGTCTTCGTCCTCCCCCTCATCATGGCCGCCCTCCAGGAGGAGCTCATCATGCCCGTCGTCCCCGGCGAGGGCCCCTTCGGCCTCGTCGTCTGCCCCTCCCGCGAGCTCGCCCGCCAGACCTTCGAGGTCGTCGAGCAGTTCCTCGCCCCGCTCAGGGACCACGGCCTCCCGGAGATCCGCCCCCTCCTCTGCATCGGCGGTGTCGACATGCGCTCCCAGCTCGAGGTCGTCAAGAAGGGCGTCCACATCGTCGTCGCCACCCCCGGCCGCCTCAAGGACTTGCTCGCCAAGAAGAAGATGAATCTGGACAATTGCAGGTTTGCCTTTTCGTTCCCTTCTGTAGCGTTTGCGTGCTAGAATACTAGATCCATCTTAATTTCTTGTGAACGGACCCGTGGAGGTTCTTGATTATGGGAACTATTCCGCGAGATTCCAACAAATTTGAGTTCGCCTTAGCGGGCGGATGAAACATTTTGGATCCCCGTAACATCATATTATCGAAATCAACTTAAGCTCTTCCGAAGAACTTTTGACGGCGATGTATCTCCTGTCAAGGTTCACCTTCACGCTTCGGCATACAACAGGAATTTATAGGTTTAGTGTGCTTTACTTTAAAATTGATATATATTCGCCTTTTCTTAGGATTACGGTAGAGAGTTTCTGGTTAAATTGAGTCATTTGGCTGCGTGCGCGGAAATATGGATCAGATACATTGGAGAAGGAATGTGGATATCACGACATATACTTTGGTCGATTAGACAAAATATTAAAAACCAGAAGAACAAAGTGTTTAGTATGAATGTAAAAATTGTATGAACTGAAAAAATTGAACAAATTTTATAGGCATGACTCCATCATGGATATGTTAAGAACCTATTTGGATGTTGTAAAAACTTATCCGGTGATAACTTGTGTGGTATGGGTGTTTCTTTTATGATTGCAAGCAAGGAGCTTGATCTCATTCCATTCTGCCTGTGATGTGATTTATCATACGCCTAAACTGGTGCTAAACAACATCCCTGATTCCGTAGAATCTCATTTAATTATGCTGATAACATTAAATCAAATATTAGGGATTTGGAAATCTGTTGTGAAATAGTGAAGCGTCAATCTTTATCGTGCGAAGACATTCTCAAGATCTACCTAGAATGTTGATATGCACAGATTCGATTTAACTTGCTCATGAGTTGAGGTATCCATGAGTTATAGACTCGTAGGTAATTGAACTAGTTCTAAATTGATCTAGAAGGTTAGAAGATGAGTGCAAATTTGACAGTTGCTTTTAAGATGTAGATATTTAAAACTACAAGAGCAAAAGTAGTAAAAATTAGAAAAGGCATATGAAGATTGAATTTAGAGAAGAGCAAAGAAAAACTAAATTTCAAGTTAATGGTACCTTATTCATTACCTTGGAGGATGCTACCAAATGACGCCTACTTTAGTGCCAAAATATTGTAATTCATACAGGTTTCTCATCCTGCCTTCAATGTGCGTAAGACTTTTCCTAACAGTACGGGATGAAACAAAACCTTTAGTCAACTTGAATATCTAGTATAGCACAATTTTTTAAAAAAAAAATTTCCAAAAGTTTCGACTTTCTGCTCTTTATATGGACCATGCAAAGTAATTTAGACTTGGGCTTTTAAAAATTATCTAAAAGATGAAATTCATTAAAGCTCCAAAACTTTTTCTTACAGATGCCTAAATAAAGAAATTGAATAATAATTCATCCCAAACATTTAGGTCGAAATAAATTATGTAAGGATGACTTATTTTGTATGAGAATTTTTTAGTATGATTGCAAGTATGGAGTTTGATTTTTTGCTTCTTCAAAGGTCTTATTGTCCATGATTTGGTAGGATAGTATATTTCACTTGTGAGATGATTTATCTAATTCTAAAAAAAATGATTTGAAGTCCAAGTATCATATCTCATTCTAAACATTTGATCAGACTCATCAATCAAATATATAAATTTCTTGAGTAAAGCAAGCGGATATATCAAACAAGATATTCATGCATCCAAATAGGGTCTTAGTGATTTTAAACACACTTAAGGTATCCAAACTTGATTGGAACCTCTAAACCACTGTTTAAAACCATTAAGACAAAGAAAAATACAGAAGCAACACATAAGGTCTGTGTAGGTAATGATATATAAAACCAACACTTAAGATATCCAAAATTGATTGGTGCCTCTTAAGCACTGTTTAAACAACCCATGAAGTCAAAATAAAATATAAAGGCAACACATAAGGTCTGCATAGGTAATGATGTATAAATTTATATCTATATGGAGTATAGACAGATGTAGTTTGTTCTCTTATTTTTAGTACCTATAACCTTGTTGGGAGCTTCTTATTATGATGTAGTCTAAATTTAAGGAGCTTGGCTCTATCTTGTTGCATTTAGTTGCACGTGTTGGAACTTGAAGTGCCAAAGCATATTTTATATATTGTCTAAGGAATGCTGAAAAGTGTAGTCACTATCGTATCATACTGTTATAATATTTTAGTTCCATTGTGATTCTAACCCTCCATGCTTGGAAAAAAAGAAAAAAAGAAAGGTAAGGAAAGTATAAACAAAAGAACAAGAAAAGAAAGAAGACTTCCTTCTATGAAAAGATAAAGAGAATTACAAAATCTGAGATGCTTTTTCAATCATGCCAACTGTGGAAGTTCAACATCATTTGCATTGTTTTTTTAGTAAAAATCTGCTTTCCAAACTATCCAAAGAAGCATGATCTAACTTAAAGAGAAAGATATGCTACTTTACGTTTTGCTTCCTATTTATCACTTTCTGACCCCAGAACATCCATAATTTACTCAAGTCTTCCAGCCAGACAGTTTAACAACATAATATGAATATCAAGCACATGTCTCATCATTCTGTCACCTATCTATCATGCAGGTACTTAACACTGGACGAGGCTGATAGACTGGTTGACTTGGGCTTCGAGGATGACATCAGAGAGGTCTTTGATCATTTCAAAGCACAAAGGCAGACTCTGCTCTTCTCTGCCACCATGCCCAAAAAGATACAAAACTTTGCGAAGAGCGCCCTTGTTAAACCCGTAACCGTCAATGTAGGTCGAGCTGGTGCTGCAAACCTTGATGTCATACAAGAAGTCGAATACGTGAAACAAGAAGCTAAAATTGTATACCTCCTCGAGTGCCTCCAAAAGACTCCACCGCCAGTTCTAATATTCTGCGAGAACAAAGCTGATGTGGACGACATTCATGAATATCTCCTCTTAAAAGGCGTTGAAGCTGTAGCTATTCACGGTGGGAAAGACCAGGAAGAGAGGGAGTATGCGATCTCGGCCTTCAAGTCGGCGAAAAAGGATGTACTTGTTGCCACTGATGTGGCTTCCAAGGGTCTTGATTTTCCTGATATCCAACATGTGATTAATTATGACATGCCTGCTGAGATCGAGAACTACGTTCACCGGATTGGCCGAACAGGACGGTGCGGGAAGACGGGCATCGCCACAACGTTCATAAACAAGAACCAGACGGAGACGACACTTCTCGACTTAAAGCATCTCCTTCAAGAAGCTAAGCAAAGAATACCGCCCGTGTTGGCGGAATTGAATGATCCAATGGAGGATGAGGATGCAATTACAAATGCTAGTGGAGTGAAGGGATGTGCATATTGTGGTGGGCTCGGGCATCGTATTAAGGATTGCCCGAAGTTGGAGCATCAAAAGACCATGGCAATCGCTGGTTCGAGGCGGGATTATTTTGGTTCGGGTGGCTACAGGGGAGAGATATAATCTTCTTTTGTGCATGTAAAATATATCTCAAGATGGGATGCAGATTGCTTCCACTGTTCATGTTTTAAAGAGCTCGACTGGAGGGTGGGTGATGCTTGCTATAGGTAGAAGAAACCAAGATTGTGAAAACTTTTTTGAATGCTTTGAGTTTTCTCGTCCCATCAAGGAAACAGTGAATGCTTATTACGTAGAGCAAGCAGCAGTTTCAATTTTATGAGGTAATATTAGTCACCCCCTTGGGCGGCAAACTTGTAACATATACCGAAGAAGTATTAGTATTGTTTAAGGAGGAACTCTTTTCTGGCTATTTAATTCTACTTCGTGTCAACTCTTGTAGTCGGTAGCTCTGAGCGAGATCACTTTGTTCTCTAGATAAGTATGGATTTATACAATTAGGTAGAAGCATTATGTTGTATTATTTCGCTTGGTAATTGAGGAAACAGAAACTAAGACTTGCTTCTTTAATCCTGGAGAAAACATTAAATGAGCGGGGTGTTTCATGGGGCGGTTCTTCTGAGCAGTATTTCGGATTCCCTGAATTTGTTTGATCTTATCTGTTTACTTTGATCTGTTTAAAAAAAAAAAAAATGAAAATCATGTAATCAGCCAAAAAGGCAAAAAGTATTGATTGTTGCAATTTGAGTTCTGAACTTTTCTCATCTTGATTCTCTTTGGGCTTGAATTATTTTGTCAATTTTGATGAGGTGATCACAAGATGTAGCTGCCGTGCTTCTGATGTTGAAGGTTCATTAATGACCGTGATCGGCGGTTTGTTTTATGTCAATATCTTTCTGAGAAATACATCATCAATCCCACCAGTTTGTGATATATTTCTCAGAATAAGCTCTTAACGTGTTAATTAGTATATAGAAAATGTAGGGTTTTGTTTGATTCATTCATTCAGTCCAAAGTGCTTTATGACTTCCAACCGATTGCAGCTGTGATTAGGAGGTAACAAGACTAAGGCATGTATAGAATGAAATGAAGGACTATTGTTCAAGTACAACTAATCCGAAAGCAGATTGTATGAGACTAGAAACTAACACACCAAACTCTTATACTTTTTATTCACAAGCAACTTAGTCAACTACAAGAAAAAGTATAAAGATACAGAACACTGCAAAACTGCAAACAGACATGTTATTGCCTCATTTACTAAAGAAGGCAGCACACCAACAGCAACAGATATAAGCAGCACTTTGAGAGACAGATGTTATGTGATTCATCTTAGATTGCTTTGAGGATCTCATCAGCCCCCTGAGACGGTGAACTCTCCCCGCCCTGCTCGACTTTCGCGACCTTCGCCTTGTGATCATCTGCAAGGAGAGCGAACCTCCGCGAGCGTCGAGCTCGAGACCGAGCGCATGGTGCCGTCAGCGAGGAACTTCGCGTTCTTGCTGTCGGGATAAGCCTTTCGCTCACGCCTTCGTGACGAAGGGGTCATTAACTGCAGAATTTTCGCCGAACAGAAAACATCTGGGATCTCAATATAGTCCAATGCATGAGAGAATTGTGTTATGTAAGTTGTATTTATCATTCTTCTGCATCATGTGCCCTTTCAAGAACCTTACTAAAAGCAAGATTCAGATCAATCTATTCAAATTTCCGCTTCAAACTACATCTGTACCGTTCGTTCGTTACAGGAATAGAAGCATATATATCCTAGTTAAGATCACTAGTTGGATGGATTGAATATCAGTAAATAATTAAAGAAATGATAAAGCAGGGAGAAATCAAGTTAATGGTTCGTTGATGGTTGTTTAGTACAAAGTTAATGGTTTTGAGCTAAAATTAAGTGACCACCAATTTTGGTGTTTATTATATCTATATTTGTTTTACCCAAAGTTCTTACATAACAGTATAACACAAATCAGCAGGAAAAAAGAAATAGTAATAGCTAATTTTATATTACTTTTCCTTCCTTAATTGACTTCACTGCCTGCTAGAGTAAAATTAATTATGACATTTAGGAAAGTTAGGTTATAGCTTAATTAATTTAATTTATGACGAAATAAATGATGGGCAAAAATTATTTTACCTCTTTTCAATTTCAATAAAATAAACATATCTTAAGTGAAAATATTTCAGCTTTAAAAATTTTCTCTCACATATGTAAGAGAGAAAAAATATACAAAAAAAAGCGAACTAGTTATTAGTATTGTATAAAAAAAATGAATTAGTATTCTTTCTTCCTAGGATTTTTATTTTTATTAAAATTGTTTTAAACTTTTTTGCTATTGCTAAGAAAAAAAAAGATTAGTGGGTCATCGGACCCACTATAGCATTGTTATCTAATAAGAAAATTTTATGGAACCTAAAGTGGGATCAATTTATACAGAAAAAAAGCCCAACTAAAAAGTTGTTCTTAAGTGCGCCTATAAAATAGGATATTTTGTATCACCTTCGGTAGGGTCAATGAACCCTAAGTGGGTGACGATATTTTCTAGTAATCTTCATTTTTTTTAGTTTTACCGCCTCATTCATATTATTAGAAATAAATTTAACTAGAAATATAAAGCAATTAGGTTTTCAAGTTGGGATCCAAGATACATCAAATCTTTTGTCACTTGTGATAGAGACGGTCAGCAGTAATTTTACTTTTTTAAGCAATTTAATCGGATCGAATATACTTGTTGCATTAGTTTAATTTTGTAATCACACATTGAATTAGGTAAGAAGTGTAATTGTGAGAAATTAGTGAAAAAAAAAAAAAATTGAGAGTGTCGTCTGAAATGACTGGTTCAATTAAAGCTTTCTGCATAAATACAATTTTACGAGCAACTTTCATCGGCACTAAGGGGCCGTTTGGTTGGATGTAGTTATAAAAAGTGTAGTTAGAAATACATGCAGTTGTAAATGCTGCAGTTATAACTACATCTAGTCTGTTTGGTTTTATGCAGTTGCAACTGCTGCAGTTATATTTTTTCTGTTTGGTAGTCTGCAGTTGAGATTTGTATTTATAAATTCTATTAATTTTTAGATAGAAATGTGAGATTACCTCTTCTGAGCATAACTTAATTATGTTTTAAATATTAATTAAAACTTTTATATCTATATATAATTTATATATAATAAAATTATATATAAATTTAATAAATTATAAATATAAATATATTATAAATTTGTTCAAAATAAAAATTAAGATAAACTGAAAAATAAGAAACGTATGAAAAAAAATTTATGGGCCCTAACATATATTACTAAATCCTATCAGATTTTATGAATATGTATTTGTGAAAAAAAAAAAAGTGTATAAAAAAAATTACACTTTGTTTATTTTTTTAATGGGTGAGCGACGCCGGCTCAAGCTGCGATTGGGCCTTCTCATGCGGATGCAAGCTATGCAATCAGCAATTACACGAAACCAAACAAAAGATTAATAGATGCATGCATTTTCAACTATAGTGCAGTTGAAAATATATGCAACCAAATAGCCCCTAAAATTTATTAACTGATTTCTCTGTGAAATCGTTTGTGGCTTCTGGTTATAGCTATAATGAGAAGTTTTATGAAAGAACTTTTTATATTTCTGGAACTAATAAAAGACCATTTTAACTTTGCATTATAGTCTAAATGTCACAGACACTGACGTGAAATATGGAATACGGCACGATTCGAACACGACGATTCGATAGCTTAAAAAAGATTAGGATACGGATTGTAGTGTGGACAACACTAATAAAATATAATATTTTTAATATGTTATATATAAAATATTAATTTTTGTAAAATATTATTATATTTTCTATACGAACAAAAGTTAGGAAAATTTGTATGGATAGTTTATATATTTTAAGAAAAAAATTCTCAACCATATATAATTTATTTATATTGTTCAAAAAATTTTATGAGTATTCATTAAAAAGTTAAAATATTTATCATCTTACAATATTCTATATGCATGAAAAAAGTAAAATAAAATTATATATATATATATATATACATATATTAATTATATACGCTATGGATCAGTATTAAGCGCGTGTCTAAAAAGTGTCCACATCGGACGCGAATCCGACACGAATACGTGCGTGTCCAACACAGACACGCGAGACTTATACAAGTGTTCGTGACATATAGATCACAGTGAAGATCCAATTTTTTTTTTTTTTTTTTTATTTTTCTTCGAACATCTTGCTTCTACTTCTCAAGTTGAAAAAACAAGGAAGAAAAAGATGTCAACTTCTTACTTAAAATTGGTTGAGAAACTCATTCCTTCATTTTATTTTTATTTTTATTTTTTCATTTTATTATTATTTTTTTTTAAAGGAAGCAATTCTATGTGCATGGTTGGTGGAATTGCAAGATTGTCCTATACCAAATAACATATATTATTTTCAGCCAAGTACATTGAAGATAACACTTATTAGAATTAAATTCTCTATTTTTGACAAAATTTTTTATTGCTTTTGGAGATAGCATTAGAATTTATGGACAAACTTGACCTAGTTAAGTTGGGCCGGAAATCTCATTTTAAGTTCAGAAACTTTTACAAATAGTTCTAAAATTTTGTAATATGACCGTAACTTTTTTTCGCTCGGATGTCCGTTTTCAGCGTGCAACCCTAATTCGGAAGCAACTTTTCGAGATCTACGAGTTAACCCCTTAAGATTGAAATTTAATTGTTTACGCCGCCGGATTTGCACTTTTGAGATCTACTAGTTAACCCATTAGGATTGAAATTCTAATGATCAACGGAATTTTTTTTTTTTTTTGTTTTAAACAATAACTCTGTAAAAATTTTTAATTTGTCAAATAATCTTTTCAAATTTTTATTTGGCCAAGTAATTACCATCCTTCTGCCGACCTCACGGTCCATGTTGTTATTGTTTTTTTAAGTTGTGAGGATTACCGGCCGTCCCTAGAGCAAGTGGCAAAAGGCTAGGTGGTTGGTATCCGAGACCCAAGTTCGAATCCTAGTTGATTCACATTTCTAGCTAAGTTTATTTCTAAATGAAATAAATAAAGCGGGTAGTATGCTATCTTTCTCTCTCAAAAAAAAAAAAAAGTTGTGAGGATTTTTACGGAGTTGTTAAGATTATATGGAGATTATTAAAAGTTTTATCTCATGGTTAAAATTATATGGATTAAATTATTCAACGTTTTCTTCTCTAAGGAAAAAAAAACGGTGGATCATTTATCGTTTTTAAAAAATAACAAGAGAAGTTTTTATATTATGGGCAAATTATATTCAATAAATTTAGTCAAAATCAGTCAATAGATAATTAGCAAATTCAATAAATTGTGTTATATATCTCTACAATTCTCACCAAGATAGGCTAGTTCTATTTCTTTGAGTATATATATATATATATATATATATATGAAAGATAAATCCATGTAAAAATGAGAACAAGTTATTCACATTGAAATGTCACAATAGTATTGTAGTAATTTCAAGTAAAAATTTCACAAGGATATCGGCGTTGATGTGTATTTACGTCAGGTGTGGTAATATTTGATTCGCTTGTTACCATTTCCTCCTGCCCGAAATCCTCATTGCAGGAAATTAATGCACTCGATCTCATGCTCCAGGATCAACCCTAATGTGCATGATCAATTCTCAGGTACTATACTATGTTGCCCAAACCAAAGTCAAATTCTTAAGCTGGTCCAATCGGCGACTCGCCCACACCCGCATCTCCGAAACCGCGATACCGAGCCTTGGTCGCAGATCGATCAGCGCGCCGATGGCTCGCCCGATCACGATGCACAAAACGAGCACCGCGCCGATCTCCATATTCACCTTGAGGGCGTCGAGGAGCCACGTGACCGACTGCAGCCTCTCGTGGATGTCGAACGCCGCGAACGCGACGAGGAGGAGGACGGAGGCGACGAGGAGGCATACCAGGAGGAGGCAGATGCCGACGAGGAGGGCGCAGGAGATGAGGGAGCCGTGGAGGAGCGCGAGGAGGACGAGGTCGAGGTTCGGCACCATTGGTGCAAGGGAGGGGAAGGATTTGGGGGGTGAGATTTATATGTGCACGCATGGAAAGGATATTTGTTGTAGCTACCAAGTTGAGTTGAGAAGCAAAGAATCATTTGTAATGATATGAGCGAGGAAAGCAACTTAAAGATCTTGAATTTTACTTTATTCAAGTGCAAGTTTGTTATGTTCTTGTGGAACATTGCTTGGCATGCGCATGCAGGAACTAACTTGCCTTGCTAAACCCTACATTGTGTTATTCTTTAACTAGTAGTTTAATAAGATACAAAAGTGTCACAACACAAAACTATATATTCTAGCTCAATTCTATATGAATTGAGCTAGAATACTTTTAGAAGCACCAAGCCTTCGGTGCTTCTAAGTTTTTAGCCATTGGATTTATTTTTTGATTACTTATTGCCTTTGGATCTAACACTATTCTACCAACCACTACCTATCACCATCATCTCAACCCTACATCTCTCCATCCAATTGCTAAAAACTCAAAAGCACCAACTCATTGGTGCTTTTGAGAGTATTCTAGCTCAACTATATATATATATAAAATTGAGCTCCTATGCTTTTAAAAGTACCAAGTCATTGGTGCTTGTAAGTTTTTAGGCCTTGGATTAATAGATGTACGGTTAGGATGATGTGGGCTCCCTTGGGTTAAGTGGGTGGTTGGTTGAATAGTATAATATAACGGATGAAAACAATCAAATGTGTAGATCTAACGGTAAAATATTCACAAGCACTGTGCTTTTGCTTTACAAGACCATAAATTTACTCTCTCTCTCTCTCTCTCTCTCTCTCTCTCTCTCTCTCTCTATATATATATATATATATATATATATATATATATATATATGAGTATAAAATCTTTTGTATTCATAACTTTTCAGCCGTTCAGATGAAAAAATGTGCGGTTAGGATGAGAATGGTTACGGTTAGGTTGATAGTGGCTCCCTAGGGTTGAGTAGTTGATTGGTTGAATAGTATAATTTAATGGATGAAAATGATTAACGGATAAATCAAATGGTTAAAAATTTATAAGTACAAGAGGCTCTATACTCATAATAGTATAAATTCTTTGAATGAGACGTATTTGTGATCACGGTCAAATGCCATTCAGTTTGACTATCAGAGCAGCGTTAATGATATCCGGCTATGATTATGTACATGTTGTTTATCTAAACGAGATGCGTCCGATAAATTTCTCTTTTTATTAAATACAAAAACTTTGAAATCTTTTTATTAAATACAAAAACTTTGAAATTAAGTGGCTTTGGATTTTAATTACTGATCAAAATATTACACAAAAAATAAAAAGTATGATTGAAAACGTCGACAGCAGGATTCGAACCTGCGCAGGCAGAGCCCAACAGATTTCGAGTCTGTCTCCTTAACCACTCGGACATATCGACGCAGTTGATCTTAAAGCATAGTACATTATAGTAAGTAAAAATTAATATTGTGTTTATAATTTCTAACTCAGAGTCTAATCAAATTCCCACAGCTAATTAATTAGCTGAATATTGATAAATTTTTGATGTGGACGTAATGGAAAAGTATTTATTGTGATTGATGATGCGACAATAAATAATATATATAATATCAGCATTTTATCAATATTTAGCTAGCTAAATTAGGCTGTGGGACTTAATTGCAACAATTTAAAAAGTTCGAGCCAGAAATTATCAAATTAAAATTTGAAGACTAAAGTACCGCACGCTCATAGTTTGATGACCAAAAGTGTAATTTACCAAAAAAAAAAATAAATAAAGAGTTAGAAAGTTAATTTGCCAAAATCTTCTTCAAAGGGTTAGATAGCTCAACGTGAAAAAGGTAGCGGGAAATATAAATAAACTGCTCTAAGCAATGAAAATATTTCTTAAGCTTCTGTTTGTAGTTTACTTTTGTGCTCCTGTAAATGCCCCTTTATGTTGTATTTGTATATTATATTGCATATATTACAAATACGTAAAATTCCGGAGTCAATGTATCCTTCGTTTTCGTTGTGGGAAAAAAAAAAAAAAGAAAAAGAAAAAGGAAAGGACAATATTCTAAGCTACAGTAACTTTTACGATTTATGCTGTTCAAAAATCTTAATAACATAGTTCGAACATCCAAAGAGGAGCAACGAATTCATTTTCTTATGGACAGGAGATACAGCTTCACCAAAATAACCCAAAAGGCGTGTGAATGTCACCGAAAAAAAAAAACGATTTAAGAACGTAGAAACTGCACGAGAATGCTTTCGTTTACAGGAAGAATATAAAGAAACAGAGAGTATAGAAGACGATATTTGGAGTCTAAAAAAAAAATTAATAATGACAATAAAAACTGAAACAAAGAATATTATACAATAACTGTGTCGGCGTCTCTCAGCGCCACACATAACCCGCCGATGGAATAAGAATCAGTTGCTTCCTCTAACCATGTTGAGAAAATTTCCATTTGAAGCAATGCGCGGTACAAATCCATTATAAATCTCATGTAGAAAGCGGGAGATATTTCGTCAGACGACCGAAAGAAGCAAGTTGAAGGCGGCATTTCGGGGGAAGACTCCATGACTACCGTGCTAGAGGTAGAACAACTTCTAAGTTCTTCTGCATCAACCATCCTATCGGATAGTTAAGTCGAGGCGCTTCCAGATTTAGATGCCAAACCATAATCCTAGAGCAGTTGTCAGCTAAACCTTGCATTTGGCTCTCGTCCTCGACCAGTTGCTCGGCAAACTTGCTATCCTGCACGTAAACACGTACTCATGTTACTCTTATTGGTTATTAGTTAAGGGGGCAATTGGATTGACGAAATTGCAACACATGGCTCTTAAGTCTAATTATAGCGAGAATAGAAACATTAGTCCCCTCATCGATCACAACGACATTAAGGAAGTCCATTGCTTGGCTGTAGGCTCGATTCATCGGAGTACCTTTCGCTCAAAAAGGCCCAAAGTCATCTCCTCAACATTGCCGTGACGGGCAGCAGAAATAATGTTCAAACTTGGATTAGCAATAATATTAATCCAAGTGCCACACGTGTCAAACTTGGTTCTAGAATAACAAGTAATTACGCAAATACTATGCCCGTCTTGCATGTTAGAAAGGTATGCCACATACTTTCAGTAAAAATATATGAAAGGTAGTAAATTTTGATGAAGTTGACACATGTATACCTAAACTAGATTGAGGAAAAACCTAACACCTTGCAAGTCCCACACTTAGAAGTTTCTCATTAAATTTCTTTCTAAGTGCTTTCTCTGCGGAATCCTTTTAAATTCGGTGAACAACTTAATTTTGTTCAAGTAGTGCTATTCTACTTGCTTACACTTCACAGATGTATCATCAAATTCTTCAAAAAGTTCAAAAAGGACCCTACACCAGCCCTCTCTCGCTTTTCCTCATAGCAATAACAGCCTATCTTTGTTTGCATGCACACCCAGTGAGTGGTTATCTTCCAGCTAGGTTGAATTGAATAGGCAAGGAAGAGGCAGTGAAATCAGAATAGCATAAAAGATTAAAAAAAAAGACATAATTTTGAGTTTGAGCTGTAACTTTATTAAACTGAACGAACAAACATGGCATAGAGAGTGAAATATTTGGTGAAAAATGTAGGAAGCTCTTCTATGATTATCAGATTGCATAATGACATATCTATAACCCCTTTCACATTCAGACCTTTTATAGCTCAAAGTGTAACGTAGTAAAACCGACGATGAAAGGATGAGCGCACTAGGTGGTTACCAAAGGACAGTTAATCACAGAATTCTGATGATATACAAAGTGTTTGGGTTACTCCCAGCATAAATTAGACAATTCTATTGGAATCTGTTAGCAACTTAGCATTGCCCTGGTTGATGAGCTTATAGCCCAGCACATTTACGGAGTTTACTTGAAAATGTGTCTCGTATATCAGTACAGTAGGGTGAAGGAAACCTACAACTGGGGCACATAAAGCAAATAAACTTACTTGAGAACCCTCCTTTCCGGCGCTGTGTATTCTGATGTTCTCGACAGTGAGGCGCCGCCATCTCTTGGGATCCCAAAGAATGGTGCTATTAAATGCAAAACCCGACAAGCCAATGTGGAATCTACGAGGAACCCTACTCCTTTGATTACTGTGCCATCCTATAACTTGGCTCCCATTGCAAAGAGGACCTTGTAGTAATACTCTCTTTCTAGCTTTACTGAGCACTGCAATTGGCCATGTGCCAAAGCGCCTGTCACATAAAGAAGGGGTCATAAGAAAGATCTAAGCAAGAAATGGCGATGCAAAGAAGAAATAAGCTAAAGAAAATAATAGAAAACACTATATGTAAAGGACCATTTCAGCATAAGTTAACCAAATAGTGCTTACAAGATCGATTACACTTTATTTGTGACATAAGTAGCTCTATTACAATAAGAATATTTAAGCCCTGAGTTGAGAAATTAAAACTGATTTAGGGTTTTAAGGCTTTGAAGCAGCTCGAGGTGTTCAATAACATAACCTACAACTTACACATTCTAAGAAGTGCATTAATGGCGGCACATGTGAAACAAAAGATGTAATTAGGAGTACCAAAATTGGGATCAGCAAAACTATTTCTTTTTCATCAATCTATAGCATTTGCTTTTCAAATGGCATCAGGAAAAGCTGCTTTTTTTTCATCAATTTACAACATGAATGAACTTTTCGTCAGGAATATGCACAATGCTTTTGTTGTCTATCCCCAGATCATAGAACCATTATTAGGCATCTATGCACATAGATACCAAACAATACTGAAAAGACATCATTGAGATTCCCTGACAAAGCAAATCTCTAACAATATAGTCAAGATACGGAAGAGACGGCATGTATACACATATACATAAAACATATATGTATATGGTTCAGCAAGGGTCCTCTTAAGGGGACATAAATAATGCATACTATAGACTTTCTAGCCCTTAAATCAAATACTCTTCCACCTACCTCACTAAACCCTATGTATCCAAAGGCTAAAAAGTCCATATTATGCACTATTCGTGTCCTCATAAAAGGATTGTAGTTGGACTATATATATAGAGAGAGAGAGAGAGAGAGAGAGAGAGAGAGAGAGAGAGAGAGAGAGAGAGAGAGAGCAAAATAAGCCATATAGATACCAAAAAATATAAACGTGGACGTGACTTCACATATATATTTGTGTATATTTCCAAGAAGTAAATGAATTAAGAATCTCTAGTTGATTTGTCGATAAAGTCTATAGTACGTACTATAGATGTCCTCATAAGAGGATTGTAGCAGGCCTATATATATCTATATATATATATATATATATATAGAGAGAGAGAGAGAGAGAGAGAGAGAGCAAAATAAACCATATAGATACCAAAAAAATACAAATGTAGACATAACTGCACATATATTCGTGTATATTTCTAAGAAGTAAATCAATCAAAGAATCTCTAGTTGATTTGTCGATAAAAACTAGACATCCTACATTATCACTTAGAACTCTCATCATCACTGAACACTAATCCTTTCTTGGAAATGGCTACTATAAATCCTAAAGATATACACAACTATCTAAAATTTAATTCTCGTTAAAAATCACAAAAGAAAGGAAAGATGTATGTACCAGTTTGGCCCAGCTTTTGCTGGGCCAAAACACATTTTTTTTCCCTGATTGGAAGTAATGGATACATTTTGAAATCTATAAGTAGAACCGCAAACGCTTGGAAACCCGTACTATTGCGGCTGACGCACAACATACTCTCTCTCTCTCCTTCTCCCCTCTCTTCCCCTTCCCCCGACAGTTTATCCACCCTTTCCTCCCCTTTGTCATTCTCCAAAGTCTCCTCCCCATTATCTCCTCGATCTCGCTAAAAAGCTTCGATTTTGGGAGGTTGCGGCAAAAGGGAGCCCCCTCTCGCCCTATGGGCCATCTCTATGGGTTTCAGGGCGTAAAAGAAGCCTCTTCCATGTTGGGGTCTCTCGTTGTTTTCCCTCTCTGGGGATTGACCATAGGAGGAGGGTTCGTGTAGGAGTGGTGGGTTTCACGGTTGAGGTTTGGATTTGGGGATCGGAGAGGAAAAGGCATAAAAAGAATCACCGCTTCCTCCCTGTACAGGTTTGTTGATGTCACAGGATGCAATTTTTTATGGCTTTTCTAGATTTTGGATGTGCTGTTGGAAGAGGATTTAATTGATTTGGTCCTTTTCTCCTTCAATTTCGGTTTCCAAATTTGATTCTTTTGTGGGTTTCGTTTGCCAAATAAGGATTTGATCCCCAAATTCTTAAATCGCGGTATTTGGATTAATTTGGTTGTGGTAACTTTGAATTGCAAATGAGTCTATGTATTGGGAAGGCAATGAAATGGCAGATGAAGGGGCTTCAACCCAACATGAAGGAGATTGAATCGGTGTAGGATCTCGTAGATCCGTTATTGAGTGCCGGCGACAAGCTTGCTGTCGTCGACTTCTTCTCGCCAGGCTGTGACAGCTGCAGAGCCCTTCATCCAAAGGTATAATTGGTTCATACTGCCATGAGAAAAGTGTAATCCTACTATTTATAGAGGTTTTTACGTTTTAATATGTTCCTTTAATTTACTAATTTGCAGATTTATCAATTTGCTGACATGTAACCTAATATTCTCTTCCTCTAGGTGAACTATGAGAAGTACAAATCCATGCGTCCTCCTCTTTTTTAGATTCTATAGAGGTGGGGCGCGCAATGTTGACAATGGGCCCGGACAACATTCGTGTATAATTTACTTAGTGATCATGTATATTGAGACTATTTGGATATTGGAAGTTAAATAGAATATTTTTGATTAAGTTATTTTTAAATTATTTGTTTTATACTAGATATTGTAAATATATTTTATTAGAAAATATTAATATTAATATTTTGATAGTATTTTATCAATTTACAACAGTCCACAATAATTTTCAGATAAATATTAGTTAAACAACATTCAATTACAGACAATACTTATATAACAGAGTTACCAAACATTCTATAGTTTTTTTTAGACAGCACAACACTATATCTTACAACACTTCTGCAACAGGTCTACATTCTATAGCTTGGCCAAACATGCCCTAAGTTAAGTATCCAAAAGTACTATATCCAATTATCCATCCCAAAGCTCCATTAGAATGTGCCTAGGTATTGATATCCATTCAAAGCTCCATCAGAACATGCCTAGGTATTGAAGTGACCACGACATGAAGTTAGGAATTGTGTATACAGTTAATTACATAATGCCCTAAGAACTACTGACACATTGAAGATAATGTCTTTAATATTTGCATCACAAGAACAATTCGCAATTGTCAAGATATGAGGTTGTTTCAGAAAGTCTTACAATTGTATTGTTATGCCATGATCAAAATGGAAGAAACTCTTCTACAAAGAATTGACTAGTTTAAAACAATCAGCACACCATGTATATTACGAAGGCAAACATACAAAAAATCATTTACCTGATATTCCGCATTTCTTCAAAGAGGTCGACCGAATAAATTTGATCATCATCGGCAAAGTATACTATACCATCGAGACGGTGCTTCTCAATGTGATAAAGTGCGATATTTCTTTGGCAAGAAACACTCTTTCTTGGGCTCGTGATGTTATGCCGGCAAACGAGATGTCTATACATGACACCAGTCGCTCTCAACATTTTTTCTGTTTCAATGGACGGTGAGGACATCTCCACAACTATCCAGAGAAGAGGAGGTGGTACAGCTCTCAGTGTATGAGCGAGACGATTCAGATAATATGCTTGGAAAGGCCGATTATATGTAGGTGTCACAATAATAAGGAGCTTTCTGGCAACAAAGTCAAAGTCGTTAAAGGGAGGCACAGTGTACGAGGCATCAAAAGATTCATTTCCTACATCCCATATTGTAGCACTAGATCGGTCCTCTAATTTGGGTATATCAAACATAAAATCATTCTTTTTCACTTCATGTGATCTCCTCGGAATACTTTCAGCTGGCATATCCTGCTCAAAAGGGAACCGCTCGTGTTCAGCTGTAAAATTTGTAGAGACATCAATTGAAAAGAATGGTGTAAAAGCCATGAAACACCCGATCGTAAAGAAGATAAAAAGATGGAAAGAAATCCTTTTCCAGCTTATTCCTTTCGATCTTGACCTCTCTGACGTCCGAGAATGTCTTTGAAACAATATACCAGCACAGGCAGCTTTTAGTCTACTCAAAATCGGAACAGAATCTACAGAACCTAATACTGAATTCATTAACCCTCTCAAAGCCAAGTGGGTCCGAGAATGAGGCAACTTGGGCGAAGGCGAATTATCCACACATTCGTCCCCATTTTGCGCCGCTACATCTCTCTGCGATATTGCTGTATTTCTTCTAATTGATGCCATTTTTCGTACTTGTGAAACATGGAAATTTCACCGAATCAATCGATAATCGTTGAAAAATAACACCATGAACTCCCAACCTTATAAAAATAGTGCATCTAATAGACAAGAACATAAAGCCTGGAACTATCCCAAATTACAGTTCCTTTCATTCATCATACAACAAAATTTCCCCTTTTCTCAGAGCACCGATTTAAGAAACTCCAAGTTGAAACTTTTGCTATCCCACTACAGTAGATGAGCTCCACATGAGCAAATAGCTCAGTCTAATTCTCATTCTCATGAGATTTTACGTTCAAACCTCGGTTGATTCCTCCTTTAACTGCATGCATCCAAAAGTAAGTTGATCCACAACTACAAAACCCTAAAAAACAACAATAATAATAAAGTAGGCTCCAGAAGAAGAACAAATCCAAATCTTAGCACCCCATTTTAATTCTTCCTTTCTTGCGCCCAATTTAATCTATGCTGCAAAGCAAATTAACACTAAACCAACTTAAAATTACTAGTCAATGGATCGATCAAACAACACAAAAATAAAATTACAAAATGAAGCACATAGCTGAAGATCTTAAACTAAATCAAACGATGAAACAGTGTTGAATCGCATCAAATATACCCCAAAATTCGAACTTCTTTGCAGATTCAAATCGAAACATAGCCGGATAAAGTAAGAGTAGGGTCTCTGAATCGTAAATCGAGGCGGAATAAATTTCAAAAAAAAAAAGAAAAATCGGAAGCGTGAAGGATTACCGAAGAATAGTTCTCCATAATAAGGGTTTGGGAATTTGTTGGATCGATTCCCAAAAGCTTTTTTGTTTTTTTTTTCAGAATCGAGGAACGAGGTAGCGTGATGAGAGAGATATAGAGAGAGTGAGAGAGAGAGAGAGAGAGAGAGAGAGGGGGGAGAAGTTAGAAACGGTAAAATGGTTGCGTAGTACCTGCACTAATCAGATGCGGCGACTTAGTCCATATAATTTGGGATAAACTTCAAATACCACCCCTGTAGTTTCCCACTTTCTCACTTTAGTATTTTATTATTTAAAGTGTTTCAATTTGGTACTTTATGGTTTATTTTTCTCTTTTCGTCGGCTCCTCCGGTAACTTTCGTTAAATTATATATAAAAAGCTTTAGATATTTTATTTAGGTTTATCGAATATTCACTTTAGTACCTTTAGTTTTAATTTTGTCACTGATTTAATAAAAAATTAGTGAAGGTATAATAAAAAGAAAAAAAAAACCACATGATAGTAAAATAAAAAAGGAAAAACTTTAAAAAACCCTCTTGTGGTTTCAATTTTTTTCACTTTAGTATCCTATAGTTTAAAATATATCAAGTTAGTACCATGTGGTTTCTCATTTTATCAACTTTAGTACCCAATGATTTAAAATGTATCAAATTAGTACCCTGTGGTTTTGCACTTTATCATTTTAGTACCTTGTGGTTTTAATTTTGTATCAAGTTAGTACTATATGGTTTTTTAAACTGCAGAATACTAAAGTGATAAAGTATGAAACCATAAGATACTAAAGTGATAAAATTCAAAACCACAGGGTATTAACTTGATACATTTTAAACCACAGGATACTAAAGTGATAAAGTGAGAAATCACAGATTCACAGGGTACTAACTTGATACACTTTAAACCACATAGTATTGAAATGAAAAAGTGTGAAACCACAGGAAAATTTTTGAAGTTTTCCCAATAAAAAAATAACGAAATCACATGAATGATGGTATTTAAGGTTTTTCCTATAATTTGGGATAAGTTTGCATATGAATCCTAATAAAATTATAAACTTACATACTTATCCCGAATTTTCATAAAGAAATTTTTGGGAATTTTAGCCCAGTAGTACTCTTTAAAAATTTTATTCTAAAATTAGTCCTTT
Organism: Aechmea fasciata; assembly: GCA_025177825.1. Taxonomy (NCBI): domain Eukaryota; kingdom Viridiplantae; phylum Streptophyta; class Magnoliopsida; order Poales; family Bromeliaceae; genus Aechmea; species Aechmea fasciata. Next base: position 3,908,432 of record CM045936.1, read on the forward strand.
TAAGCTTTCAATTCTTTGACCGGACTCTTGAATATAGTGCTATTGACTAAGTATTGTATGATGTAACCCTAAAATAATATAATAATACTGTACAATAAAAAATCATTTAGTACAAATTTTACTAAGGTACTATTAAGTACTTTAACATACCAAAATTATCAAAATACCCATCATTCAGATTTAAGGTACATATAGTCATAAGAGTATATTAGCCCAACCATTTTCTTAAGCAAGTGGTAAAAAACTTAGTGGTTGATATTCGAGACTCAAATTTAAATTCTAGTTGATTCACATTTTCACCTAAGTTTATTTCTAAATGAAATAAACGAAGCAGATAGCGTGCTACCTATCTCTAAAAAAAAAAAAAAAAAAAAAAAAAATCTAATCGGGACCACTATCATCCTAAGAGCATATATCTTCATCCAATAGATGAAATTTACGAGTAAGAAGGAGTTTATATTCATAAGAGTATAGAAACATTTTAATTTTCTGCTCAAATTCAAATTTGATTAAAAGTTATACTATACATTATTTTGTACTATTTTTTTTTTGGCAAATTAATAGTTAGTATTATTATGTGCTTATTACATATTAATTAAAAATGGAAAATATTTTGTTTGCAAACAAATTTTAAACACTTCATAAACTACCTAATTTAGTAATTGATTATTACCTTGTAATTACAAAGTATATATATCTTTTGGTAATATATACTTTACCAATTAAACACAAGAAGATATATAAAACTAGGCTGAAATACTATAAATAGCACCGGGCTATTAGTATTACTAGGTTTTCGTCCTTTGGATAAGTACAGTTAGAATGATGTGGGCTGTTTAGGGTTGCTTGAGTTATTAGTTAAATAGTATAATTTAACGGGTGAAAATAGTGAAAGAATTAAATTCTAACAGTGAAAACTCGATAGTACCGAATACTGAGTGCTATCGATAGTATCACAATTGGATTCTATATATTATATACATATTATTAATAAGCATAGTATGAATAGAGTTATATCTATCAATATCGAAAGCGTCGGTCTATCAAGTTTTATACCGTTAAATCCACCCCTTTGATGATTTTCACCCGTTAGATCATACTATTTAACCAACCACCCACTTAACCCTAGAACATCATCCTAACCGTCTCTCAATCCGGTCAAAACGATAGCTAATGACTTAGTCTTATTAATAAATAATAAGATAGTTCAGTATGAATATTCTATATTTCTTCTAAAGTTAGGGACATATCGGGTACATGGAGAAATATTAACAATTTATAACTATTTATTGTTTCACCAACTCCCAGAAAAAGCTATGTTTTTGTTGGCCACGGCACATTTTGGCGGTGTACTAATATAAAAGCAATCGCTATCTCTACCCACACAGGTATCAGCGGATTATTCGCAAAAAAAAAATGTACAGGTGTGGGTATTAGTTTTTCCAACTCAAAATATTATGGATAAAATTGACGGATACCTGTTAAGATGTGAGTATTTTGAATAACCTGTAGGTACCCACGAATACGCATATATATATATATATATATATATATATATATATATATATATATATATATATATATATATATATATATATATATATATATATATATATATATATATATATATATATATATATATATATATATATATATATATATATATATATATATTTTTTTTTAAAAATTTTTTAATTTTGTATCGTGAAAATTGAGATGATAAAATACTTTTAAATAACGTAAAATTTTTTTTATATATATATATATATATACTTTAAATAACAAGTTATCTTATATATATATATATATATATTATATATATATATTATATTATATACTCTTCTTTTTTTTTTTTAAATTTTTTTTTAAATTTTTTTTTTTTCAAAATTCAAAAAAAATTTTTAAAATTTCAAAATTTGTAATTTTAATGGTTAATTTTAATGTAAAATATTTGTTAAAATTTTTAAAATTTTAAAAAATATATATATATATATATATATATATATATATATATATATATATATATATATATATATATATATATATATATATATATATATATATATATATATATATATATATATATATATATATATATATATATATATATATATATATATATATATATATATATATATATATATATATATATATATATATATATATATATATATATATATATATATATATATATAAAATAGATTTAAAATAAAACAAACAAAAAAAAAAAAAAATAAAAAAAAAAAAAAAAAAAAAAAAAAAAAAAAAAAAAAAAAAATAAATTTTAATAAATAATATATTTAAATTTAATTATGAAACATTTTAAATTTTTGATAAAATAATATAAAATAATTTTTAAATATATTTTATTTTATTTTATTTTATTTTATATTTACAATTATTAATTATTAAATATTTAATCAATATATAATATATGAAGTATTGGCATGAAGTAAGCAGATTTTCTATCTTATTTTTATAGATATGATTAAAATTTAAATATTTATACATATAAAATTTGTATGTACATAATTTAAAATTTTATAGAGATTTTAAATTTTATAAAATTTAAATTATTAAATTTTGTAGATTAGATATGTTTAATTAAATTTTGATATTAAAATATTAAATATTAATATTTTAGTTAAATTTTTTAAATAATTTAAAAAAATTATTATAATTGTAATTTAATAATGTATATAATATTTTTTTATATTTTTTTATATTTTTTTTTTTTTTTTTTTTTATAATATATAATAGATTTAATCTATTCATTGTTAATCTGTACTAGTAGTTAAATTCAAGATTGTACTATATTACAAGTACATATTTATTGTATAAAAAATAAAGTAGTTTTAAACATTTTTAAAATTTTGACCCTATACTAAAGATATATTGACTAAAAAGTTTAGAAAAAATATATTTATTTTCATATATCAAGAATAACCATGACCTAGTGTGGTGACTGACAAGATGTTTAGGCTAAAATATTGTTATGTTAAATTAATTATATATTTTTTTTATTTTTATTTTCAAAATTATTAAATATTTAACAACATAAATAATAATGTAGAATATTAAATGTAGATAACAATTATTTAAAAAAAAAAGATTTAAAACTAAAGAATTAAATTTTATAAATTAGAAATTTTTATAGAAAATTTTATCACAAATTTAAAAAAGAGATAGAATGTTTATTAAATTTTATAAAAATATACAAGATATAACTATAAAATTGAATAATTTAACTCAAAATATTAAATTAAAAAATAAAAGATTATAATGAATAAGAAATTAATAAAGAAAAAAAAAGAAAAATAAAAATAAAATAGATAAATAAACACAGTGCGAGCCAAGACAACAGTTGACTAGATTAAACAAGACTATATATAAAAATATAGAAAAATCCATTAGATTTTTAATGAGGGCGACTAAAATTAAATTTTAGAAAATATTATAGATGACAATTTTAATAAAGAATTTTAAATTAAACCACATTAAATATTAATGAAAGAAAAATCTATAAAATTCACTATTGCATGTTCAAATTAGACAAATTTTTTATAGATGTAGAAATTCCAATGGAAATTAAGAGATACATAGCTTCTTTCTACCACATTTAATTCGAGAGCACCTAAAACACATAGAAGACAAATTAGAAATTAAATAATTGAAGATAAAATGTTTAATAAGGATTGGATAATTCAGCGAACTTTTTTGATTCATCATTTACGACTTTCACATTATGTTAAATTCAGCGAAGACCATTTTCAAGTAAATAAAGTAAATTAACAAAGATGAAAATTTCACATATTTAGTAGAATGGTAATTGAGTAGTTTTCTTAAGCATATACTAAACCTTGGTAAAGATGAAGCTGCTGCAGGCAGGGGAAGTAGAACTGTGTTCTTCAGGAAATGCTATTGCGTTCGCTACTCGGTGGTCCATGCTTGCTTCTAATCTTCTCATCTTTTGCATTAGTTTAGAGATTCTAATTAATGCTTCCTGTAGACAAATAAAGAGGAGGTTTAAGGATAAAAAAGATAAGACGTGGAAAAATTTATAGAATAAAAATATTGAGAAAACACTTATTCATTTTCTGTTATTTTTAATAATGATCTAGTTTCTTCTTCTATTGGCTTGAAAGAAACATTAAAAATGATCAAGATTTTTTTTAAAAAAAATACATGAGATTTAAATTCTCCACAAAGGAAAATTATTGTGCATCATGTTTTTTTTGAAATAAGATAAAAAATTAAATATGAAACAAAATTATAAATAACTTTGCATTATTCACTTTTGAAAAATTTTTTTATAGATTAGTTCCAATGGAAATTAAAGAGTAGTTTTCTAAGCATTTAATTGGTAAAACACATAGAGATATGCTCGAAATTGTTTTGGAAAATGTTTCTTCATTATAATTTCTCTCGAATCTGCTTATTTCTATATCATCTTTCGATTTTTATTTTTATCATAATTAATTATCGATCAATTATTAGAATCTTATCTTGTAATTTCTATTTGAGAATGGTTGAGTAGTTTTCTTAAGTTCTAAATTGGTTATAAATAGAGTGAGGAGGAGGAAGAAATTTACTTAAATCTATCTCGTTCGCTCTCTTAATCTTTTTCCACCGATTTTTCTTTCATTGTTGAATCTCAATTTTGTTTGTCGGATTTCGAATGTGGTCATTTCATTGTTTTTAATTTATAATAAAATACGTCGAGATTTTTTACTATAATATTACAAATTCATTTATCAAATTAGTTTCTTTTCTATTCTATTAATTATTTTGATTTTTAAAAAAGAAAACTTAAATAAAATATCTAAAGATTTTTTTTTAATAATAAAATATTTTTTAAGAATTCTTTTTAAAAAAAAGGGTTGAATCATTTTAAAGCTTTTGAAATTTAAAAAAAATATCTGAAATTTAATATTATTATTAATATTTCTTAGTTCCAATTAAAATCCAAATTGGTGTTTATTTATATATTTCTTATTTCAAATTACTTCTTAAGAAAATGAGTTACTTTTGTTAAAACTCATAGAAGGCAATAATATTGATCATACACCTTTATTTTATTTTATTTTATTTTTTTTTTATCTTTATCTTAATATTTTAAATTTTATCTTTATCTTATATCATTCTATCATCACTAACATTTCTTATTTACCCTTAAGTTAAGTTAAAAAGATTCTATTTTAAATATTTAACTTAATGAGTTAAGAATCGATACTTAAATCATCTCGTCTTTCGTTTCTCCCGTTAATCTTTTCCAGATTTTTAATTTTGTTTGAATCTCAAGCTTGTTGGGTTCGTCCCCACCTTGTTTAACAATGTTCACTTGTTGAATGAAAAGCGTCTAGCTTTACTCTGGATGGTATAGATCTGATGATGTCTAAATTTTTTCTTTAGATTATGTTATATTATCATTAATGAAGTAAAGAAAAGAATTGATTTTTAAAGATATTATAATCAAAATATCAGACAAGATTTTTTAAACCATATATCAGACCATGTTTAATTTGCTTTAAGATTTGCATAAATTTATTATTCAATAATTCATCCTGTTCTCTACAGTCTACACTGGGGAAGAGCTAAAACATCATGGACTGCACAAATTGCAATTCGGAAAAGAATAAAAAAAAAAATTATTTCTACACACTTCTTTTCCAATTAAAATCCAAATTGGTCGGGTATTTAGTTTTTGGGGGCAATTATTTATATACTCTTAAAAAGTTTCCAACTTTATGATTCAGCTCTCTTAGAAGGTTAATATTGAAAATACTCCTCCTACGTTCAACCTATTTCTAATATACCCTTAGAATTAAATTATAATAGCAATACTCATTATCTAAAATTACTATTTTGCCCTTTCAAATATATTCTTCCACCATCATCAATTTTTTTTATTTGGTCTTAAGTTAGTGGTACAAAAAAATATTTTAAATTTTGATCTTTTCGAATATATCATTCTATCATCACTAACATTTCTTATTTACCCTTAAGTTAAGGACAACAGATATTTAACTCATGTTTAATTCAATTTAACTTAACGGGTGGTAAGCTTTTTATTTTTAAAATAACGGAAGATATATGAGGGTATATTTTTAAAATTAGGTATTTAATGACGGATCGGTTTGTTTTAGGATGGACCCAAACACCATGTATTATCACAAGCTCTACTTAGACTGAATGAAAATTGTCTAGGGCTTTTACTCTGGATGGATTATTTTTGGATCCTTAAAAGGATCCAAAAAAAATTAATGTTGTATATTTGTTACACTTGTAGATATGTCCATCATCCAATTATCATGCCTCATGAAGTAAAGAAAAGAAGAAAATCTATACAACATGCAGATGTAAACCATCAAACCATCAGACCATGTTTAATTTGCTTTAAGATTTGCATAAATTTATTATTCAATAATTCATCCTGTTCTCTACAGTCTACACTGGGGAAGAGCTAAAACATCATGGACTGCACAAATTGCAATTCGGAAAAGAATAAAAAAAAAAATTATTTCTACACACTTCCCTACTAAAAAATGAGCAATTAAATATACGAAAAGTTTTTTTGATTTATTTAGAAGGCTAATATTGTATTTGTTATTATTTTAAATATAGTAAAGTGTTAAAGTAACTCAAATCACAAAATCTAAATTGAAAATACTCAACGTTGTATTAAATCACAGAATTAAAATCATTAAGGTTATCTTAAAATTACTATTTTATTTTTAAAATATAGTCTACTTTCTTATTTGCCTTTAAAAGTCAAAGGCACAGTATTTACTTTATTTTATACTCTGTCACCCTCTTTTTTTTGAGGGCAAAATTGGTTAATTTTTATTTTGGTAGATATTTAATTTTAACAAGATTAACAACAGATCTGAGGGTATTTTGTAATAAGTTAACGTATATTTTAGTAATAAAAAAAATGATATCGGATAGACAAGTAGGAAAAATATAACGTTGTAGGATTACAACTCACAATGGGAGTCCTAGTATTTTTTTTCTTTTTCTTTTTTCGGAAAAACTTTAAATATTTTTTTTTTTTTATTTTTATATTCTGTGATTTAAAATATATCAAGTTAGTATCCTGTGGTTTCTTACTTTATCACTTTAATACTCTGTAGTTTAAAGTGTATCAAATTAGTACTCTATAGTTTTGCACTTTATCATTTTAGTATTTTGTGATTTTATTTTTGTATCAAGTTAGTACCCTGTGATTTTTTAAACTACAGGATACTAAAGTGATAAAGTGTGAAATCACAAAATACTAAAGTGATAAAGTTACCCACTTTGATACACTTTACGAGATCTAAAGTGATAAAGTGAGATCATAACTTACATGTAAATCACGAGAATAAAAATGAAAAAGTATGAAACCACATGAAATTTTTTTTTTAAAAAGTTTTCCCTTTTTATTTTGGTCGCTAACTTTCTTTTATACAAATTAATTTTATAACCCGAAACAGTCGTAATCTCTGAGGCCTCTTGTTCAATGGTTATAAAGTTTACCAATCTCTTTTTATATTTTAGTAATAAAGAAAAATGATAGGACAAGTAGGAAAAATATAACGTTGTAGGATTACAACTCACAATGGGAGTCCTAGTATTTTTTTTCTTTTTCTTTTTTCGGAAAAACTTTAAATATTTTTTTTGTGGTTTCACTCTTGCCCATCTAACTCAAATGGGAAATGCTGTTCAATTAATATTACTGATTTCAACTTTTGTTCCAATAATTGATAGAATGGGGATATGATTGATATATAAAAATTTATAAGTAAACAAACTAATTTTTTTTTTACAAAATTTTAATTTATATTTAAAATTTAAATTTAAAATTCTAAATTTTTAATTTAAAAGAAATATTAAAATTTGATCTGAATTTAAAAATTCAAATTCAAATTTAATGAAAGAGGTAATATCATCATTTACTATTTCTTTTATTATCATCTAAAACAAAATTATTTTTTTTTTATAAATTTTCATTCTCACTTTATCCATTTTAAAGTGTATCAAATTAAAATCCTAAAAACTTTACGTTCTCACTTTATATATTAACTTGATATAAAATAAAATAAATATTAAAATTGATTGCAAACCACGGGGAACTAACACCTAACATAATAAAATAAAAAAAAGGTGCAGAAACCACCGAAGGCTTTTGTTTTTCCTTCCGCTATTTGGTAGCTTAATCCCCACCATCTAACTCAAAATGGGAAATGCTGTTCCCACCCCTTAGGTGGAACAACTGAATAAGTTTGTTCCAAGAACAAGGTTGAAAGAGAGAGAGAGAGAAACTAATTTTAAATTTATTACAAAATTTATAATGTATAATTTCAAAACTAAAATTTATAATTTTTTCAATTCTAAATTTTTATATTTAAAATTTAAAATTTAAAATTTTATATTTTTTAAATTTAAATTTGATATTAAAATTAAAAATTAAAATTCAAATTTAATAAATAATATCATCATTAAATTTTCTTTTTATTTTCTAAATTATAAACGTTATTTTTTTTTTTTTGAACAATCAAATTTTATCCATAGAGATTAAATTTAGTAAATAAACAAATCAGAATATAGATTAAAAATAAAATAAGTGTTCACTGTCCACCAAATAAATGGGGAACAAGTCAGCTGATGCAGCAGCAACAGCAGCAGCAGACTCAAAAAGAGAAGGAGGCTTTACATAAAAAATAAAAAATAAAAAAGGAAAGATCCATACAGCAGTACAGACTTAATGGTTGTAGACCGAGTTGAATCCCGATTCGCCATTTAGTTAAGTTTATCAGCGAAATACGAACGGGTCGTCTTTCTCTCTCTTAAAAAGAAAAAGGATTTTAAGACTTCATTTAAAATTATTTCTTACGGGTTAATATAAAATAATAAAAAAAATAGTTTATTTAATTTATATATATTTTTTATTTAAAATAAATAAATAAATAAATTTTTATAAATTTTCATGTTAATTTTATTTTGGCTACTAGGATTAAACGAAACTTAATATCAAACAGCCCATAGAGATTAAGATTATAGTAAATAAACAAATCAGAATATAGATTAAAAATAAAATAAGTGTTCACTGTCCACCAAATAAATGGGGAACAAGTCAGCTGATGCAGCAGCAACAGCAGCAGCAGACTCAAAAGAGAAATTACAGTTTTAAAAATAATCACATACATACTCAGCTGCAGATACACAGCCCTCATTTGTACCAACTCCCTCCCTCCACCGTCCGATCCCGATCCTAAGGATCCCCGCCCGCCTCTGGCCGCCACGTCAGCAATCGTAGCACGAACGGGTCGTTTCTCTCCAACAGCTTCTGCCGCCAACCACCGATTCCCCCCAGAAGTCTTCCCTACGGGTTAATATGGAAAATTTTAATAAAAAATTATACTCCGATAAATTTTGAATGTTATATTATTATATTCTTTCCCCCAAAGTTTAAAATATCTTTAAAAATTAAAATTGTATGTATGTAATAATTTCTTGAATATTGAACTCAAGAGTCGATTGAATATGCTTAAGTTTAACTATTGTTACTGGTATGTCCGTTATTTATAAACGGACTTTTTTTTTTGCAATTGAACTCCTGAAAAAAATTATTTTAAAAATAATCCTAATAAATTTATATTTGTAAAATATTTTTTATCAATTTATTAAATATAATTTGATACATTTAATTAATGCTTTATTCATTTAAAATAGTGTCACTATCCCATTAGATGTGAAAGGTAATGTGATTAGGTATATAAAAGACTTAGATAATAGTAATAATTCTTTTTAAATATTTTATTTGTTATTATTAAAATTTAGTGAATGACAATGTGAAGATTATTAAATAATAATATCTACATATATTTATTTTTATTTATTTATTAATATAAAATATTTAATAATTTTTATTTCTTAGATCTTTCAAAATATAGATTTTTAATTTGATTTACATTTAAATTATATATTGCTTTTAAAATTCGTAGTTTAAAAAGTTTTACCTTGCCACCCTATATGATTTAGTGCATTTTTTATTTTGCAAGTTTAATTCCTTTTAAAAACTTTAGTGTGTTTTAGTGAAATAAGAAATTAAACCATAGAAAGTAATTTTAAGTTTATCTACAAATTTTAAAAATTTATAAATAAATAGGAATAATTGCCTATATATCCTTCACACGTTTGAAAATATCTAATTTATCCCTACCTTTTTTCTTTAAATATCTTATATTTAGTTATCGAAACATGATTATCTCCTTTAAGTTAACTTGGATTAAACGTGCGTTAAATATTTATCACACTTAAAAAAATTAAAATATCAATTTTTCTCTTTAATTTAATGACAAATAAGAAATGTTGGTGGCCGTAGAGAAGTATATTGAAAAAAACAAAAAATTAAAATACTTGTTGTGCCCCTGACTTTAAAGACAAATAAAAAAATTAATAATGATAAAAAAATATATTTGAAAAAACAAAATAGTAATTTTACATAGCCCCAAATAAATACATACCTGGACTAGCTGAAAGGGATTATAATTTACTTTCTCGTTTATTCTATATTTGCTTCATCCCTAATATAAATTACCAACCAAAAACACTTCAGAAGTAATCGAGACAGTTCAAATAAACTTTGATACGTAGCAAAATAGTCATCATAATATTAAGATGGGTGAAGTTTTGGCTGGCCCATAAAAATATTTTATATTTATAAGTTTTCAAAAATTGCAAGAGAAAGTAAGATCTTTTTAAAAATTTGATAGGTAAGTATGCAATATCCTTATACATACAATTATTCATTTGATTTTTATAAGGAAAAAATGTATGAAAACTGGCTCAGCTTCAATCATTTTTGAAAAAGCAAGAACTTAAATGTAAATCTTACATCCTATTTATTTAAGAGCAAGATTTTAAGTGCTTGTCGGCACCGGCCGTATCCACCGTGCCGTACCATGTCAACAAGATACCGGCACGATACAGATTTCGTGCCGATGACACAGCTCAAAATCATCTATTCTTTAAATTTGTAAGGAATTTTCTCAATAAAATTTAAAAAATATGATAAAAAAGCATAATAAATAGTTGGAATATTTTGTTGCTAAAGAAAATAAATATTTCATACTATTATATAGGTATAATTTTGCATTCAAAGATTGAAAAAGGTGTTTGGCTTTTAGTATTTCAAAAATTGATAAGATAATTGAGTAAATACTGCTTAAGAGCTCATTTTTTTTTTTCATACTAGTCTTATCATTTTTTTCTATATTTTTAAGAAAAATACTATCTTCTATTGTAGGTATAATTTTACATCTTTTGCATTCAAAGATTGAAAAAACCGGTTTGGCTTTTAGTATTCAAAAAATTGATAAGATAATTGAGTAAATACTAATCTTGGAAAGATTAGGGTGTAAATCTTACGCTAACAATTTAGACGTATGAATAATGTAAGAAGGTGTAATGAGCAGTCTAAAGTTTTGGATAGAAATGTTGTAATATTTTATTTTATTTTTTTTGAGAAATATGTAGCACTCTATCCGCTTCGTTTATTTCATTTAGAAATAAACTTAGCCAGAAATATGAATAAACTAGAATTCGAACTTTGGTCTCGGATATCAACCACCAAGCCCTTTGCCACTTGCTCTAGGGACGGTCGGTACTCTCTTTTCGGATGCGCAAGCAACATTGCTTAAAAGGAGAAAAATATGAAATCATATAGGTTTGATTTATACTTTGGGATATTTGAAAATGACTATCCACTTTTACAAGTTTTAATGTTACAATCTCATCTTTCAAGTGGTTTGATTTGCCTTCTTAAAAATAAATTAATTAACTGCAATTTGTTCATCTAGCCTCCATTTAACCCCTTAACCCCCATTTTATTCCCAAACACCACCAAAAAGAGGTGGGGTTAGCAAATCCCACCTTAAAAAGTTATTCCGGCTTAGCTAATCCCACTTAACCCCACCAAACCCCAACCAAACACTATTTTTCTATTCATAATAACCCATTATCCTTCTTATCCCACCTATTTCAACCAAACACTATTTTTCACCATCCTCGACTAACTCCAACTCTCAACCAAACACAAAAATACTTTAACCCGACCTTAACCCCAAACTTAACACTATTTCTGGAATAACTAGTTTTTTCTTAACCCCGAACCAAACGGGGGCCTAGATATTTATACATCATTTTTTTTTTTTTTTTTTTTTAAGAATCTGTGTTATGATGTTGGTTCTATAGCTTAATCTTTAATTATAAAATATATAACTCACTAAATGGCAAAGATCAAACAATTGAATAGAAGGAATAACTAACATACAATAGTTTTTAAAAACTAATGAATAATTTTACTATCCGGTCCTTCAATTTATTTGATTTTAGTCGATTTTTAATAATACTTTAGTTTTAAAATTTGAATGTGTCGTTTATCTTTACAGATTTAATTAACATACTTCATATAATCCTCACAATCATAAATTAATAAAATAAATAGTTAGCCACTCAAATTAAATAAATTGAGAGATTAAATAGTAATATTAAAGTTTTAAAAATTTAGATAACTAGTATAAAATGAATAATAAGTACTATAAGTTTTTACCCCATAATAATAATAAGACTAAACTACAGAAAATCTCTCTATAAGTATTCGTTTTTTCACTTTTTTCTTTCTGACTTTTAAAAATTTATATTTTGTCTCTTTTAAATTTCAAATTGTTACATTTAGCTCCCTCAGTCAAAGTTCCATTACTATTCCGCCAATTTTTCTATTTTATATTGAAAATGCCCATCAAAATAACAAAAATATATTAAAAAATTATTTTCTTCTCTTATAAAAAATATAAAAATAATTTGATTATTTTGTTCTTTTTATTAACACCGTATTCTTTGAAAATATTTTCTAAAATTTTGAAAAAGCAAAATATAAATTTTTTAAAAATAGGATGGAAAAGTTAAAAAAAAAAAAAAGGGGTATTTATAAGTAAGTTTTCGGTAATTTAACATAATAATAATAATAATAATAATAATAATAATAATAAGGAAGGAAGAAGATAGAGCTATATAACGCACCGGCTAACTCGAAACCCGTGGGTGGGTGGGCCCCCTCGGGGGTGGTGGTGGTCAGCAGCCGCCGCCGATGCCGTCCCAGGCGAGGTCGAGGCGTCCGCTGTCCTGCAGGGCGCGCAGCAGCTGCGCGCCCTTGCGCCGGCCCCTCGCGCTGCACTCGCCCTGCATCGCCCCCACGACCGCCCGCGCCACCTCCCCCGGCGGCCCCTCCTTCTCTCCGCCGCCGGCGTAGATCGCCGCCAGCACCGCGATGGCGCACTCCCTCCCCCTGCCGGCCATCCCCTCCGCCGCCCGCGCCAGCGCCCCGCCGCCGCCGGGTGGGCCCGCACCGCCGCCGCCCCCTCCCCCACCGTGCACAGCAGCTCCAGCGCCGCCAGCGCCCGCTCCGCCGTCGCCCCCGCCGCCCCCGCCGCCGCCACCGCCTCCACGGCCGCAGCCGCCGCCCCCGCCTCCACCGCCGCCCGCCGGTTCCCCTCCGCCAGCAGCAGCGCCAGCAGCGCCTTCGCCGCCGCCCGCGCCGTCCCCGCCTCCAGCAGCGCCCCCACCACCCCCTCCACCACCCCCTCGGACACTCCGGCGCCGCCGCCGGCTCCCTCCCCAGCCCCCGCTCCACCGCCCGCAGCGCCGCCCCCTCTCCCCCGCCGCGAACTCCCTCTCCGCCTCCCCGAACGCCTCCGCCGCCGCCTCCCCCATCGTCGCCGCCGATCTCTTCTCCTCCTCCCCCCCCTCCTCCTTCCGGTACTGCTGCTGCTGCTGCGGCTGCTGCTGCTGGTGGAGGGGGAAGAAGCGCCACTGGGTGAAGCTCTGCGAAGCAGAGGAGGAGGAGGACGACGACGACGACGAAGGGTGCGCCCGCTCGGCGGGGGCTGCGGCGGCGGCGGCGGAGGCGGAGGCGGAGCGCTCGTCGTCGTCGTCGGAGGAGTGCTCGGCGGCGGCGGCGGCGGAGGAGGAGGGGCGGTGGGGCTGAGGACGGAGCGGGCGCAGTTGCCGAAGATGCCGCACGAGAACAGCGCCCGCGGCGGCGGCTTCAGATGCTTCGGATGCGGATGCGGATGCGGAAGCGCCGGCGGCCCGTCCCCCGGCTGCTGGTGCCGACTCCGGCTCGACATTTGCAAATGATAGATGACGGCTGATGAGAAGGGCGACAACACCAAATGGCCAAAAAAAAAATTAGGTAACGCTCTCGCTCTTACTCTCTCTCTCTCTGTTTTTCTCTCACTCTATCTATCTATATATATATACACGATATAAATAATAATATATTTGAAGAAGATAAGGGGGAAATTGAAAAAAATATATGAATCGGTTTCTGCTAACGAGTGCCGGAGAGCATTGATTGATTTTGTGTACCGGAAAGGGGAGGGGGATATATAATCTTGCGCGGAGCAGGATTAATTTATTAGTTCGTTAGCAGCTGCAGTTAATATACAATAATAATAATAAGGCTCAAGTCCAGGACCAGGAGGGAAGGGGCAAGCTCTGATCTGTGGATTAACTTAGAGCCGTAGTAAGTAATGTAATCAATCAAAAGGGCGAAGCAAAGCTTCCATATATATATATATATATATATATATGTAAAAGAGTAAAGACAGAAAAATAAAGAATAACAATAGGTAGTGGTGGTGGAGACAGTGGGGTCCACAGCACGTGAAGAAAGTGGGTAGTCTGCATGGACGCTGTCGAAGTATGGATGGTCCTCCCACCCCCAACCCCACTGCCACTGCTTCACATCTTACTGCCACTGCCGCTGCGGATCCCCACCCATCTTCAGAGTCAGAAGAAAAAAAAAAAAAAAAAAAAAAAAAAAACCCGTAAAGAATAAAGAATTAGAATTAAAAAAGAAAAAATATATATATATATAAAACATGTACTTCTCGTGTTGTGGTTGTTACTCCATTTGCCATCTATAAAATCAGGATCTACGCATTTCCAAAATAAAGAGGCCGTTTCGTTCACTAGGATTCAATTCAAGTTGGATATGCTCGTAAAAAATATTAGTAATACTAAATTATCATTAGTTAAGAGGTATTGTTATTTTAAGGGGAATTATTAGTTGTCCATTAGTTAAAACTATACTACTACTTAATAACCGTCCAATCCAAATAGTTTGATAAGTTAGTAGCAAATTTGTCTGCCGGTTTAAGTATGAAAAGTATAATATTTTCATAATATTACAAATCTTGAACCAAGCAATCTCTTTGATCTAGTTCCAAATTGTGATTTCACATTTTGATTGATTTCAAGAACTCAAAAATTCTTTTTTCTTAATGCTATAAAATGGTGATTAAAACCGTCACCGGAGAAACATCTAACTTCTTCTTTCTCAGGTGTCCATGTCCATCATAATTTTATTAAATTATAGGGGAAAAAAAAAAAAAGAAAGATTGAAATTGATTTTAATTTTTTTTTTAAAAAAAAAACTATTAGACAAAGCATGTGCTTTTAGATACCATAGTCCCAGATTAGGCTAATAGGGTTCGTCAGGGAATCCTAGGGTTAGGTTTAGGGTCCACAGGTACCAGGAGAGGGCCCAGGTTATTCGGATTAAGAAGGAATGTTAGCATATATAATAGCATTTGGTCATAACAGTGAAAACCCACATTATAAGATCCTAGGTATCGTTTAACTGTCTATTCTAGAAAATATGTATAAATTTCAAGAATTATACCAATTTTGCTTTCGGATAAAATTTAAATTGTTTCCGAAGATAAGAAAAATAATATTTGAATAAATAAAATGAAATAAAAAAAAAGGCCTTTTTGCATAAAAAATTTACTTATTTTGGACTTTTGTAAAAATTGGCCATATTTTTCGTTTTTACATATTCGGTCCACTTTTTCAGCAAACTGACCAAAATACCCTATATATTTTTCTCTCTTTTTTTTTCTCTCATTCTTTTTTTGTTTCTTTTCCTAGAGAGCGGCGGAGGAGGCGGCGGCGGAGGTGGAGGCATCTCGCTTCTACGCGGCGTCGCCTCCTCATCGCCTCCACCGACAAACCACCTCCTCCTTCCGCCGCTCTCGCTTCTTTCACGACGACACCCCGCCTGTGGCGCCGCCGTCGCCTCTCCTTCTCCACGACGACACTCCCACGACTCCGGTCGCCGCTTCTCCGACTCCGGTACCCGCACTCGCGCCTCCGCCTCCGCCTCCGCCTTCGCGTTCGCGTTCCGCGCTTTGCCCTCTGCCGCCCCCACCGAACCCCCTTGCCCTCCGCCTCCGCCCTCTCCTCCGCCGTCGACGCCGAAGACGTCGTCCAAGGTGTCGGCGAGCTCCCACGTCCTCGCCGCCTTGATTTTTAAAAAAATTTTGTTATAATGGTGTAATGGTGTAAAAAAAAAAAAAATGGTGAGAAGGAGAAGTTAGGCAATTTTGGGTGGAATGGTGCAAATTTGGGCGAAATGATGTAATTTTGGATGAAATTTGCACAAACTTGCACCATTTCGTCAAATTTTGTATCATTTCACTTAAAATTGTACCATTTCTCCTTCTCACACTCATCCTCTTTCTTCTTCTTTTTACACCATTACACCATAACAACAAAAATCTTCTAAAATCGAGGCGGCGGGAACGCGAGGAGCTTGTCGACGATGACGCCGATCTTGAGAACGTCGTCGTCGGCGTCGAGAGATGACGGAGGCGGCGGCGGCGGGCGGAGCGAGAGAGGGTCGGTGGGGCGGCGAGAGGAGAGGTAGAGCGCGGAGGAGAGGGCGGAGGCGAAGAGGCGATGGTTGCGGGGCGCCCGGGCTGGAGAAGCTACAGCTGGAGTCGTTGGAGTGTCGTCGTGGGAAAAGAAGAGGCGGCGACGGCCAGTAGAGGGGGGTATCGTTGTGGGAGAAGGAGAGGCGGCGAAAGGAAGAGATGGGTTCGTCGGAGAAGGCGATGAGGAGGGTGGGCGCCGCGTAGAAGGAGAGGCGCGGCGTAGGAGGAGAGGCCTCCGCCTCTCTGCTTGTCTCGCGCTCTACGAGAAAAGAAAGAAAAAAGAACGGAAAAAAAAAAAAGAGATAGAAAAATTTATAAAAATATTTTGGTCGGTTCTTTGAAAAAGTTGACCGAATACGCAAAAAAACAAAAAATATGACCCGATTTTACAAAAGCCCAAAATAAGTGAATTTTTTATGCAAAAAAGCCTAAAAAGAATAATAGTTAGTTATAAATAAAAAATAATAATATTACCTCTCTAATTATATTTAAATTTTAAATTTTAAATTTCAAAATACTAAAATTTAGAATTTAAAATCTTAAGTTTTAAATTTTAAATTTCAAATTTTAAATTTAAGAACAAATTTAAATTTAAAAAATATAAAATATAAAATTTTAAATTTTAAATTTTAAATTTTAAAATTTAAAGTTATAAACTTTAATTTTGAGATTACAAATTATAAATTTTAAAATTTAAAAATTTGAAAAATCAAAATAGGGATGGGAACAGCTTTTCCCAACACAACTATTCCCACCCTTATCTAGTCATCCAAAGATAATAATTTAATATTAATTAAAATAACAATTTAAATATATTAATTAGATTAATTAATAATTTAAAATTATTAATTAAAATTTAATTAATCTTGATTTATACCAAATTATACCGACCTACTTCAAGCACACGAGAACTAGGGGTGTACACGAGTCGAACAAGAGCGGTAAGTCGGTTCGTGTTCGGCTCGTTATTAAACGAGCGAAACCTGGTAACTCATTAAATAAACGAGAAAAATAAATGAGCCGAAACACGGTAGTAATGACAATTAAAAAAAAAAAGTAGATTAAATATATTAAGAAAATAAATTTATAAAATCTTATTCATTAGACTTTGATCTAATAATTAAAATTTATATACAAATAAATTTTTTTATAATTAAGCTCGCATTTATATTTTTATTTTGCTAAAAATTAAATAATAAAAATATATATCATATATAATTATTTATTTATATATAAAAATATAAATTAAATAAATTATATAAATATAAAATATATGTATTCGAAATTTGTTATCGAAATTTGAACACGAGCGAGCTGACCCCAGCTCGTGTTCAGCTCGTTTATTAAACGAGCTGAAAAATGCAGCTCGTGTTCGGCTCGTTTACTAAACGAGCGAGCCGATCTCGAGCTCATTTCAAGCTGAACACGAGCTGGCTCGCGAGCAATGAATGGATAGCCACTCCACAACGAGAACTATTGTTCTCGGGTACGCGTTTGGCGTTTGGACAAAGAGAGGGATAAGAGGTTATACCAACCCCTTATCCCCGAACCAGACGGGATGTAAAAAATGAAATTTTTTTATAAATAATCCTTTCGATTTTTATAATTACAAAAGTAAAATATTTTTTAAAAAATAATTATAAAAATAAATCTCAAAATGCGGTGAATGATTAACCGCATTCATAACTACTCATTAAGAGTAAAAAAAAAATAAAAACGGTGAACCATTCACCGCTTTTATCATTAAAAAAATATAGAAATAAATATGAAAAACAAAGAAAACAGTGAATGGTTCACTGCTTTCGGCTTTTATAAGACTATATTTATAAATAAAAATTTAATAAGTTTATTTTTAAAATAAAATTCTACGAAAAGACTATTGCACTAAAAAAACCTGTAAAAAATTGGTTTTACAATTGAAAAACTCTACCTGTACAACCGGGTGGGGTTGTATATCCTACAACCCCACCATCCAACGGCCCCGCTTAATTCATTGTACAGTAACAAAATATTCTCACCCCTCTTAAGTTTTCACCTACTACTCTCTCTCTCTCTTTAACGACCTCTCCACAATCTCTCCTCTCTCCTCTCGCTCTCTCTCTCTCTCTCTGTTTCTCTCTCTCTTTCCCTCTCTCTCTCTCGATCTCTCTCACTCCCTCGGTTCCGCTCCCTCGCTCGCCGCTCGCTCGCTCTCGCTCCCTACTCCGTCTCTCTCTCTCTCTCTCTCTCTTTCTTCTCTCTCGCTCTCTCTTTCTCTCTTTCTCTCTCTCTTTCTCTCTCTTTGGTGTTCCTTTTAATATTACAATTTGTCTTAGTGAAGTGGTATAACTGTTCCATATCAGACTACAGCTGCGAAAGCTGTAGCCCTATATAGCAATGGTCATTCATTTGAGACAGCTATATAGGTGTTCCTTGTAACATTACAGCTGTACCATGGAGTGGTATAACTGTTCCATATCAGGCTACAGCTGCAAAAACTGTAGCCCTATTAGTAATGGTCATTCATTTGAGACAACTATATAGGTGTTCCTTTCAATATTACAGCTGTACCGTGGAGTTGTATAACTGTTCCATATCAGGTTACAGCTGCGAAAGCTGTAGCCCTATATAGCAATAGCCATTCATTTGAGGCAGCTATATAGGTGTTCCTTTTAACATTACAATTTGTCTGAGTGGAGTGGTATAACATTCCATATCATTCTACAAAGTAGCCCTATATAGCAATGGCCATTCATTTGAGACAGCTATATAGGTGTTCCTTTTAACATTACAGCTGTACCGTGAAGTGGTATAATTGTTCCATATCATACTACAGCTGCAAAAACTGTAGCCCTATATAGTAATGGCCATTCATTTTAGGCAGTTATATAGGTGTTCCTTTTAACATTACAGCTGTACCGTGGAGTGGTATAACTGTTCCATATCAGGCTACCGCTGCAAAAGCTTTGAAATTTATTTTAAAGTTTTAGAATATATTTGTTGTTAAAATTATAAAATTCAAATTACATATTTTGCATTTAACATTAGAACTGTGCACTTTTAAAATTTAAATACACTATGTTAATTTTAAAAATATAAAATTTTCATTACAAAATTCCCATTACAACTAGGGATTCGAGAAACCCTAACAACCACAATCCGGCGCCGAAGAAGAGAGGTGACGGAGGGTGAAAGACAACAGGGTTTTCACCTCGTCGAAGAAGAGGGCGAGGCGAATCCATCGGCGGCGGCGTGAGCAAGAGGGTGTTGAGAGAGGCCGAGGGAGTCGCGGAGGTCGAGTATGGCGTCGAAGAGGACATCGCCGGAGGCGACGCGGCTCACGTCGGTGCCGAGGGCTAGGGCTTTGAGGTACTCGAGCTCTCTCGGTGGCCAAAATAGGACCAAGGAGGAGGAGGGGCAATGGAAAGGAGATGAGAGGAGAGAGATGAAAAAAGGGGGAAAGGGTATAAACAATATGATGGGAGTGAGGATATCACTGCAATTTTGGATGTAGAATAGCAGCCGTTGGATACAAAGTTGTAAGATGTTTGGGGTTGTACTCGTAGCATTACTCTTTACAATTACATTTCTAGTTTACAAACTCGCTCACGAATTTCGGTAGTTAGGCAAAGATAGTCCAGTAAAAAGTACTTTTATCACATTTTTATTTCGAAAGAACAATCACCACATTTATCATTTTATCATGACAAATGCAAGCGTTTCTAACCTTAAAATTACATTATTCCAAATAGTAAGTAAACAAATGCTACGATTACTGAAACAAACAGAAGCAAACGATAAAGTTATCTTATCTATATAATGTTATCACTACGGATAAAAAAAAACTATACAAAACCTGCCTGCGGCATGATTTAGCTTTTTAAGCATCAGGTGGAAACAAAGTAAACAATCAGGAGCTCATTCGCGACCCCTGCAACAACCAGCATGGAGTTATATAATCAGCTTGAATCTGCAGCTAAAACACTATACAAGTGAGTCAAAATAATTGCGGCATAAAAGAAACAAAGAGTTTAAAGCATAAAAAGCCCAGCCTGATAATGCTTACTGTAACACCCCAATAGTCCCACATCGGATGGAAATGGATTTGTCATTGGGTTTATATAAGATTTGGACACTAGTAATAATAACTGGGCTTAAGCATTTTGGGCTAGTGGTTGGGCCCAACGAGTTATTGTTGCTAGTGGGTTGTATCGTTACATTTGGTATTAGAGCCGGTTCACCAGCTGGACATGTGTGGCGAGTCTCGGCTGAGCCAAGGTCTGGATGACAGGCTAGCGAGACGAGTCTCACATAGCCTGGTGATCTTGGGCTTTGTATGTGATTGGACTGACGAGGACGTCAGGACCTTAACGGGGGGAGTCTATGACACCCCAATAGTCCCACATCGGATGGGAATGAATTTGTCATTGGGTTTATATAAGACTTGGACACTAGTAATAATAACTGGGCTTAAGCATTTTGAACCGGTGGTTGGGCCCAACAAGTTATTATTGCTAATGGGCTGAGTCGTTACACTTACCTTTGCGAAAAAGGAAATATTTTACGGAAACAATGGTTGGTAGTTAAGGCCAATGTTCTCCGGAAATCCCAGCATCAGATTGAGATTTTGTAGTGCTTGCCCCGAAGCTCCTTTAACTAAATTATCAATCTGCGTACGATTCAGAAATGGTGAGTAAATCCCACCGCTTAATGACAAAATCTGAGGTCTGAGATGACACATACAACGGAGATAATAATCGCTCTGCCCGGAATCCGATCTTGGAAGACGTTCATGAAGCAGTAATTCGAACCCCGAACATGGCGTGTGTGAGGGATCGCACCTTTTTCCAATAGCCTAACAAATTCTTCATCCTGAAATGAATATTAATAAGCAGGCAGAAGAAGAAAACGAGGAAAAAAGTGAACCAAGCAAGTCAAGATATAAGAGAATTGTACAATGCTTCTCCGAATTCAAAGTTCACTCACAAAATATATACCTAACTATGAAGGGGAAAAAAGTACACATGGCTGTGACATTATCTTCGAATGTTGAATACAATTGAATAACAACGTGCACTTTCATGAACACCGGATGGACCATTTTATTTCCAATGAATCAGTTCAATCATGGCTTCTTTTAAGTATTGCTCAATACTAATATACCATAATGCACGTTCTAAGCAAAATGTTATCTTCGTATCATTTCAACAAAGGAAAATCCTAGTTGTACACCTCAAAAGGGGTGTAAATCTTACAACTCTTAATCCTAAGGTCGACAAACCCTTTAAATTTTTAATATTTACAAAAAAAGAAAATGACAAGACGAGGGCCAAATATTGACCCTTGCATGAAGGGGTGTAAGGTCTACCCCTCCTTTTAAGGGTGTGCAGGTAGCATTGCTCTTCAACGAAACATACCTCATAAGTAGACACTAGTTTCTGGTATAAATCATCAATAGTCACTCCAGGTGCCATCTCCACATATATCGTCGATTGCATACCACGGCTCTATTCAAGTAAATATATTAGATAAGAAGTTAAGAACTGGGCTTTAGTTATTCTCTAGCAATTTGGAGAAATAAAATTTCTGTGCAACATGATTCATGAGGACAAAACTGATAGATAAAAGAAAATTTTACCATAGGCATTAGATGTGGGGTGAAGCTCACAGTCACCTTAGAATGTGAAGCATCGGAAAGTCCTTGTTCAATCTCAGGAACTGACATGGTAAAAGGTTTAGCATAGCATCATGGAGTTCAAATTAAACAGAAGCAAATAAAAATTATAAGATGCCGTACAGAAGCAAATATCTGTCCAAGAAGGATCTGAGAAGATGAATATTAATGTTGAATAGTTGCAAAATTATGATGGTAGTTAGGTACCATGGCGATGCTTCGTAATCCCATAAGAGTGAAGGCCTTCTGAAATTTCAGTGTAAAGATTTGCCTCCTTAGCTCCGCGCCCTGTAAAATTTTCAGGGTTACAAGTTACTCACAGGATGTTGAAACATATGACATCAGCTAAACAATTACTAAAACAAGTGATTTGTATATGGTGAGCTCAAACCTGCTCCACTGACCCCAGATTTGGCATCAATAATGATATTTCTCAGTTCTATAAGGCCAGCCTAAAAATAAAATAAAATATTAGATAATCTGTTATAGTAAGTGAAAGGATTGCCATGCCGCCTGTCCTGTACCGTGCCGAGACCATGCCGATACATGACATGGCATCATGTCGACCCTGTAACGACATAATGGGTTTCTTTTACATTTTTTGGAATCTTTTTGAGTTTTTCAAGGTAAAAAGTTTTACAAAAGTTTTTAATGCTTAAAATATGTAAATCTTGTAAACCTACTAAAATTTGGAGCAATTAGAAGTTCCATTGCATTATGATTTATGAGACTAACATTTAGTGGAAAAGAAATACAAGTAAAAAGATTTTTTTTCCAATGTCTTTCATCATTTTTGTCCCAATGATTTTATTTATAGTAGTGTTTTCCCATAAAATTTTGTCCAATAATGGCATTGGTTTTTATTTCACGCATATATTTTCATAATATAATAAAACAATTTTTTTTGTTATTAAGATGATTATGACTCTATTCTTACCTAATTGTGTGAGATAAAATACATAAACCATTTTTATCGTCTTTAGAGATATTAAAATACTCTAAAAAAACTGAATTTTCATGAAAAATTAATTAAAAAAAGCACATGTCAATGTGTGCCGATGTGCCAAAGAGGCGTGCCAAAGAGGCGTGCCAAAATTGACACACTCGTGCCGCTGTGCTGTCTCGTGTCGTGCCGTGCTATGCGGCTGGCACCGCAACCCAGGCCATGCCAGTGGCACGACAAGTCTTGAGTAACTGAAATATGATGTGATACATTCACATCAGAAGGGTGCATCTAGTTACTATTACTGCTCAAAATTTAGAAGCGAGAATCTAGTCATGAGAAAGTGCAAGCACTAAAAATAAAATAGCAAATTCACTATACACGTTGAAGTCCATTGCTTTGTGCTGCCACATGGCCAGTACTTTAAACAACAACTTAATTAAATCAGGCAACCACATAGGCCCTCAATGGATCTCATTAGATAAACATTCAAAACTAGATATGCAGTATACTCTACATTGGCCGCCAATATATGTTGCTTACTACAGAATAGAGTTCAAACCTTTATAAGTGGAACAAGAGGAAGCTGAATGGACGTAGGATAACATCCAGGATTTGCAACAAGTCGTGCATTTCGAATTTGGTCCCTCGAAACTTCTGTCAAACCATATATCGCCTCTTTCTAATCCAAGTAAAAACAAAATCATTGATGCTATTCAAAACAATCTCTACTGAAAATTGGAATAGAAATCATTCTACTATGCTGGTCTACTATGCCGAAACCAGCCTAAGTTACATATCTCAACGTATAGGGACAAGCACTTTAAAAAACTTATTCAGGTAGGCGCAACCAAAGTGAAGACTCACAGGAGTAAGTTCTGAGAGGATACAAATCCAAGGCTGAACAATTGAAGGAGATAGCGAGAAAAATACGTAATAAGCAGTACCTGTAACTCTGGTGCTTTATGTGGTAGGCCATACCACTCTTCATATTCATCAGTATTGCGCAATCGAAAATCCTGTGAAATGTTAAATCAATTAAAAGGTTCAGTTTTTCACCAAACAGAAACTTCTGAAAGGTCTCCTTCTATGCATCTAAATAATCAGATATCTGAACAGGTACTATAAATGCACCCATGGCATACTGCAGAGAGATCAACAATCTTCAGCTGCTTAGGTAGGCTTTTAATGATCTCCTGTGAGAAAAAAGAAATAGATAGAGTTAGAAGTCATAAAAAGGACGAACAATTAACCACAATGAGAACACTGCAGCAGTTTTCCGAATCCTGCAATAAGCGACATTTTGAAGGTAAAGAATGTTTTGATGCAAATGTACCTGTGTTGTTCCATGTGGCAGGCAACAGAATACAGCATCAACATCAGAAAAATCTGCATCTTTGATTGCAACCATTGCAGGCAAATCCTGTAGAATAAAAGGCATCAGAGATAAGCATATTTTATAAGCCTAATAAATTGCTCGTAAAACAGAAAACTATATTAAGCTCCTAAAATGGAATTAGAAAATACTAAGTTATTCAAGATTCATATCTTTTAAAAAGGATAATCAAAACTTACTTGTGCCATTAAGTGAGGAAACACCGATCCAATCGATTGACCAGCTTTTCTGTCAGCAGTCATCATTGTGATACCAAAGTGTGGATGGTTTGCCAGAAGCCGAACAATCTATCAAATGAAACAATACAAATAGCAGACCACGAGAGAGAGAGAGAGAGAGAGAGAGAGAGAGAGAGAGAGATCAACAAGACATCACAAGAAAGTCTAATGGCATCTGTGAAAGCGTCGATACATTCCAGTCATAGTGTAGAAGTTTTAATTCTTAGTGTAGAAGGAATAGAAGGAATAACCTTGGAATAACCTTAAAAAAGTATTTTACAAACATTTCAGGACAAACATTTAAGATAAGAGAAAGGTCGTTCACATAATAGTTCCACTAGATGTAGATGATTCAACAAAAATTTGATGTAATCATGAACAATAATGTTAGACACTGCAATCTTACAACAATGCTTTAGGGACAAAACTGCATTTCACTCCTAAATTCCATTGTTATGATAGAGATGTTACACATGCATGTGTTGTTTCAAATTCAATGACCATCATCTTGACATGTATGTCTTGTTTACACTTCAGCTCATCTATGATCACGTACAAAACGCATAAAATATATAAAGAAAATTGATAAAGGAGAAGAAATGGTATAAATGTAAACACAAAATAAATGAGTAGTTCCTACAAAGTATGTGGAAAAAAAAAAAACAGAAAATCTAATCTTAATTAAGCAATGAAGCAACCCCCAATTTTTCGTTATACAAAATAAAGAAATAAAAGAAATCTCTTAGGGCCTATCTAGAGGCATGAACATCTTGCTTAACGTATCTCTTTTGTTTACCTAAGATGAATGTAGTTTGGTAGACAAGGAATATGATCAAATGTCTAAAAATGTATATTATATCTAATCTCTTATTAGTCATTTTCTTGGAATAAGATGAATTACCTCATAAGTGAAATACACCATCTAACCAAATCATGGTAGCCAAGACCTTGCAAGCAACAAAAATCAAGCTCCTAACTTGCAATCACAAAAGAAAACCTTCCTAGGCCTGGTATGAATGCATGAACATCTTATTCAGCGCATCTCTTCAATTTGCTCAAGAAGCTTATAGTACTTGGCAGATGAGAAGTATGATCAAATGTCCAAAATGGCATACCATATTCGGCATTCAAGTTATTTGTTTTGAAATAAAACAAATCACCTCGTAGCTAAACTATACCATCCTACCAAATCATGGTCGCCAAGAAGGGATTTAAGTGCCACGGCACGAAGTCGTGCCGGAAACTTGCCAGCACGGTGCGTGCCAAGCCGTGCCGATGCGTGCCGGTCAAAAAAATTCTTGTGTGCCGACGCATAATAGTATGAAATATTTATTTTCTTCAGCAACAAAATATTGCAACTATTCATTATGTCTTTTTATCACATTTTTTGAACTTTATTGAGAAAATTACTTACTAATTTAAAGAATAGGAGGTTTTGAGCTGTGCCATCGGTACGGGGTTTGTATCGTGCCGATATTTTGTTAGCACGGTAAGACACAGTGGATACGGTCCGTGCCGACAGGCACTTAAAACTTTGTCGCCAAGACCTTCCAAAGAGCTAAAATCAAACTCCTAAATTGCAATCACAAAAATAAATCCTCATTGTGCATAAGTTATTGCTGGATAACTTATTCTAACATCAAAACATGGCCTTATAGGGTTTAGGGTTTATGATTTGGGGTTTAATAAAACTATCCAAAAATTAATTAACCACTACAACAAGAAAAGATAAGAAGACCTACCTCAGCCCCAGTATAACCACTAGCACCCAGGACCCCGATTCGAACCGATTTCTCCGAAACATCGATCTTCTCCTTCACAGACCGCAAGCTTTGTGGCGACGAAGCAACGGATGCTCTTGCACGAAGAAGAGATCCATTACATTGCTTTGGTTTCGACCTTAGGATCCCATTCTACAATCAAAAATCAAATTTTTAGCTCAAAAAATCAACTTTTTTGTTTATTTTACCTGCTGCTCAATGGATTATAGTTACAAATGCTCACCTTGTGGGGCAACACAAGATCGATCGAAGCAGATCCAAGTATCGCCGAGCTCATTTCCTTCAAACTCCGAGAGAGAGAGAGAGAGAACGAGAATATATAGATTAAAATCGCATAGAATAACGACAAATTGAGAGGAAAATTGTCGGAGTAATAGAATTCGCAAGTAAATGGCACCTTTGCTCGTAAATTGGATGGTCGATTCTATAAACCCTAGGCGTAGGAACGGAGGAAGCGTCGCGCCTCTAGAACATGACCAACCCTACTGATACATTGCAGGGTTTTGGTTAATTGCATTCTAACCCCCCAACTTTACCTGATTTTATTTCTCATTCCTAATTTTTCCCCCTTTTTTTTTTTTTTTTTTTTTGGCAATTAGGTTGCATTACTTTATTATGTATTTCAATTAAGTCTCTTTTTTTTTTTTCAAATCTTTAACTATTTAATTTGATTGTACAACGAAGCCACATAGCGTGCAGAGAGAAGCCGAATCCACGTGTCACGCGTCTAAAGAGGTGGCGAACAAAAAAAAAAAAAATGTTTTGGGTTGAAGAAGAAAAAAATACAGCTGTAAACCCTCTCCTCTCTCTCTCTCTCTCAACCCATCTCTATCTCCCCCTATCTCTCTCTACCTGTCGCTCTCTCTACCCGATGCTCTTCTCGCTCTCTCCCTCCCTCCCTCAAGCCATCTCTATCTCCCCTATCTTTTTCTCCCTTTCTCTCTCTACCCGACGCTCTCTCTCCCCGTCACTCTCTCTCTTTCTAGCTCTTGCTCCCTCTATCTCTATCTCTCGCTGCCTGTCTCTCACGTTCTCTCTCTACCCCTCGCGACGTCCCTCTCCTCACCCCAGCGATTGCTCTCGCTTCTCTCCTCAGCGGCTCGGTGTTATCCTCGCCATCTTTCCTTAGTTGTCATCAGGTTGGGCCAGCTCTCCTGGTGTCTACACCTATACCTACGAGCCTTACATGTAAAATCCCTCTTCTGCTGGCTGATGGCTCGGCTCCTATAACTATCGAGCCTATATCTTCACCTTTCTCTTCTCCGAATCTTACAGATGAGCCATCTTCTACTGATGACTCTACCCCCTATACCTATTGAGCCTACATGTGAGCCCTCTCTCTGCTTCAGCTTTCTAATCTCTGCACATACCATTCTCTATTGCTCATGAGGTTGATTTTGCAATGTGCGGTTGTGATAAAATCCAACATTGTGGTGACCCCTAAATCTCTCCATATACTATTGTCTACTGGTGATGGGTAGATGAAATCCAACACTGTGGTGGCCCCTAAATCTAGATCTACTTGGACCCTATGCATCTTTTTTTGGTCCTTGATTTTAACCAGAGATAGAAAAGGAATAAAAGGGGGGAGAGAGATATACTAATATTTAGTGATGTCATCCCTACGTTACCCTCCTTTCCTCTTCTTCTCTTTACTTGATTTATATGATAAAGTCTATAAATAGTACTCTTTTGCATAAAGATCTGCACTGTCCTTTTTCTGCATTATAAGGTAGAGAATATTTACAATATTTTCAATAGAACATATAGTACTACCTAAATTTATAGTGCTAACTGATCTCATTGAAGCCATGTGGTATGTCCACATTGGCGGGTCTTAATTGAACCCGATCCACTTAAGTTGTGGATTGGGATTTATCCTAATAAGTTTAGGATAAGAATGAATTATATGTTTCTTGTCCGTTAAGAAATATATCTCCTAGTGAATATCTATTAGTTGTTAATAGATATCCCAAACCTTATCCTAATCCCTGTAGGATTCAGGATATTTAGGGGTTCCGTTATTCTATAAATACGTCCCCTATTCTTTTGTGTAGAGAGACAATCGAATACGAAATCTCCTCTTTATCTCTCTTCTTCCTCTCTCGGATTTTCACCTACGTTCCCGGGGTTTTGGAGTGTGGACATTGAAGAGGACTCTAGTAGCCCTCTTCGATTGGCATCCGATCCGCATTCGATCCGACGATCCGTGGCGTAAGGCGTACGCATGGGAGAAGGCGAGAAACGTGGGAGATCAAGAAGCATCAAGACAGAACGATCCAAGAAGGCTAGTAAAACAAGCAGAGC
Organism: Aechmea fasciata; assembly: GCA_025177825.1. Lineage (NCBI taxonomy): Eukaryota > Viridiplantae > Streptophyta > Magnoliopsida > Poales > Bromeliaceae > Aechmea > Aechmea fasciata. The sequence continues at coordinate 3,937,493 of CM045936.1, forward strand.
GATCCGATTTGGGTTCCCGGATACGTTGGCTATCCGGTTTGTAAGTTTCCGCTGCCCTAATATTTCCAACAATTGGTATCAGAGACTGCATGCTTGTTTTCGCCTTTGATCATGCTTGTGATGCGTGTATTTTAAATCGCATGTTTCGTTGATCAATTTTTTTTTGTCGTAGAATAGTTCTACAATTTTTTCTTTTTCGTTTTTCTATGAGAATTCGATAAAAAAAAATTTGGTAGATTGATTCTACAATTTCTTTCGTTTTTTTATGTGAAATTGATGAAAGAAAACATGATAGATTGGTTCTACAATTTTTTTTTGTTTTCTATGTGAAATCGTTGAAAGAAATTAACTAAATTAGTTTTAGTTTTCTCCTAAATTGATCATGCGATTTATTTTTACATAAGTTGTTTTTTTTTATTTCGTGATATTTTTTTAATGGCTGCGAGCGAACGCGCGCGCCCTCTGCGGACTGAAGGGCACACCCGAGCGTACAGCGCTGGCTCGGCCTGCTACGAACGCGGGCTCGCACCCACGCGAACAGCGCAGGCTCCGCCTGCTGCGAACGAAGGCCAGCACCCGCGCAGGCCCGGCCTGCTGCGGGCGTGGGCGCGCACCCGCGCACCCGCACGGGCCCGGCCCGGTGCGGGAGCGCGGCGCGCCCGAGTGCACCGCGCGGGCCCGGCCTGCTGCGCGAGCGAGGGCTCCCGCGCCCACCGCGCGGGCTCGGCCCGCTGCGGGAGCGGGGCGCGCCCGCGTGCACCGCGCGCGCCCGGCCCGCTGCGGAAGCGGGGCGCACGCCCGCTCCGCGCGGGCCCGGCCCGCTGCGGGAGCGGGGCGCCCGCCCGCTCCGCGCGGGCCCGGCCAGCTGCGGGAGCGGGGCGCCCGCCCGCTCCGCGCGGGCCCGGCCCGCTGCGGAAGCGGGGCGCCCGCCCGCTCCGCGCGGGCCCCGCCCGCTGCGGGAGCGGGGCGCGCCCGCGTGCACCGCGCGGGCCCGGCCCGCTGAGTAAACGGGCCGCCCGCCCGCTCCGCGCGGGCCCGGCCCGCTGCGGGAGCGGGGCGCGCCCGCCCGCTCCGCGCGGGCCCGGCCCGCTGCGGAAGCGCGGCGCCCGCCCGCTCCGCGCAGGCCCGGCCTGCTGCGGGAGCGGGGCGCGCCCGCGCCCAACGCGCGGGCCCGGCCCGCTGCGGGTGCGGGGCGCGCCCGCGCCCAATGCGCGGGCCCGGCCTGCTACAGGTGCGGGACGCGCCTGCGGGCACCTAGCGGGCCGGCCTGCTGCGCGAGCAGGGCTGACGCGCGCACTCAGCCCGCTGCGGGAGCGGGTGAGCATCCCAGCGCGCCTCGGCCTGCTTCGGGTGCGAGCCTGGCCAACCGTTGACGCGGACGCGCGCACCGCGAGGGCCCGGCCCACTGCAAACGCGCGCGCGCCCTGTGCTGGGCTCAGCCCTTACAAGCCTGCAAGCTCCAGAGAAGTTTTTTTTGGGGCCGGTCCGAGCTGGTTCGCGCGCCTCCGTGAGTGCCAGAACCGGCCTGGCTCGCCGTGCACAGTCTATTATTTAATATATATATTCCTGTGTGGTTTATTTTTATTTCTTGCGTGGTTATGTTTTATGCCAATTTTAATATGCATGTGTTGTTTGTTTAAATTTTACCCTTTGTGGGCGAATGTTAAATGCTTGTGTAGCATGTTGAATGATTGTATATTTTTATTTATTTGGCATATAAGTACTTATGTTATTTCGGTGTTTTTCTCAACAAAATTTAATTTTGAAAAAAACGGGTTCGACGTTTGCAGCATTCATGTAGAATATTCTTTCCTGATGTACACCTTGTAGTGATGTAATAGGTTTAATTATGCAAAAGGTGATGTAATAATTAAGGCCTTGTAAAGGAATGTGTTTTGCGCAGCGTCGACGTTTTTCGAATTAAATTTTGGCATAAGTACTTATTTTTTTATCTGTGTGATGATATTATGAGATTAGTTCTCCTCATATGAATATTTTTCAAAAGATAAGTTCTTTCAAAATGGATGAGTTCCAATTTTTTGGATAAGTTTCAAAATTAATAGAAAATTAATAAGATTGCGATACTTTGAACCGGCACTGGGTGATGATTACGAGCATAGCGAAGTTTTCGATCCCGTTGTGTCGAGGATAATCTTTCAATCTTATTAATTTTTCTTTTCTTCGGAATATGTGCGTAATGTCCAAACCTATTTTTGAATGTAGTGAAATGACTTTCAAAATCATCATAGCCGATCTCACCAGGGGTGATAAGCTAGATGGAAAGAATTATGATATTTGGCACAGGAAAATGCAATACCTGCTTAATGAACAAGGGGTTCTTGAAACTCTCTCTGTCAAATGAGTCATGCCTGCAGAAGGCACAAGTTCTGAGCATTAAAAGAGGTTTATAACAAATGGTTCAATGAAGATCGAAATTGCTCGGTACACTATATTGTGTGCTATGGAAGACGACCTTATTGGACGGTTTTGATACCTACAAGACTGCCAAGGATATTTGGGACAATCTGAAGATTGCTTTTGGGCAAATTTCATCCACGAGGCTACGTGCCTTAAATATAAAGTTTCGGCAGTGTATTAACGACCCAATGGCTGAGCACCTTCGTGTGATGAGCGCCATGATTCGGGACCTTAAGACCGCTGGAAACGAGCTCACTGATGAGCAACAGGTTCTAGTAGTGATTTGTTCACTGCTTAATCCTGAATGGTCCCAGATGAAGCTCCTGATGACGCACAGCGAGAACATTAAAACGTTTAATGACATCTCGCACTATTTTGAGCTCGAGGCAGAGTGCTTGGAAGTGAACAGTTCTGTCGCTCTTGTTGCACGCTCCGAGAAGCGCAGTGGGATTGCACCCAAGCGTAAGAAGCGTTACAATAATCGAGCACGAAGAGCCGAAATCAAGCTCCCGTTGGTGGAGTTGGTAAGTTTCTGAGACATTTTGACTGAAACCGCCTTGATATTTCCTTTCATGGTACTTTATTTGGATATGGTACATTGATTAATGGTTTCTTTAAATTAGATTTGGAGGATGATTCGTTTGCATTTGCTTCTTCTTCTTATCTCTGTGATGAATCCGTTAAATGGCATGCCAGATTAGGCCATATAGGTTAAGACAGAATGAATAGATTGGCTCGAGAAGGCTTTTTGGGGTCTCTCGCCAAAGTTGACCTATCTGTGTGCGAGCCTTGTCTGGCTGGGAAGGCATGTAGAAAGCCTTTTGGTAAGGCTACTCGTGCCTCTCATCCTTTAGAGCTAATCCACTCAGACATTTGTGGGCCAATGAATGTGAGGGCCCGGCATGGTGCGTGCTATTTTCTCACATTCATTGATGATTATTCCCGTTACGGATATGTGTATTTGCTTTCTCGCCGATCTGAAGCTTTAGATTGCTTCAAGCGCTTCGTTGCGGAGGCTGAGAATCAAATAGAAAGAAGTGTAAAGGTTTTTCGTACTGACCGAGGTCGTGAGTACTTGTCTGATCAGTTCGAGACTTATTGTGAGCAAAAGGGCATTAGTAGACAGCTCACTATTCCTGGTACTCCGCAACAAAATGGTGTTGCAGAGCGAAGGAACCGTACTCTATTAGACATGATTAGGTCGATGATGGCGCAAGCGCAACTTCCCATAAATTTTTGGGGAGATGCACTTTTGACTCCAGCCTACATCCTTAATCGAGTCCCTAGCAAATCAGTGCCTACTACCCCATATCAGTTGTGGAGTGGTAGAAAACCAAGTTTACACTACTTACGCCCTTGGGGTTCAGCTGGATATGTTCACAGCTCCTCACATAAATTCGGGAAACTCGGCCCTAGAGCGAGCAAGCATGTGTTCATCAGATACCCTGAAAATTCGAAGGGCTATGTGATGTATGGTGAACACCCAGATGGTGGTATGACCGAGATTGAGTCTCGTGATGTGGAATTCCTAGAAGGGAATTTCCAAGCATTGGTGAAATGCGAAAAGACGTCGGATTGTATGAGTTACAGGACGACGCTACCCCATCTGCAATTGAGGGTGATCGATCACTTCCCGAAGTCGCTGAAGGAAGTGGTAGTGATCCTCCGGCTAGTGGGAGTGCTCCTTAAATGAGAGCATACCTATGGAAGTCGGTAGTTCGGATCCTCAATTACGTAGAAGTGAACGTGGACATATTCCCCGTCGACATTTTGAGATCGAAGGGGATATTTTCATGTGCACTCCGCTCGATGATGATGAACCTACTTCTTATAAAGAAGCATTAGAGACATCAGCTTGCAGTGAGTGAATGGCGGCTATGAGAGATGAGATGGAGTCCATGAGCAAGAACCAAGTATGGGAATTGGTTGACCTTCCGCCTGGGCGCAAGTCTATTGGAATTAAATGAGTTTTAAAAATTAAGCGCAAGGCGGATGGATCAATCGATAAATATAAGGCTCGGCTCGTGGCCAAGGGCTACACTCAGAGGCAAGGGGTAGATTACAACGAGACGTTTGCTCCCGTTGTGCGATTTACCTCTATTCGTTTGATTCTAGCCTTAGTGGCACACCTAGATTTGGAATTGTTCCAAATGGATGTCAAGACAGCTTTTCTCAATGGAGAATTAGTGGAAGAGATCTATATGGATCAACCTAAGGGTTTTGTACTCAAAGAAGACAAAGTTTGTTGTCTTAAAAGGTCCATTTATGGTCTCAAGCAGTCGTCGAGACAGTGGTATTTTAGGTTTCATGAAGCCATTACCTCTATCGGTATGTCCCTGATAGAGGAGGAACATTATGTATATGTCAAGATGATAGAGAATGGGATTTTGTTTCTATTTCTATACGTCGACGATATACTATTGGCTGGAAATGACATGTAGTTAATCAATACCACTAAGGAGTGGTTGTCTCTCAACTTTGAAATGAAAGACATGGGTGAGGCGAGTTATGTGCTCGGTGTAAAAATCATCCGTGATGGCTCTAGAAAGCTTCTTGGTTTGTCTCAAGAAACTTATATTATTCTAGAACTTTTAAGGATGCATCATTGTAAACCCATTGATACTACAGTGGAGAAGAATCAAACTCTGAGTCTTGATCAGTGCCCTAAAACGGATAAAGAAAAGGAGCAAATAAGTAGAGTTCCTTATGCAAGTGCAATTGGTAGCTTGATGGACACTATGATGTGTACGCGACCTGACATATGCTTCGCTGTTGGCTTGTTAAGTCGTTACCAGAGCAACCCAGGACCTATTCATTGGCAAGCGGTCAAGAGAATCCTTCGATATTTAAAAGGAACCAGTGATCTCGTTCTCTGTTTCGAAGTAGGGGACTTGAGATTGAAAGGATATAGTGATGTTGATTGGGGCGGTGATAGAGATGAGTGCAGGTCCACCTCAGGCTATGTGTTTGGAGGCGGTGCAATTTTCTTGTGTAGTAAGAAACAGGGCTGCGTTGCCTTGTCTACTATGGAAGCGGAGTACGTTGCTTGTTCAGCGGCCGTTCAGGAGGCTGTTTGGCTGAGGAGATTTCTCCAGCATCTCGACTTTGTGATTCGAGCTGATGAACCTGTTGAGATATTCTCTGACAGTATTGCTGCCATGGAGTATATGAAAGACTCCAAGTATCATGGCAGGATCGAGCATATAGATATTCGGTTTCACTACATTCGAGTCATGATGAGGCTAGGCGAGGTCACTCTTAGACATATCTCCACCACTAGGATGGTGGCGGATCCGTTGACCAAGCCGATAGCTGGGGATTTGTTCCAGACCCACGTTAGGAGTTTGGGTCTCCGTAGGTTTTGATATATGGACATTATTTTGTATCTTACGCTTTATTAATGAAAATATATTTTTCTTCTTTTAAATGTGATTGCGTAATTGATACTAGAAGGCACATATTCGAGAAGTCACCAGGCTCAGATCAGGCCACTCACACGGGTGATCGCCCTGGCACCTAGGTGGTGAGCAGGATGAGACTAGATCATATTAAACTTGAGTAGTTGTAATATGATTACTTTGTTTATATATGTTATGAATGAAGTGTTGATATAAATTAAAGTCGCCTTAATTAGTTTAAGATGAGACTCTAAAGAGTTGGATATGAAAGTTTTTATGTGAAATTTCATATCGAGCCTGAATAGTAGCCGAACCTAAGTGCTCAGGTTAGAGAGATGACTTGAGCTGTGGTGGCTAGATGCCATAGTGGTACCTAGACCAAGGTTCGTATGGCGTATTTTCCAGAGCGTGACTTGACCCATTCAGTGGGAGCTCCGCCATAGCATACATATCATACTGTATGTGCTTGTCGACCAGTTAGTAGAGTGACATAAGTTCTTCTCTCCATGTCACTGTGTGAGCACTAACCCTTTTTGTGCCCTCGACTTAGAACTACGTTATGAAGTGGAGGTCCAAAGTAACTAACTTAGCGTGTATCTCAGGGTCATGAGAAAATACGATCTAGCGGAGCATGTCTCGTAAAGTGCTTGGACCAATGTGGATTACCGTGAGGGGCTGAGGAAGATGTTTCGATAACACACCACGTAAGTCTTGTGACTCATTACCCGGGCGGTTATCTCAGTTGTGTTACTTGAGATAATCATGAGTACGAGAAATAACTGTGGGGTCGAGCCCTGTCATTACAGGAGAGGGACTTTGTGTTGCTTGATCAGGTGTGTGTTGAAACGTCTAGGGCATAGACGAATTAAGTCAGTGATGTGCTATGTTAGTTTGGTGGTGACTTAATATAGCACTCCTGCATGTGGTTCTTTCGTCAGGTCGCACGCTCCATTACCCGTATGAAGAGATGAACGAGTGAGAGAGAATTGGCCAATGTGGCCAAGTGGGAGATTGAAGCCATGTGGTATGTCCACATTGGCGGGTCTTAATTGAACCCGATCCACTTAAGTTGTGGATTGGGATTTATCCTAATAAGTTTAGGATAAGAATGAATTATATGTTTCTTGTCCGTTAAGAAATATATCTCCTAGTGAATATCTATTAGTTGTTAATAGATATCCCAAACCTTATCCTAATCCCTGTAGGATTCAGGATATTTAGGGGTTCCGTTATTCTATAAATACGTCCCCTATTCTTTTGTGTAGAGAGACAATCGAATACGAAATCTCCTCTTTATCTCTCTTCTTCCTCTCTCGGATTTTCACCTACGTTCCCGGGGTTTTGGAGTGTGGACATTGAAGAGGACTCTAGTAGCCCTCTTCGATTGGCATCCGATCCGCATTCGATCCGACGATCCGTGGCGTAAGGCGTACGCATGGGAGAAGGCGAGAAACGTGGGAGATCAAGAAGCATCAAGACAGAACGATCCAAGAAGGCTAGTAAAACAAGCAGAGCGATCCGATTTGGGTTCCCGGATACGTTGGCTATCCGGTTTGTAAGTTTCCGCTGCCCTAATATTTCCAACACTCATAATTGTAGGCACCTATATTATCCACCTCTGTTGTTGCCTGCATATTGTGCTAGGTACCTCCCCTCCCCCTAATCTGTTTTTTATACTGCCTAGGTCATTTACTTATTTACTTGCCACTGATATGTGGATACGAGTTCTCCTCACTATCTAGCTTTGTTGTGCTGTTGCTTTATTGTGCTTCAAATTAATTAAATGCACACGCCCTACACTATATATGAAGCGTCCTTCATTATAACTCAATTGTTCCCCTAAAATTTTGTCTTCTTTTTTTCCTCGGACTTTAACTCGTGGTTGACATGTGTTTTTTTGCTTCATGCTTCACTGTACTTTTTTCATTTTTCTCTTGCTTTTGTAAGTTTTTTTTTTTTTTTTTCTTCCCCCCTGCTTTTATTTGGTTGTTCACATTCGTGGTTTCTATTTGTAATGAACTATTACATTCCTTGGTTGTTGTATATTCTTGTTTTTTATTAGTTCCCGAATTTTCAGCTTCTTTGCGTGATGGTGGCTGACTCTGTAGGGCATATATTATGCCAAAAGGTTGGATAGCCTATTGTTAGGCAACCCCGTGCGCATTTCGGTTATATGTTTTAATTTAAATTAGTTTGTAATGTGTTTAATATCTTCTGTGTTCATATTTTATTGCTTTCGTGGCTCAGATTTTGTCACCTTACCCTTTCTCACTTTATAGTTTTTTTATCTGCTTTCAATTTTCTATATTTTTTTTTATACCCTGCTACTGCTGTTTTCTTTTCTCACTTCTTATTCTCTTTAATGTTCATGTTGATTTAGTGATCTTTCATTTTGTTTGTTCAGATTTTTTTCCTTTACAGGATGTGTTTCGTCCTTCCTATCATGATTTCCCTCTTATAAATTTGTTGGATATTTTCATTGATTTATTGAGGCTATGATGATACCTAATACAAAAAAAGAGGTTGTTTCTTTACAATGCAAATGTGGCTAACTGATAGTAGTAGATTGGTGTACTCCATAAAGGCAACCATTTGCTTCGGATTTGGACGGCCTATGCGCGCCCACGCAACTTCTACTGTTGTCTTTACATTCCGGTTTGCATTATTATTATTTTTTTATCTTTGTGTGGCATTCGCTTTTTATTTTTTTCTCCTTCAACTTTATAACTTATTTTTCTATAACCCTTTCCAAAACTTTGTCAAAAAAAAAAAACAAAACCTATTTTCTTTGAATGGCATTAAAATTCCTGCAGCTTTGGTTCTTCTTGCAGCTGCTTACATATCGAGGCTTAGAGGCTCAGATACTCTATATGTAAGCAGCATTTGAAGAAAATTTCGCATGGCACCAAAAAAACTAGATGATTCTTTTTTGAATGGTCATTCGAAGAAAATTCCTGCAACTGCTTACATATCGTCAGGAATTAAAATTCCTGCAAGTAGAACACTTTGAATGGTATTAGAAAAATAGTTGATTCTTCTTCCTCCGCTATAAATGTGTGTGTGTGTGCCTGCAGCTTTGGTTCTTCTTTACATAAGCATTTTTTTTTTGCTTCTCTTCCTGCCTTTCTTTTTTGTTTTTACTAGCTGGTCATGATATCATTTTTTAGCGATTTTTTTTAATTTTTTTTAATTTTTACCATTCTAACTTATTTCACTATAACCCTTTCCAAAAGTTTGAAAAAAAAAATTATTTTCTTCCCTTTTTCCCGCAGCTGGAGAAATGGCAACTATTAATGTTTCTTACATTAGACTGCTTAGTGAGGTTTATGAACAGCTCCACCTAGATGTGCCAAAGATTGTAGTAGATGTGGATGATGAAGAAAAATTTGTAGGTCATGTGGATTTGCAACTTCCACGAAGCGAAACCGTCATCCAAACTGTTCATTGTTCAAGCTCTCAATTCCCTACTTCCATCGGTGCTCAACTATTGGAGAAAAAATTCAAACTTTCCTAATTATTATTATTTTATTTATTAACTCTTTTATTCTCCTTTATTAGTATTTATTATTAGAGTAATGATTCTATACTTGTTTTTTTTCGTTACCGTTCATTCACTCCCATTCAACGGTTCAGATTTAATTTCCTTAAAATTGTGACCTGCAATAGCAGGTCACTTTTGAGAGGTACTTACTGTACCTCAAAAAGGGTTTTTTTGTCTTTTGATACATAGATAATTTAGTCATTTTACCTCTATTATAAGTTTTTTTTTTTTCTCTTTGTTTTCATTTTCTCTCTCTATAATTTCTTTCATAATTTGACATTTCATATAAAAAAAATTTAAAATAATTTGACAATATGATATTTTATATTTTCAAGTTAAATTAATTATTTTCGATTTGAAATATTTTAAATGTAAATATTATTTACCCACCCAAATATTAAAATTTGATATATTTTTAATTTAATTAATTATTTTCGATTTAAAATTTTTTTTACACACCCAAATATTAAAATTTTAATTAATTTCAAAATTTGAATTAAAATATTATCTTATATGTGAAATTATGAACCGAATTTAAAATTTAAAGTTGTTTTGATATGCTTATTTAAATCATTCTATTTCACATTTATCTAAAAATTTAAAATTGAAAAATATCTCATATTTTAAATATTAGTAGATAAATTTGAGATAATTTTTATATATTCAACCTTAAAAAATATGAATAAATATTATATTATTTGTGATAAAATACGATATTATGTGGACGGCGGTTATTAGAAGATAGTGATACGATATTATGTGGACGGGCGGTTATTAGAAGATAGAGTATGTATATATAAAAAATGAAATTTGATACGCACTATTTGAGGATAATTTAGGTAAAAAAAACGATACTTAATTCGTGAACCATTGGATAAAAGCTGTTTCTAAAATACCTATAATTAATGCAAAATTTTAGGACATAAATTCTTAGAAATAAAATTATTTCTAAAATCCCTATAATTAATGCATAATTTTAGGAAAAAGTTTTAAAATATTGTATTGTTTAATTACCAAACTAACCTTTAATAAAATAATCTTAAATTAATCTTTTTACCTGCTAAGTATTAAAATTACCATTTTACCCTTAATTAATCAAGGGTTAAGATCTTTTTTTTTTTTTTAATAAGTACCGAATCATTACTGTTATTATTATTATTTATTATTCCAATTAATAGGTTGGAACGGATTACAGGAGTGGAACGTTAGGCCTCTAACGTTCCCTTCACAAGTCACTATATACTGCCTCCTCTAATGTTCATATAGGAGAACATGGTAGAGAGAGAAGAAAAAAAAAAAGCTTTATTTAAATTATTATTTTATTTTTATTTTATTTGATTATTTTATTACCGGGTGTTGAAAGAGTCTCTGTCAACCTCTTTCACGATCGTGCTCGCGGGAGGAGGAATTCCGATCTTACCTTGGGATGTTGTTCCCGGTTAATCCCGCACGTAAGGACGGGAATACGCCTTAGGACAGTGCTTCGCACGCTTCCAGATCGATCAAATTCTTTATTTAGATTTAGTAATTATTTGTAAGTTGAGTTTATTAATTTCATCACAAATTTAGTTAGATTTAAATAACAATCAGATTTTTTATTGCAATTTTTGTTCTAATATCAAGAAGGTACTGCGCGCCTCGCTCTTAAGAGGATTAAGGATGAATGCGACTTACAAATTAAAGATGTTAACTATGACGACTCTGTGCTCTATAAGACTTTATATGACCACAAATGTAATGATTATACAGTGGTAACTACACAATTAAGTACACAGCTTAGCAATATTTTCCATGAGTATGACTTTTTGAAGGAATGCTTCGTAAGTACAGTTGCACAGAAAAATGTATATGTCAATGACCAAATTCAGCTTCGGCATGTTGTTGGAGAATGCTATGCCATAGTAAACCGCATTACTACTGTTACACCTCCTGTTCCTGAGCCCAATCCCTCTAAAACCATGTTTAATCAATTGCCTTAACTAATAACTCTTTTGATTTTGGGTATGTACTGTTGGCTTTATAAGCTTGGCATGTAAGAATATGTAGTTAGTTACTACTCACTTATCATTTTTGTTGCCATACTTCTGTTTTGGCCAAAGCTATTTGCACATAGCTTTTAAGTATGGCTTATCAAGTGTGGCTTATCAGTGTCACGCCCCGGGTTGCATATTCACCGGGCACGCCGACAAATCCGCCGTATACAAAAGAATTTCTTCTGTATACGAAGCGTAGCTGTACCTGTATAAACATACAATGCTACAACCAGTAGCATAGAGCTGAAATAAACTATAAACAAACAGGTAGGAAAAACAACAACTTTATATACATACAAGTGATCAGATACAAAGGTAACACTACTCGCTCCAGCGAGTTCAACTGTATGTACAAAAGTGTCACAAACCAAAAACTGTCACTACCTGCAGTAGGGTCCTCTACTCGGCACTCGACGGGGAAGGGCTCTAGCTCGCGACGCCCTTGCCTCGATCCGACTCACACGGAGCAGCAGTCGCAAAAGAAGGCCCTGCAACAACAGTGGAAGAAAGAGGGCGTGAGAACTACTATAAAAACAAGTAGTCCTCAGTGGGTACCGCCCTAAACACATCGGTCCACCCACTAAGTCTACAGGGTAAGCAAGAAAGTAGAAGAAGCTGGAAACACTCGACAGCTAACAATTCCTATACTATCCTGCTCTAAACCACTCTCTGTAGAACTAGTAAAAGCTGACCCAATCTTACGAGGGACTGTGAAAGCACCCGTCCCGCCTGTCGAAGCAACACTACAACTACCGCAGGGGTAGCTAGTGGAGAGCAACCCACAACGAGGGCGCAGCGACACCAACGCAAAAGCACTAAGCCAGACTCCGGAGCGGCACTCGTGGGCGCGAACCACCGAGTATGCAAGCGTATCTCTGTCGAGCTCAATCTGGCTCTCACAGGCATAGTCAAGTAAACAGGGTCCAAGAACTAACACACCACGTGCCCCTTGGCACAAACTGTAACCACACAGTACACTGGGTCCCCCGTCAAACCCCCGACGGTGCCCGGCAACCAGCACGACTAGACTCTGCTGAAAAGTGAGGTCGGCATCCCCAGCGCGAGCATAAAAGCAAACTACACTACCCCGGTGTCCATCGCACTCCCACGGCGATGATACGGCACAAAACGGCTCCTAGAGCTAAATCCGATAGTGTAGCTAATGACGATCCAGAACGAGGTTTTCTCCTAAGTCAAATCCAAGTCCAACGTGTATAAAACTAAGTATTTGCTAAGCATGCTCCAAGTTCAGATACTCATATACTAATCCATGCATTCGAGCTATCACATACTAGTCGAAACCAAAGTTTATACAAGTCGACTATTAATACTTAGGAGTATTCCGATGTAAACCCACCTCGATAGCGATTCCCTGGCAGCGAAGGAAGTGGCCCGCGTCCAAGAGTTCCCTCGCTGGTCCGCCGAGGTCCAAAGTCTCCCGCTGCGATAGAGTAACTCAACGTCACACCGATTCACAGAATCTGCCGGAAAAACAACGGCTGAGAAAAGCTTAATTCCAAATAAGCTAACCTTCTCCAATTTCGGCAAGTGAGGGCTCAGAAGCTTCGTCTCGAAGTCTAGAGTCCAATGGTCCAAGAATCGCTGGATTTCGCCACTTCTATGCGGAGTACGAGCCGAAACACGAAACGTCGACGCTGGAATCTGCAGTTCGGCACATCAAAATCTGCTCGCAGAACAGTAACTCTGTAAAGATGGACTTCGACCGGCCATACCTGATCCAAATCCAGCAAGTATGGTGTCGTTGGAATCGTCTTGAAGTCGCGGATCCAATGCCCCAAATTTCGTCGCGTTTCGACCCTCCTACACAGAGATATAGTCAAAACTCTGCGGGTCGACGGTGCTGCCAGCAGCAGCTCGAAAATCCAGGAATTTAGAAGCTTCGGAGGGAAACTCGATGGGTTACACACCTCGAAACGAGCCCTAGGCCTGTCGCCGAGTCGGGGGCAGTGGTCCCGCACGCACGCCGGGCCCCTCGCAGCGTCTCGACGCCGAAAGCTCGCTGAAATCTCACGTCGGCGCGTCGTCGTCGTCGAAGCTCGAGCTTCTCTCTTGAGCTCCTCCAACTCCTTGGTGGCTAAGGGAAGCAGCAGCAGCAGCAAGTGAAGAAGAAGGAGAAGAAGAGCTCTCCTCTCTCTCTCTCTGCTGCTCAGGGTAAAGGGGAGGAGATGGAGTGATGTGACAAGTGCCCAAAAGTCAAACTGCACCATACTGCACGTTGTACCGGTACAAAGTCCCATTTGTACCGGTACAAACGGGCAACCCGAGAGCATCTGCGCAGGGCTACACCGGTATAGCCCTGGTTGCTATACCGGTATAGCAACCGTCATTTGTCCGGTATAGGAACCAACTTGTACTCACACAAAAACACTATTTGCGGATTTTTCGTGGCACACGCTGCTCTCGCGTTCCCACGGGGCCCGTTTAGCGTCTATTTGGCGCTAACGCGACCTGGACTTGTCCCGACACTCTCCAGAGCTGTCGACAAGCCTCAGGTGCAAAATCCAGGTCTCTACAATCAGACTATATACTTACCTTTAATTTCGTACTTCAGTTGTTAGCTATTTATTTTCACACCTTTTGTCTGATTTTCAGTATGAAAGGAAGGCAGCTTATTTATGTTTACCTTATTTTTTGGATTATGCTCTTCAAGCTCTTTTTATTGGCTCACATAAAATTTACATTAATTATGTTTACCATGGTAACTATTTTGTTCATGCCTTATTTTTTCCTATTTTTTATAATAAATCTAATTTGCTAAGTTTTTTACATTTTGTTTCTTTTTTCCTCCTTTTTATGTTGTTAAAAAGGTATAAATCGAATGCTATTGTCTAAGATGATACCGGTTTTGCAAATGTTACCATTTTTGAAAGATTGACGTAAGATTTGATTCATATTCCAGCTCAAAATCTTGCTGCTTTCCCCGATTCAAAAAAATTTACTCTTCCTCCGGCAATTAAATCAATTATTGGACATAAACATATCTTTCAAATAATACCTAACATACAAAGATTCAGAACAAGCATTCCTTCTTTTAAAATTGTCAAAATTTTTAATAATCGCTATGATACAAAAGCAATCACTTTGCCGACCGAAAATTTATTAATTAAATATGAAGAAAAAGTTTATTCTCCTACTACTCACAAAGACATTTCCAAAGAATTAATTGCCGAGGCATCCCCGAGTACAACCATTTCTTTAAGCTAATATTTTCGTCGTTTTGTCATATTTAATTCGTATTATGTACTGAAAATTCTAAACATACACACACATCTATATAGAGAGCCAGTCTTTCTACTATAATATATAGAGTTAGTTACTTGCTTGACACTATCAATAGTTATTAGTGTATGTGTGTGTGTATATTGAAAGACGTATCCAAGATTATTAATAATCTTCCAACATTCCTCTTTATCTCTTAACAAAATAGTTTCCCTCTAATAATAGCAATAAATATGTAAATTTAACTAACGAGTTAAAATTCTAGTAATATTATTTCCACTTAACTCTGTGCCCATGATTTATTTTCTTTAACAAACAAAGATATATGGTTTTACCCACAACTCTCCACCATTTGCGAACAATGGAAGCAAAAGCCAAACTCCCAAAAGAAAACGGCGTTTGAATATTATTCATCTTTCTCTGACACATATATAATATTTAAAGCTATGATTATAATCATTTATTTTATTTTTTATTTGATTTGCAGTTTCGATGAAGGCCCTTCCACAGATGGAGACTAGCTAAGAAGATTTATAATTAATATCACTGCCAATCTATTTTAAGTAACGAGCTATAGAATATAGCTTCATGCTTTATTATATGCTTTATGGATATGAAGAACTATGAGATGTAGTTATATGGTTCACTGTATATTTTATGACAAATTATATTACCCTTTAATCACAATCATTTTTAGTAGCACAAACTATTTAACTGTAGCGAAGTGCGGGATTTTAACTAGTATTATTAATTTTAATGATAAATTTCAATTTGCCTCAATATGGTTTAGCATATTTTTTTATTTTATCACTTTATGATTCAAAAAGTTGTATTTGCCACTTTATAGTTTAAAAAATTATACGTAATTATCTTGCGGATGTCAAAAAATTACATGTAATAATTTTACGGTCGTCAAGACCGATGTCGTTAAAGGTTATGGCGGTGATTATAATTAATAGCTACTATTTGATTAAATTATGACTACTACGAGGCTCGTAGCGACTATTCCTCTTATGCGAGGTGTAGATTGGTGTATGTGACGTGATGTTTGGATCCTCCTTTCTAATACCGTCTTCACCTTTTACAGATGTGCTGTGGCGATCGTCAGAGTAACTTCCGCAATTCGTCGCTTTACTTTTCTAAAGTACCCTCCAACTCCCCACCTTCCATCGCACCTATTTGAATTTTGAATTATTTAATTCAAAACAGGCTGGCATCTCGATAGCTGAAGTATGTGTGTTCATGTACAATTTTAGTAACCAAATTGGCCAACCTTCGGTAGACCTTTCCGAAATTCCCTTTGATATTTTCCTCCCACCAGTACTTATTTTTAGCGTCAATAATAAATACGTAGAAAAAAAAAAATCTAAAATTTTATTTATTTTTGCTTGTTTAGTTCTTACAAGCTTATAGTTGTCCTCCAACAAAAGTGGGGCAATGCTATTTTATAAACTAAACTATAGAATTAAAATGACAAATAAGTTAGGGATCACTGCAAATTTAAATTTTTTTTATTTTTTTTATTATTTGTTTAAGAAGATCCCTCCAAGTGTACATGGCTACCTAATAAGCATTTTTTTAAAAAAAAAAAAAACTATGGCAAAAAAAAAAAACTTGTATCATGTATGAAAACTGCTGGTTGACTATCGAAAATATTATCAAATCATGTTCTAGAAAATCAAGTTCCGGTCCAAAGTGTATCTGAAAATGTTAATTAATATGGTTCCACAAATTTGGTCTAGTTACTTACCTATCTATTTATGTAATTGTTTATTTTTCCATACAAATTTTAAAAGGCGAAAACATAGCGAACTTGTCTGAACTTTGGACCACTTTGAATTGACTATCTGATCTTTCAAATTTTAGATTTTACTGCATATTTCAAATTATTTAATTTTAGTTACTCGACTATACTTTGACTTAAAAATTTAAACTTATTGCTTATTTTAATAAATTGATAGTTGTGATAATTGCATGAAAAAAAAAAAACTAACTACTCCTGTAAACATAAACAATGTATTCAAATTTTAAAGTCAAAATACTGTTTACCAACTCAAATTAAACAAATTAAAATGTTAAGTTGTAAAATCAAAATTTTAAAAGGTTGGGCAGTGGAGTCAACATAGTTCATATGAGTTTTTTACTTTTTTACCATTTTAAAATATAACTCAAGTAATTCATCAATATATTTACAAGAATTTGAATTTTTAGAAGAATATATTTGTTACTTCTGATTTTGTAGAGATCTCAATCTAGCTGCAGAAAACACTGGGTGAAGCCAATTTGCAGTCAAACTTAACACTGTTATTCTGATCTCACAAGTAAAACACAGACTCCAAAAGTTATATTATAATCGAATTATTGCAACTAGGGATGCAAACGAGATGGATCTGGGGCGGGAGCCCCTCCCCGCCCCGCCTCCCACCCCGACTAGCAAAATCCCGCCCCGCCTCCCGCCCCGAATCCGTGACGGATTAAAAAGTACACATCCCATAATCCGCCCTTCCTCGTTACTTGCCTCCCGCCGGCGCCCCGAATCTGTCCCGCCAGCTAATATTTTTTATAAAATTATAATATTATTAATATTTTATAAAATGTAAATTAATAATTTTTAATAATATTATATATATAATTTAACAATATTAATTATAAAAATTAAAAATATTAATCACAATTCAAAACAAAATTTAAAAGTTTCAAATACATTAGAAATGAAAATACTAACTTATTTGTATTTTGAACTTTTTTGTAAATATATTATTTTTTAGGAATATTTTTTTAAAATATAAATAAATTTCGGGGCGGATTCTGGGCGGATCATGGCAGGGCAGGTCAAAATTTCTTTCGTTTCCCGTCCCTAATCCGTCTCGGATCGTAAAATTCACCTCGTTTCCTGTCCCGAATCCGTTTATTTTCTCCCATTTACCACCCCCGTCGAGGCGGATCGGGGCAGGAGCTCCACCAATCCGGATCCGTTTGCATCCCTAATTGCAATCTACACAATCCAATAGCTTCTATGAAAGCAAACAGCATATTTTTCTAAGCAAATTTTCTCACCGTAGGAAAGGTGGGTGTTCTTCTTTCAATCTCAAACAAACCCTTTGCTGTTATGAAAATACCTGCAACTTTCTTGTAGAACTCTCTCACACTATCACTACAGTAACACATCATTGTACTAATCATGCGCATTGCCGGTATCATTTTGAAACCAACGAATTCGAAAGAAAGACTAAACTCATGTACACTGTATATAATGTACTAGCGAAGTACCAAAAAATTTTGCAGGTTCAATTCTGTTCAGCAAAAATTCTGCGAGTATGCACAAAATTCATAGTACATGATGTCAAACTAAAACTAAACAGCTGGTCGATGAAGCACGAGGTAGGTCTGACGAAATAAAAGTCAGCCTTGCGAATTGCTCGGCGTGTAGTTAGGAAGTTGAGGCGGATATCTGAACGTAAACCATCTGCGTATAACCATTGAACACCGAAGGTTCTAATCTTCCTAGTCCAAGCTTTCGGAATAAACTGTACCGACCATCTTCGATGATCGGATCGGGTGCGCGGGCAGGGTCGTATCTGGTTTGGTGAGTAAGCGAGGGACCAGCCACAGGTGGGAGCTCCCAATACACATCCAGCACCGACTCCAGAAACCTGCTGTTCTGAAAATGCTCTGCGTAGGAGATCGCCTTATTGCTATGGTTGAAGTCATCGCGCATGTACCCTCTAACGCCCCACCATGCATCCCCCTTCCCACATAGTTCATCAATGTCCACAGATTTGTCCCAAAACTTTTTTCGTCTCGACCTTATTCTCGCTTCATCACTATCTCTGAAGCAGCTATGCCCACCACCTACAGTGAACAAATCAAACTATTCATGATGAAAGGTCAAAAATTCCCATGCTACAAGCACGCGAGATTAAAATTCTTATTATCAAAAGAGTTGGAGACAAATTTAAGGCCGATAAGCAACTATGCCTCCACTTATTGCAGCCTGGCGCCGAGCATGACAGGCAGAATGTTCAGTGGCAAGTGTATATATAATTAATAATTACTAGCACGAGAATCAAGCAAACTATCTCAAGAGCATAAAAAGAGTCTGCAATTCATTGGATTGTAATGGTTCAGTAGCAATTAGTTTTCAGAAAATAAATGATGCAAAGACAGTTGTCCTACCTACAATTACTAGCCAAAAACATGCTGGGGTGCTATATTCTATGTGTGACCGGTCTCATCGTAAGAAACCTGTATACATCTTTGTTCTTTACCTTCACTCCTTGATCAAAGCATAGAAAATCATCAACAGCAATCATTCAAGCCCTGGATGTAACAGATAATGATCTAATGTTGAGCAGAATAAGGTGAGATCTAGTACTTACACTACAAGCCCCTTCATAGCCCCAGTACATCCTTTCATTCCCACACTTACATCCCAACTTCTAGTAATGAATCCTGTTGCTGGTCACATGAAATTTCTTTTGCCAGCACATTACATAGATTCGATGTACAGTTAGAGCAACAACTTCCATGGAATTTTCACAAATCTCACACACCAACCATTCTCTAATCGGATGGACTTCTGAAACATCATTTTAATCCACCTATTGTTCTTCCACTTAAAGCTGCTTTCATCTTTAAGATTTCAGCACCAATTATCAAAAAATATCAGCATATATTGCATAATTTCTCATTACATTAATTAGTTTCTTTTCATTGATTAAAAATTTCCAAAACATATTCCATCAGAAACACCAATATCTACAACACTACATTTTTCAAGCTTAAATTCAGCCCTAGAACATGTCATACATAAAGGCTAGGTCGCATCTTCACCTTCAGAATAATAAATTTGTCTGCTGCTCCCTGCTATGTCATCGACCATTTATTCTTGCTTATCACAGCAATGACATTTTAAATATAGATAGATATTTCAATAAATAATATATTAATAACTGAGCCAGATATTTGTCTTACCATTATTATGAGATTAAAAAGAAAGATAAGATGAAGATTTGAAATTACAAGAAACATTTTGAAACAGCTACTGATGCACAATGTACCAACTAAAGGACAGGAAAGCAAACCTCTAATATAAGATTGATCACATATCTGCCTTAAGGAGTAATGATCTCCAGTTCCAGTGTCATAGTTATCCTCAAATACGAGATTCTGGAATCCAGCTCTTAGTGCTTGCTGCAATCTGTACCAGTACGTAGAGAAAAAAAAATTGAACCATTTAAAACACATTCAGCTATAAACATGAAGGATAATATTAAAAAAAAAAAACCTTTGAACTGCACACCTCATGCTTACACAAGCGCATGTAATAGGAGTAATTTGTTAGGTATGATATTCAATAAATGGTGGAAAATGAATGTACACCACATGAAAATGAATGTACACATATCAGCAAAACGGAAAATAAAGTGATCACACAATGAGCAAAGTGACTACAACAAAATGTAGCAACATCTTATGCTTCAAATGAAATAGAAATACCTTTTCAACTCATTTTGGTGATCATCAAAGAATACAAGCACCCGACTAAGATCTGAGATTCCATGTTGCTTCATGACTTTTCGCCAATCAACAGACCCAAAATCTACAAAGTTTTTCCCAGCAAAATAAGTGCAATTTGAATCAACATAGGCAGGTCCCTTCTTCAAATACTTCTCCGGGTGGCGGGGCGAGAGTGAAATGATCCGGGTTTCTGGCATAGCTTGTCGTAGAACCCATGTTGAATGCCCCTTAAAAGCACCACTCTCTATCATTAGATCAGGCTTAAGCCAACGAGCTATGAACCAAAGCCCGAAGCTGTGATCAAAGCCCATCCCATACAAATTGTTCCTGATGGGCCGATTCTCGTAAATCAGCACAAATTCTTCCAGGCCATTAAGCATATCCTTTGTCGTCCACTCTACTGTTTTCCCATGTTTCGATCTGCCTTTAACCGAGAACAAGAATCAAGAAACCATAGCAACTAAGAAACTACTAAATGCATTACTTGAACTCCAAGTTATATAATGATAGGTCAAAAAAAATCTCATTTTCACTTCATATCTTGCATCTAGAGGAATTAAAACTAACAAAAATAAATAGCAACAACCAAGGCCATATGGTAGCCGAAATCAATTCAATCCAAAGAGTTACAAATGCAAATCCTAGTATCTATCCTTACAAGAATGGAATTTAAAAAAAAAGAGATACTTTTTTAAGAAATATAGCAAGATTGAAGCTTAACTCCTAAGAAAACACTTTATGAGGTTCCTTGTGATTTGATAGATATTTATTCATTTCCTGCATCCCAAGGAAGAGGACATTTATATTGAAGAAAATAAAAACAAGTTTACTCTATTCTTTTTAACCTTTCAAGATATCTAGTTTAGCATCTTTTACAGAAGAATAATGCCATTCCCACTCCAAGGAGTTTCTGTTTTTTCTTTTTTTTCGTTTTTTCCTTCTTCTTCTTCTTGACTGTTCCCTGAATGATTTGTTAGGATAACCATCACATGATTAGTGTAAGTATCTTAATAATATGGATTCCACCAATGAGATCATACCCCCACCTATTCTCAAGACTTGGCATAGCAATATTAAATACAGAATAGTCCTGGAAACCCCATAATCTCTGCTATTAAAATCTCATATCAAAATACTAAGGCTCTCTTCGGATACACGAACATCTTATTCGGCATAACTCTTCGACTTACTCAATAAACATGTAGAATTTGGTAAATGAGGAGTGTGATCAAACGTCTAGAATGGCATACCATATTCGGCTTTCCGATCAATTTTTTCGGAACAAGATAATTTACTGCATAGGTGAAATATGCAATCTTACCAAATAAATCACGGATGTCAAAACCCTTCAAGAAGCAAAAGATCAAACTTCTAACTTCCAACCACAAGAAAAATCCTCGTACCAAATAAATTATCATTGGATATCTTATCCTAACATCCATATTTCGTAAATTTCTTTAATTTAAACTTGTAGTATTTAGTAGACGAATGTGATCAAATGTCTATAATGGAATATCTTATTCGGCCTTCAAGATAAAATAAAATATGTTCTCTTACCAAATCAAGAAAATCTATCATCATTAAATAATTTATTCAAGACGTAGCAAACAGGGGCCGAAATGGAGACGGAACAAAAGCTTGTAAAACCCTAACTTTAGAGTTCTTTAGAGTTCCAAGAACTCTTCAGATCAACGAGATGACGCAAAATGATTACAACACAAGCACATCGCCACGAATCAAAAGGAAAAGAGGGAAGAGATTTGGGGGGGGATCCGGAGAGGCTTACACCAGGGCACGCCGAGGATGCCGAAATCGGAGGCGAGGGCGTCGCGGGCGCCGGAGAAGAGCGCGGCGCGGGCGAGGGGGTCGTAGAGGGGGACGCAGGCGACGGGGCGAGAGCGGACGAGGAGGACGACGAGGGCGGCGCCGGCGCCGGCGACGAGGAGGAGGAGTAGGAGGAGGAGGCCACGGCCGGCGGCGGCGGCGGAGACGGGGACGCGGGCGTAGGCGGAGATCCGGGCGACGAGGGAGTGGGGCTTCCGGGTCTTGGACTCGTCGCCGCCGGCTGCGGCGGCGGCTGCGGCGGCGGCGGCGGCGGAGTCGGGGCTCAGCGGAGCGCGGCGAGAGGAGAGCACGCTCTCTTGCATGGTCTCGGCTCGGGAGGCGAGAGCGCGCGGTGGGGTGAGAGAGTGTTCCCCTCGAGTTGCTTTCGCTTTCTCCTTTTCTTTTATTATTATTATTTTTTTATTTTTTTTTTTTGGCTTCTTCGGTGGGATCGAAATGACGTGCATAGTTAGCAGATCTCACTGTGGTATTTATCACTCGAGCAATGCTACTGCTGTAGGGTTGGTTTTTTTTTTTTTTTTTTTTTTTTTATTTGCATACACGTTCCTGCAAACATAATAAATTACAAAAATATCCTGACAAAACCAAAATTTCATAAATTGTTTCTGCAAAAGTTAAAAATTATGCAGATATGTTCCTTTGGTTAAAATCCGTTATTGAACTGTTTATTTTTTTAATTATTTTCTTATGAAATAACTGTTTTGCCCTCACAAATATATCTCTCTAAAAGTATCCTCTTCCCCTTCTCTTTTTCTTCCTCTTCGGGCCGTCGGAGCAGACAACGGCGGTGACGCAGGGTCGGGTTCGCCGGCGGAAGAAGAAGTGGGAAGAGGAAGAGGGAGACCGCCCCGGATTGTCTCCGTCGGGTGCCCCTACGGCCGCGGCGACCGCCCCGTCCTCCGCGCCATAGAGCAGCACAAGTGGCGCTACGTACCTACAGGTACTTCCTCTCCCGCAACCGCTACAGCCGCGTCAACGACTACATAGGCGAGATCCTAGAGCCTCGGGCGCGCTGTGCTACTTCGAGCCCGTCGAGATCAGCGTCGAGAGGTTCGTGGAGATGCTGCTCCTCGACGGGTGCTTCGTCCTCGAGTTCGTCATCAAGTGGAGCCAAGGGGACGACGACAGCATCTGCACCGCTAGATGGAGCTTGCCGCTCGTGCGCGGTGATCTGCTCCTGCTCGAGAACCAGATCCCCCTCTTCGTGCTCGAGAAGCTGTTCGAGCTCGTCACGTTCACCATGGACGACGACAAGATACCTTCCCTGGTGGAGCTTCTACTGAACTACCTCGCGAGCAGAAATGACAAGAGGCCCGAGGAAGAGATGCTTGCCAGTCGCGTCTCCGTTGCCGCTTCGGTGCACGGCGAAGCCAAAGATTTCCACCACGTGTTGCGTCTCTACTATTGCTGCTACGTCCCCACGTCGCAAACTGACTCCACAGGGAGCACCATCTGCGGAGCTATTCTCAAACGATTGATGCCGAGTAGGATCTTCGCCTCCCTTCTTTCTTATCTCCGACTAAAGATCTGCAGATCGCAGGTGCCAGCAGATAAGAAAAGATCTCCGAATACGATTCCGTCCACGACCAAGCTCGAGGAGGCCGGAGTGACGTTTAAGACGAAGAAGAAAGGGAAAAAAGAGGAAGAGGAAAGAAGAAGAGGAAGAGGGAGAGGGAGAGAGGAAAAAGAAGTGGGAAGAGGAACAGGAAGAGGGAGAGGGTTCGCCGCCGTCGCCGTCGCCGCTGCCACATCTCTTCGCTTGCGACGAAGCAGAGGGAAAAGAAAGAGAAGGATGAGGAAGAAGGGTAGAACCATAAATTCACACTATTAACTAATCGTGGTTAAGTGGTTTAACTGTGGTTAACTAAATTTCTCTAACAGACTCTAAAAGTAAGGACATATCTATATAACTTATGTCTTTTGTAAGGACAACTTATGAAATTTTTATTTTACAGGAATATTTCTGCAATTCACTATGTTTGCAGGGACCTGTATACAAATAAACCTTTATTTTTATTGCAATAGTCTTCTCATAAAGTTTTATTTTAAAAATAGACATAATAAATTTTTATTTATAAATATGGTCCAATAAAAGCGACGGTGAACCATTTACCACTTTCTTTATTTTTTAAATTTATTTCTATATTTTTATGATGATAAAAGCGGTGAATGGTTGAACGCTTTTATTCTTTTTTTACTCCTTATGAGTAGTTATGAATGTGGTGAATTATTCACCGCATTTAGAGGTTTATATTTATAATTATTTTTATAATTATAAAAATTAATAGAATTATTTATAAAAAAATTCGCTACAGGGAGTGTACATATATCTCACAGTCGACTCCATCAAAAAATTATTAATTTTTTATTTATCACATTAATTTTTTAATACTATAAAAATTATTAATTGTTTACAACATTTTTAAATATTGCAATACAGTTTCAAATAATACAATAGTTTAATTTCTTTAATGGATAAAGAACAAAGAAGAAAATACAAAAATGTCTGCCACCACGAAATACCCGACCCACTGCAAGTCTCTCTTCGACGAGTGATCATTCATGGTAAAGATCAAATTTATTTAAGTTTTAATTTAAAATTAGATTTGTAGAATCATGTCTTCTAGCAAACTCAATAATCTGCCATTAAGAGACCAAGTTTAATTTTGATGATAGAATGAGACTTAGTATAAAGATAAACTTTATTGATATAATTTTTAAGTACATGGCTTAAGTAAAAGCATACCCCAACTATATATCAGTGAAATCTCTCTAAAAAAAAAAACTATATATCAGTGAAATCTTCAATTTATGGATTTGGCGATTGTTCAAAATTGAGCGCCTTAGTTGAACGACTTGGCGGTCAGATTTGTCCAGTTTAATGACTTGGCAGTCATTTGATTTGAACTTGATTTTGCTCAGTTTAGCAGTCGTTTGATTTGAACTTGATTTTGCTCAGTTTAGCAACTTGGCGATCGACTGATTTGAACTTGATTTGCTTAGTTTAACGACTTGGCGATCGGTTGTTTTGAACTTGATTTGCTAAATTTAGCGACTTGCGATCGATTCGTTTGAACTTAAATTTGCTCAGCTTAATGACTTGGCAGTCGATTAATTTGAACTTGACTTGCTCGGTTTAGTAATGTGACGGCCGATTGTTTTGAAGTTAATTTGCTCAGTTTAGCGATTTGGTAGTCTTTTGATTTGAACTTGATTTATTTAGTTTAGCGAATTGGTGATCGATTGTTTTGAACTTGATTTGTTTAGTTTCGCGATTTGGTGATCAATTGGTTTGAACTTGATTTGCACAGTTTAGTGACTTGGCATTGATTGATTTGAGCTTGACTTGCTCAATTTAGTGACTTGGCAGTCTATTAATTTGAACATGATTTGCTTAGTTTAGCAACTTAACGGTCAGTTGATTTGAACTCTTAGTGGTCGATTGATTTGAACTTGATTTGCTCAGTCTAGCGATTTAACGGTCGATTGATTTGAATTTGATTTTTTCAATTTATCAACTTGTCAAACGATTAATTTAAACTTGATTTGCTCAATTTAGCGACTTGATAGTTAATTGATTTAAACTTAATTTGCTCAATTTAGCGACTTGATAGTTAATTGATTTGAACCTAATTTGCTCAATTTAATGATATATCGGTTGTTTTAAGATTGAGATGCCCAGTTTAATGTCAGGACGGTCGGTTGAAGTTGAGCTGCTCAGTTTAACAACATGACAGTCGGTTTAAGGAGTTAAATATAACGATATGGCAGTCGGTTTGAAATTAATATACTAAGTTTAGAGATATGACAATTTGATTGAAATAGTGCTTAATTTGGCAACATAGCAAATGGTTTGAGGAGTTCAGCTTAACGACATAGCGGTTTGAAGTTGAGGTACTCAGTTTATCGACATAGCTGTCTGTTTAGAGTTGAGTTATTCAATTTAATGACTTGCAATCATTTAAATTTGGATTGTTTAGTTTAACAACTTTGCGGTCGTTTGATTCTGACTCATGCGTCAATTAATTTGACTCAACAAATTTAGCTTGGTTTGAATATTTGATCTGCTTCGGTTCGGACAGAGTCAGTTTGCATGATTTTGATTATCCCTAAAATTTAATTTGAACCTTTGTTTAGATTGGGTTCGAGTGGAATTAATTTAAACTTTTTGTATTAGCTAGGTTTGGATTGAGCCTCCTTAAACTTGTTTGGCCCTTTGAATTTGGTTTGAGCCGAACCCTTATTCTTTAGTATTGAGTCTACAGGCACCAAGAAATTAATTTGTTGAAATGTTATTTGAATAAACTTACTCTAGAAAAATTGTTGCCATGCATCATAGTAAATATTTTAGGGTTAATATCCCAAGATCAAAATTCAATTGGATTAATATGATCTATAATATCTAAATAACACACTAAAAAAAAGGAATAATTGCCTATATACCCCTCATGCGTACGAAAATATTCGATCTATCCCTACTTTTTTTTTTCTTTCTAAAATGCCCCTCATACGTTCCACCGTTATTGCAAAATACCCCCGCAGTTATCTCCTGTTAAGTTAATCTGGGTTAAACTTGAGTTAAATATCTACCACAGTTAAAAAAAATTAAAATACCAATTTTGCCCTTAACTTAAGGGCAAATAAGAAAGGTTGGTGATGGTAGAGAGGTATATTGGAAAAGACCAAAAGTCGAAATATTATTTTGAAAAGGGCAAAATAGTAATTTTACAGAGATAACAGAGTTACTTAACAGATTTTAACTCTAAAGGTATATTAGAAATAGGTTGGAACGTAGGAGGTGTATTTTCAATATTAGCGTTCTAAGAAGGGTAAATCGAAAAATCGGGAACTTTTCAGGAGTATATAAGCAATTGCCCCCCAAAAAAAAAAAAAGAACTGTTGAATTTCTAAGATACAGATGTTCAAAATTTATGACAATTTTTTTAATACATAGACATTTTAAATGTCGTAGAATATACCGAATTACATCTTATGCACGAGGTGCATACAATAACTTCCCTTACTCTTATTATTGTCTACATCTTTATTTTGTCACACCAAGATTTTAATTTAATAAACGAATCAACAATATCACAACAATTTTAATACTAATAACATCAAAAGATATCACCAAATCACTAGTATAAATTTTAGGGGCAATTGCTTATATACCCCTGAAAAGTTTCCGATTTTTCGATTTACCCCTCTTAGAAGGCTAATATTGAAAATACCCCTCCTACGTTCCAACCTATTTCTAATATACCCTTATTAGAGTTAAAATCTGTTAAGTAACTTTGTTATCTCTGTAAAATTACTATTTTACCCTTTTCAAATATACCCTTATACCATCACTGTCTTTCTTATTTGCCCTTAAAGTCAGGGGCACAAAAGTATTTCGATTTTTGGTATTTTTCAATATACCCCTCTACCGTCACCAACTTTTCTTATTTGCTCTTAAGTTAAGGGCAAAATTAGTATTTTAATTTTTTTAAACTGTGGTAGATATTTAACTCACGTTTAATCCAGATTAACTTAACAGGAGATAACTACGGGAGTATTTTACAATAACGGTGGAACGTATGAAGGGCATTTTAGAAAGAAAAAAAAAGTAGGGATAGATCGGATATTTTCAGACGCATGAGGGGTATATAGGCAATTATCCCTAAATTTTAGGCTTCAAGGGATTGGCATGCAAATACACCTTTTTTGAAGGATATGAATGAATAAATTTGTACCTAATTAGTAAAGTATTGTAAAATTAAGAAACGAAACCAAATTTAGATCTATAAATAACATGCAAGTGTGGTTAATTCCAATTTTTCGGAACGAAAACCACAATCACTTGGCCAAAGAAAATCTGGTGGGAACAGTTTCCGACGTGAGACTGTTTTATTCGTTATTCATCGATTAAACTTTAAGATTTGAGCTAATCAAGCGATGGACAACAGATGAAATGGTAAGTTTGTAAGTTTTAATCTATTGAAGTAAATACTTAGCTTAACGTTTGAAATCAAAGTATCATTGTGAACCGACTCAAATCAAAATAAAAATTTTGAAAGGTCAGCTAAAGTGGTCCATAGCTCAAATAAGTTCTGTACTATTTTATATTATTTCTTAAATTTTAAATAGTTTATTTTAAAAGAATATATATATATATATATATATATATATATATATATATATATATATATATATATATATATATATATATATATATATATATATATATATATATATATATATATATATATATATAGTGTTTGTATGTAACACTCCATGTCACATTTGGACTAAAAATTTTAAAAATTAATAATACTAAAAGCCCGACATGACTCGAAATCTCAAAATCAGAACTCGTTCCTGCTTTAATACTATAATACTATGTGAAATAATCGTTATACTTTAAAAACATAAGCTGTTAGAGAATGGTGTTTAATATATTTTTATATTTAACATCGATCCCTTGTAATTTTTTAAACAAACTTCTTCGGTTTAAAATGAGTCCGGTCGGGTTCGGATCTGAACGCGTTATTTCAAACCGGGTCCAAAACCCGAATTTACTTGCCACCCTGCGCATGCACAATGGCACGGTGGAAAATATGGGAAACAACGAGGGCAAAGTACGAGCGGCGACGTGGTCTCCTGCATGGCGCGAGGCTGTAAAATCCGTGCTATATTTAAACTAGCCGTTGGGCACTAAACGCGGAGCGAAACCTCACGTATGAGAGGCATAACCATCCACTCTTATTAGGGCAAATTGAGAGGCATAAGAGAGGAGAATAAAAAGGAGGGATCGAGAGGAGAAGAATAAGAAATAGGATTTTGGAATAAGGGGGGAGAGGGGCAATAATGGCGCCGACGACTCCTGGCCTCCGCGTCGCCGCCTTTTGCGCCGCCCTCCTCCTCCTCTCAGCCACCCTCGCCGAGCCCTTCCCCTTCGAAGACCTCTTCTACAACCCTCAGCCCGTCGACGGCGGCGACCCCCCGCTCGACCCCGTCGCCGCTGACGACAACGGCCTGACTCCCCTTCCCGTGTACGACTGTATCCGACTTTTTTTTCATTTTCAAAAGCTTGAGCGGTTAGATATGTTAATGATATATAAGTTACGCTTCGATAACTCATTTTAGTTAACTAGATATTGATGTATCGCTAATGTAGAAGTAATGTAAACAGTGCCGTGATCGATAATACGCCAATAATTAAGATGTCGTATTATTTTCACATTAGCGATTTGTCAATATATATCTAGATTGTAATAATTTTGAACGTTCGAGCTAAAAACTACAATAAATTAAAATTTAATTAAGACTAAAATGTCTTCGTACCTTAGGGACCAAGGTAAAACTTATCGATATATTGAGTGGTATAGGAGAAGTGTTATGCATAATAATACATGTAGATATTCTATGACCACATGCTTATCGCATAATACGAAAATCTTAATAGAAAATCACGTAAAATCGAGATTTTTTTTTTAAAAAAAAATTTTAACTCAGAATCTCTTACTCTGATACTATGCGAAAATAGGATCTCTTGTTAGAGTATAATGATTCTAACATTTGTGTACAACACCAGTAAGCCCAGCAATTTGGCGCCTCCTAAGTCGGTGATCCTGCCGGTGAATGAGGGGGCCGGGTTCGCGGGGAGGTGGGAGATCGTGAGCGAGAACGCGGGGGTGTCGGCGATGCACCTCGTGATCATGAAGCACGGCAAGGCCATCATGTTCGACACGACGGCGCTGGGGCCGTCGCTGATGAGCCTGCCGGAGGGCAACTGCCGCGAGATTCCGAACGCCAAGGACGGCGCGTTGGACTGCTGGGCGCACGCCGTCGAGTTCGACTACAACACCGGAGAGAGCCGGAGGCTCAAGGTTCCCAAATTTCAAGTCTCTCGAACTGCATTTTCACTTTGGAATTCAACTATTTACTCTCTCAAAATTTTAATTTTACTGTCTAACCTTTCAATTTATTTGATTTGAGTCAGTAAAATTAAGAGGGTCAACGAGCCGAATACGAACGAGCTAGGGCCGGCTCGTGTTTGGCTCGTTTAATAAACGAGCCGACCACGAGCTGACTCGTTAAAGTATCAAGTCGAAAAATTCAGCTTGTATTCGGCTCATTAATAAACGAGCCGAACACAAGCCGGTTCACGAGCTGGCCAACGCACAATAAATTAAATAAATTAGATTGGCTATCTATAAAAAATAACTCTATAAAATCTTATTCACTAGATTTTGATCTAATAGTTGAAGCTTTATATATAAATGAGTACTTTATATAAAATATATCTATTCGAGCTGTTATCTAGCTAGCCAAATACGAGCGAGTTAACCCCAGCTTGTGTTCGGCTCGTTTATTAAACGAGCTGAAAAATTCAGCTCATGTTTGGCTTGTTTACTAAACAAGCGATTCGATCTCAAAGTTATTTCAAGCCGAACCTGAGCTGGTTCACAAACAGCGAGCTATATTTCCACCCCTACGTAAAACTATACTTTAACTTTAAAATTAAAATATATCGTTTATCTTTACAGGTTTAATTAGTTTGTATATTTCATACAAATTTCACAATGATAAGTTTATTAAAATAAATAATTAGGTTACATTCTGATAAATCAAAACTTTGAAGGTTTGATAGCCAAATCCAAATGGTTCGAAGTTGAGATAAGTTCCATACATTTTTACGTTTTTTTTTTTTTTTGACGGGGTTCCTTCATGACTTTTAATATTTTTAGAATCAAGTAATTTTTCTCCAAATGAACTAAACGTTTTTATTAAATTTATCTACGATTTCACTAAACTAAGAACTTTAATTATTGTTTACAAAAAATATTAGATAATTTAGTAGCCAATAAGTAGTACAGTCGTTAAAATTTTAAATAAAAATTACAAAACTTATCTGAACTATGAACTATTTTGAAGTGACAATCCAATCTTTTAGAATTTTGATTTTATTATGCAAACTTTTAATTTATTTGATTCGAGTCAATCAACGACAATTTGATTTCAAAATTTGACCTAATTATTTATTTTAATAAATTTATAGCTGCCAGAAATGTACGAATGAAAAATATTGATTAAACTTACAAAAATAAACAACATATTTTAATTTTAAAGTCAAAATAGTTTTGACTAACTAAAAGTCAAACACATTGAAAGGATAGGTAGCCATTTTAAAATGTCCATAAAATCCTAATAAAAAAATTAAAATAAAAGAGAAATACTAAGTCTATAATCCAAAAAGAATTGTAGGATTAGAACTGTTGATCGAATGGTTGCAATCTTACCCTCTAGAATTTTTTTTTTTTTTTTTTTTTTTTTTTTATTTTTTTTTTTAAATTTACTACTAAAAATTAAAAAAACAAAACTAATAGAGAATTATAGATCATTGGATATATAATTGAGTTGTAGGATTACAACCAATTTCTACTTGTAGGGATAACATTGCCAAAAAAAAAATCAATTTTTGTTATATCCAAGAATCAGCAAATCAAACCCGAAAACCGAACCCAAACCAAAAAATCCGAAGCCAAAACAATAATTTCTCTTTACCATATTTTAAAACATATTATAGTAAAATCTAAATTTTTAAAATACAAATTTAAATATAGTACCAAGCATTCGTATATATATTATATAAGGGTAAATTGCACTTTGTTGCCCACGAACTTTTGGCGGAGTTTCACTTTACCTTCCAAACTATTAAAACGGTCATTTACCCCCCTATATTTTAATATTGCATTTTGTTGCCCCTTCCGTCAGTTAACGGAGCTGAACGGGAGTTAACGGAAGTGTTAGGTTTTGGCGGAAAATCTACCGCCTAGACTATCCCTTGTTCCAACCAACTCACTTTTATTCCTTAAAAACTCCTTTTTCTCCATTTCTATGCCCTCCAACTCTTCTTCTCATAATTTTTGCATCCCAAAAATCGCCAAAATCTAACCCTTCCGTCAACTCCCGTTCAGCTCCGTTAACTTTAACTGACGGAAGGGGCAACAAGATGCAATATTAAAGTATAGGGGGGTAAATGACCGTTTTAAGAGTTTGGGGGGTAAAGTAAAACTACGCCAAAAGTTCAGGAGGCAACAGTGCAATTTACCCTATTATATAATGTAAAAATTATTTCGGTTCAGATCATATTCGGATTCGAATCAGGTACAAACAAAATTCATATCCGAAATTGAATCCGTCAATTTTTTTTTCTTTCTTTTATTTATGTATTCAAAACTATATCTGTCTAGTATCGGGTAGGAACGCTCTATTCCGGTTTAAGATACGAATTCGAATAAAATTTTGAGTATCTGTCTTAGTTGACATCTCTAGAGGGTGGGTGTTTATACATTTTGACCTAACATAATTATTTGCTGTGCAGTAGCGAATTTGGTTTCTTACACAGTTTGGAATTTGCATCCAGGTGCTGACAGACCCCTGGTGCTCGTCCGGCGGCGTCGCGGCAGACGGCACCCTCGTGCAGACTGGAGGCTACGCCGACGGCGACAAAGCCGTGCGGTACCTCTCCCCCTGCCCGACGTGCGATTGGGTCGAATACCGCTTCACTCTCGCCGACACCAGATGGTAAACTCTAAGTGTGAAACAACCGTTGTACTCTAAAAGCTTAAGCTTTTAGAGACCGGTGTTTAAACATTTTTATATTTAACACTTCCCCTCACGTTTGGGCTCGAGACTTCTTGATCGGCCCCTGACGTGGGCTTAAATTAAATAGGAGAAAATTAATATGCTAGGAGCCTGACGTGACTCGAACTCAGGACCTTCTGCTCTGATACCATGTGAAACAACCGATGTACTCTAAAAGCTTAAGCTTTTAGAGAACGGTGTTTAAACACTAAGCACACTAAACGCTCTCATCTGTAGAACTCCCCAATGGGACCTTATTGATTCGATTCGCTGTTATGTGTCAGTTTTATCTTTATTCAAAAATTATAATTCTTTTCTCTATAACTTTTAAAAGAACTTAGATTTTACTATTAGAAAACACCATCCTGTGACGCCCCAACTTCTCAAGGGGGTCACCCATCCTAGAACTACTCCCGTCCTAGCACGCTTAACTCTCTTAAACTCTTAGATCTTGCTACCACCCAAAATGCTTAAGTCGGGTTAAAAATTTAGCCCTATTATATCTCATATATAGGACTATCTGGTGTCTCACACATCCAACCAACAATTCATTGAATGGATGCAAAAGTAGCATGCAACAGCAAATTACAGGCTCCTCATGAAAGCTCCTCACTGGAATTTCCTCCCAGGAGAAATCTACACAAATCATCTTGTAAAATGCCTTTATCTTGGTTATATGCACTTTTTCCTCCTAATTTAACTAAAGAAAATGCTTTGCTCTCTCACTGGTTTTACGATTTGACAAATGCTACTTATATGTATGCCCAAAAGTTAGCTGTAAAATCTTATATTCAATCCAGTTAAAGGTTTATACAGTTTTTTCAGACTTTTGAGAATTAAAAAATAGGAGTGTTATAAGATTTGTAAGATTAGAATGAAAAGGATGTGGCTACATACTTCTTGATCTGCGATTGCAAGTGCAGATTAAGAGAGTACTTTCCATAGTATAAAAATGGAACTTTTAACCACCTCACTACCAAACTAGGCCTGAGTTAGCTGAGTTTGACTGGGTTAGACGCCGAGAATCAAAGTCGCCGAGATTTGGGACAATAGTGATGAGCCGTTCACAGCATTTTTCTTACATTGAAAGTACGCCGTGCGTGCAGGTATGGGACCCAGCAAATCCTGCCGGACGGCAGCTTCGTCGTGCTCGGTGGCCGCCGCAGCTTCAGCCTGGAGTTAGTCCCTGAGGCCGGGAAGCAGAACCCCAAAGCGACCAACTTCGAGTTCCTGCGGGACACCACCGACAATATGGAGAACAACCTGTACCCCTTTGTCCACCTCGCCCCCGACGGCAACCTGTTCGTCTTCGGAAACGACCGCGCCGTCATCCTCAACCCCCGCACCTGGGCCGTCGTACGCCAGCTGCCCCTGCTCCCCGGCGGGGCTCGCAACTACCCGTCCTCCGGCATGTCCGCGCTCCTCCCCCTCGATCTGCGTAGAGCCGGCAAAAGGCCCGTCCAGGCACAGGTATTTTTTCATCTAAGTCATGTCGTTTTATGGCTACGGCAAAGATGCAGGCAAGCGAAACAGACACTCAATATTTGTTTCGCTAACAATTTCCCAGGTCCTTGTATGCGGTGGCTCGCAGAAGGATGCCTTTGCCTTGGGCGACAGGCGCATCTACCCGCCGGCTCTAAAGAGCTGCGGCCGCATCAGCATCACGGACCCAAAAGCCCGGTGGGCCATAGAGCAGATGCCGGTGGGCCGCACGATGGGCGACATGCTCCTGCTCCCGACCGCTGACGTGCTTATCATCAACGGTGCCTCCAAGGGCTGCGCCGGCTGGTGGTTCGGCCACGATCCTGTCCTCTCCCCACTGCTCTACAGCCCGAAGAAGCCCAGAGCGTCGCGCTTCCGCGTGCTTGCCGCGACGAACATCCCACGCCTGTACCACTCGAGCAGCGCGGTGCTGCCGGACGCCACCGTGTTGGTCGGTGGCAGCAACCCTAATGATCGTTACAATTTCACGGCCGAGTTCCCGACGGAGGTGCGGGTGGAGCGGTTCTACCCGCCATATCTGGACGAGCAGCTGACTGCAAACCGGCCGGAGATCAATGAGGAGTCGGTGTCCGGCGGGATGCAGTATGGCGAAACCTTTACGTTCAACTTCCGGCTGCCAGAGCAGCTGACGGAGCAGAAAGATGTGATGGTGACCATGTATGCGCCGCCGTTCACGACACACGGGTTCTCTATGAATCAGCGGCTGCTCATACTACAGATACAGAACTTCGACATCGGCATGGACGAGTGCCAGATCTCCGTGACCGCACCACCCACGGCAGAGCTTGCACCGCCTGGGTACTATCTGGTGTTTGTGGTAGTCAGCGGCGTGCCCAGCAAGGCCATTTGGGTCCAAATTAAGTAGCAACACTGCATGTAATTGCTCTCTACTTTGTACTTTTGTTAAGTGTTTGTCAATGGAAGAAACATGGTTTTCTTTATGTTTCCCAAACTCCTATTAACCTTTCACCTCTTCCTCCTTGGAATAAACTAAGAATTAAGTAAATTCATTGGTCATCTCCCAATCTTTCAAATTTTATGTATTATAACTAAGCCAAGCCCCCAGAGGTGAACTACATGAATGATCCAAGCCAATCAATCAATCAATCAATCACCAAATCCTAATATTAATTGGTTTTTTCTTCTAAACTTGTCAAAATGTTAGAAAAAGCTAAGTTTAATCAGCTTTTGAGGGTAAGACTACCTTATCCTCATTTCTGCTGCATCTCTAAATATCCAGCAAAATCTTCTGCAGCAAACAAAATAGCTTGCAGATTCCTCCTCTCATACTGCTGTACTAACAAGATCATCATAAACATCCAATCTCTGCCCCAAATTTCACCAGTATTCAACATAAACAGCTCCGAAGAATTTCAAGCCTAGACCTTTACCTTCTTCATAGTCAGAAAACTTACATTTCAAGCGAGTCTTTTCCAAGAAGTACCATCTGCTTGAACTTTGTTTCTAGAATTTAAAATTATCCAAAGATGGTCTTTCTAGCAACTCTGTAGCTATCACTCCAATAACATCATAAATCAGGTTAGCCCTCAAATGTCTAAAACGACAATGGTCATGACCATGCAGGTAAGACAGCTAAAACACAATCTCTTATCTCAATCCAAAATGATGTATAAGATCTCTTTATCACATAGAGAAGGAGAAAATTAATTAAGTTGTGGAATGAATTTCTCCTCTCGTTAGAAATGAAAATTATTAAGTATACTTCACACAACCAAACATAAAGATTCAAGCTGAATTCTAGTATAATACCCTAATTAGTTCTACATTCTATAAATATTCTAGATAAAATTAGATCTGTGCCTAAGCTTTCCTCTAATTCTATTGGGTCGGTGAATAGAAAAATAGATGACATTAATCCCACGACACACATTGTTGTCAAAAGATGTCTCAAATAGAAAATTACAAGAACACAAATCAGTTTTAGATGCAAAGTTTCCTATAATACATCAACAATAAAGAAAAGAGAAAACTTTTCTATAGTACTCTAAACAATGGAGAAAAGAGCGAATAAGAGTAAGAGATAATTGCCTATGTACCTCTAAAAAGTTACTGAGTTTCACATTTCCCCTTTGTTTGAAATGTACCGATCTAAAGTTTCTATGTTTTTCTTATCTACCCCCCCCCCCCCCTTTGAGGGTTTATTTGAAAGAATTTCGGATTTGATAAACATAGATTTGATAACAGCAATTTTTGAGGAGTAAATGTGAAAGTTCAAAAATCATGAAGGGTATACAAGCTATTGCTATTGCCCCTAAGAGATACAACGCAAAAGAAGCCACTTTTTTTTTTCCCTCTTCCATGGCCAAACAAACATATCGTAAAAACATTTCAGATCCACTCCACAAAATTTCCCTGATTAACTAGAACACAAGAATAAAAATATATAGATCTTACCTAAACTACAGCCTATTTTGAAATAAATATCCGAACCTTCTAAAAGTTTTAATTTTACTACCTATTCTTAGAGTGCTTATAATATTTTGAATAGATTTTGTCAAAAATTTTTACTTTCAAACTTCTTACATCTTACTCTAAGAAGAAAAATATTCAATTAAGAAGGAAAACCAAAATTTTAAAAATTCAGATACCTAATTCGAAATGTGCTATATGTTTCGTGTAAGCTCTACATATTTTTACCCAAAAAAAAAAAAAAAAAAACCCCTAGAAGCGAGAGTTGGATCACCTTCAGGGGATGCAGATCCAGACGCCGAGGACGATGAGCGCGGTGCCGAGGGCGGCGGGGGCGAGGCGCACCTCCTCGCCGAGGACGGCGGCGGCGGCGGCGGTGGCGGCGAAGGTGGTGGCGTTGGTGACGGGGACGGCGACGGAGATGGGGGCGCCGCCGAGGAGGTGGAAGAAGGCGGCGGAGGCGGAGAGGTTGAGGAGGAGCGGCGCCGAGTACTGCCACGTCATCAGGAGCTCGATCCACCGCCGCGCCGCGCCGTGGAGGAGGCGGAGGAGCCCTCCGCCGGAGTCGTCGTCGCCGGCGGCTGCGGCGGCGCTGCGGCCGCTGCGCAGCTTGCGGTCCCAGACGAGCGCGCCGCGGCGCATGGCGGCGTTGGTGGCGCCCCACACGAGGCCCACTGCGAGCATCCGCGCCGCGTCGCCGCCGCCCATCGTCGGAGCTCCGCCGTGCGAGCGAGCGAAGCACGGGGTAGGAGCGGAGATGGTTGGGGGAGAGGAAGAAGAAGAGGGGGGAGAGGAGTAAGAGGGAGTGGGGGCGAATGCAGTTCCGGGATCCGTGAATACGAACTAAAATGGATTTTTTTTTTTTTGCATTTAGCCCCCTACAAATTTTTTTTTTAAAAACAATCCTGTCAAAATTTAATGTGTAGAAATGGGTCTGAGCTTGCTACGTGATTTTGAAGCGGTAGACGGTGAATGATTTCTGCGTGTTTAGTACGTATATTGAAAAAAGAATAGGGATTAGGAATGTTAATGGGTATGGATATCCAAAATATTATCTGAACCCAAATCCGAATAAATTATATATATACATAATTTATTTTTATTAATTTATATAATATATAAAATATTTAATAATTTTTATTAATTAGATATTCATCCAACGGTATAGATTTTTAAAACCCGCTAAGTTTAGATTCGAGTTTTAAATTTTTGGTCGGATATGAATATGAATATGAATTTTTAAAATCTGTCGGGTTTGGATCCGGATTTAAAACCCGTTGGGGTTAGATTCGGGTTTTGAATTTTTGGTCGGATATGAATATGGATATGAATTTTTAAAATCGGTCGAATTTGAATTTTAATTTAATTTTTGAATTCAAATTTTTGAAAAATGAAGAAAAGGAATATATATGTATATGAAACACGGTGAATCATCCACCGTGTTCAACATAATACACTATGCCCGATTCTGCTCGCTTGGCGCTGACGTGGCGCCTGCGTGGTAAGTCCAGAATTATTTTTACAAATTAAATTTTGATGGAGCTATTTTTAAAATAAAAATTTGATAAAAATAAAAATAAAAATAAAAAACATAAAAACCGACCCCGGGAATACTCACCACTGAAAACCCTCCCCAAAACCCTAGCAGAGAACTCCGGTGCCCTCTTCTCCTCCTCTCTCCTCTCTCCGATAAAGAGAAAAATGGAGTACGTGAATCCGCTCACCGGGTTCCGCATCGATGGGCGCCGTCCCAACGAAGTACGCTATTCAATCCCTTCCTCCTCTCTCGCTCTCTCTCTCTCTCTCTCAAATTTTTCTACTTGAATTAATCTTGGCTACATTTGTTCCGATTTCGGTTCCAGATGAGGCAGATCAAAGGTGAACTCGGCGTCGTCGCGAACGCTGACGGGTAGTTTCTTCTTCGCTGTCAAATCTGTATACCGTGTTTCAGCTATATTTTGATTGGAAATGGGCACAATTGGACCTTTTTAAGGCTTTTTTAAGGCTCTGTTTGGATAATCGAACTTCTTATTTGGTGTATCTCTTTCATTTACTCAAGAAGAACTACAGCCGTGTTCGGACGTTAGAACGTTCCGGCTAAGAATTCTTTTAGTATGATTGTAAGAATGGAGTTTGATATTTACTCGAACGGTCTTGATATTCATGATTTGATATGATAACATATTTCACCTATGATCTGATCTATCATATCTGGAAAATCACTTAAGGCTGAATATAGTATTCATCTACCAAATATGCAAGTTCTTCATATAAAATATTCATACATCCAAATAGAACCGTAGTATTTGATAGAGTGATATACCATATTCGGCTATCAAGTCACAATTATCAAGAATAAGATAGATCGGAACCATTCGAGAAGCGTCACAGAAGAAAATCTTTGCACCGAGCAAGTTATCACCAGATAACTTATCCTGACACCAGTGAGGGCCTAAAGTTCTAATTTTACTATCTAATCTTTTATTCCTGTTGATTTCCATAAAATTTCCAAAAATAATTGTAAGAATTTACAGTTTCTTTTTTACCGACTCTAGAATATTTCATCAAATAGCAGAATATTTTGTTAGGTTACAAAATATCTTGTCAAAAAAGTTAAAATATTGATAATTGTTTTCCCAGGGAATAGTTAAATCAAGATATTATTATGTTATGTAGTTAGAATATTTTAAAGCTCAGTAACCCGTTTTGAAATGCAACATAGTTCAGTAAGGTCCATACGTTTTTACTTCGCCTCTCTTGTATTCAGTGGGCGTGTTAAAATGCGAGTTTTGATT
The DNA here is from genome assembly GCA_025177825.1 of Aechmea fasciata. Taxonomy (NCBI): domain Eukaryota; kingdom Viridiplantae; phylum Streptophyta; class Magnoliopsida; order Poales; family Bromeliaceae; genus Aechmea; species Aechmea fasciata. The sequence continues at coordinate 3,976,848 of CM045936.1, forward strand.
TTAAATTTGGGTTCGCCTGAGTGCAGCTCTGCCCTTTTCGAGATGGGAAACACGAGGGTCATTGCTGCTGTGTACGGACCTCGGGAGGTTAGAGTTCATATTCCCTTCTTTGTTGTAAATTTCATGTACATACAAAGTTATTGAATGTGCTACTTGAATGCTCCATTTCAATGTACACTTTCATTTTCTATTTCTTGTTTGTCATTTTTGTGAAAAATCTTTTGTCACCACTCAGCAGAGAATCGGTTCCTTTCATTTATATAATTGAACTCTGATGATCTAAAGCTTTTCATATAGTATACAAAATGAAAGAAATTGTAGCTGGGTCTGCTTCTGGAATCATCGACTAATTAGCAGGTGTTTATGCATTTCAGGTTCAGAATAAGAGCCAGCAGAGTAACAATCAAGCGCTGGTAATGTGATCTCTTACCTTTTCTTTTCCATTTGGTCTTTTTTTAGGGCATGTTGGTATATTTTTTTTGTTTGGAAAATGTATATCAGGTAAGGTGCGAGTATAGCATGGCGAATTTTAGTACCGGAGATCGAACAAGGAGACAAAAGGGTGACAGGTGCATTTCTTTTAAGAAGTTCAATACAATATTGTATTTACCAAACATTCAACTTTTTTTGTGTCTGAGAAGTTTCAGTGTGCTAAGGTTGCGACACTTAAAAATCTTAAAGAAATAATCTGGGCTAATTTCTAGACTAGAATCACAGTTCTACACTTGAACATTTGATTGCATTATTGATAGTGTCTATATGGGGAAAGCTAATAGTGTATTGAAATATCCCAAATTTTTGGTGGGGAGGATGCGAAAGATCTACCTAGGGGCCTAGGCGCAAACACAGTAGTCTTTAGGCATGCATTTTTATCTTCACAAAATGGATGACTATGAGAACTCTTAGGTCTTGGCTAATATCAACAAAGGCACTCTTAGATTGATCTATAAATATTCTGAAATCTTAAATTATTCTTCTATGTTACTAGATACATCTTTTACTGCACACAAAAAAGAGTACTAGGAAACTCTTATAGATTCCGTTCGACTGAAATTGTGACATGGGTTGCCCAATGACTGCCCTGAATTTCATTAAGTTGTTGAATTTCTTCAACTCTTCTAGTACAAAATTCTTTAAAATTCATCTTAGCTTACTAAAGACAATGTGATCTGTTTTGCAGATTGGTTAAAATTTACAATAATTTTTTCCAATTAAATCCCATTAGATTCAATTATAGTTGACCTGTGTCATATTAGATTAAATTTGGATATAAATGACATTTGCTTCCTAAGTGACTCAAAGTTATAATATTCCTTTAGTCTTTTATGTTCCATTTTGATTCATCTGCAAAGTCTTCGGTGTGTTGAAGCTCAAGCCCTACAAACTGACAAAAGTTATAGAAGCTCCCTATTGAACTTGAAGATGAGTCGCTCAGTCACCTGTGCTTGCTCAAGCTCTAGCAAGGCAAATTATCACTAAAATAATGGAGGAATAGAGATTGAAATTTCGAACGACTAGAGTAAGAAACTAGGAATTAGGTGAACTATTATCAGCATAGAGCTTGAAGAATTATCCCAACCTCGTAACTTGAAGGTGAGATGTGTCTGTAGGGAACTGATCACTGTTCGTGGGCTGACTATTCTATTGGATGATACAGGCAATCAACTTATTAAGTGTATGATTCTGACCAGCTGAGTTTCAGCCCATTGATCTGCAGACCTGTCAATATAACTGTATTTTAGACAATGTGATTCTGTTGCCTTTCCTCATCAGAAACTCTATGGTAGTTTAGGACCCTAGTTTGGGTATAAACTGTAATGAAGTGGCGGAAAAAAACGCTTGTTGATCTTTCCTTATTATTTTCTGAGAATAGGTATCGAAGATTATTTTATTAGTTGGGGAATCTTTTCTCTTCTGAGGAGGCTTTGTCGGACTAAAATCCAGCTATTTTATGGAATGGTCACTGATTGTGGAGTTGGATGAACAAACTAATCAAACAGTTAACTTGTGATTGGGTTGTACTTGTATTGCTGTTATGCAGTTTATTTAATTTGGAGTAGCACATTATTGAAGCAGTTAGGCAAAGCAAGCGATTGTATTGAAATATAATAATGCTTTATTTCTGTTGTAACTTCATTTTTGATGCAGCTCTTTGCATTAAAATATGTAATTAGTTATCGCTTATTTTGAATGTGATATATATGGCAGGCGATCTACAGAAATATCTTTAGTTATTCGCCAAACAATGGAGGCATCCATACTAATTCATCTAATGCCAAGATCCCAAGTAAATCTTCTTGAATACCTTAAATCATGTTTTATTTTACGAATTAGTTATTTTGTTCAGATTTCATATACTTTCTTATGCAGATTGATATATTTGTTCAAGTTCTCCAAGCTGATGGTGGTAAGCAAGTACTCGTATTGCAAGCTAGTTTTCGTTGTCATTCATCTTAATATGTTTACCAATATATGATGTGTCTTCACTGTACAGTTTGTTCCATTCTCATGCAATTGATTGAAATTTCACTTCATTTTTCTGTCTCATAAGTTTTACCTATCACGATGATAATTTGAACATAATCAAGCATATAACAGGAACGAAATCAGCGTGCATCAATGCTGCAACATTGGCTCTTGCAGATGCTGGGATTCCGATGCGTGATATTGTTACATCTTGTAGTGCTGGATATCTTTGTTCCACGCCTTTGCTTGGTGTGCATTCTACATTTTCTACTTATATATAAAATTTATATTGAAAGAAAACTCAAAACTTGCTGACCATTTGGACAGATTTAAATTATGCCGAAGATAGTGCTGGAGGTCCTGATGTGACTGTGGGGATACTATCTAAGATGGACAAAGTGACTCTTCTTCAGGTCTGTATACGTATGAATAAAACTTCTGTTTGTCATCTTTATTGCTTATTTACTAGTAGACTTGTCACGTGGTTGCTTATTTTCTACGTATGGAATCTATTTTCCTTATAAGAACTAATATCTGGAATTCTGATACTTTGCTCTTTTGGTCTCACTTAATTCGTAGAACAGGTCGCTCTGGTTGTTTTATGCACAATATCCTACTTTGCCATCTATATTTTGAATTAGATGAGTTTTTACTGAAGGAAATTGTTGTCTTCCTTATGGCGTCACTTTACAGAAATAGTGAAGAATGATGCATATTTCGTTTTTTGCTAGACTACATCTTGTGGTGTCCAAATTATTATGCAAGTAAATCCTCCTCGGTTGTTCTGTTGACTTGATGGCTAATACCTCTCCGTTTTCATGGAAAAAACTCTTCTTGCGGTTGAATGATTGATCTTAAGAGTAATGGGATATGCATCCTCAATAAGAAATTATGGTGATTGGGAGAATGGGTTTCCCAGCAAGAAGTAAATAATGTTATTCATGCCATTAGCATACTGTGGATAATACGGCATGTTACATACATGGAAAATGTTGAAAAGTCATGTAGGATAAGGGAAATTATCATATGATATTTGCTGCTTCTTCGTTAGAACAACGGGTGCTCTAATTTACCATCACGAATAACTAATAAGGCACCTCAAATCTTATTCCTAAAGAAGGTGGTTTTTGCCTTGTCCGCACAACAATTTTTATAAAGTATGCATAAAGAAGAATTAATATTTCATGATGTAAACTAAGCCAATAGGCATCTGTAAGTGTTGGAAGTTATTAGTAGAATATTTGTCTATTTGACTACAAAATATAGGAATCTTTAAAAATTGTAAATCTTTGATCCAGAATGTAACTATATATTTCATATTGTAATGTAATAATTGCTATCCATTGGTAAATTTTTGTTTCAATTTGGTCAAAAAGTAAAACTTTGTTGTTGTTTAATTGATATTCCTCCAAAAGGAAAAGCCTATCCCTCCAATCTATAGAAGTAAAGAAACAAAATTCCTTTTTTATCTTGTTCGGTCTATAAAGAACTTGGTTTCATTGTTATCACTTTTGCTCACGTATTTTTATAACTACCTCTGCTTTATCCCAATAAACTATCAAAGCATTTTCAGTGATTTATGCATCAGCATGTCTATATGAGTACCACGGTGTAAATTTGTCATATTGGTGTGTGAATTTGTCATATTGAAGCATCTATATAATATTATACAGGGAGCCCTCTCACTGAAAGATTTTAGTGTATTTGGTTAATTTGATGAATTGCGCTGAAAATTGTCTATGTCACATCTATATAGATGCTCTCCAGGTTTAAAGAATTTTGTGATCTTTACAAGTTGAGCTAAAACTGTGACAATAAGACTAATTCTCATTGTTGTGCAAGACCTTCAGATCTGTTACAAGCCCTTCCTCATGGTTGAATTCGCCTCAGGGAATTTTCTGTTAATTTATTCAGTCCGAGTTCTTAAACTCTTTATCCAACTCTGCTTAATCTCTTCATTTCTCTGTCTCGAAAACCTCTACACTATTGCAAATCATGTGTGAATAGAATCAAGGATTGTTGTGCCATGGCACGATACTGTTCCAAGCCATTTGGTGTGCACAAACCGTGCTGGCACATGGCATGCAGCTGCATGTTGCTGGCATGTAGGCCCTTGATCGGCACACTTTTGGGACAGGTTTTTAATTGTACTCAAATGTGATTGAGGTGCTACGGTTTGCAAGTTTTGTATGAATCATTTTGAAGAGTGAAGCTTACATGTCATGGGTCGGAACATAGTCCTTATTTTCTTCTATTTCAAAATTTAAAAATAATTTGTGAAAAATGGAGCAAATTTCTTAGAAGTTCATTTTTCTTCTCAGTATCAAAGTGATGTTTCAGATGACATAGATCCTCCGCATATATCCATCAGGAAAACACTAAGCCTGCTTGGGAACTCTGGAGTTTAATTCTGAGTTTTTCCCCCCAATAGTGTCACAATTGCTCAAAACAACATTACCTTATCTGAAAAAACTTGGTATTTAAGGTGTTTGGATCACTTCAAGTTACTCTTGATTTTATAAAAGAATACCTTATTTCTAGGTAGAGAAAGAGACTTAGAGAGAGAGGGAGATGAATGTTTAAGGTGTTTTACTCTCACTTTACTCCAAAAGTCCATTGGTTTGAGCTCTTTTATTTTACCACAAAATTACATAGGAATGGGATTGTTTTGTTGTATTTTGTAATACTACAAAACCCATCCAAACAGCTCTTTTTTGTGGGGTTGGGAGAGGGGGGGAGGGGGGGATACAGCACTAGTCAAAATACCCTAGTTTTAACAAATACCCCACTTTACAAGGTCCCCAAACAGGGTCTGACCCTAGTAGATTTCAGTTTTTTCTAAATGTGAAAATTCCTGGCTTGTTAGTGTTTCCTTGATACGGAGGGCGCACCGGTGCCAGTATGCTGATAGTCTAGATGGCATTTCACTTGTTTGCATAAACCAGTATCATTAGCACGTGTCACTGATGAGAGGAATATTGGGAGGCGATCAGGCGACAATGATGATAGTGTTAAGGTTACAGTTCTTTCTGTTTATTTCTTACTTTGGGCTATTGACTAAAAAAGCCATTTGGGAAATCAAGAAATATATTTAATCATATGAAAGAACAATGATGTTTTTGCAAGACTCTTAGCTTGTTGATTATTTAACAGTGCAATCATTGGAAATCAAGAGGTGTTGTTTGCAGATATCTGTTTGTTTAATCTTATATATTATTACCTATTTTTCTTTTGGATAATCTGAGTGAGTATATGCTATTTGTCATGTTAGATCTAATTTAATCTTGTATTACAGGAGATTAGCAACCTTCCATTTGGTTTAAGTTTCATATTTTGGCATTTGAAGTTTCCTGGTTTCCTCTCTTTCTTCGGTCTGATACTCATGCTTTTGACCTCAGATGGACGCAAAATTACCAATGGATATTTTTGAGAATGTTATGCAACTTGCAATTGAAGGATGCAAAGCGATAGCTAATTACATTCGAGAAGTAAGAACTGTTTCATTTCACTACATCATCACATTCGTTATCTGTAGTTTTCTTCTAAATTCTATTTCTTCAACTATGCAATTTTCATTTTTTTTCTTGGTGTATTTCATAAGCTTCTTTATGCTACTTGTATGATACATATCATTGATGCAAGGCACTTCACTACATATCCTTGTTTTTTTTTTCCTGTCCTTTTGCTTGGCTTTGGTGTTTTATGCAAAAATATAGATTTTGTAGAGACTTCTTTTCTCATTATTTAGATCTCTTTCTTCGTGTTTTTGACTTGGTTGTGTAATTTGTGGTTACTATTGTGTACAGGTTCTATTAGAGAACACAAAACAGTTGGAATCTCGTCGTGGTGGATAGCTGGTAATGTAAAGGTGTTCAGCAATTTTCTCATACCAATACACTGAACTTTTGCTGATTTTTTTTTTTAAAATATTTGGGTCAACTTCAATTTACCTCCTTGTGGTTTAGTGCATTTTAACCTTTTAATCCTGTTGTTTAAAATGTTGCACTTAACTATCATGTGACTTTATTTTTGTTTCAGTTTCAGGATCTATAGTTAAACAGGGTAGCAATGTAATTTTTTTTTGAAAACCACAGGGCAGTAAAGTGCTGATTATAGGATGAGAAAATGCTATATTGTACCATCTCATTGTTTGCAAAATGTATCACTTTGCCATCCTATTTAATGCTAGGTCTCTTGATGGTGAAACAAAAATAAAACCATAGGGTAGTTAATTGTAACTTTCTAAACCATAGGGTGACAAAGTGAAAAATGCTATAACCACAGTGATGAAATTGAAGTTTTGCCTTATCTTTCCCTCTAACATCATGGATATATTGGTGTGGTAATGAAAACTGTTGAAAGCAGGATTTTCATGTCATAGATCTGACAATTAAAGCTGTTTCATTTCCTGTATAAACAGTAAGATCAACAACCTTTCCGAAACCAACCTGTTTAATCATGTACTTTTGTCTTTGCTTTAAATGCCTTCGAAGTTCAAACTTTTTAAAATGATCAAGGTGACTATTGAAATTATCATAGTAAACTTATTTAGATTTTTGACGACATTTTCTTGTGGTGAAATTATGTTTCATGTCACTTTTCATAAGGAAATAGAGCTGACTTCGTATTGCCATCGCCCATCTATAATATAGATGATGTACAATAAATCATTAGAGATGAAGTGCAATAAATTATAAGAGAGTCATAAATCACTACACTTGGATCCTACATGTAAGTTTCAGTCATTTGGTTTCAGACAAGTCCACTACAATCACATAGAATTTTGGTTTATAACAACGAGAAAAGGGCAACAATGCAGGACAAGACAAGCCAATGTCTTTCAGTTTGGACTTTGGATTAGTTTCGGTCCTATTTTCTGATCGGAACCACCAAAACCAAAAAGTTCGGACTGGTTTGGTACTGTTGCCTTTTCGAAACAGTTCCGTGTGATGGTGGATTGTGGATTACTTGCAATCTATACATCTAATAGTGTTCGTTTGGCAATAAAAAATACAAAGTCTTAGTAGTAACATTTTTTGCTTGCAACTTTGTATTAAACTTGCAAGGGGCATTACAAGTTAACGAACAATAACAAAAATAGAGCAATCCATATGCAAACACATTGAATCACATAAAATTTGTGTTTAAAAGAAACAAAGAAAACAATAGTGATACCAAATGAGGCCTTCGGTTTCGGTTCGGACCATGCTTCTGATCAAATCTAGTCCACTGCTACTTAGTTTCTGGTCTTCTCTTATCATAATATGATTTATTCATCAGCGCGCTAACTGTGTGCAAATAGCATACTCGCTGACCTGATTTTCTTGAGTATTTCAGTGCTTAATTATCAGGTCATCAAATCTGAATAATTAGTTTGTGTGCCATCATTTTATGATTTCCTTAAATATGTTATGCTACTTTTTTATCCTCATTTATTTTCTCGTCTTTCTTATAATGCCAGCTCTTGAATTGTGTGATTGGATTTGTTAAGTATGCCTACCTGATCTCTAGTAACTTCTAAATGATCTAGTTAAACATCACGGGTTGGAGGTGAGCATTTTAGACCATTTACAGATCACGACCTGTATGGATTCTGAAAGGGTTCCAAGATTCGACTGTTCGAGAATGACTTCTCTCTCTGGAAGGCTAGTTCTTCGCGAAGTCTCCTTCTGTCAATTTGGTGGCTTGAAAGCGGCAGCGGCAGCAGATGAAAGGGATGTTAATGTTATAGTTGGTCCCGTTTTTATCCTTTTTTCCCCCCTTGATTCCAGGTTCATGTAACATTTTTTTAATGTTATCCATTTTGTTGGTCTTGTGGCCTATTATTTCGTTGTTGTTTTTTTTTTTTCTCCGCATTTAAAGACAACATCTTTGTGTCTCAGATCCTCTGAGATTGACAAATTGTATTTTACCTTTGTAATTTGGATTTTATGCTGTTGAGTTACTGAAAAGCTGGTTTCTTCTCTTTTGTTTACATTCTTACTAACCTGCTCTGAGTTGCCCATTATTATTATTATTATTATTGAGGTTTAGGTTTAGGTTTTGAGCCCAGAGGAATTGTTATTATGAATATAAATTTGAAGGTGGAAGCCTCATAGTTCAACCTTTTGAGTTGTGAATACTCTCCTGAGCTTCTTTTTTTTTTATAAGCAGTGTGATTGTGTGAATGTGATTAATGACAAAAGAGGAAAAATAAATGGAGGTCTCCCATTCAATCCTGTTCATTCCAAACAAAAAATTTCAGGTTCAAAATTTTTTCACATGAATTTATGAAATTGTAAATTAATTCAAATCTATTATGATTTGATGTTTTGATTTTAAATAAAATACTAAATGTATCTATTTAATAAATTCAAAGAGCAAATGGTGGAGAAAAGCATCAACAATCATATAGTACATAAGGTTTTTAGTCCTTTTCTCTTAGATAGTCATGAAATTGCAGTGGAATGTGCCATCCCTCAATAATTTGTAGTTTAACCTTGCAGTGGACTCAAATAAAATACCTAGTTTGCAACCAAGAAAAATTCAAAGAAGCACTAAATGTAAAAATAATTAAATGAGGAAAAAGTGCAAAAAAAAAAAAAAAAAAAAAAAAACCCTACAGGACTAAGGATTTAAATGCCATGAAATCGTGTTGAAAACAACCACATGATACAACACGATACGTGCCGTGCAGTGCCATGCCATATTGATAAGTGCTGGTCACAAAAAATACATGCGTACTAATATATAATAGCATAAAAAGTTTATTTTTTTTAGCAACAAAATATTTTAATTGCTTATTATGTATTTTTATCAATTTTTTTGAATTTTATTGAGAAAATTACTAACTAATTTAAAGAATACAGAGTTTTAAATTGCATCATCGGCACGAAAGCTATATCATGCAAATATCTTATTAGTACCGACTGTATCATGCAAATATCTTATTAGTACGTTACGATCCATATCTATGGGAATTTAAATCCATGTACAAAACTTCTATGAGTCATCATCACGATCACAAAGGCAAAATCAAACTGGACAAGCAGAATATCATGGAGAAAGATGTTTGCTCCATATCTTTTTAACAATGTCTATAAGTGTATTATCCCCTACAGACCAAGAAAAACACAACTGAGCTAAATATTATGCCGAAATTTCAATCCAAGAAAACAAAATTATTATCTCAGAAGCTGAATGAACTTTTGTCTTAACTGAGCAAAAATTGTACACATGGCCCATTTCACTGAAGGCTCTCAATAATGCGGAGTACAAGTACTTAGTTTTAGATGTCAACAACAAATATACAAAATTAGCTAATGTTTCATCCCTATTTATGCAAAAAGATTTCAATTTACCAAGGTTACATACCTAATACCCCTCGAAATTCATTTCTGTTATTACTTTCCAGAACTATAATATAATAGACAATTAGACATGATATCAAGGTTAAGCATCATAAATGAATCAAGCAACTATTTTCTTCTCAGTTGAGGGGCTATATTGATTGTCGATTTTGATGTTCGACTCTTCAGAAGGATCTCTTTCATCTTCCTTGCCAAACCCAAGCTCTGACATGTCTTGTTTCGCCATCAAGTTTCTGAGGAGAGAGAGAGAGAGAAAGAGAAGGGTTTAGTAGTATTCAAATATTTAGGGCTTATTTGTTTCAACTATTTTAGACTATGAAATCGAAATGAGATTCATTGATTTCAAATATTATTGTTTGTTTTACAGGAATTGGATTCTAATTCCCATTCCACTCTTAATTAGGAATGGTTCAATTCATGTATGGCCCAATCCGGCTTTGAATCCCAAATTGGCCTATTCCAAAGTAAATGACTCAAAAACTTTTCTTGCAAACACGTTCCCCTCTTCCCCCTTTCATCAGTCTCCTCTCTCTTAACCGAAGCACTCAAAATTCTAGATGTTTATTTCGATTTCTCTCTCTTAACCGAAACACACTCAAAATTCTAGATGTTTATTTCCATTCCAATAATGAACCAAACATTTTTGCATGATTCTCCATTCCATTTTCTATTCCAATACAATCCAATTCCATTTTCATTCCCATTTTAATCATGAACCAAACATGCCCTTAATGTGTAAGAGATTGTAGTCAGGAAATTTAATAAACTATTAACAAGTATTTGCTATCGTAGAAGAAAAATCTTTGCTGTGTTATACTTTAGGATATGTGGCACCACTGTTTTGCTCAACTTGTTTTTGTTTTTTAACTCCTCGATGAGTTGTAACTCCAAAGAACTCTATAATAGAAATGTAATTTTTCCAAAAGCAATAATCAGGGGGGAAGAATTACAAACCTCTCCATGCGACATTCCAAGTACTTCTTCGAGAAGTGCCTACATTTTTCCGACTGAAAGCCTGATGATTTCAAGCAGGCCACGTACTCTTTCTTTTCCTGCGTTAAGACATAAATCTCACATATTCTATCCCTTTTACTGTGAATTATGATTTATGAATAATTAATAATACATTCCAGAATAGAGGGATCTCATCATCAAAGACAGTTTCCCTCAAACGAAAAAAATTACAAGAAACAAAAAAGAAAGTGCACTTCTCCTACCAAGTCACACTCATGCAGATGATCCAAAGGAAATACACCTTTTTCTGGAGGTACAGGTCTCGCTCCCCTATTTCCACCAAATGCACCGCCTACCGAAAACAATAAAAACGTGCTGAGATTTTGTATCAGTTTAAATAGTCCAAATTTGAAATTAATAAACACTCTGTTTGTAAAAATATAGCTTTAAGACAACAAGAAAAAGTAGAAAGTTGAGATCTCTGACGCTGTCCAACTAACATCAAGGTCCTAAGAATAAATCAAATGATTTAGAAGTAAACACCATCAACTTATTTTGTTAATGAACATATAATGAGCATTAGAGTACTTGAATAGATTACGCAAAATACATTACACTGACAGAAGAATAGTCTCAAAATGCCAAAAAGGCCAATTACCAACAGTACAATGCTATCTCGAGTTCCATCAGGCTCTGCAATCTTCCAGAAACGTTTAGCTTAGTACATTGTAAGTTCATTATGAAGTTGCAGCTTAGTGGAAAGAATAGCCAGCAAATTGTCTTACTCCTTGCAGACCCAGAAACTCTTAATACTCAACCCCAACAAACAATAATACTTTTCAATACAATACCGACCCAAATTTGCTTGATGCCTACAGGATAAAGATTTGCGAGTTTACCGAAGATTTACAAGCTGGAAGGTGTAAGGCTTTTTGCATATGTAGTACTACTCAAAACAAGTGTGTCTACCCCCTAGGCATAATTCATATTTGAGTCTACACCCTCCAAAATTATGCTGTTGTCCTTAGAAATAGCAAATATTAAGTCGTTAGTGTATATCAGTTCTTTCTGAGCTTTACACACTGAAAAAATTGGTTTTTCTGCTATAAACAAGGCCATCTACTAAAATGAGAGATACCATATTTTTATTTCACCCCAAACTCCTATTTTCACCCCAAAATTAATATTTTCAGCACAGATAGCTTTAGAGTGGTGAGCATACATGTAAAAATATAATCTTTTTCTTATAGGTGCACATTGTAACTTGAGGGGTACACTAGCTAATATATCTGCAAAATGGTGAAAATACAAGGCTGTATTTGAAAGAATCATGATTTGACCTTGTAGGAACAGCCCGATTTGGCGCTTATGCCTGTCGGCAACCGCAACTTTATCTGTATCTATAAGACTGCAGACACTAAACTTAAGTAAAATGCAAGCTTAAAAACTTGAGATGGTTAAAGACTCCACACTTTATATAAATGTTTAAGTAGATTATGGAACTCGATATTGTTCATTCTACTTCATATAGGTCTAGCAGCTCTTGCCAGTGTGTAAAGCCTCAGAAATCATAGATACAGGTCCACATATTTTGTTACAGTAGAATTGAATGCTATGTAAGATGTATGCTCCTTCCTAAGTGGGCACATGCTTTGGATGCTATGTATGATGTATGCTCCTTCCTAACTAGGCACGTGCTGCAATACAGTCCTCATAATCTCAGATACGATAGCAAGCGCATTCCCATGTTTCAGCTGTCTCGACACTCTCTCTATCTATCATTCTCTATCCTTTCCAAGAAAAATTGATAGAATTCAGAATAGAAAGCAAAACAAGTGTCACATGAAGAATTGCTTCATATTAGAACCTGCACTCATTTGAAGATCAGATCCAAACGGGGCTATAGTCCTTCCTCAGCTCTGTGAAGATTCTGACTAGGCAATCAAGGTGAAGCTCCTCGCAACACTGCAGCCAAAGACAGAGAGGAAGTGTCATTGATATTCTACATTCAGCTATGGGATCAGACGAATACCAACTAACATATTATGCGAAGTATTGGCATTGAACTGGATCTCAGAGAAAGATGACCGCATTAGCAACATTCTCAAAATTATAGGCCTGCAAAGTCTTAATAGTAGTTTTTGTTTAATCTTGCTAGTTAACAAGTCATCGTCCAGTGCTGGTAATTGCATGAGATCATGCTTTGATGGTCGATAGGTTGGAGATGGCGTTAAGTGTTACCAGAATACCGCCACAAGACAAAAAAAGGGAGAGATCCCACTTTAGAAGTGGGCAGGTTAGAAATTATTAGAGGCGGCCCAAGCCTAGGGACTATAATTCCAGCATATTTGTGTAATCACGGTACTCGTAGTTTTCCGACTAAGTAAGAGATTCTTAGCATTTCGAGGTGATCTCTGAAGTCTAACTAAAACTACTAATAATCCGACCTTTAATCCCTTAGACAATATTTTTTTACTATTCCCTAGCGTATGTTTCCAAGCAATATATAAAACTAAGGCAATTAGTGTTGCCCTACAGTTTCTGCATTTCAACATTAAGCATAAACATTATGAACTATCGCAGTAGCAGCATATTATTGGTGCTTATTATGTCTCTGACAATTATCGACATAGTTCTTAGTTCCTAAAGTATGCTTACAAATTTCTGTTTTGTTTTCCCTTTCAGTATCAATTGCTTTTCACGCTTGCAAAGCTTGCATACTGACACATATCTTTCAACCTCATCCTTCATTTGGTTCATTTGTATTGTCTAGAAGTAGCAGCAAGCAAAACAATTCACCTTAATGTGTTTTGATGAGAATACAACCATTGTATAAGGATCAAATCTCATTCATATTTCTGTTGAGTAAGAAAAGCAGAAATGATTAATGTGAGATAATTAATGACAATAAAAGTAGGGAGATAAGACTGGAGGCAACAGTGTGGGTTTAGTTCAACATGACTGTAAGTTGGATCAACAGTGTGGGGTTTAGTTCAACATGAATATAAGTTGGATCAACATTGTGGGTTTAGTTCAGTATGAATGTGAGTTGGATAGGCTCATCTAACAAAGAGAGCACAACTGGAACTCAACCTGATTTGAAGAAGTTAGCAAATACGTATGCAACCTGAACAACTTACTCATTGAGCTCCACCAGTAATATCTCATTCTTTACATAACTAAGGCCTATGAGTATGCCAACATTTATTAAAAGCCTGACCACAGGTCCACAGCTGATTAAGAACTAAAAGAGTTAATAATAATTTTATCCTTGATGTTTGATTCTGATTTCCATCACACACTCAAGAGTTTCATTCAAGGTTTTAAGTGCCCGTTGGCACAAGCCGTATCCACCGTGCCGTACCGTGCCAACAAGATACCGGCACGATACAGACCCCGTACCAATAGCACAGCTCAAAACACTCTACTCTTTAAATTAGCAAGTAATTTCCTCAATAAAGTTCAAAAGATGTGATAAAAAGACATAATAAATAGTTAGAACATTTTATTGCTAAAGAAAATAAATATTTCATACTATTATGTGTCGGCATACAAGAATTTTTTTGACCTGCACGCATCGGCACGGCTCGGCACGCACCACACCGTGCCGGCAAGTTTCCGGCACGGCCCCGTGCCACGGCACTTAAATCCTTGGTTTCATTATTGACAATTTAGTTCCACAAGTTCATCCTAGGTAACAACTAAGACCTTCCTTCAGTCCATCTGACAAAAGGCATCACATGAACATTATTATTAGATTTAGCTGAAATGGTGGTTCTTCGAAGTACACCCTCACAGCGAATGATGCTGATGCAATGCATTTCTGTATGATAGCGTAAAAGGAGAACATAATTGATACGTAGAATTGACTTGCAGAACTAAATTGTTAGAATAGAATTACGAGAACACGGTTGAAATCAGTATCATACTGAGGGTTTCAACACCCAAATTTAAAACAAACTAGAGACACATATATCTCCGGACCTGCCGAAGAAAATATGCCTCGGACAAAGATAAAAAAGACATAATCTGATGAAGTTGCTAGCAAGCAATTATCGGTGAATTCAACTTTCAGGTTATTCTAGTTTCAGATACTTTTTTCGTACGGTTAATTACAATTGTGTGATTGGTGTAACAAGAGAGATAAGGCCGCCGACATAATTACTTACGGCGAAAGGGCTGAACATAAACTAAAATTGCTCGATCTTGGATGTTTATTCTTTATTGTTGAGAAGCTGCGTCAAAATTACTATTGGACATTTTCTATATATATACTCTTAAGCGAATTGTAATGTTGCGGCTATGGCTAGCGTATGACTTTTTGTAGAAGCTTATTTGGTCCTGATTCATGTGTACTGGAACGCGAAGCGGCGAAGACAACGCAAGCAATGTTGGGTAGAGTTAGAGGACATGTATGAAAACACAAGCAATGTTGATTCGGGTACACGACGGATGCGCGTCTCGGCGAGATGTCCGGATCACACCAGCGAGGGGAGCACGGCGTAGAGAATAACCTAACGATCACCGTGCTCCCAAGAAACCTGATTTTCGGCAACCAGGTGGACCGGAAAAGCAACGTTAAAAGCAGGGCATTAAATCGAGCACCGGATGAGCGACACGGAGATCAGCGATTCCGGACACATTTACCTAAAACTTGGGGGAGCGCGGTGCAACAACCCTGAGAAATAAATAAATGGTAGAAGTAATAGTAGTAGTAGATTGCATGGGAGAGTAGTAAAAGTAGCAGTTTTACTAGTTAAGATGGAGAATAAGGGCGACAGCCGGTTGGCGGAAGGCGGGAAGTGAGATCGCAGAAGGGTCCGACGAGAAGCGCCTTCGAAGAGGCTCGGGCAGTCTGGTGGGAGGTGATCCGGGCGGAGCACTGGCTGGGCGACGGTGCTAGGGCATCCTCAGAGCTCGGTGAGAGGCGATGTTGCGGGGGAGCACCTTCGACTTCGAAGGGTTTGGGCGGCGCTGACGGAGAAGAGACCGGAGGCAACGAGGACGTCCTCCGAGGCAGAGAGGAGAGAGAAGAGAGAGGAGGTCGATCAAATCTACATTCTACAGGGGAAGTCGTAGGCGGGTCGGGCGGTAACGGAGTGGGCGTAAAAAGCGGACCCACTATCCGCTGGTTTGAGGATAGTGCGGATAAGGCAACCCGATATCCATTCACCCTGTACCCGCTTACATGATGCTCAGGACCGGTCAAGCCCAACTCGAGGCCCACTTTCCTTTCAAAATGGGCCCACTGCTCTGTTTAATTGTTAGGGTTATTTACATACAGGTCTCTGCAAACATAGTCAATTGCGGATATATCCCTCCAAACGCGAAACTAGGTGAGTTGTCCCTGCGAAAGTCCGAAATTATGCAGATATATCCCTACCGTCTAGATCATTAGAAAATTTCGTTAACCACGGTTAAAATACTTAACCATGGTTAATTATAGTGTAAATTGACGTATTTACCATCTCCTCTTCCTCTCTTCTTCCTTCTTGTCGCCGTGAGAGATCCGTGCGAGACGGCGACGAGATCCGGCGGGGACGACGGCAACAGCAGACGATGGCGAACCTCTTCCGTTTCCCCTTCCCTCTTCTCCCTTCTCCCTTCTTCTTCTTTTTTTCTTCTTCCTTCTTCCCTCTTCCTCTTCTTTTTCCCACTTCCTCGTTGCCGGCGTTGAGGGCGACGATCTCCGGGTAGAGCTTTGGTGCCCCGGCGTTCTTCTCTCTTCTTCGTCGCCGGCGAGCCCAACTCCGCGCCGCCGCCGCCGCCGCCCGCTTCGAAGGTTCGAAGAGGAAGAGAAGGAGAAGGGAAAGAGAAACTTTTGGAGGGATATTTTTATGAGGGTAAAATGGTCATTTCACGTCTCAACCGTTAAAAAACAAACTGTTCACTAACGGATGTTAACTACAGGGACATATCTGCATAACTTCGAACTTTTGCAGGGACAACTCACCTAGTTTCGTGTTTGGAGGGATATATCCGCAATTGGCTATGTTTGCAGGGACCTGTATGCATTTAACCCTAATTGTTATTATTAACAATTACAGCTTAGTCCACATATCTCTGTTATTTGCATTTTAATACTATGTATGTAGGAGTATAAGAAGCAGATGTAACTAATGAGAAGGCATGAATGAAATGAAATAGTCCAATTTCTTCCCCAAAAGTTCTTCTCCAACCCATTCTTCTTCTCCTCTATCCCTAATCTCTATTCCAACTCTTTTTCCTAACCCTCATCTCCCAATCCCCGGTCTATCTCAACCTCAATCTTCTCTTCTCTTCTCTACTCTACTTTTAACCCCCAATCCTCTATCTCTATCTATACATGTCTATCTCTTTCTCACAATTAATGTTACCCAATGGCCCAACCACACCAGAATTGATACCAGAACTCACCATCATCCCTATCGCCACCCTCGCCTCAGCAAAGTATCGTCATCGGCGGGTTGCGACAGGTCCGGATATTACACGCGGCACTGTCCAAGATTAGAGGGATGCCGTTCTCACCAACGGGAGATCGCCGGAGGTCGAAGTTGCCCGGAAAAGTGACTTCGGCTAAAACAAGAACCCTAGAAAACAGCAACAACAGCAGGGGTAGGAGAGGGGGGGGGGGGACTTGCAAGCTGATCCAAGAGCTGTGGGAGGTTGGCCAGGAAGAGAGGATGCCTGATGGAGATCCAGAAGGTAGGGAGGGGGCCCGCAGGGTGGAGGCACTGCCGGACGGGAAATCTCTAGCTAGAGAGAGATAGAGGTTGAGAGATGATTGGGTCTCCTTCCTGGCCGGAGGCTTGCCGGAGTGGGGACGCCGGCGAAGTAAAGAGGGGGCGGCGGCGTCGGCTGTGGAGGGGAAAAAGAAGAGATGATTAGAGTTTGGTTTATAATATATATAGTCTGATAGAAATACTATCGATAGCCAAGCACTTAGTGCAACCCAATTTTCTTCTGTTAGATTTATTCCCTTCATTATTTTTAAATGTTAGATCATACTATTCAATCAATATTTTTAACTGTTAGATCATACTATTCAATCAATCATCTACTCAATTTTACAAGACTACTATCAATCTATCCGGAGACCATTATTATCCTAACCGAATTTTTTTTTTTTTTTGGAAAACTTCAAAAACCTCTCCTCTGGTTTCACACTTTCTCATTTTAGTATCCTGTAGTTTAAAGTGTATTAATTTGGTGCCTTGTGGTTTTATTTTTATGTTTTCGGCAACTTTTTCTTTAATATTTCGTTAAATTATATATAGAAAACTTTAGATACTTATGTAAGTTTATCGAATATTCACTTTAGTACATTTAATTTTAATTTTATCACTGATTTAAGAAAACAAATAGTGAAATTGATAATAAAAAGAGAAAAATAAAACCATATGGCACTAAATTGATACACTTTAAACCACATGATACTAAAGTGAGAACGAGCGAAACCACATGAGGATTTTTTGAAGTTTTTCCTTTTTTTTTTATCCTAGAAATGAAAACCTAATAGCATCAATTACTTGGTGCTATAAATAGTATGAGTTGAGCTAGAATACTCTCAAAAGCACCATGAAGGTGGCTTCATGGTGCTTTTGAGTTTTAAGCCATTGGATGGAGGATGTGAGGTTGAGATGATGGTGGTAGGTGGTGGTAGGTAGAAGAATAGTGTTTGATCCAAAGGCTATTAGTAATCAAGGAGTAGATCCAAGAGCTAAAAAGCTGGAAGCACCAAGGGGTTGGTGCTTCTAAAAGTATTATAGCTCAATTCTCTCTTTCTCTCTCTCTCTCTCTCTCTCTCTCTAAATATATATAGTCGGGCTATTATACTCTTATGAGTAAGATCATTTTCGTACTTATAAGTCATTTTCGACGATAGAGCTTTCAAATCGACGATCTACACTGTTAAAAATTACCTAGAGTATTTAAAACTTTCAGAAATAAAATTTTATAATTTTTCGACATCATTTACCTTATAATCAAAAGGTCACAAAATTGACAATTTTTATCGGTCGGTATGGAATACTTGCTAGTTTAACGGTGTAAAAGAATTGGAATAGATTGAATTTTTGATAGAAAATTCTATTCACTATCTAGATAAAGATCAATAACTCCGATCTTAAATTGAAGGATTCGACCATCCATTTTTAGGACGTTGTTCGATTTATGCCCGCTTGATATTATGATTTCGAAAAATTGTGAAATTTATTTTTTAGAAGTTTTAAATACTCTAAATCATATTTAACGAAATAAATCATTTATTCAGAAAGTTCATCATCGAAAACAACTAATGAGTATATATATGAGTTAGGCTGGAATACTATTGATAGCAAAAGGTTCTTTTTGCTATCAAGTTTTTAACCCTTGGATGAGAAATTATAGGGTTAGGATGATATTAGTCCCTTAATTAGAATTGAGTGGTCATCGCTGAGTTATAATATTTATTTAATCCAATTGTTAGAAATGATGAAAAGAATTGACCCAAAGACTAAAAAATTAATAGAAAAAAAAGGCTTTTTACTATTAATAGTATTCTAAATAATTTATCCACAGCTGCAGCCAGCTGCTCATGTAGCGCTTACATGATAACATGACTTTTGACTAATCTTGTAACTATAAAATCAGCTAGGCTACTATGCTATTAATAGCACAAAGTCATTGGTGCTACCAAGTTTTTGACCGTTGGATTGAGAGATGTGCGGTTAGGATGATGTGGGCCCCCTAGGGTTAAGTGGGTGGTTGGTTGAATAGTATGATCTAACGGATGAAAATCATCAAAGGGGTGGATCTAACGGTGGAAAACTTGGTAGCACCAAACGCTTCGTGCTATTGATAGCATAGCAGCCGGACTCCTATAAAATTTATAGGTCTTTTGTGAAAATTCTTTTTTGTGAGGGGGTTTAAATGCAAAAAAAAGCCCACCTTTAAATTTTCTACGTCCTGCTAGGGTTTTGAGAACTCCCCCTTCCAAACGCGTGCGCGTGAGAGAGAGCTGCTGCAGCGCCGCCAGCGATGCCGTCGTCCGCCCCCGTCGTCGGGCGCGAGTCTGCGGCGGCCGCCGTCGGCGCGCTGGTGAAGTGGATGCGCGCGCGCCCGGCCGCCCGCCCGCCGCAGCTGCTGGGCGACGAGTCGGACGACCTCCTCTACCTCGTCCTCACCCTCCGCCGTGCCCCCGCCCTCTCCCGCACCAACCCCCTCCTCCTCCCCTCCCCCACCCCCTCTTCCCCCTCGACCCCTCCTTCTCCGTTTGCCTCTTCGCCCCCGACCCGCCGGAGGCCGCCGCCGCCGCCCTCGCCGGCGCCCGCGCCCTCTCCCTCCCCGTCGCCGACGCCATCCCCCTCTCCGCCCTCCGCTCCGACTTCAAGCCCTTCGAGGCCCGCCGCCGCCTCTGCGCCTCCCACGACCTCTTCGTCGCCGACCGTCGCGTCCTCCCCCTCCTCCCCCGCCTCCTCGGCAAGTCCTTCTTCCGCAAGAAGAAGAACCCCCTCCCCCTCGACCTCTCCCGCCCCGGCTGGCCCCTCCAGCTCCGCCGCCTCCTCCGCTCCACCTTCCTCTACCTCCGCTCCGGCACCTGCTGCGCCGTCAAGATCGGCCGCCTCTCCATGGACCCCGACCTCGTCGTCGACAACCTCCTCGCCGTCGCCGACGCCGCCGCCGCCCGCCTGCCCAGGAAGTGGGCCAACGTCCGCTCGCTCCACGTCAAGGCGGTCGATTCCGTCGCCCTGCCCATCTACCAGGTCGTGCCCGATCGGGGCTTGAAGATCGACGTGCCGGAAACGGACGAGAAGGAGGAGCAAGATGATGCTGATGATAAAGAGGAGGAGGAGGAGGAGGAGGTTGAGGGGAAGAAGAGGAAGAGGGCGAAGAAGGGTGCTTCTTTGGAGTTGGAAACTGGAAAGGAGAGGAAGAAGAAGAAGAAGAAGAAGGGTACGAGTCGTAGCAACGGAGAAGATAATGCGAATGCGGATGATGCCAATTATGATATTGCAGCTGATGAGAGGGGCGCGGATGACGCCAATTATGATATTGCAGGTGATGAGAGGGGTGCGGATGAGCAAAAGTCTAAGGAGAAGAAGAAAATCAAGAAGAGTACAAAGAGGAAGGATGAGCCGGTCTTGGATGAGGGCGAGTTGAAGAAGAAGAAGAAGAGAATCAAGACGGAAAAGGCGGGGGATTTGAAGGTGAAGAGAACAAGGATTAAGGCAGCGGCATAAGATTGATCGGTGTGAGTCAACCGAATGCTATCGCACTTGTGATCACCCGAGACTACTCTTGTAGCTGTACTCTGCAGGTTTTAGCCCTTCCGACATTTTGTGATTTACAGTTTGAGCAGTATTATCTTCCATATACGAATTAGGAACTTGTTTGTTATTTCCTTTTGCTTAACTATTATAATGATAGCTTCGAAGTTTTGGGCAGTGAAACAATGGGAATGTTATTGCATTTTTTTCGTTCGTAGCAAGTTACTGGTGACCTTGTAACCTTCCGATGCTCAAACTGCTGGGTTCCTTATGTTGCTTTTGGATGTTCATTTCGGTAGAGTTTTGTAAAATGAATCAATCATTAAATTTGGCAAAGAAGTGCAGGCTATTTCAGAATTAATGTGTCGTCAATGATCGATAAACTTTATCTGGGACCAATTACAAAAGAAATATATGCGACTTTAATCAGACAAATATATTTCTGATTTTAGCTCTGTTGTCAGACTGAAGCAGAGATAATTGTTTTTTCGATCGATTGTTGTGAAAGAGCAGGGATTAATTTGGTAAAGTTGCTGTCTTGAATTCATACTAGGGTTATGCTCTCAGATTTTAGGGGTAATTAGGTAGCAGAAAGTTGATTGACAAGCTAGTTTGATCTTTGTAGGATCTGAACAAGAATCTTATGTTAAGTTATGAAGTTTCCTCTCATTCAAGCCAGATGAAATGAATTGCCTATAATTTCCGAGGATTAACATATAAAAGAAGTGGATTTTTTTGGGTCTAAGTTTCCGTCCTTAGGGAATTCCATTTTCATCCTGTTTGGAACGAAACGTATTTAGGATTCAATGGAGTTCCGTTATGATGAATTGAGATGAATTCACTTAGAAATGAATTTTCCATTGTGTAGTAAATTGGATTTGTTTTCATTTGAATTCATTCACTTTTCTTTTCCTAATATGTTCTTATGTATACTGAGAAAGATAATATTAGCTTTATAACTGTTTTGACAAGTACATTGGGGTTATTGGTAAAGTGTCGTTTGTAGCAAATTGTCAGTGAATCTGACAACTAATTATGGAAATTGATTGTATTGTGTGAAATCCTCTCAAATCAATTAAAGTCTTGTTAACTTGTG
Organism: Aechmea fasciata; assembly: GCA_025177825.1. Lineage (NCBI taxonomy): Eukaryota > Viridiplantae > Streptophyta > Magnoliopsida > Poales > Bromeliaceae > Aechmea > Aechmea fasciata. The sequence continues at coordinate 3,998,939 of CM045936.1, forward strand.
ATTCCATACAATGAATTTGGAAAAACTAGAACTCCATTTATTTGAATCCTTGTGTTTGAGGCAAACAAGCTGGGGGTGAAACAGTTCTTAATAGTCTTGGCCAATGGTAGTTGCTTGTCATGCTGGGACCATTTTTTAACAATGCCAGGAAGTTTTTGGCCTTGAATTGGGAGTAAAATCTATTAACGAGATTAATATGAACCTTGTCTGTCTGTTAGCGCTTTTCTTTCCCTTTTCTATTTTCTGTAGAAATTTCAGAAAATCAATCTCAAATAGCATGAAGCACTTGTGCTATTAGGCTACTATACTATTATACCAAGTGCTTTGTGCTATTAGGTTGTCGGCAATTTCACAATTAGTGCATGATCAGTGATAAATAAACAACGTAAATAACTGCTGTGTTATTATGTTGCTTTTGGTTGTTTGTTTCGGTAGACATTCATAAAAAGAAGCAATCATTAAATTTAGCAAAGTGGTGTAGATTTTACGTATTGTTGTTCCACTTAAATGTTATCAACAGGGAAAAAAAAATTGATATACAGGATCAGCAATTTCACATTTAGTGCATGATCAGTGATAAATATGTATGTAATCATCATATGGGACCAAATGCAAAGAAAGTATGTATGCAACTTCAATCATATATATATATATATATATATATATATATATATAGAGTAGGGCTACTATACTATTATGAGTAGTAGAGCCCTACTACTCATAAGTTGTTTTCGATGATAGAGCTTCCGAATCGACGATCCACTCTGTTAAATATGATCTAGAGTATTTAAAACTTCTAGAAAATAAATTTCGTAATTTTTCAAAATCATAATAAAGTCCATCAAATGGGCATAAAATGAAAGGCCGAAATCGAACGATGTCCTAAAAATAGATGATTGGATTCTTCAATTTAAGATCGGAGTTATTGATCTTTATCTAGGTAGTGAATAGAATTTTCTATCAAAAATTCAACCTATTTCAATTCTTTTACACTGTTAAACTACCAAGTATCCCATATCGGCCGTTAAAAATTGTCAATTTTGTGAGCTTTTAATCGTAAGGTAAATGATTTGAAAAATTACGAAATTTATTTTCTAGAAGTTTTAAATACTTTAGATCATATTTAACGAGTGGATCGTCGATTAAGCTCTATCATCGAAACAACTTATGAGTAGTAGGGCTCTACTCATAATAGTATAGTAGCCTACTCTATATATATATATATATATATATATATATATATATATATATATATATATATATATAGTCCGGCTGGTATAATATCGGTAGCACGGAAACCTCCGTGCTACTAAGTTGTTTTTGATGATGCGGCTTCCAAATCAACGATCGGCTTCGTTAGACTTGATCTACACTATTGAAAGTATTTAGAAACTAAATTTCAAATTTTTTCGACATCATTTGACTAATGATCAAAAGATCTCAAAATTGATAATTTTAATGGCCGATGTGGTATGTTTGTGAGTTTAACGGTGTAAAACAATCCAAATCGATTAAAATTTTATAGAAATTTTTTGCACTATTTAGAGTAAATTTAGTATAGCTGATTTTGAATTTAAATCTTTTATCATTATTTTTTATAAGATTTTTATTTTCAGCCTTTCAATTTTAGACTACTTGTTTGATAGGTAAATGATATCAAAAAATTATGAAATTTAGTTTTTAAATACTTTCAATAGTGTAGATCAAGTCTAACGGAGCCGATCGTTGATTTGGAAGCGACATCATCGAAAACAATTTGGTAGCACGGTACCGATAGTATACCAGCCTAGCTCTCTCTCTCTCTCTCTCTCTCTATATATATATATATATATATATATATATAACTAGGCTGGAATACTATATCAATAGCACCGAGTTGTAGGTGCTAGTTATTGTTTAGTCCTTGGATTGAGAAATGGATGGTTAGGATGATGTGGGACCCTAGGGTTGAGTGAGTGGATGGTTGAATAGTATAATCTAACGGTAAAAATAATCTAAGGGTTAAATTTAATGATGGAAAACTCGATAGGACAAAATCCTTAGTGCTATCGATAGTACTCTAATAGGACTCTATATAGAGTTGAGCTAGAATACTATCGATAGCAAACGGCTCCGTTGCCACCCATTTGTTTTCGATTATGGAGCCTCAAAATCGGCGATCAACATCGTTGAACATGATCTATACCACTTGAAGTGTTTAGAAATCAAATTTCAAATCTTTTCGACATCATTTGCCTAACGATCAAGGAGTTTCAAAATTTGTAATTTTAATGGTCGATACGAGGCGTTTTCTCGTTTAACGGCGTAAAGATATCCAAATCAATTAAATTTTTATTCGAAATTTTTTAAACTATCTAAAAGAAGATCTATATTCTTGATTTTGATTACAAGACTCCTATCATCATTTTTTAGAGAATTTTTATTTTTAACCGTTCATTTTTGTGTCCACTTGATGGATAAGAGAACAATATCTGAAATGTATGAAATTTGATTTCTAAACACTTCAAGTGGTATAAATCATGTTCAACGGTCTTGATCGTCGATTTGGAGGCTCGTCATCGAAAACAAATGGGTGGCAACGGAGCCCGTTTGCTATCGATAGTATTCTAGCTCAACTATATATATATATACATATATATATATATATATACATACATACATATATATATATATATATATATATATATATATATATATATATATATATATATATATATATATATATAGGGCTACTATACACTCATATGAGTATATTGCCGTTTGTACTTATAAGTTTTAGTTCGGATGAAAAAAATGTGTGGTTAGGATGAGAGTGGTTACGGTTAGGTTGATAGTGAGCCCCCTAGGGTTGAGTGGATGGTTAGTTGAATAGTATAAGCGATCGAAAGGGTTCAAAATCAACGGCTGAAAATAAAAATCTCACAAAAAGTGGTGATATAACACTAAAATTTTTGATCAGAGATATTGATCTTGCTGTAAATAATATACAGAATTTTCTATCAAAACTTCATCTGATTTGAATACTTCTACACCGTTAAACTTGCAAACGGTATACATCAACCATTAAAAATTATTGATTTTAAATCTTTTCGATCGCTAGGTAAATAATATCAAAAACTGCAAAATTTATTTTTTAGATAATTCAAAAATGCTAGATCAAGTCTAACGGAGCCGATTGTCGATTCGAAAATTCTATTATCGAAAACGGCTTAGGAGCACGGAGGCCTCCTCTCTCTCTCTCTCTCTCTCTCTCTCTCTCTCTCTCTCTCTATATATATATATATGTATTTATTTTAGCTTAGTTGCCAGACTACAGCAGAGATACTTGTTTTGTCAATCAATTGTTGTGAAAGAGTCAATAGTTAAATTTTGTTACGTTACGCTGTTGAATTCATACTAGGGTTGGTTATGCTCCAAGATTTCAGGGTATTTAAATAGCAGAAACTTGATTGACAGGCTAGTTGGATCTTTGTAGGATCTGAACAAGAATCTTATGTTAGATTATGAAGTTTTCCTCTCATTCAAGCCTGACATGTACAGATCAGGACTGACATAAACAGAACAGGAATTCTACTTCTAAATTTCCATTCTTAGGGGACTCCATTTTAATCCTGTTTGGAGCCAAATGTAGATAGGATTCAATGGAGTTACTTTTAAGATGAATTTTGATGAATTCATTTAGAAATGAAAAATTCATTTTGTAGCAAATTGGATTTGTTTTCACTTGAATTCATCCTGTTTAACTGTTTGGGAGATGGTGAGAAATTATTTCAATGTGTTTTACTTTTCTTTTCCTAATCTATCATCATGTATGCTAAGATAATATAGCTTTAAAACTATTTTAACATGAGGTATGTTCAAAATTTAGGCAATTGGGTTGTTTTCTAAAAAAAAAAAAAAGTTAGATAATTGGGTCAAAATGTGTTATGCTTCAAGATTTATTTAATTTTTTTCAAAAAATATAGTTCGGGTAAATTAAACCCAAACTGTAACCAAGATGTATATACTTGCACTGCTTAAATCAGACCCTACTCAAAACATTTCTAATTGGGTAATGCTTCATACTTCAAATTAATTGTTGCTCCAAATCGGAGCACTTAGATTTAAGCATGCAAATTTAAGAATATTTTGTTTGATCTGAACCCAACATGTCGCGTCTAACATACTTTTAAAGAATGTTGTGAGCGACGAAAAGATCAAAACTATGTTGCGTGCGGATATTAGGTATTGGATTGCAACCCTCTATTGCATCCTCATGCTAATCTTAATCTGAGTCTCAATGACAAAACTGAAGCTGGGCAGTAATTCGTTGTTAATAGTTTTGTTTTGTAAGTGCTGTGCAGGAACTGCAGGTAGGTTCCAAGATGGAAACCATAAGCCACTGGCAAAGGAGGAGAACTATATAAACTAGAGTTTCAGATGTCTTAAGTGGTAAGCTGGATTTGTTTGGTCTGATTTAAAGAGCTCAATAGAAAAATTGTTTTGTTGCATGTATGTTTTCTTTTGTTTAGGGCATTAAGGTATATGTTTGGCTCATAAGATTTCTAAATACAAAAGAGACATGAATATAAAACTTGGTTTCCGGTACACTAAATCTACCAAAATCCTGGATGATCTAAGCTGTGCCTGTATTTCATGCATATGCGTGCATGAAACTTATGCATGTTGATATTTATCGAAGTCAATTAATATATGTTGACTTGAAAAAGTTGCCAATTCAAATTTGATATTTGGACATGCATTTTGTGTGTATAAAAGAAATGTTATGCTCCACGTCGACAAATGTAATAAGTGTGAGGTAAAGCCCAGAATCTTAATTAGTATTTTGTTGAGTTTCTCTCTATTTTTGAAAAATTCATAAAGATTGAGATTTTTTTTTCCTTTTAACAAAGGAAGGTTGACAATAACTATAAGGCTTTTGTAGTTAGATCGAGAGAAATATAAATGTGTGGGCTTATACATGATTTTTCTTATATAAATGATATATCTCTCCCGCACTCACTATGGACAGGTAAATTGTCGAATCACGTAAATCGTTGTCTCTTCATTGTAAACTTTTTTATATTATTTTTTGCTAGTTTCTTCGTTTGTGTATTTTCTGTTGATGCCACATGCAGGATGTTTCTAAGCCCAATATGTTTGAATAGAGTTATTCGAAGAAGCATCAGTAACGACTTTCACATTAAATTCATTCCACCCCAAAAAAGAAAGAGAAAATGAAAATAGCCTTGTATTAACTTACAACATGGTAGGAAATACTTGTTATAATACTGTAACGAACGTCTCAGGATAAAATACATTTAAAAGATTTTTGAACATCTGAAACCTTGTTTATGAAGAACTGTAGTCATATAAGATGTAAATATCTCGAAAAAAAAGATAAAATAGCATTTTACATTTTTCTCAATAAAGATGGAAGAGCATTTTACATTGGATTCATAAGATAACATCATATTCATGTTGGACTCTATATTCAACTCTTTGTATGGAGAAAACTAAAACTTTCTCTGAGTGACAGTTTCATGTCCTGTGCCATCTTACTGTGGCAAGCAACTCAGTTTAGCACCCCAAAACCAGAAAAAAAAAATAAAAAAATCTAGAGCTAAACTTGATTCTCTGCATGCTGATATTTCACAGTTATGGTGGCAGCAGCAGCAGCAGCAGAAGCAGCAGAAGCAGTTTTCCTGCTGACAAGTGCTTCTTCTCTGGGCTTTTTCGTCGATCGAGGGTTCTGAACTACCACCAACAACTGTTCCATAGATTTGGCACGGCACGACGAAGGAAAAGAAGTTGGCTGCAGGATGAACAAGTTGAATTTAGTACAGTACTTGCAGAGAAGATTGTGAACACACAGTTGAGGGATAAAAGGGACTCCAGATAAACAGAATGTGAAGTTCAAAAGAGAGTAGAAAACAAGGCCAAAAAACAGTTTAACTTAATTTTCACTTACCACCGCGACATGCCATTCTTGAGAAACCAGGTCATTTAAGCTGCTCGCATCCATCTCCTGACATTGTTAATCAAACATCGAGGCTTAAGATCGTAAATCCCTGCATATGCTTGGCTATATCGTATATAGAGCGAAAAGAACATACATATATAGAATAGACAGAATAGCTGAGAACTGAAATAAACAGATGCTTCAAAAACATTTCCACTCAAAATTCATGCAAAATTGATATTCCTAAAGAATCCTCAAGAGGTGTAAAGAGATCAATGCAAATGAGTCTGCTGGAGCTTTTCTTTTAGATAATTAGAAAGTAGGAATTTAGAATTTCAGATAAGATGGAGAGCTGTAAAAAATGACATACTACGCTGTAAATTGGGGGCACTGTCATCTCCCAGCTGGACCTCAAGGCAGGCATCACAGAAAAATGAGGTGTTGCTTCCTGAGTTCTGAAAGTCCACCTGCAAATAGAAGGAAAAAACCAAATTCCAAGCCAATTTTAGATGTGCATGAATCCGTTTGTCGAATTTCTTTGGTAACTAACTAGTACAGACTGTACAATCCCTAGTAAGAGCCAGAATTTCCTCTGCTGATCAGAATATGACAGCTTGAAGGACTTCGAAGCAGAATATGCTTTTAAGTTTTAACTTACCCAATGTACAGAAAGATGCAGAACTGCACCCATTCGCGTACTAGCAAACGAAACCAGTAGTTATCGGGCGTCTCGTCGACATTCATGTAAACCTGAAGATTACCGTGTTTACTATACTTTCTTAGAAGCTTCCTTCTTACGTGAACATGAAAATAACGAGCGCCGACGTTAAGTCAAAAACGCGTACCAGAATATCTGCTATTGCTACAATCTGCATTGTGCCTTGGAATCTCCTGGATATAGAAGATAAGAATGGAACATCAGATCAAAACATGTTCCTTAATTTGACATAACTGTAAAGATATACATGACAGAGCAAGGAAATTAAACGTACTTGAACATCGTATACTTCGTATTCAACGCATGGTGCATCGTGTGCACCTCTTCGTCCTCTATGAAGTTCAACTGTTCTCGTAGAACCAAAAGGTTGTGGGAGATTCGGCGGAAGATGACATAAAACGAGACCGAATAGTTCAGCAGAAGAAAGACCTGCGAAAAGCACATCAGAATCCATGAGAACAAATCTTACAGCGAAAACTATTCTCCTAATCATTTACTTGGCATCTCCATAGATCCATTTGGTCGAGGAATTTTGTAAGATGCGTAAGTTTGTGACTGACGACGCAATTCATCGTTATTTTTCGTGTTTAACGAGTAAAAAGTGAGTACAAGGAGACAGATAACTTACTGTGAAGTAAGGCACAGCGGCCTTATAGCCGATAAGAGACAAGTAGAGGAAACATCCCAAAGCGGCGGTTGTTCGTCGCTCACGTATTGATAGCCGCTCGCACATGATGCAGTAACCGTGCGAGATGAGCATGAACGAGACGAAACAAGCTGTCTGAAAGAGTATTCCCGTTATGTACACGCCAAACGACATCCACAAAGAGCACAGCTGAAGATTTATACAGGAGTACCTGCGTAAAACACGCACGCAGTGAGCATTTCTAGAGAGAAACCTTGGTAAGAACATAGCTTTGAATCATTTTCAGGAACTGCAAAAAGCGCCTAATTCAAATTCAAATTCAAATTCAACTCGCTGATCAGTCTGAATTGGTCAATTCAACATGTTTAGTATAATATCTTGATATGTTAAGTACATAGTAATCTTACATCTTCAAACTTGGATGTGATTTTAAACCTGGAATAGATAAGTTAGTTGTTCGAAGTTCAACTCAGTTTCCTAGATTTGTGGTGGACTTTTAAGTTAAAACTCATCTGATTAAAATTGAATCTGACCCAGAACACTAGATCATTTCGAAATCTAATGTAAATATAAGCAGCAACAGTTCACTTGTTGTAATTGAATACTATTTTTCACAGCATGGTGAAATGAATCAACAAAGATGGGAACACTTAAATCTACTTACTATCCAAGCACCATTTATATGATTCAGTTAATTGGACACATAAAATTGACTTTAACCTGATGGTAATTTAAAGCGGAAAAACCAGTAAAAGAGTAGCAATCTACAGAAAATAGAAGATCAAGTAGGTGCTCACCAAAATGAAAATGAAAGTGCCAGTTGCAGAGCTTTAATTAATGGAACTACAGAGAGTATCCACTGCAGATTATTCGCCTGATTCAATACATTAATCGCGTAAGTCATAAGAAAAAAAACACAAATATTTTGTATCCATTAATTACATTCGAAAAATATTTTGCATTAAAAACCAAAATTGAGGTGCAGAAGAAAAATTATTGCGGAGCTACAAATGTTACTGGAATTGAATTAATAGTAGGGAAGCTAATTAAGAAGCCAAAACCTAATCTTTTCAAAGAATCTTTGTCTTTGGAAAAATATAATAATAATACAAAAGGGCATCTTCAGGTTCTTAATTATACTTCCAAATACATTTCTATTTCAAATTAGCTAAAACTATTTCTAAATTAATTGTTTCAATAAAATGGTCTTAGAGCCGGTCCTAAGCCTCCTCAGTTCATGCACGTGGTATGTGTGGATCGTAAGCGCTAACCACGAACTCCAAAAGGTCAATTTGAAGGAAAATGGTGGCTCTCTCACACTTCCGGCTGCCGAAAATACTTAAGCCCAGTTATTATTAGTAGTAGTGTCTAAGTCTTTTATATCCCCAATCACATCCCCATTCATTCATACCCGATTGTAACGACCCGATCCGCTAGCAACAATAACTCGTTAGGCCAAACCATCGGTCTAAAATACTTAAGGCCAGTTATTATTTCTAACGTGTATATCTTATATAAACTGATCGAAATTAGTATCCCATCCGATGTGGGACTATTGGGGGCGTTACACAACAAGCATAAAGTGTATAGATGCACAGTACTTACGGGCCCGACTGTGACTCCCCCCAACCCGGCCTCCACCACCGGGCAGGACGTTGGATCTATTTCAGCTAACAATCTCTTTTTCAACATATGACTCCTGTGAGAATCTAACCTGCACCAACTCGTTCTGATATGATACTATCTGTAGATCGTAAGCACTAACCAATAATTTCGAAAAGTCGGCCTAAAGGATGGTGCACTCTCCGTCCCCGACTATGACTTGGGCCTCTACCACGGGGCAAAACGTTGGACCTATTCCAGCCAACAACAGTATATAATTCACTTAATTTCCACTACGCTTGTGAGCAGCAACGTTAAGACTATTCCAAAATCATTTCCTATCGTATCGGTCTTATTACGTGGCCAAAAAACACTTCTAGAAAATTCAACGCAAACTACGTACGTACGTACATAAACGAGGAACAATGGTGCATGTAAAGAAGCAAAGCGAAAAAAAGAGAACCTGGAAATGGCGACTCCTCCACGCATTGAAGGTCCAAGAGAAACCCGACACCGCCCATATCGCCAGAAACGCCAGGTACAGCGACGGCAGCGGCCGATACGACACGTCCATGCCCGAAGAGTTCATGTAGAAGAGATTGGAATAAGCAGCAGCAGCAGCAGAAGCAGAAGAAGAAGCAGAAGCAGAAGCAGAAGCAGAAGCAGGAGCTTCTTCCATTTGCTTTTCTTTTTGTTGTTGTTGTTGTTGTTGTTGTTGTTGGGGGTGGTGTGGGGGGTTAAGCGAAGAGAGGAAAAAAAGCAGCTTCTTGTATAAATAGGCGGGACCTTTTGCTTTGTTCCCTTTTCAAGAGAGTGGGCCTTTTATATATATATATATATATATATACATTTTTTTTTTTTATCAACCAAAACTTTACGTAGTATAGTAGTTAGGTTTGGTGGCTTCAGGGAAATTAAATATTTAAATGTAACAGTTATTTTTTTATTAGAGTTGAAAATTGCTGATTTGCCCTTATGTTCAGCAGCAATTGGAGTAGAATTTTGTCTAAGTCATCTATATATATTTCTATATGTATTGGTAAACTTTAAATACCGCCTCTATAGTTTCACACTTTTCTCATTTTACTTCTTTGTGGTTACTTTTGTACCATGGTTTTTTTTTTCTTCTGTTAGCATCTGTGTTAACTCTCTATTAAATCATATGCAAAAAGCTTCAGATACTCCATCTGAAGCTTGGATAGTAAAATCAAAATTTTACCTATTTGGGTTAAATAGGTAAAATCAAAATTTGTCATTAATTGACTAAAATAAAATAAATTGAAGGATTGGATAGTAAAATCAAAATTTTAAAAGACGGAATATATAGCTGACTCAAAACGATTCATAATTCATATAAGTTCTGTATATTTTTACCTATTTGGGTTAAATATGTTAAAACTATTCAAACTTTTGACCATTTTGAGATAGTCACCTAAACTTTCAAAATTTTATAATTAAAAGCTTTTTTTTTTTTTTTTTTTTTTTTTTTTTTTTGAGAGAAAGGTAGCATACCCGCTTCGTTTATTTCATTTAGAAATAAACTTAAATGTGAATCAACTAGGATTCGAACTTGGGTCTCGAATACCAACCACCAAACCGTTTTGCCACTTGCTTTTATTGTGCGGCGGCAAAAGCTAAAAAATCAATTATTGTAATAATGTAAGGTTGAATTTTGACCTAAAAAATGCTCTATACTTTGTTGCAACATGTATATATTACTCATTATTTTTTGATCATTCCGTTGGGCTAACATTAGACACTTTAATAAAAGTTTAAAATGTAAATCTAGGTGATTAATTGTAAAATTTTAAAAGCTTAAGTAAAAAAATATAAAATTTTGAAAATAATTTTGAAGTGATATGACGTTATGGATCGAATAATAATTTTGCCTATAAAATGGGCGATACTTTTGGTCCGCGAATTGTTTCAGCCAAATCATACAATCCAATTTAGTTGACTAAATATTAATGTATCGCTAATGTGAAAGTGATGTAGTAATGTTACGATCGATTGATGATGTGCTAATAATTAAAATGTTACATCGATCACTTTTACATCAACCATATATGTATCAACATTCAATCAATCAAATTGGATTGTAGGACTTGATTGTAATAATTCTGAAAGTTCTAGCCAGAAATTTTAATAAATTAAAGTTTGAGAACTAGAATATGGCCTATATATTTCATAGATTTGAGGAGAGCAGACGTTCAATTTGCCCAAGAAATGATATATAATAATAATGGGAGAAGTTAAAGATCATGCTTTAGTTAAATTCGATCGGCTTAAAGAAACAAGATGCTTAATTATCACACAACAAGCATGCAGTTGCAGTTATATATATATTAAGCGAGTGGAAGAGTTGTGTACATATCTCATTGTGCTCTTTGTCAAAATTAAGATCGATCAACACATTAATTAGTCTCCCAAATTAACCTGATATCCTAATGGTTAACATAAAATAGTTTAAAAATAGTCTTAATTAATATCCTTGCATTGATAAAAAACAAGTTAACAATAATTAATCAGTGCCACATCTTAGAATGATACAAGGATTCAATATTAAGACTAAATATATAATTTTTATAGGACGATTAGTTGGTAGTTTAACTAAGTCCCACAGAATGATACAAGGGATTATATATGGAAGTTTGACACCCTATATATACTAACTCCAATCTAGACTAATTACAACAACACATGCAATTGAATGGAATAGTTAATAATTTCCTGGGGTTCTGAGATTTAGGTAGGAGACTAGGGCATAATTAGGTCAACTAATTCTCACCAAGGATGGAGACAAGTGGACATGAATTTAGCTACATCATCTATATATCAACCTTAAATTCTTATGACTTTTTGGGGGTAGAGTACTGCAAGTAGGGGTGGCAATCCAGCTCGCTGTTTGCGACCCAGCTCGTGTTCGGCTCAAAATGAGCTCGAGATCGGCTCGCTCGTTTAGTAAACAAGCCGAACACGAACTGAATTTTTCAACACGTTTAATAAACGAGCCGAACACGAGCTGGGGTTAGCTCGCTCGTGTTCGGCTCGATAACAGCTCGAATACATATATTTTATATTTATATAATTTATATTTTTATATATAACTAAATAATTATAAATAATTATATGTAATATATATTTTTGTTATTTAATTTTTAGCAAAATAAAAACATAAATGCGAGCTTAATTATAAAAAGACTCATTTATATATAAAGTTTTAACTATTAGATTAAAATTTAATGGATAAGATTTTATAAATTTATTTTTTTAATATATTTAATCTAATTTTTTTAATTTATTGTTCGTTAGTAATTCGTGGCCAGGCGTGTTCGGCTCGTTTATTAAGCTTGAAATTTAGAAGCAGCCGGAGGCCTCGGCTCGATAACTTTAATGGCCAGAACTGTGTTATTATCGTTTAATAGGCAGACACAGGCTTAGCTAGCTCGCTCGTGTTCGGCTCGTTTACACCCCTAGGGTAGAGTGCGAGGCATATTAATTGTTTGATGTCTTCTTCTTTTCTTTCCTATGTAGAAAATTTCACTTCCACTTTTAATTTTGGGATAAATACTGGTATATTTTGTACAAACAAATAAATAACTTATATTTTTTTTAGGGGCACGCACGCACGTCTGGTTTATGGTTTGTAAGATTTCAGTAATCTTTTATATTTTTTTATTAAAAATATTTAAATTATTACCGATCAACTCAGGTTAGATATATAATTGTAAAAGTGTCAGTAGTGAAATCATTGCAGATTCTTAGGTGACAGAAATATTAGATTATTATGAATTAGGGGGTATGCTAATTTTTATGCTCGATGAAAATCACTAGTAGTCCATTAATAAGAATATACTAGTTCTTAGAAATCTGTCGGCATAATTGGTTTAATAAGTTAGTAACAAGCTCGTGATTCTAAATATTAAATATACAATAACTTCGAAAATATTACAAATCTTGAACCAAACTGCTCCTAAATTTTAAAAGAATTTATGTATCCTTCCCAAATTTAATACCTTGTAAGAATACCTCTCTATTAACATATCGTCATCTATCACGACAATATAATTTAAAATTTTTCTCTTTTTTCTTCGCTTTACTATTAATTTGTGTCACCTTTTAATAATACCATATGTCCAACATAATCTCAATCAGTAAATATACTTATTACACTATCAACTATTATCCAAGGTGTTGAGAATTTATTAATTCTGTTTGATTTTTGATAAACAAGAAAAGAAGAAGAAGAAGAAGTGATAAGACAAGTAAAGAAAAGATAGTCATTGAATTGAGTTGCTTTAGCAGGACAACTTAACCAGTTTGTAGATCTAGCACCACTTTTTTTTTTTTTTCTTTATGTTGTGATTTATGATGATCGCCAAAAAAAGAGTTTTAATTTGTGAGTGATAGAAAGTTAACAAGAAATATTTTTATAAGATATTAAATTTTTTTAAAAATATATAGATTATTTTAAAATTTAAAGGCCCAATTTGCAGAGCAGAAAAGGTCCAAGTTTGGTGGCAAATCGAAGCTTCTTTTCTCGAAACGTGATTTCTGAGCGGTCGCGCACGAAAATTCATGTGCATCGCAAGTGCGGCCCGCTTGGGAGACAATTATTTCCATAGAAATTTATCCACAAATAGTGATTCGTTTAG